>CM062813.1:640357326-641557326 GCA_031772625.1 Pinus tabuliformis | reverse complement strand
TGCACTTCAGATAACTGAATATTCTCTCATAAATAACTCATTCATGCCAGCTAAGTCAGAGACCCAGTTGAGATCAGAGGAAGGGGCAGTGTACTATCAGCTGGACGATTTTTCCTATATAGGAAACTCATCCATGCAGAAGGAATTATCTCCTTCAGGATTGCGCAGTTAGATCAGACATTAGTGAGTGTGTCAAGAGGATAATTCACACAGGTGGCAGCACTAGACCCAAGGAAAACTGCGCAAGGAAATAGGAGGCTTGGAGGTCAGAGGAGAAGGTTTGTGAGAAGCCTTTGACTGTCTATGAGTAGTAGAGGGATTGTACTGAGAGCTAGATAACTTTCGAGATAAGGGTTTATGTAATCTAGACATATTTCCACTTGTATGATAATACAGAGATTGGGGTTTTAGGTTGAGGCTTTCCCCGGGTTATTCTTCTATGTTCATGTGTGATTGATTTCCCATTCTTGGTTATATGTGTTCTATTTGATCTTGCTCAATGCGATTAAGCTTCCACAATGTTTGTTGTAGAAGTAGATCTTGTATTTTGATTTAGTATATTGCATAATCTATTGATATACAGTGGGAATTTCTACACCTACAGTGTTAGAATTGGAAAATCGATCTACAGTGAAACCAGTAGGGAAGTTAGAAGATATCATGATTTCGGTTGATTCATAGCACTATCCTGTGGACTTCCTAGTACTTGAAACGCAATCTCTAGCTGGAGGCCATCCCCTGATTCTGGGAAGATCGTGGTTGGCAACCACACATGCTTATATTGGGTGTCAATCTGGACATATGATCATTTCGAATGGGCAAAACACTAAGAATCTAGTGTTATATCTTCCCGCAGAACCTAACCCATCAGCAAAATCAGCAGGCCACAGGAAATCTTTATACAAGAAAGAGTCTGAATGAGAAAATGAGGAGTTAAGACCATTTCTCACTATTGGGTAGGTCCTCTAGTTGAAAGATGAAACAGAAGACAATGCAATTACTACCTTTATCAGTGGTCCTTGTTATGTCCCAGATTTGAATTAGCAAATCTTGGAGTCTGTCTTGAGCTTTAAGACTCAGGAAACTATTAGAACGACTGATGGATTCGATGAGCTACCTACAGCTACGCCCCATGACAGTGTTTCTGTGGAAATAGAACTAGGAAAATCCCTGAATATCAATCAAGAGCTGTTGGATTCCCAGAAAAAACAACTCCTTGATGTTTTTTGGAAACATAAAGAATCCTTTGCCTGGGACTACTCAGATATGAAGGGAATTCCTACTAATCTATGCACCCATCACATATACATTAAGGAGGACTGTCATCCTATGAGGCAACCCCAGAGAAGAATGAACCCTTCTCTGAAAAACATTGTCAAGGAAGAGCTCCAAAGATGTTGGATGTGGGATTTATCTACCCCATTTCCAACAGCCAATGGATTTCTCCTTTGGTAATGGTCCATAAGAAAAATGGTAAATGGCGAATATGCGTGGACTATAGAGAATTAAATAAGGCAACTTAGAAAGACCATTTTCCATTACCATTCATTGACCAAGTCTTGGATACGTTATCAAGGAAGAAGTTTTTCTCCTTCCTGGATGGATTTAGTGGGTAGAACCACATCCAGATAGCTCCTGAAGATCAACATAAAACCACATTCACATGCCCTTTGGGGACGTTCACATACAAAGTCCTCCCATTTGGTGTCTGTAATGCACCTGCAACATTCCAGAGGGCAATTTTAGGGATTTTATCTGATCTGGTGGATGATAGTGTTGAAATTTATATGGACGATTTCATGGCATATGGAGATTCATTCGAAGAAGCATTGGGGAAGCTAGAAAAATTCCTTGAAAGATGCAAGCAAGCGCATGTCTCCTTAAGTATGGAAAAATGCCATATGATGATGAATGAAGGAATAGTCCTGGGACACTTTCTTTCGATTGCAGGAATCCGGATGGACCAAACCAAGATAAAGGTAATACAACATTTTCCAATACCTAGAACACCCATTCAAGTACGTATCTTTATCGGCTGTGCTGGTTATTACAGGTGCTTTATAGAAAAATTTTCTAAAAAAACACATCTACCTTTTCAATTACTGACAAAAGATGCAGACTTTGTGTGGACAGATGACTGTGATGCAGCCTTTGTGAAGTTCAAGGAACTAGTCTATAGCACTTCGATCCTTAGAGGACCAGACTGGGAATTACCATTCCATATTCATGCTGATGCTTCCCAAACAGTAGTTGGGGTAGTTTTGGGGTAGCAAGTGGATAAGGTACCATATGCAGTTTACTATGTTACCAAGAACTTGGCCTCTGTTGAGTTAAACTACACAGTGACTGAAAAAGAATTCCTTGCTGTCATTTATGCCATCAACAAGTTTTGGCACTATGTCACTGGTTACCCCACCTTTGTACACATGGATCATGCAGCCATCAGGTATTTGATGAATAAACCCGTTACTCTTGGTCATATTACAAGATGACTTTTGCTACTTCAAGAATTTGATATTACCACAGTATATAAACCAGGGAAGGACAACGTGGTTGCTGATTTTATATCTAGATTAGAAAGCAATACCGAAGGTACACCTATCGAAGATAGATTTCCCTATGAATATCTTTTTGCAATTTCCGCTAACACTTCGTGGTATGCAGATATTGCTAACTATCTTGCTATAGGGAAGGTACCTCGTCATTTGCCATATAAGGACCAACACAAAATTATTCATCATAGTACCCAATATTCATGGATGGCAGGATACCTCTTTCATACAGGGGTTGATCAACAGATTCAGTGTTGTGTATCATAAGATGATATCTATGAGATATTGAAGGTCACCCATAGTGGACCTTGTGGAAGACATTTTTCAGATAAAAGAACAAGCCACAAGGTGCTGCAAATGGGATACTACTGGCCTTCTATCTTTTGTGATGTTAGAGAGTATGTCCGAAGATGTGACAGTTGTCAACGGATGGGACAACCTGGGAAATTGGATGAAATGCCATTACAACCCCAGATAGTCCTTGAACCTTTTGAGAAGTGGGCCATCGATTTTGTTGGACCCATCAACCAACCTTCCCATTAGAAGGTTCACATCATTGTCCGTAGTGATGATGTGACTAAGTGGGTGGAAGCTAGAGAGGTTATGAAAGCAATAGAATAGGTGGTGGCAAACTTTCTTTTTGAATAGATTTTTGCCCGATATGGTACCCCGAGAGAAATTGTTTCAAATGGAGGATCACAGTTCACATACCACATGATAGTGAGGCGTATGCAGAAATATGGGGTCAAACACAGAGTGACAAATCCTTACCATCCCTAAGCGAATGGACAGGTAGAAAGCACAAACAAGGTATTGGAGAATATCTTGACAAAAACTATAGCAAGTCATCGCCGGAATTGGTCACAAAAACTTCCAGAAGATCTTTGGGCATACAGGATGACATGGTGGAATACAATCGGGTTTTCACCATTTGAGCTAGTCTATGGGAAATTCCCCTTGTTTCCAGTTGATTTCGAGATCAATACGCTCAGAATAGCTTTGGAAGTGGGATTGAACTTATTAGAGGCCCAAAAAAACCGTCTCGAACATCTCAATGAGTTAGACGAGATTTTTTCAATAGCTATCTATAGAACTACTGCTGTCCAACAACAGAGAACGAATTGGCATGATAAATTTATCAATAATAAGGTGTTTCATACATCGGACTGGGAATTGTTATATGACCCCCGGTTCAAAGACTTGAAAGGAAAGCTTCACACTCATTGGATGGGACCCTATGAAGTGGATGTTGTATTCGCCAATGCCATAGTCAGATTGGTTACAGTAGATGAAAATCATACTTCCTTCCTAGTGAACGGACACCATCTGAAGTTATAGCACTGTCCAACTTCTAATGATGCCTTCATAAAACATCTTTCTGATACATCTGGTTTGATTGTTGTTGGTGCAGCGAATGATCCCTCTCCCTTTTGCTAAAATAAATAAATAAATATATATATATATATATATATATATATATATATATATATATATATATATATATATATATATATATATATATATGTTGTTACTACTTACTTGTTTGTCTTTTTGCAGGAATAAAAACTGAATTATGACAAGGAGAAACAGAGAACTTTTTTAAGTAACAGTCGTTGTTGTTACTCCACTGTTGCTGCTACTCCACTATTGCTGTTACTCCGCCAATGCTGTTACTCCACTATTGTTGTCACTCCACTGTTACTGTTACTCCACCAGTGTTGTTACTCCACTATTGTTGTTACTCCACCAGCGTTGTTACTCCACTGGTTGTTGTTACTTTGCCGATGTTGTTACTCCACCATTGTTGTTACTCTTTCGGTGCTATTACTCCATTGTTGTTGTTACTCCACCGGTGTTGTTACTCTGTTGTGCTGTTACTCCACTATGTTGTTACTCCATCGGTGTTGTTACTCTGTCATGCTGTTACTCCGCTGTGTTGTTACTCCATCAGTGTTGTTACTCCGTTGATGCTATTACTCTGCTATTTCCATTACTCCGCCAGTTATCTTTGTTGTTACTCCACGACCAGGTAGGTTGCCAGGTATGCCTTCATTGACTCTTATGGATTTAATTAAAATATTCCAAAGAAGAGACTAGTATGTGCAGCAGATGGCCGCATTTAAGTTGGAGGGGGGGTCCCATCATAAAGAAACAACAGAATACCTAAAATCGTAATCACATCACATCATTACCAAATCCAATGAAAACAGAAACCAAAAATTGTGCGATTTTGTAATCATGATTCCCAAGCATTGGAATTTGAAATCGTACGCCAAGAACTTTGCCAGTCATTTCCCAGTACGTTGTATTCAATTACTATAATCATTCACCTGTAATGCCAGACCCTCCCATTATATGCTGTGTTTTTCGAGGTTTACCAGTCATTATTATCATTCCTTCACCCCGTGGCCACCATGCTAACAATATTGTGATCATCAATTGGGTTGTTGTTATTCTCCCCCTACCAACCGACTCTATCCATCGTGTTGATCTAGTTTTTACAATGATGGGTGGGTTGGTTGTGCTCCATGATTCGGAGGGCATGAAAATGGTTAGAAATAATCCGGAAGTATGGAAGGTTTTTGAAAATGCAGGGTGGAACGTCTATTTTGATAGATTGCAAGGATTTAACGAGGCAATCATAATTTAATTTTGACTCAATTTAGAGGAAGGAAGCTCTCGAATCTGGGGGATAGAAATCCCTGTTACAGAAAAAACCATTGTAGAGGTCAGCGGGCTACCTGAGCAGGGGCATAAATGGATTTCACGAAGAACCACCCTTCTGGAGTTCCCCCAAGCAATCTTGCAGGCTGGAGAAAATGTTGTTCAGAAAGGCCGGGGGTAAAATCGAAATTCATTACCACACCCATGGGGTGAGGTAGCAGGCTTTGTAATAAGATACATAACCTGTGAGGGGAGGTATACCACCAACTTTAAATACCATTTCAGAATATTGGCTCACCTCCAGTTCCCACAGGCAGAAGCCTTCTCATTGAATATGCCTTCCTTCCTATTAAGAAGTCTCCAACTGTTGGCGCACTCTGCTTGGCATTCGCGGCAAGTGACAGTAGTCATTACCAATATGGTCTAGTCTTGTTGTTAGTCATACATGCAATCGGTCGATTTCAAATCTAGTGGGAAACATTTTGGGATTCTATAGAGGGAGAAATAGCGGCTGCTAGAGCTGCTAGAGAAGAAGAGCTGGAAGCGATGGAGGAAGGAACTGGAGCAGAGGATGAATACATAGATCATGAGGAACCAGAGGAAATGGAGATGGAACCCAAAGGGCTGGAATAGAATCAGAAGCGTGAACCAGGGAGGACAGTCGAGGCTGCTCCATAAGAACCAGCCTCGACCATTGAACCGATTGAAGAAACAAGTGAAGAAATACAAGCGGTGGGCTAAGAAGCCTAAAACCATGATGACAGAAGCAGGGACACAGGTGGATGAAGTGGCAACAACTTCTGTTGCCACTCAAATAGACCCGATAGAATATTTGTTTGAAGGTCGTGAGTTTTCTTTGTCGACTGAGGTACAAACCTAGAAATCCACGACGAAGCGATATTAGAATGAAGCTAAGAAAGCCCAAGAGTGAGCATCCACGGTTATCTTTTAATATGTGGAGCGCATTGATATAATGTGATTGAGGCATGCAAAGTAGCAACTCAAGATGGAGCCCTCCCGCTTCCAGTTACTCTTTATTTTTTCATGGGCACTCCATTTTCTTTTGTTTGGAAAGCATCCAGAAAGAAATTAGTCACAACAGTGAGGACGGTGTACAGTTCCTCTAGATATTGAGAGCCCATGATGTGCCAAATCAACATTTGATGTGCGAGCTTTACATGCATTGGTATCTCTTGCGTGTTGAGAGAGAATTTAATCTGGTTCCATATGTGGGGGACATTCATTTAAGGGCCCTCACCTCTTACACTTTTAATCAGATAAGCTGGAAGAAGGCTTCTAACACGTTCGAGTCAAATCAGGCCACGAAGCCTTTTATGGTAAGAGGAGAACCCGAGAGATCAGTGACTATGTATAATAAGCACACTACATTTTTGGAAATTATGGGAAACAATAAACGGATGCTGAGGAAAAAAAAGTGGTGCATCGATCTCTATGTCAAACAACTGGTCACGTTTCAAGCTAAGGCCCTGGATATTTGTCAGAAAAGGTGGATGATGTCACCCACATCTGTCTGGAATAGAACCGTTTGGAGCACCAAATTTTGCACGAGCACTCAACAGGGTGCTAAGATATGTGGCATGCATCCAAACATGTGGGGTTTGGTGGATGAGAATTCTATTCTAGTACCGTATCCTATGGTTACTAGCAGAACACTACACCCCAGCCTATAATGCACCAAATGACTGGTGGAAGGAAGTTCTCCTCTCAGAGGGGTTTAAGGTTCCAGGAACAAAAATGGCCGAGGAATATGATCTTGCCCGGCTTCAGGAAGCACACAACCTATCCAACCCAGACCTGCGGAGACGGCGAGCTGCATGAGGGCGTGCAGAAGGCTAGTTGGGGGGAGATGTTGGGCACCAAATTAGCCTATATTTTCCCTACATTTCCACTCCTCTTTTCATCCCTTTTGTATTCATTCACATATATTTATTGTGCAAAAGTATGAGGTAATTCCCCTTTATCGTCTCTTGGGATATTTAATTAATGAAGTAGAGTCATGAAGGTTTCTACTTATGTGAACCACTAAAACATGTGATGAACATAGATTATGGAGCACAGGTGTTGACCGCACATCATATCGCTAATCGACCACAACGAAACATCATAACTGATTTGCAGCTATTCTCAACCCATTTTTGGACCATTCCTGTTATTTCTCTCTTGATGCTAGTGATGTAATAGAACTGATGTATATCTTTGGGCATATAGTTGCCAGGTTTTGGGGAGAGATGTTATTCTCCTTTGTACTGTATAAAGGACAGGTCATTCCTGTATCAAGAGTTAGTTAGACCCTGTATTGTATTGTAACAACATTATTCAGATTAATAAGATACAAACATTTTTGCTGATCTATTATTTGTTGTGAATAACATAGCCGTGATCAGAGACCTAGGCCCGCTCTTCTGATTAGGTGTTGCGTGTTTCCTTGTTTTGTGTGTATTGTCTATCGTTGTGTTTATTTCTTGTTGCTGTTGTAGATTTCTTAGATAACTGTGAATACCTTTTTAAGTTATGCAGTTGAGTTTTTATTTTTGTTTCAGCAATGTTTTGATTGGTAATCATGAACCCTTGGTTGAGGATAGACTGTAACCTTGCCCCTGCATATACCTTGCGTGTTGCCTTGAAAAGAATATGCACCCGGATTGATACACTAATGTAGGAAAAGGGGTGGATAAATTGTTCATACCTGGACACCAATAATATTCTTTAAGAACATTGCAAAATATGTCAAAGTTATTTTCTCTGCACCTCTTTTGCAATAACCATTACTTCTTAGTTAGTTTTAGCATGTACATTTAAATAATTCTCTTACAACTTCTCCAAATAAACAACAAAACCATAATTGTGTAAAATTCCTTCATTGTCAAGAGATTTCCTTATGCAAATCTTACAATCAAAGCTTTCATTATTGGAGGAATCTTCCTCTGAATTATTAAAGTTACACACAAGGAAATCTCCACACAATGAAATATTTAATATGAAAAAATCAAATTTAGCTTTGACTTTATGAGAAAACCAAATTTATTTAATGATAAATTTTTACAAGTAGTACTTTATTAGCGTTTGAAGTATGTTGATTGTTTATTATTTTGCCAATTTTTTTAATTATTATTATTATTATTAGTCATTGCCTTGCCAAGGACTGTAACAATCGCCTTGTGGTAAAAGGTTGTTGTCTATCGACTATTTTTTACTACAATTTTTCTATTTGCAGGTCGAAGTCTATTGATTATCAATTATTTATGTCGACAGATTAACCATATTTTTGGGAAAATGTTGAGTATTCCTATTCTTCTGTATATTAAAAAATCATTTTCTATTTTATTGAAATCCTATTCTAATTTTCCATTCGTTGAACGAGGCTTGTATTTACTTAGTATCTAATACATATGTTGAATATTTATGAAGTAATGAGACAATTGTAACCACTAATTTTAGATATGATGTTTGCAGGATCATTCACTAGGTGTTGATCATGTAGTTCTTTTTAGAATACTCATTAAAATTGAATGTTTGATTACTTTTTGCAGGAGCTGGTTACAAATATATTTCTTGTCATAGATGTACAATGTGTTTTGGTAGTTGCATGGTATGGGGGAATTTCTCTACAAGCTCATTTCAAATGAAGGTGCAAAATGTGTAACATTTTTGTTTGATAAACAGTGCATTCATTCATCTATATCCGAGTACTTAGAGTGTTTATAAAATATATGTTACAACCCTGTAGTAATGAGGTGCAAAGTTAGAAAAGTGGATACTGTTAGAGTGCTAAACATGTTTAAACAAGATATGTTACTGTTGTGTAGCTTTTATATCTAAATTAGTTCCGTGCTATGAAATAAGAAATTCTTATTTTTCTTATTTCTATATATTTGATCTAATTCATATCGTTGGAGGAGGAAACATGTGCACAAGAAAAAAAAACCCAATAAATATAATAATAACTTTAATAAGAGGCGTTTTTCTCTTTTATTTATTGACAATTGATTATTTTTATATTATACAAATATGTGTCTATTTTTTGCTATATTTTTTATGTACTATAACTAAAAATGAGGATTTTTCAATTTTCACGAAACATATAACACTTAAAGATTTATATTCATAACAACAATTATCAAGAAAAAGGTACTTTGAATATTTCTATAAAACATTTGTATATGTTAAAACTATTCTATCTAGTAACTATGACCCAATTCCTTGGACTAAATACCTCAGACCAATACCTTGGTTTTCCAACATGTGTGTGCTTTTCCTCCTGTGAGAGTGTGTGTATGTGTATACACTCATTTTGTTCTGTGGACTAAAGTGTATACGATGTTTTGACTAAGTGGACCTGGGTATACTTCTTAAACTGCTTTACATCAACCTTTTCCTTTACCTTTTTTATTCTGATAAGTATACCTTAGTTCCATCTTCCTGTTCTTCTGTACCAATGCCCTGTTACCTATGAATAGACCTATTACACTATAATTTTCCATATTACTTCTGAAATGATTCCTTTGAACTACCCTGCATTTTTTCACAACTTCCATGCATTCTTTCACATCTGATATCTCTCCTGTAGATTCATCTAGTTACGTAGATTCATTAGATACCATATACAAGTGAGTTTTTCTGCTACAAGTGGGTTGCCATCAAGTACAACACATGCATCAGACTGCCAACATTTTCTTATTTGTTTTTCTAACTCACAAATTGATCTCCCATCTTGGTCCCACAATAGTTATAGGCATGGCCCAGAAAATTTCGCAATTCTTGAGGGAAACTAGCCTTGTTGTTGGGAATTGCACAATCCTACTTTCTAGTGAGCCTTGAGCTTAGGAAATTCAAAACCATGAGGGGGAAGCCTAGCAATGAAGCTAGAAATTATGCAACCCTTTTTGAGCTCAGAAACTGCATAGTGCACTGAGACAGAAATTTGCCCGGTTCTCAAAACTGCATTGTCTTACTGGTAGTGTGCATAGTAAGTTTCCATGGAACAAAGTAAAAAGAAAAAAAGCATCCCTAAAAAATAGGGATATATTTTTAGTATCCCGAAGGAGGCACTTGCATTATTTTTAGAAGCTTCCGCTAAGTCTCACTTTTTCCTTGATTTTAGGCATGCACATCATAAACCCTAATTTTTCCAAATCTATTTAATGGACATTGCTAGAGCTCATTTTCACACCCAATATTTGAGCTCTAGAATTCTCGAGGAGGTCAAGGAACCTTCGGTGGAATCGTCATCTCTTTTCCGTGTTAGTTTTGCTTTTGTCATCTTTTGTCATTTTTCTGTCGCTTTTGGTTATTTGGCTTGTGTGAGTGTTGTTTCACTTGTTTCTTTGCATGACTACTGGAATTTTAATTCATTTTAGCTTTTAGAAGTTTTATTTCAAGTTATAAATTCCCTTTCCCAAGTCTCACATGAGTTTTCTTGTCTTGGCACCAACGGTCGCCATTGCGGCGACTCTCCTCACATGCTTTGTTTTCCTTGTTTAATCGATTGATGCACTTGTTTCACATGTATGCATCTACACTAAGCCATATTTTCACTCTAATTCACACCATCTTTCAGATCTGCTTATTTTGCACACTCCCCTTGAGCAGATCTAGGTCCCCTTCTCCAGATCTCACTTTGCAAAACTTTCTCTGCACAATCTGGAGACTCAAGCCTTTGGCTTGGCTTCTAGAATTGTGCAAAGCTAACCTGGGCTGGCACCAGCTTCGCACTACATAGTTCAAGGATCTAGCCTTAAGAAAATTTGGAAGGCCAAAATTTCTAGTCCAATAACTGATGAAGTTTCTTCTATTTGTTAAATTACTCAACAAATTATTTACTACATCCTACAAACAAATACCAAAACTAATACATTGTAGCCTTCATGACTTAAATTAAATGTGGAAACAATAAATTGAGCAAGAAATAAATACACAACACATGACACCATTATTTTCAGACAGATATCCCCAGAAAAACCCAATGTGGGAAAACAGGGGAAACAAATGACGGTTTGTATTATTAAGCAATAGTTTTCTAGAAACAATATTTAGATTCCTTGCTGGCTATCTAATAGAGAGAATCTGACTGGAGGAATATTAGTGAGAAATAACTCACACTATCACCGGTGAGCCGAAATTGATCCATGCGCTAGACGGTTGGCCCCACGCTATCTCTACGCAACTACTATGTAAGCCTACACAGTTTTGCGTTAACCTCTCTAAGGATATATGTAACCTGTTCCCATATGTCTTGTTGTCTAGAGCTTCATTCCTCTATCTCTCCGGTCTCACACCCCATCTTCTAGCTCAGGAACCTGACTACCCAACTGAATTTCAAACTCCCTCTAAAGCTCTACCTAACTCTGTGTGGGATTACGCTACCCAACGTAGCCTCTATGTTGCCTCTTCCAGATCTTTCTCTGCCTCCTCTGTGATGTATTCTTGGATCAGGAAATTTTCCTATGTAACTACCCATGCCTCTCACTGCAATAAATCTCCTCAATTGATTCTCTAGCAATTGTTGCATTTCCCTCTTTGAGAAATTTGATCTCTTGATCTCTCTCCGATGTATTTTCCAAATTCCCATCAAGCCTCTTCTTATAATCCTATCGTTGATCAATCAATGACCCATATGAGATTCTAATCAATGGTTCATATCATTTGGACTCAATATTTCTCTTATTCTAGAAGTTTCATCCTTAGTTTGATTAATACCCTTTAATTATTTTAATTTCCTAAGTTTAGACTTGGGCACCCATTAAAAATAAATAACTATTTTAATAAAACTATCTCCGGGTGGAACTTCCAAAAATAATTTATGGGTATTGCGGAATACATGTGTCCTAGCCTCCCTGCAAATTTTGAGGCTTAGAGCACATCTAATGACACCAGAAATCAACACTCCCTCTTTGCGAGGAATGTGCTCTAGTAATTCAACCTATTGAAGCATTACCCTTCTCTGTAAAATCTCCCTCTATGCTGCTGATGTCAGACATCGCTGCCCACCAATTACTTGACAAATGATGCATATGTACTATTGATGACCCTACCACCATCAACACTACATCTGTACTACAACCCTCATAAGTTCTGCATCTGTGCTGCTTCTGGAACTACCACTCCCAACACTGCATCTACACTGCCAACACTACATACGCACTGCAACCATCTCTCACCTCTTTGCGACCTTCTCTTTTTTCTCTATGAAACCTTCTCTCATATGTTTCAACTCCACTGCTACCAATTCTTCTTTGCGCTACTCAGTCTTTGGCGCTCCTAGCCAATGTAAATGTCAGTCCAAACTCCTTTGCATGAACTGATTTTGGTCCATCTTAATACTTCTGATATGGGCTCCCATAGTAAGGTATCGATTTGAGGCCACCCGGGCGTCCACCCCCCAACCACCCAGGTGCCCCACCACACCCACCGGCGCCCACCCCCAAACCCCCCACTCCACCCACCGATGCCCGCCCCCAACCCCCCCCACCCGGGCACCCCGCCCAACCCAACCACCTGACCCCCCAGGCGCATCACCCCAATCCCCAGCCCGCGCCCTACCCCACCCACCGGGAACCTGCCCCCCGCACCAACCCCCGACGCCCCACCCCAACCCCCGGCCCGCACCCTACCCTTCCCCCCCGCAGGCACCCCACCGCTTCCCACCCCCCCCCCAACCCCCGGGTGCCCGCCCCCTAAACCTCACCCCGGGTGTCCGCCCCCACCCCAACCCCTAGCGCCACACCCCAACCCCTGGCCCATAACACTCCCCCAAACCCCCGCGGGTGCCCCACTCCTTTCCCCCGCCCGGGCGCCTCACCCCACCCACCGCCAACCCCCCTGGGCGCCCGCCCCCCGCCTCGGCCACCAGCACCCCACTCCAACCCCCATCCATCGGCGCCTGCCCTCCCTCCCTCCCTCCCCTGGGCCGCACCCTTCCCCTGCCCATGCGCCGCACCCCCTTCCCCCGCCTAGGCGGCCCACCTCACCCACCGGCAACCCCCCTGGGCACCTACCCCCTGTCCCGCACTCCTCCCTCCCCCCTCCCTCCGCTGCCCTCCTCCTCTCCCTCCCGTGACCCGCAGCCCCACCAGGCAAGCGGCAGGGCAATTCCGGGAATCGGCCATGCCACTCCGACGGCCTGCACTCCCGCCTGGCAGGAAGCAGGGTGATTCCGAGAATCGCCCTGCCAATTTCGCGGAATCGCCCTCCCACCTGTCGGGTGGGAGCACGGGCCGCCGGTCCGGGGCGGGCTGCAGGAGTGAGAGGAGGAGGGTAGGGAGGTAGAGGAGGGAGGAGGGAGGGCGTGCGCCGGTGAGTTGGGTGGAGTGCCCGGGGGGGTGGACAGGTGCCTAGGGGGGTTGGGGGCAGAGGGAGGGGGGAGGGCGCGGGTAGCAGGGAGGGAAGGAGTGGGTTGGGGGTTCGAGTAGGGCACCGTGGGGTGGGTGGCATGGAGTGGGTGGGCGCCCAGGGAGAGGGGGTGGAAGGTGGGGTGGGGCGGGCGCCCGGGGGTGGGTGGGGTGGGGTGGGCGCCCGGGGGTGGGTGGGGGGGGTGGGAGGTGGGGGGGCGCGCGGGGGGGATGGGGGAGGAGGAGGGCAGGGGGTGTGGGGGCACCGGTGGGTCGAGGAGGGAGGGGGCGCACCCGGGGGGTGGGTGAAGGAGATGGAGGGCACCCTGAGGGGGTGGTGGGGGGCCCATGGAGGTTTGGGGTGGTGAGAGAGGGAGCTAAGGGAAAGAGGGGCGCAGGAGGGGCGAGGGCACCTAGTGGGGTGGGGGGAGGTGAGAGAGGGGGTGAGGGACGGATAGGCGCGAGAGGTTGAGAGGGAAAGGAGAGGTGAAGGGGGTAGTGAGGGAAGGAGTCCACCCCGTGACACCACGGCGGCCCACCCATGGGTATTGAGGAATTGAGTTTGATCGGGCCCACCATGCTCATGACGGATGTAATTGTTATTTTGGCTGAGAAAAATTATTAATTTAAAAAAAATAAAATTTCATTAAACTAATTTAATATAAAAATTTTCAAAGAAAAAATTTAACTTACCTTTCAATTGCGATAATTCTTCGGTGAACATGTTGTTGATAACGATGTAGTTTCTCCACAAATTCACGAGACTTTCAACGATTTTCAGAAAGGCTCGATGTGATGTGAGTAATAGTGATAATGAAATTTTAATATATAAGTTAAATTACGGAGATGTTTTACCATACGGTTAATATGGGATAATTTGTTTTAAAATATTATGAAGCGAATATTGTAGAATTGTTTTACAATGGGTTGAATGTGGGATAATTTGTTTTAAAATATTATTAAGTGAATATTGTAGAATTGTTTTACAACAAGTTGATGTGGGATAATTTGTTTTAGAATATATTATAAAAATTAAAAAAAATTAAAAAAATCAATTGTTTAGTAAATATTATATACTTTAATTATTAGAATAATTAATCTAGAAATTGTAGTATACAATTATAATTTTAGTGATTTATTTCATAAAAAAAAAATTAGTTTACATTTTTCATAAATTGTAGAATAAAATAATGAAGGTAAATAAATCTAACAAAACTTTTTGGAGGGAAATATTTTCACGAAATTTTTTGGAGGGAAATATTTTCGCGAATTTTTTTTGGATGGAAATATTTTGGAGGGAAAATTTCATTCTTTAAGCTATATAATACCTTTAGGAGACTCCATTTGTATCATTCAACATCTTCTATTTGAAAGGGATGGATTGTTCTGATAGTGAAGTTTTGATTTATACACCATCAACATCTTCATTGCGTAACAACCCTATTCATATTGATCGATATAGTGGGAATTCTTCCACTATGAATAAAAAGTCAATTCTTCCACTTAGTCCTAATTCTAAAGACTATGAGAGCAACACTGATGAAAGAAACAATGTAAACTTTGAAACGAGAACTATAAACTCAAAACGGGAACTCTGGCCAAAAAACCCCGAAAAAACATCAAAAACAATGCTAAAAACGAAAAGTGTTGACGCCGGAATAACACCTTTTTTTTTCCAGGGTAAATTTTCAATATGTTTTAAAAATGGCTGTGAAAACTAATTTTTTGTGCAAAAATTGTCCAAAAAATACTCTCAAAACGAAGTGTTGATGTTCGAATAACATTTTTTTTCTCAATGGTAAATTTTGTGCAGAAAACACCCTCAAAACAAAAAGTATTGATGCTGGGATAACAAATTGTTTTTCAAGGGTAAAATTTCAACATTTCAAAATAATAGCATAAAATATTTTATCATGAGCCTGGAAAACATTAAAATTTCATATAAAAGAAATAAATAAATAAAAATAAAAATAAAAAATAAAAAAGTTAAAACAATGAAAAAACACAAAACAAAAAAATAAAAATAAAAATAACAAAACTTAAATAAAAATATATACTAAAAACAAAACATAAAATAAAAAAAAAATAAAAAAACATCAAAAATAATAATCAATCATAAAAATGGAAATAAAAAACAAAATTAACCAATAAAAAATAAGAATTAAAAAACTAGAAAAAAATTACAAATTATAAACAAATAAATAGTAAAAAAAACATATTATAAATAAAAAAAACAAAACAAATATGTAAACTAATAAAAATTTGGGAAAATAAAAAAACACGCATTAAAAAAACCTAAAATTAAGTAGGTAAAAATAGAAAAATTAAAAAAAAATTAACAAAAAACTAAAAAAAAATTGAAAACTAAAAACAAACTAGATTTAAAAAAAAAATGGAAAATTAACAAAAAAAAAATTAAAAACTAGTGAAATTAAAATTAACATGATGATTACTTAAAAAAATAAATGTAAAAATATATATATATATATAAAAGACAAAAAATAAATAAAAAAAGTTTAAAAAAAATTGTTTCGTAAACCATAAAAGAATTTGGAAAAATAAAAATAAAAATTATATATATAAAATTAAGTTGCTAAAAATAGAAAGATTAAAAAAATCAATAGCAAAAACTAGCAAAAAAAAAAATTAAAACAAACTAGATTAAACAAAATTAGAAAATTAACAAAAAGAATAAAAATTAAAAACTAGTAAAATTACTATTAAAAGCATTTAGAAAAAACTAAAAAGACAAAAATAAGCTCAAATTATTAAAAAAAAAAAAACAAAAAAAATATCAAAATTTTAAAAACATACGTCTTTTCCAATTAAAAAAATAAAATTAAATTAAAAAACATTTTAAACTTACAAAAAAAATGTGTTTTTGATTTTAAAAAGAAAAAAAATATTTATTAAATTTTCATTATTTATTTAAAAACAAACCAAAAAAAATTATTAAAATTTTTTAATAAAAATTATTGAATTTTAATTTAATAAACAATTTTAATAAAACTTAAATCTTAAACCATTATAATAAGAATTAAATTATTAAAAAAACTTATCAAATAATTTTAATAAAAAATAAAATTTAATGTTTGTTTTTTTTTTAAACGAATTTTTTTTTTTTAACTTAAAAAAATTATATATTAAATTTTATTAAAAATTAAATTATTAAAAAAAATTAACAAAAACTTTTAATAAGAATTAATTTTTTTTTTTTAATTTTGATTTTATAAAAAAAAAAAAAATTAAAAAAAAAATTAGTTTGCGTCCCTGGGGCGATTCCCGGAATTGCCCCAGGGCTGGCCAGCTGTCCGAGGGTGGCACGGCCGGGGGCGGGGGCCTGCGTGCAGGCCCCCCGCCCCTGGCTGCGCCACCCCCGGGCGGCTGGCCGGCCATCCGGCGATTCCCGGAATCGCCCCAGGGCCGGCAAGCCGCCCGGGGGCGATTACGAGAATTGCCCCAGGGGGCACAAACTAATTTATTTATTTATTTATTTTTTATAAAATCAAACTTTAAAAAAAAAAAAAAAATTAATTCTTGTTAAAAAATTTTGTTAAATTTTTTTAATAATTTAATTTTTAATAAAATTTAATATATATTTTTTTCACATAAAAAAAAATTCGTTTTAAATTGTTTTTTTATTTTTTTCAAATAAGAATTGTTTAAAATATTTTTTTATTTTTTATTTATAATAAAAACAAAGATTGCTTAGAAAAAATAAAATTATTATTAATTTTTAAATAAAATATATATGTTTAATCAAAAATAATTGTATTTTTTTCTTTTTTTAATAAAAAATACGCGCTTTTCTTGTTTTTTTTTAATAATTTAAATTTGTTTTTGCATTTTTTTTATATTAATTTTACCAGTTTTTTAATTTTTTTCCGTTAATTTTCTATTTTTTTTTTAAACTAGTTTGTTTTTATTTTTTTTCCCAGTTTTTGCTAATGTTTTTTTTAATTTCTCTATTTTTACTTAATTAATTTTATAAATATATATTTTTTTAATTTTGTTTTTTTTTCCAAATTCTTTGATGGTTTGTGAGATTTTTTTTTTTTTTTTTACATTTTTTGTTTTTTTTTTAATATTAATTTTACTAGTTTTTTTTATTTTTTTCGTTATTTTTCTATTTCTTTTTTCTTAAACTAGTTTGTTTTTAATTTTTTTTTTCTTTTCCCTAGTTTTTACTAATGTTTTTTTTTAATTTCTTGATATTTACTTACTTAATTATATATATATATATATATATATATATATATATATATATATATATAGATATATATATATATATATATATATATATATATATATATATATATATTTATTTTGTTTTTTTTCCAAATTCTTTTATGGTTTATGAGATATATATTTTTTATTTTTGTTTTTTATTACATATATTTTTATATTTGTTTTTTAGAGACAATTATTTCATTTGGATTGAAAATTTAATTAACAATGTATAAATATGTAGTATATCGAAAATGCAAAATATCGACCTTCTTCTTTAAATATGCAAATTAATAAAAACCCCACTACAAAAAAATAAAAATAAAATAAAAACTAGAAAATATGAAAAACAAGACCACTTCCAAAATTATTAAATTTACGAAATAATTATTTACATTTCATATGTTAGAAAAATTTAAAGTCAAAAAATAGGTCTTTTAAAAAAAGGGTCTGATGCAGAATAACCACTTTTTTAAATCAGCATGAAAATCACTACCATTCTAAAATGCAATTTACATAAAAAAATTTAAAGTGCCAAAAACTATGCTTTAAAAAAAACGTGTGTTCTACATCACCCCTTTTCAAAATCGGGTCACTTTTTTGCTATCTCTACAAAAAGGGTAACAGTAGCAGTTCCCGTTTCAAAGTTTACATTGTTAAGAGGGGATGGAGAATTTCAAATAAATAAAGAGTCACAGATTCCACTTAGTCCTAATTCTAAGGACTATAAAAACAGCGGTGATGAAGAGCATGATGGTGAAGTTCAAAAGAATGGAGTGTCACGATGTCCACTTAGTCCTAATTCTGAGGACTATGACAGTAGCAGTTTTGAAGAGCATGATGGTGAAGTTCAAAAGAATGGAGTGTCACGATGTCCACTTAGTCCTAATTTTGTGGACTATGAGAGCAGCAGTTTTGAAGAGCATGATGGCGAATTTCAAAAGAATGGAGTGTCACGGTGTCCACTTAGTCCTAATTCTAAGGACTATGAGAGCAGCAGTGATGAAGAGTGTGATAACGAATTTCAAAAGAATGGAGTGTCAAAGTGTCCACTTAGTCCTAATTCTAAGGACTATGAAAGCAGCAGTGATGAAGAGCATGATGGTGAAGTTCAAAAGAATGGAGTGTCACGATGTCCACTTAGTCCTAATTCTGAGGACTATGAGAGTAGCAGTTTTGAAGAGCATGATGGTGAAGTTCAAAAGAATGGAGTGTCATGGTGTCCACTTAGTCCTAATTCTGAGGACTATGAGAGCAGCAGTTTTGAAGAGCATGATGGCTAATTTCAAAAGAATGGAGTGTCACGGTATCCACTTAGTCCTAATTCTAAGGACTATGAGAGCAGCAGTGATGAAGGACACGATGATGCACTTAGTCCTAATTCTAATAAGTATAAAACTAGAAGTGACAAAGGACAGGATGTAGCATCTTCAATAAGTAAAAAGTCACATTTTCGACATAGTCCTAATTCTATGGACTATGAGAGTAGCACTGACAATGCACATGAGGAGGAATATCCATTAAACATCGAGTCAAATTTTCCATTCAGACCGAATTCTAAGGACTATGACAGTAGCACTGAAGAAGGGGAAGATGAAGAATATCCTCCAAGTCAATATTTGAAAAGCAGAGCTGATCATAGTGCGGATAACATTCCTCTTAATGATGATGAAAATCCTTATACAAATGATGATCCAATGATGGAGATGTTTCCAAGAAATATTGTATCGAGGAGTAGGAGCAAACATTTTCGTATCAATGCAAGTTGTTCTAGTTATACAAGGGGTAGAGCAGAATATCTAACGAGAAGAAGTTCTATTAGCACTCTAATTTCAAGTTAATGTTTCCAAAAAAATTGCTTGAAACATATGGATTTCACATTTGCATTAGAAAGCAGGAAGAGATATTTGTCAATGAATAAAAGCATGCAAAATTCATATTTAGTTGGGTGCATGCAATCTGCATTGTCAAGTTATGATTATCATATTAGGAATTTATTTATGTGTAGAAAATCTTTCAAAATGTTTCATTCGATTGGGAATTTTCGTCTCTCGATAATTCAAGAAAATTTGGAAAAGGATCCCACATTTTATTTAGAAGTATGTCATAAAAGAGAGTTTGGGCCATTATCAAATACTGCAATGTCATTGATGAAAGATTTGTTTTCAAAGCATGCAGAGTGTATGCCTAATAGAGAGACAATACATATTCAAGATAATTTTTCAAGACGAGAAATCTACAACTTATACAAAGAATATGCAGAAGGTGCTGAGGGACATGGCCAATTTATTACATATCAATATTTTGTGAAGGTATGGAAGAAAGAATTCAACAATGTCTGTATTCCTAAGAAGGCAAGGATGGGGATTTGTAGTACATGTGCTTCTCTTAAATAAAAAAGGGACAAATTTGAAGGCTCAGAAAGAGGTAAGCATTCATAACTTTAACTTTTAAAATTGTATAGTCATCAACTATGAAAACATATTTCTTAATGAATTTATTTTATGTTGTGTAGATTTAATTGTCAAAGAACTTCAGGAGCATCAAGAACAACAAACAAATGAAAGGAAGAAGTTGTACAAGCATCGAAAGAAGTGTTATGATAATTCGAATAAATATTTCGGTTTGATAATTGATGGTATGGACCAGAAGAAAACGCTTTTACCACATTTTGTTCACACACCCAAAAATTTACAGGAGGAAAATTTTATTCAGTTTCACTTGGTCAGTTGTATGGTTTTCAATGGGAAAATGTTGCCAAGGGTGTACTTCACAGCTCCAAATATTCATAATGATGCAAATCTGACCATAACCATAATTCATGATGTGATTTCTCATTGGTTTGGTAATCTTCTCGAAGTTTTGTATCTACAATTGGACAACACTTGCCGTGCAAACAAAAATTAGGTTGTTTTTGGATATCTAAACATGCTTGTTGAATTGAGAATTTTTCAAAAGGTAAAGGTTGGTTTCCTTCTTGTTGGGCACACTCATGACCATATTGATCAGATGTTCAGTCATTTTTCAGTCACATTGAGGAGGAAGGAAGTTGGGAGCTTGCCATCACTAATTGAATGTATTAAGAAATCATACATGCCAGAGCCTACTTTTGATGTGTTGGAAGAAACTTTTGACATGCGAAGGTTTATTATGGGATCATATGGTGAGGGGAAATGCATTGAACAACTTAATGACATTAGCTTTCAACATCAATTTCGTATCAAAAAAATTGATGGGAAAACACTAATATGGGGCAAGAAGTATTCAACTACTACAAAATGGGCACCATCATCAGGTTTGCAATTTTTGAAGTTCATTCCAGATCATTCAATATTTGCATCAAAAATATTGTTATTACAATCAGTTAGTGAAGTTCAGAATGCACACAGACAAAATAGAGATATAAATTATTCTAATTGCTTGGAATAAATTAAAAAATGTATTAGATATACATATGAGTACTTTGACATTACTGATTCAATTTGGTGGGAGTCATTTTTCAATAATCAAAGTGATATCATTTCAACAACAACAAATGAAGATATACCTTTGAAAAATCCATTTATTTGGCCACAAAATGTGTCAAATGAACATGAGGAAGTAAACATTGTTGAAAAACAACAATCTCAAGGTATTATTGATTCTTCACAAGCAGCGGAAAGAGAGATGTATATTGGTTCCAGAAGATCTCATGCACAACGTGAAGCCATGGAAGACCTTTATAGGGGTTCAGTACAGGATATTAAGGAGGGTTGCATGATTGCAGTGCTAGCAGATGGAGATCCCAATGGCTATCCATTTTGGGTTGCTAAAGTTATAAATGCCTTTACAGAAAATTAGGATGTTACAAGTGTTGAAGTACATTGGTATGCCACAAATACACACCCATTCAACGGTGTGTATAAGCCAGAGATGGTAGTTGACAAAAAAAATGGCGGAAAAAGAAAAAGAAAGGGTACAAATATAAATCGTCGTCGCACAGACATATTAAAATTGGAGGATGTTGACATACTTGTTTATGACTTCAATTTAACAAAGAGAGGAACTCTTCACTTCAAGATGATAGAGATTCTGAAAAGGTTGTTACAAGAAGGAACAATGTTGACATGGGAGTCTGCTGAAACCAGTCGTAGATCTAGAAGAATTTTGAAACGTGAAATGTTGGGCATGCATGTGGACTCATATGGGGCACTAGCTGATGAAAGAGAAGAATATGGAACATCTTCGTTAGCATCTAGTCACTCATCTGAAGATGTGAATTCTGATGGTGTGTAAGAAAATATGAGTAATTTTGAATAACTGTTTAAGACAGTTTATATAACTGATGTATGCATCATATCTTCAAATAAAATTAATGTTTTCCATATGGCGTTAAATGAGAAGTTATGAGGCATTTTTATGTTGTTGGATTATATGTCTTAATTATGATAAATTTTATTGTTTAAAATATCTACAATGCAATATTAAATTAGAGATATAATGCATGTTTTATTCAATATACAAATAATGACTTCTGAATTCATTTAGTGATGTAATTTGTTCATAATGTCATGGTTTTTTAATTTTATAGTTGAAAAAATTTCAATTTCTTTTGTATCTAGCATGTTATGGTTGAAAACATGTTAAATTTATACTTAGGATAGAAAAATGATATTTTACCAAAACATTAATGTGTTTTTTTCCTCATAAACATCTTTGTTTGACACATAAAAATTTGGTTTTATTAGCATTTTTTAAAAATTTTGAAAATTGACCCTAAAAAAAAATCATTGTTCCAGTATCATCACTCTCATTTTGAAGCTATATTTTGCATGAAAATTTCATAGTAAATTTCGTAGTCACTGCCATTTTTAAAACATGTTCAAAATTGATGCCTAAAAAATAAAAACATCGTTCCAGTATACACACTTTTCGTTTTTAGCACTGTTTTTGATGTTTTTTTGGGGGTTTTTTGGCCAAAGTTCCCATTTTGAGTTTATAGTTCCCGTTTCAAAGTTTACATTGTTTGGTGCTAATGTTGTACTAAGAGTCCAATGGTTACAATATTTTGGGATGATAGCTTTCAATTTTCAAGAAATTTTCATGAACTTTTTTGGGAAGGAAAGGAAGTTGAATTAATGGGTATTGCAGGGAAACCAGGAAATATAATCATCTGTTATGGAATGACATATCTTCTAAAGAAAGAAAAACATGGTGTAATTACACAACTATGCTCTCTATGGGTTCAAACATCAAAATCATTTATTTCTCCAGATCTCCAAAAAGTCTTGGACAATCATTCCAAGGTGTTTGAGACTCCCAAAGGCCTCCCACCTATTTGTGATCAGGATCATGTGATTCACTTGATTCCAGGAAGTGTTCCTCCAAACATTAGACCTTACAGATATCCTTATGCCCAAAAGATTGAAATTGAATGTATGGTTGTAGAAATGATATAGGCTGGTATAATTCAATCTAGTTAAAATTATTTCTCTGCTCGAGTAGTATTGGTGCACAAGAAGGATGGATCATGGCATATGTGTCGAGATTATAGGGAGCTCAACAAGCTCACTATTAGAGATAAATTTCTCATTCCCATCATTGATGAATTTTTGGATGAATTACATGGAGGAATTTACTTCACCAAGTTGGATATTCATTGAGGATATCATCAAATTAGAATGAAGACAAAAGAAATATGAAAACAATATTCATAACTCATGAGGGCATTACGAATTTTCAGTCATACCTTTTGGCCTTACTAATGTACCTTCCACATTTCAAGGTTTGATAAATTCCATTTTCAAACCCTTCCTTAGAACATTTATGTCAGTATTTTTTGATGATATACTAATCTACAGCAAGTATTGTAAGGATCATGTTTAGCATGTTGATAGGGTGCTCAAGTTATTGGTGGAGAAACAATTATATGCAATAACCTCCAAATGTTTCTTTGGAGTTTAGGAGGTGGAACATTTGGGTCATATTGGGTGTTAAGGTAGACCCTAACAAAATTACAACCATTAAGGAATGGAAAATCCCAATAACCATAAAGCATCTTTGAGGATTTCTTCAGTTGACTGGGTATTATCACAAGCTTGTTAAGAATTATGGGAGAATAACGGAACCTCTAACATCATTACTTAAGAAATATGATTTCATTAGACTCTAGAAGCAACAAAGACCTTTGAATATCTTAAAGAGGAAATTACCAAGCACCGTCTTAGCTATGCCAGACTTTATAAAAAAAATTATTGTGGAATGTGATGCTTCAGGAAATGGAATTGGTGTTGTTTTAATGCAAGAAGGAAGAAATATTTATTTTTAAATTCGTCCAATAAAAGGAAAGTATTTACAGAAACATATTTATGAGAAGGAAATGTTGGAATTACTACATGCACTAAAGCAATGGAGACCTTACTTAATGGGAAGTCACTTCAAGGTAAACACAGATCACGATAGCCTTAAATACTTTTTAGAACAAAGATTATCTTCAGAAGGGTAGCAAAAATGGGTGATAAATATGTTGGGTTATGACTTTGGAATCATCTACAAAAAATGGAAGCAAAATGTTGTTGCATATGCACTCCCAAGAAAGGATGAGGATGTGGAAGGATTTCTTTGTGCCATTCCTATTATCCAACCTGAGTGGATAATTGAAGCAAGGGATGAATGGAAGAATGATGAAGAGGTATGGTCACTCATTCAAAATTTGCAGCAAGATCAAAGTACATATGATACATTTAGCTGGAAAAATGATTCATTATGTTACAAATATCTCTTATATCTTTGTAAGAATTCCCAACTCAAACAAAATATTCTTTTGGAATTGCACACCTCTCCCTTAGGAGGGCACTTAGGATTTTTAAAAGCTTACCATAGGGTCAAGAGGGAATTTTTTTGGGATGGCCTTAAATGTGATATTCAGAAATTTGTGGCATAATGTTTTTTTTGCCAACAAAATAAAGTTGAGACAGTTAATACCTGAATCTGCTACAACCTTTATTTATTCCAAGTCAATGTTGGGAAGAGGTATCAATGCATTTTATCACAAGTCTACCCAAGTCTGAAGGAAAGAGTGTCATCATGGTGGTAGTTGATAGAATTACCAATTATGCACACTTTTGTGCATTATTTCATCCTTTTAAAGCCAACATAGGTGCTACTGCATTTATGGAAATAATTTGAAAGCTTCATGGAAATCCAAATATTATAGTAAGTCAGAGAGATCCCATTTTCCTTAGAATTTTTTGGATGGAATTATTTTCTTCTCTTGGTACTCAATTAGCTCATAGTTCATCTTATTATCCTTAATATGATGGGAAAACTAAGATAATGAACAAATGTTTGGAAGGATATCTTTGTTTCTTTGTATCTGACAAACAAACGTTGTGGGTCAAGTGGTTATCTCTAGCGAAATGCTAGTACAACACTTCCTTCCATATTGCGGCAAAAATAACCCCATTTACAGAACTTTAAGGATATCATCAACCATCCATCACATCATATTTAAGAGAAAACTCTAAGGTTCAAGCAATGGAGGATCACATAGAGCATCAAAAACAAGCTCACCATCTCTTAAAGGATAGCCTCACTCTAGCACGGAATTGAATGAAACAACAGGCAAATCAGAATCAGAGTGAAAGAATTTTTGATATAGGTGACTACATTTTTTTATGGATATAACCATACAAACAAATGTATCTCAAGAAATCTAATAAGGATAATAAATTATCACCCAAGTACTATACTCCTTACAAGGTGTTGCAAAATATTGGTACTATGGAATACAAATTGGAGCTACCTGCATCTTCCCGAGGACACCCAATTTTCCAAGTTTCATTCTTAAAGAAGGTTATATGTGGCACGCTTCTAGTTCGAACAATGTTGCCAGAACTTGATGAAGAAGGAAAATTTATATTTGAGCCTAAAGCAATCATGGAAATAAGAACTTGAACACTACAAAATCAATGAATTTCATAGTGTCTCATTAAGTGGAAGAACTTACCTGCTAAAAATGCCACATGGGAGGACGATAATTTTATACAGAAGCATCCAAAACTGCTCAAGTGTTGAGGACAACACTTTTGTGAAGGAGAGGGGCATGTTAGGTCCCTATAACACTAGTGTATCCCACTTATTATTAGTTTTGTGTCCACGTATCCCCCATATTGTTATTGTTGTACCTCATAGAAGCCCATTATTTTTATTGTTGTGCCCTTACATTATTATTGTTATGTAAGCTCTGATTATAATGTGACCCCTTAGACCCCTATATATACAAAGAATGTCTTGTCATTTGTATCATCCTATAATTGTTCATTTATGTAATATAAAGAGGATTCCCCCTTAAAGAGGATAGTTTTTAAGTCATTGATCTATCTATTTGTGAGTTGATTTCGTAACAGTATCTTTATATCCCGCATGGGCATGTACTACATTTCTCTCGCTTGGAGTTTTCTGGAGGTTGCATGTTTTTTTATCTGTGTTGGATGCTTACTATATTTTGTCACTATTAATGGTGTTTAACACCCTCAACAAGGTTGTCAAGATTATAATGATGGTTTATTCTCACGATTTTAATCCTTTTTTCAATTTTAATATACATGTTCTCCTTCTTTGGTTTAATTTACATATACTCCATTATATTCATTAAGAACATTAATATAGGTATGTTCTCCATTATAGATGACCTAGGTGGATTGTTTGTAGGATCCCATTCCTAGGTGTACCCAAATTACTTGAGTCCTTTATTCTATTTACAAGACCTGCAATATATTCTTTGAGTTTTTCTAGGTTAACTTCATATAAGTATGGATGGATTTCGCTTTGAATATTATTCATTGTATAAATTGGACATATGGGTCGCTCATGACTTAACTACTACACACTACTTTACATAGGTTGGAACATGCGCATTGGTCAAGTTTCCTCCCTTTGATTTCTAATTATAGCCCCATTTTGAAATGGGCTTTTGATAGTGGTTATGATGCTTTTTCCATATCTTTCATATCTCATAGATTTCTATGTCAGCATAATCTTGGAAGAGGGCCTTCGTGGTCCTTATATTTGAATTTATTAGTCAAGTGAGTTACGACCCCTCACCCCTTATATTCCACTGATCAAATAATTTCATAATGGAAGTTTTTTTTAATCAGTTCTCAAAAAAATTAATTGATAGGATTACTTTGACCTTCAGTTTATAACTATTTCATGTATGGTCAATCGACCAGATACAAGCTTAAACAAATTTATTTCAATTAAGAATAGATTTGTAACAACCCCGGGTTAAAAATTCATGTAATAAACTTAATAAAGGAAAAATAAGACCAATGTCATGGGATACATATTCCAAACTTAATATTGGGCAAAGTATCTTAGTGGGCATCACATGTTGTTTATCATGGCTAAGGAAATTGGAAAAGGCTTTGAAAAGGAAAAAAGGTATTATTGGCATTTTATTTATGAAAATAAAGTAAATTAGGAGAAAAGGAGGGTGAAAGGTCATAGGTTTCATGTGAGAAAGAAATTGAAGGAAAATGGAAGGAAAATGAAGAAATTAGAGGTGGTAATATAAAAAGCCATCAAAGAATGAGTTTGGGGACCTTTGTTAGTTTAGTTTTGGAACTGGTTTCAGAAAAGAGAAGAGTACGAAGAGGATAAATTAAGAAAGCAAGTAAAGGAAGGATAAGGAAATCAAGGATCAACCAAGGAAGAGTTGGATCAAGCTAATTTGGTGGTAATACTTATAGGTAATCGGTTGCCTGTATGATTTCCTAGCTGGTTTTAGCATGCACGGTACATGCATGTGAGTATTTGTTTAATTTGTTGTCATTGGAATGGGATTAGTTGAGTTTGACAGTGGTTTTAGCCTTGCCTTTCCATTTCTATATAGCCATGGTGTGATGGGATTCATTCCTTATTGAGATTTGGATTTCCAGAAAGTTTTGGATCCAAATGAGGTGGTCTCAGGGAAATCCTAAGGGTTACAGGTGGAGACGGTTTTCTCAGGGAAGCCCTCAATAGGTGGGTGAAGATAGGAAAATTCCTCAACTAGATAAGAAGAGGATAAAAAAATAACTAGAAGATTCTCAAATAACCTTTAGATCTCTATGTCTAGATCCACGTTCACAACATGCAGATTTCATGTTCTTTATCTGTTTGAAAAAATGACTATCATGGTTAGGCTCTGTTAGGTCAAGTCCTTGTCTATTTTTTTGTTAAAGGCTTAAATTTCCTTGATCCATTTATCACTTGTAAAACTTCTATTAAGTTTTGGGCAGAGATTTGGATACTAGCCCTAAACAACTAGCTTAAATCTCGGGGTTTCATGCTTAAAATTGGATAAATCATAGTACAGTCACTGGGAGGCAGGGTCATACATGTGACTGGAGAGTTACAGTCACTATCTTGCCTTGTTATGCAAGCGAATGGGAGTGCATATCATAAGAAAGTAAAGTTGGCTCAAGGTTTTGGCACCTATACTAGTGGATCAGCTCTTGAGGAAGGTCAGTAAAGTTTTGGTTTGTCAATTCCACTTCCTTAAATATACACAGGGAGTTTGTTCATGTCATAGTATCCCTTCACTCATGTTTACCCTGATAGGCCACTGAAAGTGGGTAAATGTGGGAGCTGGAATTACAGAGTGGTATCACAGCATGGTTTAATACTTATACCGGACGGGCTAGATGAATGTGGTTATGCATGCATTTTCATGGTTATGGTTTTCATACATGAGTTCATGGTATGCAGTTGGTATTCTCATGCATGGTGTTGGCATACTGATATGATTATGATTATACATGTATCATGCTAATCTAGACTGATTTTGCAGATGAGATAAGCCTCCCCTATACCTCATTGAGGTATGATTTTGATTATGGTATATGTTGGGTTTATCTAACATGGAATTCTTTTAGGGAGAAGAGAATCAAAGATAACGAGTACAATGGTGGACTATAGTTCACATGACTCTCCCTATAAATCATTTGGGTAGCAAGGAGATGAGTATTCTCCTAATATACAAACAGGGAAGAGATATAAAGTTGCAAGGAAGAAAATTATAGGTTGGTTGATGCTCAAGAAAGACTTCGAAGGGATCAGGAAAAGCAGGTAGAGGTCAATGCAGTGATCCTTCAGAGTTTTTCATACTTGGAGAGATAGGGATAGTTGATGATTTTTCAATAATAGGAAGAGAAGAATAATGGGGCATATGGTAGGAGGAAACGGTCAGGATACAGGTCAAATAGAGGGGACATAGTAAAAGTCGGTAAAACATTGGGTACACCTGATAGGAGGACTAGTATATATGGGTTTCATTCTAGTTCCTTGTCGAGGAGACATCATCACTATCGTCAACGCCATCATCCTCATAGGAGAGAAATTTCCTAAGGATTTCCAGAAATTCAAGCCCCTTACACTTGATGGAGAGATTAATAAGTGAGAAGATGTAGATGCATGGTTGCTTGGGATGAAGAAATTTTTTAGATTACATAACTATTCAGAGAACATGAAAGCCAAAATAGTTACCTTTACTCTTAAATGGAAAGAATATATCTAGTGGGAAGATTTTAAGAATGTCAGAGGAATTCAAGAAGAAGAGTTGACTTGGGATGAGTTTGGGAGACTCTTCAAGAACAAGTACCTATCTGGAAGATATTATGATGACAAAGCTAAGGAGTTATACGAGTTGCAGATGGGTTCCACAACAGATGATGAGTATACTAATAGGTTTCTAGGGATATTGAGGTATGTGCCTTAGCTCAAGTATGAGAAAGAAAATATTCAAAGGTTCATCAGTGGGTTTCTAACAGCATATAGAGACCAGATTGATTTTGATGAGCCTCAGTCACTAGAGGAACCCTTTGGGAAACTAAAGCATTGTTACGAGAAATCAAAGTGTAAATATAAACCTACATGTGATTTGAAGGGGAATGAGAAAGTTAAACGGAAGTGGACATTGAAGTGGGGAAGAACTCAGGATGCAGGTGAGAAAGAGAATGTTTCTCCTTACAAGAGGTTTAATGTAGCTAAGAAGGGACATGGATCATAGCCTACAGAGAAGAACAATAGAGGTGATGGTAGAGGACCATTGCAGTACTCGATTTGTGGACAATACCATCTTAAGAAGGATTTTCCATTATACTAGGGTGGTAGACCTCATATCTACAATTCTCAGGAGGCATAGATAGTTAGGGATGTTGACCATAACATTCCTCAAATTTATGCAGTTGTGGACAACAAGTAGGCAGATCACCAGGCATCCATTATTGAGATGGAAGGTAAGGTCTATGATCAAGATGTTTCTATTTTGTTTGACCCTGGATCGAATTATAGTTATGTTAATCTTGACCTAGTGGATAAGTGTGGTTTGAGAAAAGATGTGCATGCAGAGTTTTGATTGGTGCAGTTGGCTACAGGTACTAAGAATAGAGTTCATCATTGGGTAAGATCTTGTGCATTTGCGCTGAATGGTATGCCTACATCAGCACATCTATATGTTCTTCCATTGGGATCATATATCATGTTTTTGGGTATGGATTTCTTGTATCTCCACAAGACCAAAGTAGATTGTTAGGACAAAGCTATTTAGTGCTTGGCTGATAATGGGAGAAAGAGGATCTTGTAAAGAAAGAAGAAGCCTACATCGATGAGGATGGTCACAGCTATGCAAGTTAAGCATAGTCATAGGAAGGGGTGTATATAGTTTGAAGTTCATATTTCTAGTGACAAGGGTAATAATGTTGAGGATGTGGAAGCCCTCAAGAGGTATCCTATATTGCAATAGTTTCAGGATGTATTTCCAGCAGAGATTTCAAAGTTGCCTCCCCATAGGGAAGTAAAAATTTCTATTGAGTTGGTACTTGGAGCAGCACCAACATCAAAGGAACCTTACAGGATGAGCACTCCAGAGCTAGTGGAATTGAAGTTGTAGTTGAAGGAAATGCTTGATAAGGGACACATTAAGTGCATCTCCCTGGGGTGCATTGATATTGTTCGTGAAAAAGAAGGATGGTACATGCATCTAAACAAGGTGACAATCAATAACGGGTACCCATTACCGAGGATTGATGACTTGTTTGATCAATGTAAGGGAGAAATAGTGTTCTCAAAGTTTGATCTGAGATCAGGATATCATCAGGTGCACATCAAAGACAAGGATATCTACAAGACTAATTTTTGGCCTAGATATGGACATTATGAGTTTATTTTGGTTCCTTCCAATTTAACTAATGCTCCAAGTACTTTCATGTGCTTGATGAAGAGTGTGTTGCGTCCTTGTTTTGACAAGTTTGTGATTGTATTCATTTATGATATATTGATATATTCTAAGAATGAGGAAGAGCATGTAGAACACTTGACAACAATGTTAAAATTGTTGAGAGAGCATCAGTTGTATCCCAAGCTTAGTAAATTTAGCTTCTTTGAGACAAAAGTTCATTACTTAGGACATGCTATTTCCAAGGAAGGCATAGCAGTGGACCTAGAAAAGATTAGAGTTATCATGGAATGGGTAGCTCCTAGGAATGTGTATGAGGTTAGATCATTCATTAAGCTAGAATGTTACTATAAGTGGTTCACCACAAACCTCTAATGGATTTCCTATCCTATTACATCATTGCAGAGGAAAGCAAAGAAATTTGAATGGACAGAGGAATGTGCAACAAGTTTGGAGTAGTTGAAGCAGTTGTTGAGAAATTCTCCAATTCTAAAGATTGCAGATCCAGATAAACAGTTTGTGGTGTGTATAGACACTTGCAAGAGAGGACTTGGTGGACTATTGGTGTAGGAGGGAAATGTGGTGTGCTATGAGTCAAGGAAATTGAATGAGCACAAATAGAACTATGTGACTCATGATCTGGAGTTGGAAACCATTATTCATGCATTGAAGATGTGGAGGCACTATCTTCTTGGAAGGATGATTTTGTTGATGAGTGACCATAGTGGACTGAGGTATTTATTTCACCAACCTAATATGAATGTCAGGAAAGCTAGATGGTTGGCTACCCTTAGTGACTTTGACATTGAGATTATATACATTAAAGGAAAGGAGAACAAGATTGGAGATGCTCTCAATAGGAGAATGCAGGTAAACCATGTTGCAATTGTGAGCTCTTATGGGATAGATTTACATGATCAGATATTACAAGCAGGACAATAGGATGAAAAGTATCGGCAGCCTAAGCATAGGCTATAGTAGGGTACATATGAACAGGATGTAGACTATCATCTCGATGCAAATGACTTAGTGAGATTTAGGGATGGGATCTATGTGTCGAATGAAAATGAGCTCAAGAAGCTTATCTTCAAGGAGTTTCATGTAAATCCATATTTAGGTCACCCAAGATATCATAAGATGTTTACATTTGTGAATAATTTCTAATATTAGCTGAATTTGAAGGACACATGAATTTTTTCGCTAGATGCTTAGACGTTAGTAGTTGAAGATTGAGTGTAAACTCCCAACTTATTTTTTATAGCCTATTCTGATTCTAGAGTGGAAATGGGAGGTCATTTCCATGGATTTAATTATAGGTTTGTTGAGGACATCAAAGTAGCATGATTCTAATGTGGTTCTCATTGATATGTTGAGCAAGGTAGCTCACTTCATTTCAATGAAGACTATTTATTTAGCTAGTGAGGTAGCACAGGTCTTCATCACGGAGATAGTGAGATTGCATGGTGTTTCGAAGAATATTGTGTCAGACAGAGATTTAAAGTTCACTTATAGGTTTTGGAAGGAGTTATTTGTAGGTTTAGGTAAAGAGTTATCCTTCTAAACAATTTACCATCCCCAAAAATATGGACAAACAAAGAAAGTCAACAAGATACTAGAGGATATGCTAAGGATGTATGCCATGCATCAACATAGTAGGTGAGTTGAGTATCTTCCTATGGTTGAGTTTGCTTACAACAATGGATATCAGGAGTCACTTAGGATGAGTCTGTTTGAGGTACTATATGGGCAGAGTTGAAATTCTCCCATCAACTAGAGTGATCCAGTGAACATGGTACTTATAGGACCACACATGTTGGCAGAGATGGAACAAGAAATCCAAGTTATCAAGAAGAATCTAAAGGAAGCACAATATAGATAGAAATATTATGTAGATAAGAAAAGGGAATTTCAGGAGTTTCGGTTTGGGGAACATGTTTATTTGTGCATCATGTCTAAGAGGAGCTCCTTGAGGATGGGATTGTGTGCCAAGTTGGTACCTTGGTGTTGTTGGTGTTCTGAGATCCTTGGTAGAATTAGACCAGTGGCCTACAAACTTGCACTACCTCTGACAGTGAAAGTCCATAATGTTTTCCATGTTTCATTGCTTAAAAGATATGTGAAAGATGTTTATCATGTTCTTGATTGGTTTTTATTACGAGTGGAGTTGGAAGGATAATTCCAGTAGGAATCTCAATGCATATTGCAGTGGAAACAACTCATGCTATGAAACAGAGTAATTGAGCAAGTTAAAGTGTAGTGGAAGAACTTTGGACCCGATGAAGCTACATGGGAGATGATTGATCTGATGCGGGCCTGCATCCTTCATTATTTTCTAGTGGAGGAAAATGAGTTTTGTTATATGTACATATTTATCTATGGTTTTTATTGTAAATACCGTAATGAGCTAGGTTATAAAGCTCCAATATGCCGTATGGTTGTCATGTTTCCATGTTTGTCATAATGGTTTTTCTTTTGAGCAGGTTCTTCATTATAAATACTGCATCGAGCTAAGTTACAAATATCCATGGGCAGTATGTTTTGGTTTTTAGGGGTCTTTCTGGTTATAGGTTTCATAGAAAACCGAGTACGGTATTCCCCTAAGGGGGAGGGGTCTGTAACAACCTCAAGTTAAAATTTCATGTAATAAAGTTAATAAAGGAAAAATAATACCAAGGTCATGGGACACGTATTCAAAGATCAATGTTGGGTAAAGTATTCTAGTGGGAGTCACCTGTTGTTTATTATGGCTAAGTAAATTGGCAAAGGATTTGAAAAGGAGAAAGGTAGTATTGGCATTTTATTTATGAAAATATAGTGGCTTCAGTGTGAATACTTGCAGGTGAAAGGTTGCATGTATGATTCCTATCTATTTTTGGCATGCATGGTACATGCATGTGTGTATTTGGTTCATCTAATGTCATTGACATTTGTTTTTCCGGGTTTGAAAGTGGTTTTAGCCTTGCCTTTCCATTTCCGGATAGCCATGGTGTGATGGGATTCATTCTTGGTTGAGCTTTGGATTGCGGGAAGGTTTTGGATCTAGGTGACGTGGTCTCAGGAACATCCCAAGGGTCAGGGGTGGAGATGGTTTTCTCTAGGAATCCCTCAATAGGTTGTTAGAGATGGGAAAATTCCTTAAGGGATGGTGAAGGAAATTTGAGGCATCCAATCTTGGTTTGGTTTTGTAGTCTTGGGACCAATTTAAGTGAGATCCCAAAAGTGTGAGGGTGGAGGTGGTCTAAATTCTAGATTCCCTTGGTTGTTTATTCATTGGTTTATCCCATGATATCACATGTTCATGCTTGGAATATGACGCAGGGGTGATTGGCTGAAAGAAACATTTTGTTCAGCACAATCTATGGTCGAGTGGTACATGGAGGTCCCTATCTTGGTTGGATTTTTCATATGTTAATAAGATATGTTGTCCTCTTTTATTTTATTAGTAAATTTACCTTTTATGATGTGGCTTTGATGGTTGTTCCATCATTGATATTGTTCTGGTATATGTTAGCTATAAGCATGGATTTATGACAAATTCTAGTTATGGATCTTGTTGACACCTAATCTTCATGATTGGGGGAATTTGTAAATAAATAAATTATGAATGTGAACAGTCATCGGGAGATGAACTGAACAATCACTCCTATTGTATATAACAATAGCCTACCTATGGAATAATAGATGAATCAATTTTTTCTGCCTTTAGAGAGTTATTGCCTAGCCTGACATGGTATCAGAGCCAGCCCTTTTTTTAGCTATTGTAACTCCCTATTCTACTCCTCTGCTCCTCTGCTTTCCATTCAAAAATGCTGCCTGTTCATAAATATGGTAGCCTGCTCCACACTGTCACCTAAACACTGCCGCCTGACATTGCCTGCGCCCTCTTCTCTGACCATTTTTTTTCATATTCACTGCAAGCTGCGTTGCTCATCCTCTGAAATACATTCTGGACGTTGTGAGAGGCGTTAGAGGATTTGAAAATCGTAGGCGTTGGAGGCAGGCAGAAGCGAGCACGCATTGGAATGAGTCTATCTACATGCCAAAGGAATGTATGAACGTTGCTCCTGATTTGAATGCTGCTCCTGAGTTAAATGGTAACCCTATATTGAATATGCTCCTCCTGATTTGAATGCACTCTGGAATGCTGCTCCATTCTGAAGAACACTGGTATATATACATTGAATGTGTTTTGGCTATACGCTGTCATGCTGTGTTAAACGCTGCTTTATATAAACGTTGCTTTATATAAACGCTGCTTTATATAAATTCCAAAAACGCTGTGTTAAAACGCTGCTTTATATAAATTCCAAGATTGAATTTTTAATCACGTGAAAGGTAAACTAAGCAGTAATCCGTGGACATTGAAGAATCGATGCAATCATCTATTAACTGATCACATTTCTAAGCATTTCACAGATTCAGAATTTACGGTGAGAGATGGTTATTTATTCATCTTCATCGTACGAGCTGAATATAAGTTGTATGATCCTTTTTTTTGTGGTTGTCATTATATTTGAAATTACCATCTCACATGGTAATTGAGTTTTTAAAAGGAGACGTATGCCATATGCATATATAATAGTGGATTTATATGGATTTATATAAAACTTATATGAAGTTTATATGAGATTCATATGGTGGATTCATATGAGATATATAAGATTTATAAGGTGGAGTTTTTTTAAGATTTATAAGGCAAAGTTTTATGAGATTTATATGATGAATTTATATAAAACTTATATGAGGTTTATGTGAGGTGAATTTATACAATGATGGATTTATATGAGTCACATTGTGGATTTGAAATCCTTTGAGAATGCTTTTTTGAGTACACTGGCAGAAGTATTCTTTTCTATCAGCAAAAGTTTTTTTTTACAGAATGCATTCAATCATCTCTATGGTAGGAATAGTTCTCACTCGCAAGGAGAACTATCCTGAATGGTCCCGGATGATAAAACACACTCTCATCTTCAATGAGTTGTGGAAAGGAGTGTGTGTCAGAGAAGCAGACAATGACCCAGTGTAGCCTACATCAAACAAAGAGCTTGTCATTTGGGAAAACAAAAACATCAAAGCCTATGCATTAATCACAGCATCTGTAAATGAAGAAGTAAGTCGCCATATTTCATCATATTCAACTGCCTTTGAAGCTTTACAAAAGCTGAAAGAACTCTATGACTCACATTTTGCACTTGAAGTTGTTCAGCTCATGATTAAACTCTTCACTCTTGAACTGAAAAATAATGATCTTCTTACTCTTGCATCTGAAGTAAAGTCTATAATGCATGATATCAAATCCACTAAAGTTGATCTGGATATCCCTCTTATTGCTTTTCTCAAGGCACTCTATCCTACCTACTCCAATTATCTTGAGTCTTTACAAGCAAATGGAAATCTTAAAGATATAACCTTTGACTCTCTTGTGAAAAAGTTTGCTGAAAGAGAAAAAGCCTTTGGAAAGAAGACAGCTCCTGAATCTTCTGAAGAGACTGTGTGCCTTGCTCATAAAGAAAAGCATCCTGCTCAAGATTCTACAAGAGGAAGAGGTGGACGAAGAGGAAGAGGAAGATACTTCAGAGGCAGGGGGGCCAGACATTCTCAAGGAGAAAAGGCAGATCTGCATTGCATTCGCTGCAAACGAAATGGATCACATGATGCTTCTACATGCAAGCTACCATGGGACAAAATTGAGCAGAAAAGAAACCAGCAGAAAGGTAAAACTGATGATACAGACAAAAGTAAAGCACCTGAATCCGCTCACTATATTGAGGCACAATGTAACATTGGAGTAAATGAAGATTTGTTTAATGCTTCACTTGCTTCTTCGAAAAATGATTGGTTGCTTGATTCAGGAGCAACGTGTCATATGACTCATAGAAAATATTTTTTTGAAGATTTCACTGACAATGTTGATGGAGCAGTATACTTTGCAGATCAGTCAAAAATCAAGCCATCAGGGCTTGGCACAATCAGGCTTAAACTGCCTGGTCTTCCAGACTTTCTCCTGGATCATGTTCTATATCTCCCACAGCTCAAGAGAAACTTGTTGTCCTTGGTCCACATCCACCAGCAAGGTCACTCCATTCATACGTTTGATGGCAAGCTTGAGGTAAGAAAAGCATCTGACCACTCACTTGTCATGAGGGGAATAGAAGAAGAAAGGCTTCTCAAACTGCAAGGAACCTCTGCTCATGCACAACATTTCTCATATATTTCTCATCATGAAGAAGGTATACTTCCATCAAGTTTATTATGGCATGCTAGATTTGGACATTTAAACTATGACAATCTCCGCTTATTGAAGAAAAATGGTGTTGTTGGTTTGCCTACAATTCCTAGGAAACATAAGCAATGTGATGTTTGCATTCTAGGAAAGCATAGCAAACAGTCTTTTCATGATTCACATTCAAGAGCACATAGGAAGCTTGAACTCATTCATTCATATTTATGTGGTCTAATGCCTGTTCCTTATGCAAATGGAAATAAATATATCATGACATTTATTGATGATTACACCAGAATGTGTTGGGTTTATTTATTGAAGAACAAATCTGATGCTTTTCAAACATTCAAGAATTTTCATAAATGGATTGAAAATGATGCACAATCTCATATTGGGTCTATTTGCACTGATAATGGAAAAAAATATACATCAAATGAATTTGAACACTATCTTCACCAACATGGGATCAAACATCAAACAACTGTGCCTTATAATCCCCAACAGAATGGTGTAGCAGAAAGAATGAATAGAACAATCTTGAATATGGTACGATCCATGCTTTTCTTCAAAAATGTAAAGATAATGTTTTGGGCTGATGTTGTTCTATGTGCTGCGTATATAAAGAATAGATGTCCATCTAATGCTATAAGAAACAAGACTCCTTATGAATTGTGGTATGGACATGTTCCTTCGGTAAAACATCTCAGGATCTTTGGTTCCACCTGTTATGCTTTGATACCAAAGGTACATAGAAACAAACTTGGTGCTAGAAGTCATAAGTGTATCTTCCTGGGGTATTCAAACACCTCTAAAGCATACCGCCTCTATGATGAAGTAAATAAAAAGTTTGTTGTATCTAGAGGTGTAATTTTTCTTGAATCATCCAAATCTGACAATGTTGTTGAGCGGCAACTTGATCGCTTGGATAGATTTGCAAAAACGAAATCATTTCAAGAATTTGATAATCAGATTCCACATCTTGAAGGGAGGATTCCTATACTAGATCAACATGTGGAATCTTCTTCTGAAGAACACTCTCCCCCGAATGAAACTCCAACAACGGATGATGCTTTAAGTGATGTAATTGATAGAATTGGGAGACTCAATCTTGATTCAGTCCCAACTCAATCAACAGAGCAGCCTGGACCATCTCAGAAAGGTCCCCCAAAATGGCTGACAAAGACACTTGAAAGTGTTCATCCTGATGAAATTGGAAAAATAGGAACTAGAAATTCAAACCGACAAAATGGAGGTGATGTAAATGACTCTAATTCACCTGTTCATATGGATGTTACTTATGATTGTGAATTGAACCTCTCTACAGATTTTGAACCAACTTCCTTCAAAGAAGTTGCTTCTCATGATGAATGGAAAGAAGCGATGCAAAAGGAGTATGATGCTCTCATAAAGAATGGCACTTGGAAGCTGGTTGATCCTCCATTTGGAACCAAACCAATTGGCTGCAAGTGGGTCTACAAGAACAAGTACAAAGCTGATGGCTCACTTGACAAGCACAAAGCTAGGCTTGTGGCAAAAGGTTTTGCACAGAGGGAAGGGGTCGATTATGAGGAAACTTTTTCCCCCACAGCAAAATGGGCCACCATCCGGACACTCTTTGCACTAGTAGCTCAGAACGGTTGGAAAGTCCATCAAATGGATGTAAAAGCTGCCTTCTTGAATGGAGATCTAAAAGAGAATGTTTTTATGTCCCAGCCTAAAGGATTTGCTGTGAAAGGACATGAACATAAAGTATGCAAACTTGTGAAGTCCTTGTATGGCCTCAAACAAGCACCACGAGCCTGGTATAAAAAACTAACTGAGCATCTTCTGAAACTCAACTTCAATCATTTTGATCTTGATGATGCAACTTTATTTGTCAATAAAGTTGGAAAAATAGTTATGTATCTTGTGGTATATGTAGATGATCTTTTAATGACAGGGCACAATGAAAGCTACATTGCATCCATAAAGAAGGAATTGGGGAAAAGTTTTGAAATGACTGATTTGAGCTATGTTCATTACTATCTTGGCATTGAAGTAACCCAACATCCAAAATCCATATTTCTTTCTCAAAAGAAATGCATTGGAGATTTGTTAAACATAATTGGCATGACAGAGTGCAATCCTCTTTCTACTCCAATGGAACAAAACTTAAAGCTCACATCTGTTTAAGGAAAGGAATTTGAGGATGCAACAAAGTATAGACAGCTTTTAGGAAGTCTCATCTACCTCATTACTACCAGACTAGACATTTCATTTACTGTTGGAATCCTCTCCAGGTTCATGCAAAAGCCTTGTGAGGGACATTGGTCTGCTGCAAAAAGAGTTCTAAGGTACTTGAAGGGAACTCAAGACCTTGGAATCAAGTATACACAGGTGGACGACTTCAGCTTGATTGGATACTCTGATTCAGAATTCGATGGAGACAAAGAAACTGGGGTATCTACTTTAGGATATGCTATGAGTCTTGGATCAGGAGTTGTCTCCTGGAGATCCGCAAACAATCAGTTCCAGTAGATTCCACAACAGAAGCAGAATACGTGGCAGCAGCTGAAGCAACAAAAGAAACTGTGTGGCTCAGGAAAATTCTTGAAGATTTGCAGGTAAAACAAGTACAATCAACTCCACTCATGATTGATAACACCTCTGCAATAAAGTTGGCCAAGAACCCAAAGTTCCATGATCAAACAAAGCATATCAATACTAAATATCATCTGATTCGACATCATGTTGAGGCCAAAACAATCCATCTCCGTCATTGTTCCACAAATGAGAAAATTGCAGACATCTTCACCAAAGCACTTGGAAAGGAAAAGCTTGAACGGTTCAGAATGATGCTTGGACTCACCAACATCCCTTCAGATTAAGGGGGGGAATGTTGACACCTAATCTTCATGATTGGGGGAATTTGTAAATAAATAAATTAGGAATGTGAACAGTCATCGGGAGATGAACTGAACAATCACTCCTATTGTATATAACAATAGCCTACCTATGGAATAATAGATGAATCAGTTTTTTCTGCCTTTAGAGAGTTATTGCCTGGTCTGATAGATCTTATCATGTTTTGATTGGTAAATGAATGGTTACTTAATGCATGATCTAATAGGTGTTATTGAATCTATTATGATAAGGAATTAGACCTTCTTGATGATTCTTAGATAATTTTAAGATCTCTATGTTCATATATGCATTCATGACTTGTAGATTTCATGTTCATTATGTGTTTGACGGAACCATTGTCATGGTTAGGCCTAGTTAGGTCAATTACTTGTCTAATTTTTGTGTTAAAGGATTTTTCTTGTGTCATTTATCATTTTTCAAATTTCTATCAATTTTTGGCTAGAGGTCTAGATCCTAGCCCTGAAAAAGTGGCTCAAATCTCAGGGCCGCATGCACAGAACTAGGTAAATTAGGTTGGAATCACTGGGAGGTAGGGTCATCCATGTGATTGGAGAGTTAAATTCACTAGCTTGCCTTTTTATGCAAGCGAAAATGAATCGATATGACAAAAAAATGAATTTGTCTCAGGGTCCGGGCACCTAGAGCGGTGGATCAGCTCCTGGGGGTCTTGTAGCTCCTTAGGAAGGTCAATAATTTTTTGTTTGTTGATTCCACTACCTTAACTGTACTTAGGGATTTGAGTGATGTCATAGTACCCTCCACTCATGTTTACCCCAGCAGACTAGTGAAAGCAGGTAAATGTGGGAGGTGGCATTACAAGATTTTTAGATGGTTACTTCCAATACAAAACATTAGCGTTGACTACTTGTATAGCTTTAATACATCAATAACTTATATGTATATTTTTTCTTGTTAATATTTATCACGGTTCAAAATATTTGGTGCTAAGTGCAAATATTGTTTCGTTTACTATTATTTATTCTCTTTTTGTCCTTAAGGTTGTGAGAGAAGTTTGTGCACTATTATATATTTTCCTTTACTTACATTGGAAGTGGATAAGTGTAGCTTTCCAAAGACTTAAATCCCCCTACTTTCATATAGCTATTTAGATTCTAAGATTTATTTTTTTATGTTCATCATTTGCTAACATGAAAACCCTTCATAGATTTAATTACTAACGTAGACCTGGGATAGTCATCGCCATCCTTCATATCTTCTGTCAATGTGTTGTTGTTTTCTAGAAATAATCCTTATCTCCTGATGTAGCATCCATTGTCCTTTTAATTTTATTTTCAGTTTTATCACAAAAAGGAAAAAAATCAAATATTATGTTATAACAGAAATAAGAGAAAATGTGGAAATTTAAAAGAAATGAGTTGTTTTATTTTATTGATGGCTTTTGAATGTGAGAAACTCAACAGAAGGTCTGAGTTGTCCAATCGACAGGCAACAGATCTGACGGTGGTCATGTGGTTAACAAGCATGAGGATTAATTCTAAATCGGACGCGAGAAGTTATAAAATTAGGTTAACACCTATGTTGATCAGGGCCATCCGCTTGAAGAAGGGATATCCGATAGCAATCATGTAGTTAACAAGAATGATGTTTAATTCGAAAATCAGATGTGATGGCTTATAGAATGTGATTTAATCCATTGAATTCCGGATTAATCACAACCGCTCATCAAGAAGAGATGAGATCCGACGGTTATTGCTCGAAAAGTGCACAAAATTTATTATAAATTTTGGACCTGAGAAATCTTTAAATTGCAGTTTTGTTTCCATATTAGGTCCGTGGGGAAGGCAAAGGTCTGTGTAAAAGGCTGACACGATAATTTTATCAACTGCTATCTAAATTATTTTCAGTTCCATGGTAACCATATTCCGCATAAATCAACCAATTCCACTGTTTTAGTAGAATAACTATAAATAGAGGCAGATGACCGAACCTCCAAAGGAATGATTATTGGTCAGGTTTCTTTGTGTTTCCACCAATCGGAGCACTCCTGATATATATGTGGGCCATAAGGGTTTCTTTATGTTTTAACCGATCAGAACATTTCTGATACATACGTGGGCCCAAGTTTACGCACAGAGTTTTGTAAAGATGTAGTTTGTTGTGTTAAAACAGTTTAACTATTATCAAAACATCTATAGAGAGACTTCATTAACAATCAAGCCACAGAGAAGAACAGCAAGCAACCATCATTAGTTTTCTAATTTCTGTTACTTCTTGTTGTTTTGTTTTCTTGAGAATGACGTTTCTTTTACCCTCTAATGTAATATTCTGTAATGACTTTTACTTTAGACAGTTAGGAGATAGTTAAGTAGTTTGACAATTTTGGTGATTATCAATTGTCACATGATGTATAAAAAGAGGCAAAATTATAGAAAAAGAGTTCAAATTTTGAAGAACGTAGAGACTAGGCTACTATATTTTTGATTGTAGGAATTTATAGGGTAAGTTCCTTAGAAAGAACACCAAAAGGACACCGCTCACAACCAGATCACAGATCAATACACCAGTATTTTTGACGTGGTTAAAACCCTCAAAGAGGGAAACAGTCCACGGCCTGAGCCAACGCGGCCACTTCAGGCAATTTATTAATCAAAGAATGAAAATTTACATAAGCTTCTCTCATGCACGGATTACCCTACAAATGACCCTCCATGCGCTTTAAATAGAATTCATGGACCAATCGGGTGTCAAGCCACGGATCAAGTGTCGGTAATACTGAGGAGAGAATGAACCATCGGATCACTACATATCGTGACCATCGGATTGTAAGTTACAAAATGTACAACGGTAAAGAAACACACTTTACCTAACTCTATACCTAACTCTACACTAGACCAAGTTGTACTTAACTATTTCCTATGTGTCAGAATATCCTAACATCCCCCCTTAAGAACAACTTGGGATAGGATTGAAGGATTTACAAATATGACACAATAGGAGAAGGAAGGAGGCACTAGAGCCTATCCCCCCTTAGTGACAACTTCCTGAACTCCAACCATAAATCGAAGTTTAGTGAACTTCGCCTTTGTGAGAGCCTTTGTGAAGATGTCTGCAACTTGATCATCTGTTGAACAATATTGCACTTCAAGAACATGGTCGTGAATGAGCTTTCTGATGAAGTGCATGTGCAGTTCAATGTGTTTGCTACGCTGATGTTCCCTACAAAACAAAAAACACAAAACCCAACATGGACATGCAAAGAAAACGAACCTTGCAGCTTGAAGTTAGCTTTACCCAAAAAACTAAATATTTTCAAAAATTGAACCTTGCGGCTCAAAGTTAGCTTTAGCCGAAAAACTAAATATTTTTCTCAATGTTTCTGATTTTCCGAGATCACACTAAGGTGCAGGGAAAAGAGCATACGCATGAGAAAAATCCTTCCTTTTTGTTTCTAATTTGCCCAGATCGCACAGAGTCGCAAGGCAAAGAGCATACGTAGAAATGAAAGGTATAGATCCGGTTAAAAAAAAGCTAAATAAACCGAAACCAAAATAAGCAGAGAGAAAATAACAGTAAACTGCAAATAAACACTGTATACCTCCAGATCTAAAAAATGACGCAGCTAGGGCTACCGGAAACCTTTTCACGTGAAACGAAAGGGGTTCCTCACTGGAACATATGCTCCGAACACAACAGAGCAGTCCTCTCGGCCCGAAAGTAGTCAGAAACAACAGATATAGGAAACGGAAGTCGGATGCAGTTCTACCGGCTTCAGATTTGGATCACCAACGGACGCAGCCCTCAAATAGCTCTGATACCATGTAGGAATTTACAGGGTAAGTTCCTCAGAAAGAACACCAAAAGGACACCGCTCACAACCAGATCACAGATCAATACACCAGTATTTTTGACATGGTTAAAACCTTCAAAGAGGGAAACAGTCCACGGCCTGAGCCAACGCGGCCACTTCAGGCAATTTATTAATCAAAGAATAAAAATTTACATAAGCTTCTCTCATGCACGGATTACCCTACAAATGACCCTCCATGCGCTTTAAATAGAATTCATGGACCAATCGGGTGTCAAGCCACGGATCAAGTGTCAGTAATACCGAGGAGAGAATGAACCGTCGGATCACTACATATCGTGACCGTCGGATTGTAAGTTACAAAATGTACAACGGTAAAGAAACACACTTTACCTAACTCTATACCTAACTCTACACTAGACCAAGTTGTACTTAACTATTTCCTATGTGTAGGAATATCCTAACATTGATAAACTATTGATTAATGAAAGAATCATAAGTTTTCCACACATTGTTGGGTATGATCTTGTAACTTCTCTATTATGTGTCATCATATGTCTTCTTTTCTTTAAGTATATTAATGAAGTTGCAGGTGTTTTTTTACTTATGTGAATGAAGTTAAAATTCCTTAAAAGAACGCTCCTATACTTAAAACCCTTACTTCTACATCTCTTTTAAGTTATAGATAATAGTTTCTATGTAAAACAACATATTGTCTCTAACTTCTCAAAGCATTATCCACTCAGCATTCATATTCAATAATCAAATGGTATTTTGAGACTTTCATATCACCTAAGTATTAATGTTAAGAATGATGTCTTTTAGGTCCTTCACTTAACGATACATCATATAAATAAGTGACATAAATAATAAACATTAATGTCTTAAGTACAATTTCTACACAGCCAAGAAATTGGTTTCTTAAGGGACAACAACTCCTATTTTCCCAAAATACTAGATTGATAGTGTATCATAAGAAATGTCTCCTTAGACAATCTGCATGTTATTATTACTACATTAAACATATTTTCTTTCTATTCCATGTTTCCTTACTGAATTCATTGAATAATTGTTTGACTTGGCCATAGTAGTACTATTTTGTACTTAGTACTTTCTGTAAGTTTGCATGCACACGCACCATACTTAACCATATTTTATGTTGGGTTTCATATTCTATTCATTACCATCTCTTCGATGCTTAAATAATTTAGCTATAGATACTTACCAAATCATCACATCATACAATAATTAGCTTTCATAAACTTCTCTAATACCATGGTATTAGGTCTTCTCAAAATAGATCAACCTCTCTTAATATAATCGCTTTTTTATTTTAATCCAAAGATTTAATTACATTTGATATATATATATATATATATATATATTCCTCATGCATCAATAAATAGGGAGTGTTTGAGATACTTTCTCTAACATATCCAGTCATATATCCACTAACTCATATCATTATATGTATAAATATGGTAATACTTCCAAATCCCGATTCAATATGAGGAACACATGTCTTTTCTTTCAATTTTAGACATATAAAAATATATTTATAAAACATGTGAATGTAATAAAAGAAGATCTTGTATTTCTTCACAAATATTCATTAACACAATTTAAATTATATAACCAGAATATCTTGTTGGGAAAACTCAGGGAGATATCATGTTCCTCCCAACCAGCGAGCCAACACCAGCAACTCCCCTGAAGCTCAGACTTCTTACCTGCAGGAATAACAACCCCTTATGTATTCCTTAATGATTCTTTTTATAATTTCTTCCCGGCATATTTTCTTGAGAAGTGTCCTACTTTTAGGGTCCACACTGCTTTAATTAGCTAGTATTTTTCTTTTTGTTTAGGAAAAAGTATTTTATTTCTCCTTTAAAACACACCTTTCTCTACCGTTGTGCTTTTCTTTTGATTTTCACCCAGCTTAGCATTTCTCTCCAACTAAGTTCTAATTTTCACCTAGCATAATATTTCTCTCCCACTATGTTTTTCTTGAAATAAGAGTTTTCTCCTGGGATTTTTAAGAGAATATTTGGGAAGGACCACCATGTGGAATTGACCACTTAATAATTTTCTAGAATAGTAGGAAGTCTCTATTACTCATGTGCTCTTTTCCAAAGTTTCTCAAAATCAAATAATTTATTCACAATATAAATTTTAATTACATGATTAGTCAATTCAAATCGTGTCCTTCATATCTATTAAGTTCAAACAATAATCAAAATGGCCTAAAAATAATCACATATTTTAAAATAAAAGCATAGGGGTATCACAACCTTCCAAAATATTCCTTCTCTAGAATGTTATTAGGATGTAGATAGCACTATAAAAAGAAGTATAATAAGTTTGATAAAGCATGGTCAAGATTATTATAATTTTAAAATGAATTGTTTGAATATAATTATAATTTTATCAAGCAAATTCTCATTCTATCAATGACAAACTCATTATTTGGGACACATAATCTTAGAGGAAGGTGTGGTAGTGGATGCAAAGAATATCAAGGAAATTAGTGAGTGACCAGCACAAAGGAATATTATAGAGGTCAGATACTTTATAGCATTAGTATGCTACTATAGATAATTTATTGAGTGGTTCTCAATAATAGCACATCCAAACTCTTCCTTTGAAAAGAATTTTGTAAAACTTGAGCGGACAGAGGAATGTGAAGAGGCTTTTCAATATTTTAGGAAGTTTTTGACAAGTGCACCCATTATAAATATAGTTCATCCAAATGAAGAATGTATTGTGTACATTGATGAATGAAAGGATGGTATTGAAGGAGTCCTCATGAAGAAGAGGCATGTGATATACCTCATAGAAATAAGTTTGAACTAAGAATATAAAATAGTAGTTTGAAGTATTTGTTTCGACAACCAACTTTCAATTATAAGAAAATTAGGTGGATGGAATTTCTAGCTAATTACTGCATTGAAAGAAATAACATAAGAGGGAAGGGAAACAAGTTGGCTAAGGCACTTAAAGAATGGGTGCATGTTATTGTAATCAATGTTTATAAATATGATTTGAAATTCATAATTTTAGAGGCCACACATTCGTATTAGCAATACATGAAAATAAAAGACAAGTTACAACAAGCTTATTTAACAACCACAACATAAAGATTACAAACTAAAGGAGGATGGGTTTCCCATGTACAAGGGTAGAATTTATGTGTGAAATTATCAGCAAATGAGAAAAATGATGTTAAATAATATCTATAAAGTATCCTATGCTAGGCATCCATGGTACTAGAAAACAATTTCAACTACAAAATGTCAATATATTTGGCTATGTATAAAATTGTAAATGGTGAATTACATACCTAGGTATTTACATTGCCAAAAGGTAAAGGATAAACATACGAATCCAATTGAATTTCTCCATTTAATACCGATTCTTAGGTGGAATTTGGAAGGTTTTTCAATTGGTTTTATTACAAAATTGCCTAGGGATGTGAGGTAGAATGATTCCATCATGGTGGTGGTGGATGAATATACTAAAACTACATGATTTCAAACTAGTGAAGTCACAACACAATTAAGAAAATATTACTCAAATGTAAATGAAAAAAGATGCTAGGTTACATGGAGTTCCTAACGTGCTCATTTTAGATAATGTTCCCAAGATTACATCAAACATTTGGAAGGGTTTCTTAAATGAATTTGCAACCAAATTGAAATTCAATACAACATCACACATAGAGTCATATGGATAGAAATAGAGGGTTAATCAAGTGGTTAACGATATTTTAAGGATGCATTTGATGGACAATCCATCAAAATGGGAGGAATATTTTCACTTGTTTGAATTTTCATATAATAGTGGGTATTAAGCATCATTGAAGATGATCCCATTTGATTATTTGTATGGAAATAAGTGCAATGCACCTATGAGTTGGGACAATCTAGTATATAGGGCCATTTTTGGGCTAGAGTTTCTCAAGGAAATGAAAGGGAATCGGGTGAAAATTAAACAAAACTCAAGAAGGCTATCCATGCTGGGTGGAAAATCTATGTAAATAAGTGTAGGATAAATAGTGAATTTAGAGGTGTGAACATTCTTTCCTCAAAATAAAATCCAAGAAGACTTCATTAAAATTGGGGAGCTAGTTAGAGTTGGAAATTAGGTTTTATGGGCATTTTGAGATCTTGGAAAGGATTGTTCCAATTGCATATAGGCTCTCATTACCAACATATATGCATGTCCATTATGTGTTTCATGTTTCTTTAATTAAAAAGTATGTTCTAGATTGTTAGGTCTCTATAATACTAGTGTAGCCCTCATATTGTTATTTTTGTGCCCCATAGAAACCCACTATTGGTATTTTTGATCCCTTACATTATTATTGTTATGTAAGCCCTAATTATATTTTGACCCTTTAGACTTCGATATATCCCAAGGAGGTCTTGTCATTTGAATCATCCAAAAATTCTTAATTTATGTGATGTAAAGGGAGCTTACCCCCTCAAAGTGGTTTATTATATAGTCATTGATCTATTTTTTATTATTTCTCTATGTTATTTTGATCTGGTTACATAACATTTGGTATATGAGCTCTTGGTTCTAAGGTTTCATTGCTTCAAACAGGTCATTGTGGCATTTTCGCTATAATTTTTTTTAGTGAATCTTCAGACAATTAAATTGTTACCATGTGGAGATGAAATCTAATTACAATTTCAAACCTTCGTTCAATATATTTTCAAAGCTATGATCCAAGGAAGTTAGGGTTTCTGTATACTCTAGAATTCAGTCTCAAACAAGCATCCTGGGGAAAATCGTCATAAATTTATCCTAGAGCATCAAATTTTAATTCCATAAATATTGAATGAAAGTGCACAAGGCATAGTTTTTTGGGTACTAGTTTCAAGGCAAAAGGTTGAAACAACGATACATTTCATCCCATAAAGGTTAGGTCTACTGAACTAGTCCATAATCAAGTAATCATGGGAGATTTTGCATAACTTTACCTTGAAGAATCCAATGTCGATCTGACTTGTGGAATTAGAGAGAAGGCACAGTTGGATATCTCAAGAATAGATTTCAAACCTTGGGAGGCCAAAATCATAGAGCTACAACAGTTTCAAGTTTAGCCTTATCAACATGATCAAAATCAATCTCTTAAAAGGTGTGTATTTTTAAATTTGCACAAGTTTTTTTTGAAAAAATCAGTTTGAAGTGATTCAAAGGGCATAGTGAAATATATAATTCATTAATTGTTTCCAAAATACCTCGAAAACAAAATTCATCTAGACCATTGAGTTAGAGAAGCCACTCTAGTTGTGATATAGTGAGATCCAAGTCTAATTCGGTTGCTATCCTTAAGGTGTTATATTCAAATTCAATAGACAACGAGGGCTTCTTCCCATAGACTAGTTCAAGTGGGGTAAATCCAGTGGAGTTCTTCCAAGTGTTGTTGTAGGCCCAAGTGGCTTCCACAAGTCGGCCTACCCAATCCTTTCTGATGTTGCTAACAAACTTGGTAATAATGTTCTCGAGTTCTCTATTTGTGACATCCACCTCCCCATTTTCTTGAGGGTGATAGGTAGTGCATGTCCTGTGATTGATGTGATGTTTCTTCCTGAGATCTTCAATCAGATTTGATGTAAATTGTACTCCTTGATCAGTGACTAAATCCCTTAGAAAAACAAATATGTAGAAGAAGTTTTCCCTCTAAAATTCATCCACCTTTTTCTCAGGTGTTGCCTTTACTTCCTTTGTTTTAGCCCATTTAGTCAATTAATCAGTGCATGCATTGATAAATCTCTTTTGTCCTGATGGGGGATCAATAGGTCTAATGAAATCCATGCTCCACTTCTCAAATGGCTCTAAATTCACTTGAGCTTGTAAGGGAATTTCATCCTTGGGTGTGGGTTTCCCCATCCTTTGGCATTGATTGTACCTGGTGGTGTACCTTCTTGCATCTTGATGTAATGTGGGCCAATAGTAACCTGATTATAGAACTTTGAAGGTTATCCTAATAGCAAAAAAGTGGCCCCCAAAGGGTCCATCATGGCATGCTGAGATGATATCATAGACATCCTCTTCCCTCACACATCTCATCAAGATCTAATCTAGTCCTAATAGGGAAATATCCCCCCAACCCAAGTGAATGGGTCACGGTTCCTGACAATATTTCTCTTCTCCTTGGAGGACAGATTAGGAGGGAACCTCACAACAACCAAGTAGTTGGATATATCAACAAACCAAGGAGAAATCACTGAGATGGCAAAGAGATGTTCATATGGAAGTTGATCATCCACCATTTCTTCCTTTTCTTGTAGGCAAGGCTAGTATTGACAAAACAAAATCAACCACATTCTCTTTCTTTGGTTTATCAATAATGGTCAAATCAAATTGTTGTAATAATAAATACCATATAATTATCTTAGCATTGACATCAGGCTTATTCATTAAATACTTAATGGATGCATGGTCAGTGTGAACAAAAGTTGGATAACTAGTGATATAATGCCTAAACTTGTTTAAAGAATGTGCCACAGCCAAGAGTTCCTTCTCAGTGACTATATAATTCAACTTAGCTTTAAAAAGGTTCTCACTGATGAAATATATAACATAAGGAAATTTGTCTTCCACTTGTCTTAAGACTGCCCCTATAGTTTTGTCTTACGCGTCTATGTGTATATGGAAAGGTAATGCCCGGTTGGGACCCCTAAGGATGGGTTTAGTGGTAAACTTTTCTTTCAGTACTTGGAAGGCTTCTTGACAATTCCATGTCCAACAAAAATCTGAATCTTTAGCCAGCAATCCAAATAAGGGTGAAGCTAGTTTACTAAAGTATTTGATAAACCTTCTATAATACCCACCTAATCCCAAAAAATCCCTAACATCTATTTCTTTTAGGGACAGGGATCATTTTAATGATGGAAATTTTTTTTGGGTCAACTTGTATCCCTTCCTTGGAAATGGAATGTCTAAGGACAGTCCCTCCATTCATTAAGAATTGACATTTCTCAGGACTCAATGAAAGATTCATTTAAATGCATTTCTTTAATACTTTACACAATTAGAAAGAGCTTACTGGAAGTCACATCCATAAGGAGTGAAGTCATCCATGTATAGCTTAAGAGATTCATGAACAAGTTTAGCAATGATACTTAGAACTTCCCTCTAGAAAGTTGCAGGGGCATTACATATACCAAATGGGAGGACACTACAAGAGAAGGTACTTCAGGGACATGTAAATGTGATCTTATCTTGGTATTCAAGGTTGATCTAGATTTGGTTATATCCACTAAATCCATCCAAGAAGGAGAATAATTTCATTCTTGCAAGGCCATCTAGTACTTGGTCAATGAAGGGAAAAGGAAAATGGTCCTTCTTTGTAGCCTTTTCAATTTCTCGGTAATCAACACAAATCCTCCACTTCCCATTTTTATTCGGTACTAAAATAAGAGGTGAAACACACTCACTATATAAAATGGGGTATATGAACCTTGCATCCAGTAATTTATGCAATTCTTCTTTCACAATGTCCTTAAGACATGGGTTCATCCTTATCTGGGGTTTCCATACATGCTTGCATCCATCCTTAATATAAATATGATGAGTAAAAACTGACGGATGCACACATTTGATTTTCTTATAATCTCAAGAAGAAGCATCCAGGTGTTGTATCAGTACATTGCACAATTGTTCTTCCTGCTTGATGGAGAGAAGGAGGGTTGATATTTGGAGTTCTAGAGGGACCAAACTATACAATCTTGGCATGTTATAGACTAGAGTTAACAAAACACAAACAATACAAGCTCTTCTTTCAGATTCTTTCATCATTTCATAAATTAGTGTGGTAGTGGGAGGTCGATTATCTGAGATATCGTCAATAAGGTCATCTTCATCAATATACATCGCTCCTATAATAGTGTCTAGAGTGCAGACTGGTTAGAGGGATGTTGGATGAAATTATTCCTCTTCCTCCTCCTCTAACCATAAGGGTAAATCATGCTCAACAGAAGGCTGAGCAAGAGGATACATCACAAGTTGTTTTGATAAATGTCCATTTTTAATAGTCATGTCCCCAACCTTACAACTAATGTAGGCATTAGCAGTGGACAACCAAGGTATTTCTAAAATTAGAGGATAGCCATTAAACTTGGTTTTGAGCTAGAGGACCAAGAAATCAGTGGGATACTCCTAGGAGACAATGGAAAACATGACATCCTCAATAACTCCTTCAGGAGATACTATCGATTTTTCTACAAGCCTCAACACTATAATTTGTTGGCATTATGATACATATGTTGTACTTGATGGCAACCCACTCATCTCAAATAATAAATTACAGTGTAGAGAAAAGTTCACGCACTTATATGCAGAGAAAAGTTTATTTCATGTAGAGAAAAGTTCAAGCACTTTTATGCAGAGAAAAGTTTATTTCATGTAGAGAAAAGTTCACGCACTTATATGCAGAGAAAAGTTTATTTCATGTAGAGAAAAGTTCACGCACTTTTATGCAGAGAAAAGTTTATTTCATGTAGAGAAAAGTTCACGCACTTTTATGCAAAGAAAAGTTTATTTCATGTAGAGAAAAGTTCACGCACTTTTATGCACAGAAAAGTTTATTTCATGTAGAGAAAAAGTTCACGCACTTTCATGCAAGGAAAAGCGCGTATATGTTGGAGAACTTACCTTTGGTCCATGGTAGTTAGTCCTTGGTATTTGAACCTATGAGGAAAAGCGCGTATATGTTGGAGAACTTACCTTTGGTCCATGGTAGTTAGTCCTTGGTATTGGAACCTATGGTTTTGGACCATGGTACCTCGTCAAAAGTGTTGATCTCACGCACTTTCATGGTTGGTTCATGGTATTAGTCTGACAGTTTTTGATCCTATGGTTTTGGCCCGTGGTATTGCATCCAAAAGTGTTGATCTCACGTACTTTCATGGTTGGTTCATGGTATTAGTCCAACAGTTTTTTTTTGATCCTATGGTTTTGGCTCGTGGTATTGTGAAAGGCCTAAGACTATAAAAGAGGAAGGAGATCATTTGGCAAAGCATCTTCTGAATTATCGAATATCTGATAAAGTGCTAGATCTGGAATATTGTGATTGGGTTTTGGTGCAGATCTGGATCTGAATGAAGAAGGAACCTGAGCGTAAGGAGAAAAATAAGTTCTATTGATGGGTCAAAATCTTAAGGCTGGAATAGTGGTATCTCTATATGATTTTGATCTGTGATATGTGGCATACGCTTGATCTATAAATCTAATAATCTGGGTCTGAATTATTGATGCATGTTCTATTTTACACATGTTATGATCTGGGTATGTCTGATGTAACAACTGCAAAGTTATAAGGAAATATTTGCAGATCTGTATGCGGGTTAGCTTTGGTGAAATCAGAGATTGATGATGCAAGTGTAGTTGATGGGTTTTTGATGTTCTTGGATCCAGTTTGAAAATTTATGAAAAGTGGTCCTTGAAAGAAAAGAAGTAGGGGGTTGTAGCTCCCTTCCAGGAGAGACTGGAAAACGAAAGAGAGAGTTGTAGCTCTCTGCAGGTTGTAGCCTGCGTACTGGTAAAGGACTGCACCAGTACAAAATCATTGTAAAAGGAGTTTCTTATTAAAAGAAGATAGAGACATATTGCAGCAGGTGGTTTTCTCCCACATTGGGTTTCCACCTTATATCATGGTGTTCATGTGTGTGGCTTATGTGTGATGATCTGTTCTATTTTACTGCACCTGTTTACTGTTAATATGGTTGATAATGTTCTAATGCACTCATTAAGGATCAACTAACTGAATCATAAGAAGTTGTGGAAGTAGCATATATGAATCTGAATATGGAAATGAAAAAGTTTTATTGATGTGATAATACTGATTCACCCCCCCCTCTCAGTATTATTTCCAACAATTGGTATCAGAGCAGGTCCTTCTGAAGAAGCTTGATCGCTTGAAGGAAGATCTAACATCATGAGCAACTACGAGAGGGAAGCATCAATCAGGCCACCAATTTTTGATGGGACAAACTTCAATTATTGGAAGGTAAGAGTTACTGCCTATCTTCAATCTCTTGGTACAGAAGTTTGGGATATCATAGATACAGGCTACACTTTTCCTTCAGCTACTCCTACAGATACGGCCGAAAAGAAGAAATATGAAACAAATGCTAAAGCAGTCAATACTCTGCTGGGATGCCTATCTCAAATAGAATTCGTGAAGGTTATGCAATATAAATCCGCAAAAGAAATATGGGACAAGATTGTCTTGAGCTACGAAGGAGATGAACAGGTAAAGCGTGCACTTCAAACCCTCAGGATTCAGTATGAGAATCTCAGAATGTATAATGATGAAAGTGTGGCTAACTATTTCCTTCGGGTAGATGAAATTGTTAATTGCATGAAAAACTTGGGTGAAGAAATAAAAGAGGCTATTGTGGTTGAAAAAGTTCTAAGATCATTGTCCCCCAAGTTTGAATCTAAGGTGTCTGCAATAGAAGAAAAGGAAAATCTACGAATTCTTACTATGTCTCAACTACACGGAATTCTAACTGCTTATGAAATGAGAAAGGGAGGTCCATCAGACAGAAGAGAAGCTGCTTTCAAGGCTTCAGGCAAAGGAGACTATTATGAAGCAAGTCACGTGCCAGAAGAAGAAGAAGAAGAATCAAATTTTGTTAGAAATCTTCAAAGGGGTACTGGAAGGTTCAGAGGTAAGTTACCTTTTAAATGCTTTGCTTGTGGAAGAGTAGGTCATTATGCTGCGAAATGTCCTCATAAGGATAAAGGAAAGGAACCTGCTAGATGGAACAAGAAACAGATTGGAAATAAGAAAAGCTACTACACTCATGAAGATAGTGATGGTCTATCAAATAGTGATGAAGATGAACAAGGTAATGACTATAAACTCTTAATGGCATTTGAAGATGATTATTACATGGATGCTATAGATGTGGATAGCTTTTGTGAAGAAATTTCTAGACTTAAGACATGTATAGAAGAAAAGAATAGGATCATTGATACTCTACAACTTCAAATTGATGAAAAAGAAAAATATCTTGAAAAGTTAGAAGGTGAAATTGTTGGTCTTAGAAAAGAGATTAAGAAAACAAAGGTTATTAATCTTAAGTTTGTCAAAGGATCTGAAACTCTGGATGAGATCATCAATGTACAGCGTTCTCCTCTAAACAAGACAGGTCTGGGCTATAATGGAGAAACTTCTCAAGCATCCACCTCAAAGAGTTATCTTGATGCAGCAAGAAGGAATGAGCAAAAGCACAATGGAGATCACCAGGTAAAGCAGGGACCAATTACAAACAAAGACTATCAGGAAAATCAGGGGCAATCTATCTCAAGGATGAACAAAAGCTACAACCAGCCACAGGTAAAATCCTCTCAATTTGTTTCAAGAATGAATGACAATAGAAATTACAATCGTTTGTCCGGAAGATTTGATAACCGTAGAAATTTCTTAAATGGACAATGCTTTTCTTGCCATAACTTTGGTCACAAAGCAGCATATAAAACGATCATGACTAGAGAAGCTCAAAAACAAAGAAGTATGACCGGGATTACAAAAAGGACCTATAACAACTTTTCGGTTCTTGAAAATGAAGTTGAATGTTCTATTTGCAATAACTTTGGTCATGAAGATTCTGAATGCAGAAGCAGGTTTCAGCAGACAAAGGAACAAGCCTCAAGCACCAAAACATGGAGAATAAAGGAACCACAAACAAAAAGATGTGGGATAGCATTTTATGCAGAGGGACAGGAAAATCTATGGTACATTGACAGTGGATGTTCGAAGCATATGACAGGTGATAAAGAAAAACTTGAATCATATTCTGCTCTAGAAAAAGGAAAGAAAGTTTCTTTTGGAAATGATACTCCTGCAACTATAAAAGGAAAAGGCACTGCTCAGTTAAAAGAAAAGGTTAAAGCTGGAAATGTTTTGTATGTTGATGGATTGAATTATAATCTTCTAAGTGTCAGCCAGATGTGTGATCAAAGAACCGAGGTGATATTCAGATCAAATGGATGTCTTGTTCGTGATCTTGATACAGGTAAAACAGTGATCAAAGGTAAAAGAACTCCAAATAATCTATACATATTTGAAGAAGGACAACAACAATGCTATCTGAGCAAGGATGATGAGCACTGGTTATGGCACCGGAGGTTGGGGCATCTAAGCTTTTCACAAATAAGGAAAGCATGCAAATATCAGGCAGTTCGTGGTCTTCCAGATATCAAAGTTCCAGACAACACCATATGCAAATCATGTCAGTTTGGAAAGCAAACCAGAACTAACTTTCCGGAGAAGGAAGGATCAGCTAGCATGCCTCTTGAGCTAGTACATACAGATACATGTGGTCCATTCCGGAAAAGGACACCTCGAGGAGAAGAATACTTGATATTATTCATTGACGATTTCTCCAGGTTTGTCTGGTTAGGACTTATGAAGCACAAAGATGAAGCATTCGAAAAATTCAAATCCTTTAAAGCCTTGGTTGAAAATGAATCAGGATACAAAATTAAGTGCCTTAGATCCGACAGAGGTGGGGAGTTTACCTCAAATGAATTTTTCGATTTCTGTGAAGAACATGGGATAAGAAGAGAATTCTCTACAGCTAGAACTCCTCAGCAAAATGGAGTGGTGGAAAGAATGAATAGAACTGTCCAACAAATGGCTCGTGCTATGCTTGATGAGTTTGGAACTCCCGCAACTTTCTGGGGTGAAGCAGCACATGCTGCGGTTATTATTCTCAACAAAACAAATGTCTCGGGTGAACAACACTCAAACCCCCCATGAGCTCTGGTATGGTGAGACTCCTTCGGTAAAGCACTTCAAAATCTTTGGGAGCAAATGCTATATTAAAAATACTGATGAGCAACTTGGTAAACTTGAACCTAGAGCAGATGAAGGCATTCTTCTTGGTTATTCTCCACACAGCAAAGCATACAAGTGCTACAATAAAAGACTTGGAAGAATTATTGACAGCATTGATGTAGTGGTTGATGAGAAGGGATACATTCCTAGGCAAGTAAATCATGAAGATATCGAAGAAGATGAAGGCCATCCTCAAAGACAAAATGATGAAGAAGAAGAACCTCAAGAAGAACCAGAGGAGCAGATAAGTATAGAAGAGAAGACTCCATCCAGATATGTTCAGAAGAATCATCCAGAATCTCAGATTTTGGGACAAAATGAAGCAGGTGTACAAACAAGAAGAACAATTGCAGAAGCTTCAAGCTATTTGGCATTACTCTCTTCCACTGAACCACAAAATGTGAAAGAGGCATGCAAAGATGAATGTTGGGTCAAAGCAATGGATGAAGAACTTGAGCAGATCGAAAAGAACAACACTTGGGAGCTGGTTCCTAGACCAAAGGATAAGAATGTTATAGGGACAAAATGGGTCTTCAAAAATAAATTGAATGAAAATGGAGAAGTAATTAGAAACAAGGCCAGACTTGTTTGTAAAGGGTATGCGCAGCAAGAAGGAATAGATTTTGAAGAAACCTTTGCTCCTGTTGCAAGACTTGAGGCCATCCAAATGTTCCTTGCTCTCTCAAGCTTTCAAAACTTCAAAGTATTTCAAATGGACGTGAAATCAGCCTTTCTGAATGGAGACTTGGAAGAAGAAGTATACATTGAGCAGCCAGATGGTTTCATTCTTGGAAATGATCCAAATCTTGTATGCAGATTGAAAAAGGCTCTCTATGGTCTCAAACAAGCTCCAAGGGCTTGGTACTATCGTTTGGACAAATATCTTCATCAACAAGGTTTTTCAAAAGGATCAGCAGACAACAATCTTTATATAAAAGTTGAAAATGACAAATTGCTAATACTTGTTGTGTATGTAGATGACATTATCTTTGGCAGCAGTAAAGAAGCTATGAGTCAAAGCTTTTCCTTGGTGATGCAGAAAGAATTCGAAATGTCCTTGCTGGGAGAACTGACATATTTTCTTGGTTTGCAAATCCAACAAAATGAAGGAGGAATCTTTTTGTCTCAAACCAAGTATCTCAAGCAGATTTTGAAGAAATATGGCATGGAAGATGCAAAACCAGTATGTACACCCATGGTTACAGGATGTAGTCTCAGTGCAAATGATGAATCAGCAGCAATGCATCAACCAACCTATAGATCTATGATTGGAAGTCTACTTTATTTGACAGGTACCCGACCAGACATCATGCATGCAGTGGGAATAGTTGGAAGATTTCAAGCAAATCCGAAGGAAACTCATCTTCAGGCAGTGAAGAGAATCTTTAAATATCTTCAAGGGACTCAAAATTATGGCTTATGGTATCCTAGAGATACAAATCTCACACTTCATGCTTATACAGATGCAGATTGGGCAGGAAGCGTGGATGACAGGAAGAGCACAAGTGGTGGTGCATTCTTTATGGGCTCCAGATTGGTATCTTGGTTCAGCAAGAAACAGAGTTCGATTGCCTTGTCTACAGCTGAAGCAGAATATGTTGCTGCTGCATCTTGCTGCACTCAACTCCTTTGGATGATGCAGACCTTGCAGGATTTTCAAATCACTTGTACACCACCCATCTCCATTTTATGTGATAATACAAGTGCAATCAGCATTTCAAAGAACCCAGTCATGCATTCAAAAACCAAGCACATACCAATCAAGTATCACTTTCTCCGGGAACAAGTGCTTGAACAAAAGGTCAAGTTGGAGTATGTTCCTTCTAAGGAACAGGTTGCTGATATACTCACCAAACCATTGCCTAGGGAGACTTTTGAATACCTCAGGCAAAAGCTGGGGGTTGTTGATGCATCATCTTGTTGTTGAATCTCTTCTGATTGTTGGTTGTACGCAAGGTTCATCTGAAGTATATGCGTACATGTGCTGGGTTGCGGATTGGTCAAAGATCGAATGGCACAGGTTCAGGGGGAGCATATCATGCATTGTTGGCATTATGGAGGAAGTACAGAAGGAGATCATGGATGCTGGTCTGAATATTGCTGCAATACGTCTCTATCTCTTTCATGGTCATGGATTATGGTTCTTCTTTGCAGATCTGGTTTATAGTCAGGGGGAGCATGTTCTTAGGGGGAGCATAACTCTTTGCCCTTGATGCCAAAGGGGGAGAGTGATTGGTTGTTTTTGCCATCAAGTCCAAAGGGGGAGATTGTTGGCATTATGATACATATGTTGTACTTGATGGCAACCCACTCATCTCAAATAATAAATTACAGTGTAGAGAAAAGTTCACGCACTTATATGCAGAGAAAAGTTTATTTCATGTAGAGAAAAGTTCACGCACTTTTATGCAGAGAAAAGTTTATTTCATGTAGAGAAACGTTCACGCACTTATATGCAGAGAAAAGTTTATTTCATGTAGAGAAAAGTTCACGCACTTTTATGCAGAGAAAAGTTTATTTCATGTAGAGAAAAGTTCACGCACTTTTATGCATAGAAAAGTTTATTTCATGTAGAGAAAAAGTTCACGCACTTTCATGTTGGAGAACTTACCTTTGGTCCATGGTAGTTAGTCCTTGGTATTTGAACCTATGAGGAAAAGCGCATATATGTTGGATAACTTACCTTTGGTCCATGGTAGTTAGTCCTTGGTATTTGAACCTATGAGGAAAAGCGCATATATGTTGGAGAACTTACCTTTGGTCCATGGTAGTTAGTCCTTGGTATTTGAACCTATGGTTTTGGACCATGGTACCTCGTCAAAAGTGTTGATCTCACGCACTTTCATGGTTGGTTCATGGTATTAGTCCGACAGTTTTTGATCCTATGGTTTTGGCCCGTGGTATTGCATCCAAAAGTGTTGATCTCACGTACTTTCATGGTTGGTTCATGGTATTAGTCCAACAGTTTTTTTTTGATCCTATGGTTTTCTCCCGTGGTATTGTGAAAGGCCTAAGACTATAAAAGAGGAAGGAGATCATTTGGCAAAGCATCTTCTGAATTATCGAATATCTGATAAAGTGCTAGATCTGGAATATTGTGATTGGGTTTTGGTGCAGATCTGGATCTGAATGAAGAAGGAACCTGAGCGTAAGGAGAAGGATAAGTTATATTGATGGGTCAAAATCTTAAGGCTGGAATAGTGGTATCTCTATATGATTTTGATCTGTGATATGTGGCATACGCTTGATCTATAAATCTAATAATCTGGGTCTGAATTACTGATGCTTGTTTTATTTTACACATGTTATGATCTGGGTATGTCTGATGTAACAACTACAAAGTTATAAGGAAATATTTGCAGATCTGTATGCGGGTTAGCTTTGGTGAAATCAGAGATTGATGATGCAAGTGTAGTTGATGGGTTTTTGATGTTCTTGGATCCAGTTTGAAAATTTATGAATAGTGGTCCTTGAAAGAAAAGAAATAGGGGGTTGTAGCTCCCTTCCAGGAGAGACTGGAAAACGAAAGAGAGAGTTGTAGCTCTCTGCAGGTTGTAGCCTGCGTACTGGTAAAGGACTGCACTAGTACAAAATCATTGTAAAAGGAGTTTCTTATTAAAAGAAGATAGAGACATATTGCAGCAAGTGGTTTTCTCCCACATTGGGTTTCCACCTTATATCATGGTGTTCATATGTGTGGCTTATGTGTGATGATATGTTCTATTTTACTGCACCTGTTTACTGTTAATATGGTTGATAATGTTCTAATGCACTCATTAAGGATCAACTAACTGAATCATAAGAAGTTGTGGAAGTAGCATATATGAATCTGAATATGGAAATGAAAAAGTTTTATTGATGTGATAATACTGATTCACCCCCCCCCCCCTCTCAATATTATTTCCAACATAATTGTCATCATCAAAGCCCCTTGGAGGTTTAGTTTCAACATGGTTTCCCTGGTCATTACATTGATATTAACCCAAAGATAAGTCAAAGTATTAGGGACCATAATTACGTCAATGTGCACATCCACTACTGGGCTACCAACATCTAAGTATTTTGGAGGTATCACCTTCCCAAGCATCAGATTAAACAGTTGTCCATCAACATTTATTATGGGGGTATCTCTTCTTCTTCTACCAATCCTTTTGAAACATTCCTCCTTTCTAATCTTCTTGTAACTGGGAACATCTTTGATGGCTTGGAGAAGGATTATATTGACACAGAAATTCTTCAATTCCAGCAAGAGTTGAACCTCTTCTGGGGTGTGTTATTTATGGGGGACCAACGTTTTGGGATAAGGAGGTACATTGACTTGAGGGAGACTCTCGTCCTTTTCTTATTCAAGCTCTTCTTATGGAGAAGGTGGGTGATTATATGGGAGCACCTTCCCATACCTAAGGTTGATCTCTTGGATTTCCACAACATAAGCAGGGTAGGATATCTCCTCGCTGTAAACCTATTATGCCTGGTTGTTTTTCGGGATTAGATTCGGTTGAGCAGGCATTTAAGGTTTCTTAGGTGGATTTTGGTGAGGGGGTTTTGGTTGAGGTTGAGGTGGAGGCAATAAAGTAGGAGCAGGGATAATTTTAGGGGCTAATATTCGCAGGTGGGCTAATTTCCATGTTTGTTTCCAAAAAAACGATTCACAAATTTCCATTTTTTTTAAAGTGGTTCACCCACATTCTATAGTATAAAATGATTTTACTTTAAAAATCACAAAATTTTTATATATACTATAAAATAATTAGAAATCTAAATAATTTTACAAAAATATTGCCAAATTTTTTACAATTTGCATACTAGGGATTAGTAAGATTCGCCACGGTTTCTAAACTTTAAGATAAACTTCCATCCTTAAAATTTTCCTTCCTAGGAATTTGGGTGGTTTGGGGCCTCCACCCTATTGAGGGGTTACCCCATTGGGAAGGTTGGAGTGGATATGGCTGAAAAGGAGGGTTGATAGGTTAAGGAGGATATTGAGGAGTATAAGACCACAAAGGAGGTGTGGACCATGATGGATGAGTGGAAGGGTACTAAGGCTGGAAAGGTGCATTTTGACTTGGATTGTAGTGAGGATAATGGGCACCTTGAATTTCTTATTGATATGCCCAAGGACCTTGGGGTCTCCTTTGGTTAATGAAGCACAACTAATAGGACCCACCTTCTACACCTCCTTGGTATACAACCTTTAGACCTAGTAGAGAGGGACATTTGTCTATTGCATGATTCTCCTCATGGACTAAGAAAACTTCTATGACATTAAGTGGACATTCATTCCTAGGATGTCTTTTAGTACACCTAGGGAAAAGGATGGCAAGTGCCCTCTCTACTTCTTCTTTCTTTCTTTTTATTTGCATAGTATACATATATGAGGAAAAGGAATGGCACATTTCACTCTTAAAATCTTCCAACATACTTCCTATCTCATGCTTGATGGTTGTTGTGGAGGGAGAGGACCTGACCAAGCTTTGCCTAGACCTACCCTTCTTCTTATCATACCTAGAGTGATTCTTGAATACAATTTTGATGTCGTCATAAGGAAATTGGTAGATATCTCCTCTTGATAACATGTTGAGGGTTTCCATGACATCTTCCTTGATCCCTTAGGGAAGAGCTAGATTGAGTGACTTAGGATCAAGGGTACAGTTGGCCCTCTTATAATTGAATTGAAACCTTTCCTCATAATCCTCCGAATATTCATCACATCCAAGGGTCATCCTAAGGATTTCTACCTTTGCTTCTTTGGAACTACAATAATCCCTATATTTTTCGTTGAAGGCTTGTTGCATTTAGGCCTAGGTAGTGATGTTTCCTCCACATATACTCATAAACTAGTGCAAGGTTGCATCTTTGAGGGTAGAAGGAAACAACTTCAGCTTCATGTTAATAGAAGCATGGTCATAGGCCATACATATAAAAACAAACTCAAACATGAAGGTGTCAGGATATTCAAAGGTTAGGCCATGGAAATGTGGAAGGGAAACAAGGCTTATATTTTTAATTATAGCCTCTCCATTGGTTTCTTTGATAGGGAAATATCATTGTTTTGCTTTCAACCATAGTTTCGGTAGGTGAGATAAGTTCTTCTTCTCCTATAGGTTCTTCAAAAATTTCATGTGGCCTTCCTAAATGGTTTTTGAACTCCCCTGTAGTTAGAGAGGGAAGTTCACAATCACCAAAGAAGAATGAAGGTTGATTGTTTGAGGATGTGGGGGTTTTTGGAAATAATTTCCCTTGGTTATTCCTACTCTTGTAAGGCATGAAAGAACAAGATTTCCTTTTTAATTTTTCACTTTTTTTTTCAAAGAAACAAGAATGATGAAAAACTAAAAAGAACAAGCAATTCTTAAAAAGAAACAACACCTACTTAGACACCTCCCAGACAACGACACCAAAAAGTGATGAGCCCTAGTATTTCACCAAGGATGTTGCAACTCACAAGGGCTTTTCAACTTTAAGTATCAACCCAGGGTTTATATAATCTTAGAGGTGATAGTGGCATATGCATAGTAGGTTAGGTTCTACACATGTCACTCTTATTCATGAAATCCGATCAGGGTATTCAAAGACCACTCCTCCAACTAATTGTAGTGAAAACCTCTTATGAAAGCATAAATGCACATGATTCTACTACCAAGGTGAAAATTTCATTCATCAAATGTAAATGCTAATTGAAATTTCAATAGGGAAAATAGGCTAATTTAGTGGCAGAAATAAATCATACTACTATGCTTACCATTCATCAAATTTAAATGCTAACTGAAATTGCATAAGGAAAATAACTAGTCTATTTGTAGAAATTACTCCTGCTAATCTACTTGCACGGTTGATTCAAATTAATAAACTAACTTGCATGAATCATTTATCTAGTCACACTTGTTGAAATTGAGAAATCACATATTTAACATGCCTATGAAGAAAAAAATGCTAAATCTAACTCTATTTTTCTATCTAATGGTTGCAGTGATGGAAGGATGAGGTGGGAGTCCTCCTAAGGTATTCCCTAATCATCAAGTCATAATGTGGGGGCTATTATTCAACTTAACTAGGCCAGAGTCCCAGTTTGGAGAAAAACTAGTTGAAGAAATCAAAGATAAAGGAGGTGCTACAAGATGGTCTGTATTGCTACTAGAGGCCCTATTTTGCTACAGGAGGGGGTCCGAGAGAGTTTTAACGATGGAAGTGGTGTCTTAGAGGTGAAAAGAGGTGGATGGAGGTAGAAGGTAATAAGTGAATGTTGTGGTAGCCCCTTGGCCAAGCCTAGAAACTCTCGAAGTTCTATCTTGCACCAAAGTTGATGCCCATGGTGCCTCTTATTTGCCTTGATAGAGTGATTTTGGAGGCAAAGGTTGGGAGAAGTACTAGGTTCCTAGGAGGAGGATTGAGAATTCCAAGTGAATGTGGGAAGGTATGCCCACCTCTGAAGATCAACACAGTCCATGAAACTAGCCAAATGCATGAATGAAATGGCCAATAACATAGTGAAATAAATTAACACGGAGAAGAGAGTTGAATTTGAATAAAATCTATTTTATCCCACAACACTACTCTGATCACTAAACAAATGAAACTAAATCCTAAGTTTTATAGGATAAGCATGAAAAAGGATCGAAACTAACATCTATCCAATTCGAATAAATCATAAACAAATATTTTTGGATTGTGATTGTTAATCCTTCCAATCACTCTTCCCAGAAGAGAGGTGATAGGAAATCCTACAATCACAAGTTTTTATGCTATATCATCTACTAAAACAAGAGAAGGACTACAATTCCTTGAAACAAGAACAAGAATAAAATACAAAAGAGAGACTAAATCCTCTGGGTTGGGCCCAAACATAAGGGTTTCAGCCCTCCAAACTAAATCAGATGCAAATTAATGTTAAGCTTCTCATTAACAAAAAATAATAGTATCATACATCAGATTAAAGTTAAGAATAATAATTTCAATCACTAGGATTAGTAGCTACTCTTTGTTGCAACAAAAAATCAAATCATAATGAGCCTTTCAATAGTCTTACTTATACAAAATTGATTGAAGGGTAGCTTCCTTGAAAGGAGGAATGTTGCCCTCCAAAATCTCAAAATTCGTGGCTTTGGTTCCCTTTTTCCTTGTCATTCACTTGGAGTTCCTTGGCTGCTAGTGAATTCGAGCTACTAGAGAGGAATCTGTGATCTCAAACTAAGTTAGGGAGTTAATGAGGTGGACAACCTCCCTATATTCACTCTAGGTGTCTCCATCAAGCCCCTACATGGTAAATATCTCCAAAAATGCTTTTATGACTTGCATATTAATCACATTAGGACATACAATATGACAAACACCTTTTACTCTTCCTACTAATCATATTATGGCTTAAAATGTGAATTAATGTGAGAAAATGAGAGTTTTAAGCATTGGAGGATAGCACAATGAACTCCAAAAGATATCTATTAATGGGACCCATCAGGAACCACATAAACTATTTGTGGAACCAACATCTATGGACCCCACAGGGAAGATGAAAGGATTCAAATGTTATCATCTATCATGAGAACCCTTGAGAACATACTCCATCCATTAAAATCATGGGGGGGACTTCAATATGATCCTCAACCTATTAGAAAAGAAAGGAGGCATAAGGAAGTTGGATAGAGATTCTAAAGCTTTCCAAGAAACCATAAACAAAATGGACTTGGTGGACATACAGGCAGTGAATGGTACCTACACCTGGAAGAATAGAAGTGGAAGGGACAAGTAGATAGCCTCAAGGCTAGATAGATTCCTTATCTCAGAAGCAATCTACTTGATCTCTTGGGAAACTGAAAGCATAATCTTACCCCAATCAGGATCAGATCAATGGACGATAGCTCTGAGGCTTCATATCTCTAGAGCCCCCAATAATTGCCCCTTTATATTTGAATATTTTCAACTCAAGGATCCAGACTTCTTGAGCAACATGAAGATCTAGCGGGAGAGATATCCACCACAAATTGACACTCGAATGTAACAATTCCAACATAAATTAAAGCACATAAAAAAAAATCAAACTATGGAACAAATAAGTTTTGGAAAATATCATCAAGGACAAAAAGGAGTTGGAGCAGAGCATGGAGGTTCTCTAGAAAAGAATGACCCAACAAGGTGTCACCTAACATATGAAAGAGGAGGAAATGAATCTTCAAAAAAAATGGGAAGAAAGAGCTAAGCATGAGGGAAAAAGGTGGTAGCAAAAATCAAGAATATGTTGGCTCAAGTGTGGGAAAAGGAAATCCTCTTTCTTCCATTTCTCCATGGTCCAACATAGGAAGAACAACATAGTCCTCATCCTAAGGACTAGGGATGGGAGAATTGTTAAATCTCATGAGGAAAGTTTGAGTGAGCTAAATAGTTTGTATAGCGAGCTCCTTGAGGAATCCATGGTTGATAGGTTCTAGGCCATCAGAGAAATTACTAATAAAATTCTCACATCCTCAACTAGGATCACAACAAAATGCTCCTTAGAAAGGTTTCAATGAAGGAAGTGGAGGAAGTGGTGATGGTTGTGCTCAAGGGTAAAGCTCCTAGACCTGTTGGTTTCACCATTGACTTTTTCAAAAGATGTTGGTCCTTTATCAAAGATGAATTTCATGCTCCGGTGGAGTACTCAAGGATTAAGAAAATAGTTCTGGGAGAAATGAATGCGACATTCCTAACTATCACCCCGGAGGAAGAAGTAGTTGATTCTTCTAACAGATTATAACCAATAGGCCTGTGCAATGTAATCTACAGAATCATCTCTAAGGTTATGGCCAATAGGATCAAGATTGTTCTACCTCTTCTAATCTCGGCCAACCAAGTGGGTTATGTGGAATGAACAAAAATCATGGATAGAACTATCCTCTCTCATGAAAATATACACTCGCTCCAAACTCACAGGAGACCTGACATGATGATGCAATTAGATATGTCCAAAGCCAAGTTCGACAAACTCAACTCGAAAGCCATGCATGAAGTCCTAGTAGCCTTTGGGTTTCACCAAGATTGCATCAATTGGATCATGGATATCATATCAGGAGCTTTCCTTTCTATCCTAGTTGATGGATCACCCTCCAAGCCATTTTTCTCCTCAAGGGGAATCAGGTAGGGAGACCCTTTATCCCCCTTCCTCTTTATCATCATGGCTGAAGGATTAAGCATAACCCTCCAAGCGGCCAACGTTAATAACATGCTCATCAACCTCAAGCTCCATAATTGTGCCCCAACCTCCACCCATCAAAAAAAATTCGATGACACCCTCTTGATGGGAATCCCCATTGTTAATGAAGAAATTTCCTTCAAATGCATCCTAAACTCATTTTCTGAAGCATTGGGAACCATTATTAACCTTGAAAAATCCAAAATCTTCTTCTTTAATACCCCCTTGGCCATTCAAATAAATATCACTAGAATCCTAGGCTTTCAGAGGTGTTCTCTTCCCTTAAGGTACCAAAGAATCTCCCTCATTGATAAATCCTACAAAAAATCTAATTGGGAGGACCTCAATAGACTGCACAAAAAACTCTCTCACTCATTAGAGGAAATTTCAGCCTAAAAGTTACCTCCTAAGGAACAATAATAAAATAATAGTTAAAATAATAAAATAAAAGTTATAAATTTTGGAGAGAAAAGAACAAAACTACTTTTTTTACTGGTATTTTTGGCTTATCTCTGTATCAGTTTACCAAAATTTCAAGTGTAAACACTCGTTATATGCACAATTAAATTCCATATCCAATGAGTACCCATTATGCATACTTTTGAGAAGACCCACATTGATAAAAATTGAGGATACATTAAAAAAATATGTTCACCATGTTTTTTTGATGTATCTTCAATTTTTATCGATGTGAGTCTTCTAAAAAATATGCATAATGGGTACTCGTTGGATGTTCAATTTCATTCTGCATCCAATGAGTGTCTACACTTGAAATTTGGGTAAACGTATAAAGAGATAATCAAAAAATACAAGTAAAAAATGTAGATTTTCTTCTTTTCCCTTCAACATATTTACATGTACCTCTTTTTAAATTTAAAGGATTTTGATGGTTTACATATTATGACATCGAAATTACGTGAAAATTTCATGGGCACTTTTAGGTTGAAATTTCCTCTAATGGGACCTTTCAATCCCTCAATTTGGCTGGAAGACTTGTCTTAGTAAAATTTCTTCTACAAGTCATTCTCATTTATATTTTCTTGACCTTGGCTGCCCCTAAGTGGGTCGCTAACACCATCCGAAGTATTCAACAAAGATTCTTATGGAGAGGTTCATATATGAAGAAGAAATGGGCTCTTGTGGCATGGGACCAGTTATGCAAGCCTAAGATCGTAGGTGGGCTTGACATCAGAGACCCCAAACTTCTGGGGAAATACCTAGAGGCTAAAACATCATGGAGATGGATAGAAAGCACACACACGCTCTGGGGCCAACATTGGAATGTGAGGTATGTGCCCAACCAGTCCAACAGGGACCTTATCAGGCTCATAAGAGACATCAATGGATCAGCAATATGGAACCAAGTGTGGAAAAATAAAAACATCATTCAGGAACACAACTTCTAGGAAATTTGTAATGGGGAAAGTACCCTCTTCTGGGAAGAATCTTGGAAACAATTATTGGTCCTTGACAGTGATCAACATGCCACTCTCCAAAGAACCATGCAGGGAAAAGGGAAACTTCAAGTTGCCCACTATTGGAAGCCCAACACACCTCAAGCTCACTGGAAAGAATGCTTGGATATTCAGGAGTGGTCACCCCTATCAGAAAACCTCGACTGGGGTTCCTTTGAATGAAACCTCAAAGAACGGAAAATTCTTATTGATTTGGGGGAAGATAAACTACAATGGGGAAAGAAATGAGTGGGGTTCTTTAATCTCAAGGAGGCTTATGGATACATAACTAAACATGATCAACTTCAACAACAACAAAAATGGAAAATTCTTTGGGGAAGACATCTATGGAAAAAAATTACCCTTTTTCTCGACTGGTCATGCATGATAAAATCCTAACATGGGACAATATTTATAGAAGGGGCTTTAGTAGTCTCTCTAGATGTCCTCTATGTGAATCGAAAGTAGAGACCACCAATCATATTATGAACACTTGCAATTACACCAATATGTTATGGGACTGGGTGGTTGAGTTTTTCGTAACCACCAATCAAGATACACCACATAATACAATTTGTTACATGCCAATCGAATCCAATATGGAGAAGAAGAGGTGTAAAGAAGTCCCAATTAACCCAATCATAGTCCTTGACCAAATCCAACTTGGTAATCATGGCCTTTCGATGTTTAGTCTTGACACTATGTATGAGCTCATTGGCTATCCATATAACATTGTCAATGTGCCTATGATGAAGACACTCAAACTCTTCAGTAGAAATTGCAGAAGAGAGAACAATCGAGAGCCGATTAGCCACTATTTTTGAAATAACCTTATAAATTAAGTTACACAACATAATTGGACAAAAATCATCAAAGGAGGTAGGTTTAGAGAATTTTGGAATAAAGAGCAAGGAAGATGGGATTTATGGCTCTTGGTATATTTCCAAAGATGCGAGCCTCTTCCACAATATTCAATATATCTAGACCAATCAGATCAAAGAAAGCCAAAGAAAACTCCACAATCCACCAGTAAAACATTTAACTACAGTTAGGTTATTCCAAAGAAACTTGAGCAAAATCCTACTAGAGTCATCTCAAAAAAAAAGCGAGGGAAATGCCATAGGACCTTAAGTTCTTCCTAAAGAATATATTCCCCTAGATCCTTATAAATCTTAAACAAGTGTGCTCTAGCTGCTTCCCATAGGACCTTAAGTTCTTCCTAAAGAATATATTCCCCTAGATCCTTATAAATCTTAAACAAGTGTGCTCTAGCTGCTTTCCCCAAATCCGACTGAGAATATATCTAATAAACCTTATCTAATAAACCTTACCATCTTGAAGATCCCAAATGGAATTTTTATTTCTCTTATAGGAAGCAAATTTGTGAAATAACTTTGTGTTACCACCCTCCTCTCGGATCTAGATGGCCTTACTCTTTAAATGCCACTTTTCCTCTTCGACTTTTAGAAGCTGGGATTTTCTCTCATCCAGCTAACATAGATCCCTCTTTATAGAATTCAGGAAACATGTGGAATTATAATTATATTTACAGAGATTAATGTCAGCTTCAATACATTCCAATTCTCTTTTTTGTTTGCGGATGATGTTCCGAGCCCATCTCGTAACATGAGAGTTTAAATGAGACATCTTACATTTCCAGAGAGACATAGCAGATTCGAAGGGGCTAGGATGACAACCAGGATAACAATCACAAACCAAAGCAAGGAAGGGTTCCTACTTCAACCACGAGTGATTAAATTTAAAAGGAGTATGTGCCCAAAGTCGTTGAAACGAAGTTGGAGACAAATACGAAAATGGTCCGATATAACATCTAGGAAAATACAGGATCTACACTTACCCACCCTGGAAGTCAATGATTGTGTAAGAAGAAACCTATCTAACCTCTTGGCCACCCCATCAATACTCGATTTGTCGTTTATCCATCTTGCACCCAAAGGGATGGGGCAACGGTCGACAAGTTTTGAGTCCAGTATTAATTTGGAAATCACCTTTGAGAAAAAGTCAAGGCGATCAGAATGACCCAGTTGTCATTGGCAGATGTTGTGAAGTTAAGGTGACCTACTAGAAGATTTGGGGAGATAGTAAACCACTCTGAGAAAGCAGGTCCCAGAATTTCTCATTGTGTAAATAAGAACTGTGACAATTAACCAGAAGAACTCGTCCATCTAAACCTCTCGAAGTGCCTTCTAAAATAATACCCGCCAGAGAGAAGTAGGGTTTCGGATTTGTCTCTCTAAGGTCCACAACACATTCAAGCCCTCGACAAGACGCATCGACATCCACCGCACATATAAACCAGTCTGGACAATTTTTCAAAATAGAAACTCTAGCCTTTTTAGCAGGAACAATAATTTCTTCGAAGAAAATAACTAAAGGTTGATGAAGAGAGACAAGTCTGTGAAGGGAATAGATCTTATGAGAACCCCCAAATCTGGTGTGCCCACTAAACCCTTAAAACCAGAGGCCCCTACAAACCCAGGATGCAGAGGCACCACACCGTCATGACGCTGAGCACCAAGAAAGGGTGTAGCTGGGGAACCCCTACCCGTAAGAGTCCACTAAAGTCAAAACCGCCCAATTAAAAAACCATGTAAGCATAAAAAAAAATTACTAAAAATATAGTAACACCACCAGAAAGAAAAACAACATACATATATTCAAAAAAATGTTAATAATAATAATGAATAATTAAATCATCAATAATAAATCAATATATTCCCCATAGTGAACCATTGAATAATTAAGCCATCCGTACATATACAAAAAGAAAAGCCAAAGGGAAAACTTGGATGGTTTACATTTACCACTGCTATCGTTTACTCATACCACAACTGGAAGGAAAAAAGTATTTACACTTCCAGAAGTCTTGAAGTTTAGACAAATGAAAGCACAAGATGCCGGGTCTGGACCTCTCAGGAAAAGAACGGCAGGCGCCCTGTCATGGAATTTGACAGGCAACGGTTAAAAACAGCCAATTTCCCGCTTGTTAATCTTCTATGTCGAAATGATTTGAAATTCCTAACCTGCGGACGCCTATCTGAGCGTCGGACGTGTCAAGATTTTGATTCACGAACGCAGTCAGTTCAAATTCTAAGTTGGGTGCGTTTCTTAATTTGGTCGAGTACCCCCGCGTCTAGCTGGCCAACCTGATTTCGACTGCCACCGATTGAACGAAAATTGATTTACACTTCCACAAGTCTTGAAGTCAAGTCAAGATAAGCAAGCAGACTTGAGCCTTGATGCTGAATGCGAAATGACGGGAAAGCCACTACTGTCGCCTATCTGATTTGAATCACGAACATGATCAGTTTAAATTCTAAACTACTACTGATTTCTAATTTTCTCGTGTACCTTACGTGTGTACCTGGGTAACCTTCAACCGCGAGTAGCTTTACGTATGTCCTACGAAAACTCTTTGAACGAACCAAAGGAAAGATACGCTGAAAAGTACTTCGGGTTTGTTGGGAAAGTTTAACCTCATGTGAGATTTCAGTCAATCTTTAATATCTTCTCATCCATCAACTGCAAGTGCCTCGATTTATTGTCTTTTTGACAGGTTTCAGTCCCTCCCATAATGTATTTAGTTAAATCTGACAGGTGGCATATATTGTTTTAGGGTATTAATGGACAAATAACTTTATATATATTGGTTATTATTTTCAAAGAAAAAATAAGTAAGTACCATATTATAATGAATCCATAATTCCATATATTGGTTGTGATTTCCAAAGAAAATAAAATAAACACCATATTAAAATTTTGCTAATAGAAATTTTGAAAAACCAAATTTTTTTGGAAATCTAAATTATAACTCTCAAGCTACAAGGTTTTTAGATTCGATTTTTGGGAATTTGGATGCCGTGGTGCTGAATCTATTTAGGCCCTCAAAAAAGTCAAACAATCCTAAAATTAGATTTCTTAAAATATTTTTCACCCGAGAATTCTTTTTTGCCATAGCGGTGGACTCGATAGACAACAAGTACTGACCAATAGGCCCTCACAAAAGTCGAACAATCGTAAAATTAGATTTCTTAAAATATTCTTCATCTGAGAATTCTTTTTTGTCATAGCGGTGGACTTGATAGACAACAAGTACTGACCAATAGGCCCTCAAAAAAGTCAAACAATCGTAAAATTAGATTTCTTAAAATATTTTCCACCCGAGAATTCTTTTTTGCCATAGCGGTGGACTCGATAGACAAGAAGTACTGGCCAATAGGCCCTCAAAAAGGTCAAACAATCCTGAAATTAGATTTCTTAAAATATTTTTCACACGAGAATTTTTTTTTGCCACAGCGGTGGACTCGATAGACAAAAGTACTAACCAATAGGCCCTCAAAATTAGATTTCTTAAAATATTTTTCACCCGAGGATTCTTTTTTGCCATAGCGGTGGACTCGATAGACAACAAGTACTGACCAATTGACGCCTGACATCTATCCTACCTCGAAGTTAAAAGGATAGCGGTGGACTCGATAGACAACAAGTACTGACCAATTGACGCCTGACATCTATCATACCTTGAAGTTAAAAGGATAGCATAACTTATATAAACGAGGCTATCTGTAGTTGTATTTGTTATTATGTTTTAACTTTTAATCACAGCATTTTTTACAGAAATGGCCTCTTCCTCACTAGTTTCTCAGAATAAGCGAGGGACAGATGAGTATTGGAATTGCGGATTCGCATTGCCCGAGGCAAAGAGAACCAATACCGGAAGGTTGGTGCATGATAGTGTTATTATGGCTTTACTTGAGAAGATCGATAATATGGATGCTATTAACAGTAATCCAGAAGAAACACATACAGAGATTCAGTTCCAGGACGAGGGGCTGAACGGGGTCATGGAGGATGAAATCGGATTGAATGGGCGAGCAGATGACGATGGCATCAGTGAGGTGGGTTCAATTAAACAAGGTGAAATAACGGAAGTGAATTCTCAAGCGACCTCGGATTCTGACACTGCAGACATGCATTTCGAAGGAAATTTTACGTTTTACGACTATGTCAGTCCAGAGCCTGGCATCTTCATGGACCATACTGCCCTCGAGCTTGGAATCATCATGAACCTTTTGGATGGAAATTCAAAAGGCGGTATTATGTTTTCAGATGCCGTCTATGCATCTCTTTGGGAGGATGACATTTGGCAGTAGAATGAACATCCAGTCATTCAAAATGTTTTTGTATCGACACAGCATGAACAATTCATATTTAGTGGAGCCGACTTTCATGGCACTAGGAACGAGTTTACACGGATCCAGCGTCAGAGCACCACTGCCAACGAAGGCGGCCTGCAGCGTACAGATAGTGTAGAAAGTTTGCCTATTTTATAGAGTTAATTCTTCCAAAGTATGATAGTTGGGTAGACGCCGCCACGAGTAACATATCACTTCAGTGCGGAAGGTTGATGCATAGTTTTCATTTTCGTTGAGATCCTAGTGTATATATTCAAAAGCCTTTCTCAATCTTTAGTGGATGGTTTGTTAAAATGTAGTCGATCAAATGTTTAGCCACTGCTTTCAAGGAATTTCAGTCTTGAAGTCTCTCTTTGAAAGAATTTTAGAATAGTGTAATTTGTAATATCAACTTTGAATACAGCGTTTTTATATATGGATTGCAGATTCAATGATCATTACTATATGGATTGCAGATTCAATGATGATTACTATGGACAGATTTCAAAATATTATGAAAGTTTATTAAATTTTCAAAATATTTTACAATATGCAATTTAATTGGTTCTTAAATGGTTTAATCATAAATTTATACTTGTTTTTTGAGGAATTGTTTGGATAGCCAAAAATAATTGGAAATTTGATAAAAAAATTTGAGAAATTTCGCATTAACAGTGTTTGAATTATGTATTTTATGCAAAAACTTTAGAGGCACCTAAAATTTTGAAATTGACGAGACTGTAACTGAATTTACAAATATTTCTGCTAGTTTTATCAAACTATTAACAAAATTTCCATGATTTTCAAAACAAAAAAATCTGGTTAAACTACCTTAAATTTATTTTTTTGAAAATAATTATTTAAATATACTCTAAATTTGGATATATCCTTTTTCTAAAGTAAAATTTTGTAACAAAATATAAAGCCCGTCGGGCTTATGCGCCAGCGAGTTTGAAATTTTCGGTCACGCACGAATTAAACCAGTACATTTTTTATGACGCGCCATCTAAATCGAAGTGTAAGGTAAACATGCTACAAATCTCTAGCCAGTCGATATTTGAAACTGACGACCCCACATATGGATTTTAATATTTCAAATATTTCATCACACTTTTTTGAGAAGCAGGGTATAGCATCCTATGAGTACGATTACTTTGCAATTTTGTGAATAAAATATCAGACTTATAGGAAGTCTGTGTGTAAATTCAAGCAAAGTTTATATTTGTTTCTACAGAGTTAGTGTTAAAGAAGAGTAATTTATTAGAAAGCATTCTGCAGTAGGTTTTTAATGTTTATATAGGCAATTTAAGGTTGATCGTAATTTCAGTTTTTTATTCACTTTAATAATTAAATTTATTCACTATATTCACAATACAAAAACATACTTATCACACTCTATTATAACACCCCATCAAATTATATTCACTATACAAAAACATACTTATCACACTCTATTATAACACCCCATCAAATTATATTCACTATATAAAAACATACTTATCACACTCTATTATAACATCCCATCAAATTATATGTCAAATAAGGTCAAAATGGTAGCTGAAATATTAAGGGTAACAAAGATAAAGTCAAAATAGTAACTTATTATTGAGCCCAAAATGAGGGGATGTGTAAGTTTGTCAATTAGTCCATTCCCTTCAACAAAAAAAAAAAAAAAATGTTAATAAAAATAAATATGTTATAAAATAATTAGAAGTAAAAAAAAAACTGAATAAGATATTTAAATCTTATACTTTTCAAAAATAATTAAATAAACTATTTGAAAATCTATATTAACTAATTTATGTCCATATGAATTTCATATATATCTATACATAGAAAAAATATTGTTAAATATCACAAACTCCTCAGCACAATATTAAGAATTCCTTCTATGCCTTGGTAGAATCACGATGTGGACTTTTAGACTCAATAAAAAGACTTATAATTCAAATCAATCCTTAATAATAAATAACAACATGGAGCAAGGAAGCAATTATAGCATGCAACCAATAAGATTCTTTGATGACTCAACACAAGTATTAATGAGACGTTATCCTGAATCTATTGTAGCTAGCATGGCTAGCTACATTTCCATGGATCATGATCATAGTCCTACTGTCATAATTGAAAGTATCACTGACATATATCTAGCATGGTTGAGTGTTTGTCAGACTCCGGAGATGGCCTCGACTGTTCGCGTTTCCTGTTCTTTGGGCTCTCTAGAGGGTTTGTTGGCGCATGGTGGAGCCAGAGCCAACGTCGATCGTCCGCCTCTGCAACCCCCTGTTCAAACGAACCCCCTGTCCGCCAAGATCTGAAAAATACGGGTAACACCCAGAAGACGAAGATCACCCACAATCTTTGGGTTGAAATAAGTGGTTCGAACGGCCTTTCGTCAAGCTGCCACCAGGCCATAGCTGACAACGAGAACACGCTTGGCGGGGAAGCGGTCTTCAGCAATAATGGAACTCGCAGGATGGAAAATCGTAGACTCTGTTTAAGGTATGGAGGAAAAACTCTTTTCATTGAATATCAGAACGCTGATCTGTTTATTTTTGACGTAGATCTGGCTTCCCTCCTACCATGGAGCTCTGAATGGGAGTCATCCCCATCGCTCCGTGGCACCCTGTTCAGATCGAGCCCTAGACTATTAGATCTAGACCTTTTTATGGTAAATCGACCCTATTTTATCCCGATCCAGGGGAATATGCGCAGATCGAGACCTGGGCTCTTCGAACCAGATCCCCGCATGGCAGATCGGACCCGTATGACAAATCAGACTCATCCCATGTCAGATCTGGTCGCCCATCCATTGATATGGGACATGCAAAAGCCACCGAACAAAATCTCTGCAACAGATCCATCGAATACAAGAGTTGGAACACTGGCAAGAGGATTCCAAGTATTTATAAAACTACCTGAAGGAAAATCGAAATTCATCTGGGTAAAAGAATCGGATACTGTCAAGCAAATGCAAGAAATGATCATGAAACAATTAGGATTCCCCATCAGATCACAAAATCTGATATATGAGGGCAGAGCTCTTCAATATACAAAATATCTCTGGGAATACCAGATTGAACCCCTGTCAACAATCATACTCAATCTGAGAATGAGAGGGGGAGCATATGTCAATGGCAAGAATAATAACAGAGCTGAAGGGAGTGGTACAGGCGCAGGGAAAATACCAAGTAACACCTCCTTCAAAGACATCCTACAAGGGAAAAACAAAGAAGGAACAACACCAAATCAAACAGGGATGGAAGCCAGGCCATTTATTGTGGAACAGCTGGATCATACCCCAGTATATAACATAGAAACACCAGAAACAGAGGAGTACTATAATATTTATGAAAGGAAAGCAGTAATATGCAGATTTAACAGCTTTTGGCCCAAACCAGTGGATTTATTCCGCTGGATCTTCACGAACTGGACCATGCAATGCGAAATACACCTCTGCTCCAAAGGACTTTTTATAGTAAATTTCTTATCAGCATTTGACAGGGACACAGTAATACAGGAAGGACGTTGGTTCTGGGGATCCACAGGACTTTTCATCACACCTTGGTTTCCAGAATTTGATGCAAACACAATAGTTGTTACCAAAATGCCAGTTTGGGTGCGACTACACAACCTCCCAATACATCTCTGGACTGATCAAGTACTAGCTAGAATTGGAAATACCATCGGACACTACATCAAATGGGACACATAGCGATTGGAGGAAATAATTTACACATATGCTCGGATATGTGTGGAAGTAGACCTCAGCAAAGGTCTGCCAGACCAAATTCAGCTGAAACATAGACAGAGGAGCTGGACTCAAGGGTTAGACTTCGAAAATACTGCCTTCAGATGTCGAATATGTAGACAAACAGGACACCTACAAAGCACATGTCCAGCAGCCAAAAAAGACAATCGAAGAAAGAAGAAAACAGAAAAACAAGTGAAGGGATGGCAATTTCCCCCACCTGATTCAGATGACGACGAGGAAGAAGAGATGGAGTTTACAAATCCCAAACAGCCCAGCCAGATAAACAAAGAACCAACAGCGGAAGACAAGATTCCACAGGAACAATTAGAAACAACACAGGCAATTTCAACAGATACTATGGACATGGGCAGAAACAAACGACAACACATATCAGATTCGTCAGACTCTGATAAAGAAATTCCACAACCTGTGGCTGAAACTGTACTTGCAATGATAAGTCCAACAGAACCACAGGGGGTTTGGAAAAAAGTTGAGAAGAAAAAGGGGCGACAGATACTATGGACATGGGCAAAAACAAACGACAACACATATCAGATTCGTCAGACTCTGATAAAGAAATTCCACAACCTGTGGCTGAAACTGCACTTGCACTGATAAGTCCAACACAACCACATGGGGTTTGGAAAAAAGTTGAGAAGAAAAAGGGGCAAAAACTACGATTTTCCCCCACATGTACATAATCATATCTGCATAACATGATATTTTCTTGTTTTCGTACACCCTGCGCGGTGTTAACGGATCACTGCATCTTTTAAAAGCAACATTTTTGACATCTATTTACAGCATATGCCGAAGGCATCTACAACATGTAATTTTTCAATATTAATGAAAGATTACGATTTTTCCAGTGGAAAAAAAATATCTAGCATGGCTAGCTACATTGCCATGAATCATGATCATAGTCCTATTGTCATAATCGAAAGTATTACTGACATATATCTTATGCAATATGTGTAAATAGCTAAACAAGCCTCATCGTATATAATTCCCATGATGCATAATGCCTAGAATAGATAACCTGAACCATAGGCTATACAATTTCAATCCTTAAGAACATAACTGTTCCGCATACATCGTTATCTCATGCATAATTATTCACCATCTTAGAAACCGAGATATCACAGTAATGTACTATGCTCTTTCACTAAATTTAATTGTGATTAAATTTAGATTCAATAGTTATCCCATGCATCCGTATATAATCATCTCATAAATAAAGTTAGTACAGGCAATTCTACTCATGCATAGTGGTCACATGCAGATTCTACCATTAGTAACATGTGCCATATAGCTCCTTGACCCAAGTATTAATAACTACCTACTATGCTCCCATCACTAAATCTACACTTGGATGCAATAAGGGTCACATGCATAAGAATTCAATCATCTTCATAAATAAAGATAACACATACAACTATACACCTGTGTTGAACAATTCAACATAAAAGGTCAGGAGTAAACATACAATACATCCCATGTAAATGGTTCAGACAAGAGCAATTGGAAACTATGTCACTTAGAGAATCAAGCACTGCCACCTAACCTAGAACTGATTCTTCCAATTCACCCCCAAGCGAGAGTCCTTACCATGGATAAACTGCCTTCTGTTGATCTCTTCCACAGGTATTTAATACCCTCTTTCATGATATGGTTTCCTTTAGCAATGTCCCGCTTTTAGGTGGATACTTTTATCCATTTTCCAAGGCTTTTCTCAAAAAATCTCACCTTTCTCTCTTGCGAGGCTTTTCCTAATAAAATCTTGCCTTTCTCTCTTGCAAGGATTTTATGTTTTCTTAAACTTAGCATCTTTCTCTAGCTAAGTAGATTAATGGATATTTATCTCCAAGTCCATTAATCTTATCTAGATTTTGATCTAGAAGTCTTATCATGAAAGAATTATCCATTCCCATTCACCAATGGGATTTGGAAAGAATATCATCTCTTGGTGTCTCGCTTTTCCAAGTGATTAAATTATTTTATTTAATAATAAAGTATTTACTTTCATTGTTACATATCAGACCTAGCTTTTCTTAGCTTAGGTCAATAGATTGTTACATACAATGGAGGGGTGTTACATACTCCCCCCCTTAAATTTACACCGTCCTCGGTGTATTATTGCATCTTACAATTTATTTCCTCATTCACAGGTAGTTGTTTTCTGAATTTTCAAGTTCCCATGGCCTTGCCACCTAAATCAGATCTTCCGATACATCGGTTACAAAGGAGTTCTACCAACAATCTCCTTCCATCACTACTTATACATTTGTTTCAATCAATTTGGTGAGAGATTTTCAGATGCAGAAACTCAATTTTGTTTGTTACATGAGCAACCATGGGTTAATGTTGCTTGCCCTTTAGCTATGATTCCTCAGTTTCCAGCTTATTTAAATAATAGGAAGAAATGCATGTTCCTCCAATGCATTTGTGTTCTTGTTGAACACTTTCTTCTTGCAGTTTTCCTGCATTTGCCACAACAAGTGAAACTAGCACATTTGACCAATCAACATGTATAAAATATCATAATAGGTTAGCTCACACATAACCATCAAAATCATAACCCATATGTAACCATCATAAATCAGGATCATATGTCATATATATGCAAATACTGAAACAAAATACTAATACCTATCCTTAGTTTCCACCTTCATCTTTCCTTTTGTATGCACTCTGGATCTGTAGCCACACCAAACAATCATCTAGTGACTTCTCCTCAACCATGTGCACCTACACATGGTGTGCATATGACACATACTGATATACACGTTATATATCATCCTACACTTCATGCATCTATACTAGTATCATATATATTGTTTGTACACAATACCACTTGTACCTATGTGCCCAATACCAAATGCCCATAGCATCACCTGCATGACATATACTTCATCCACATGTTTTCAACCATGTTAGTATTATGCCAAAAATTCCTGTAATTTTTCATTCACACTACTTTTAGGTAAGTCCAATCAAACCATGTTTGGTTTGTCGATTGGAGAATAAGGAATTCATGGACCTATTTGACTTCTGCAACCAAAGCATAACTGAAATTTTTTATGTCAAAGTATTCAAGTGCTTTTATTTAGCTAATATTTTTCATGTATCTTTTGGTTGCATGGAATTTTCAACAATGATAACATAGATGCATAATACAACTTTAAAAAACCCATAACTTTGAGTTTTGGGATTGAATCTGTCCCATTGACAAGGTTTTAATAACAACGGAATATGACCTCCGCTTAATTATTAAGAAAACTATTGACTATGATAATTAGTCTAGTATGGACTTCAATGTTATATTTGAGTATCTGTTGTGGGGAAAAATGCCTATGTAGGACGATCCTATCCACCTAAGGTGTGACAGTGCCTTAGCAACAAACAGAGATAGCTATTCTGGTTTCTTCCTTTATGAAATGTGAAAGAAGAGAGATAAATGGACTTACCGGTGTCTTCCGTTTGTCCCTCGATCCGGTCTCTCTTCTCTTTGGGTGTTCACAGCTACTTGCCTTCTCACTCTCCCAGCTTCAATAGGTTCATGCAAGATCACAAGAGAACAGCTACTTGCCTTCTTGCTTGTCCAGCTTCAATGGGTTCCTGCAAGATCACAAGAGAACAACTACTTGCGACAAGAGAAGAACACTACACAAAGACAGATATTCACATTCATAACTAGTTCAGGATTAGAAATGAACTAAACATACTGATGCAATCATACATCAAGAATACATCAACATATAGGAGAAACCAAGATAGCTTTATTGATGAATAACAAGGTTCAGGAAGAGATACAACCCAGAGGCCTCCAATCCAGCATCTCCTTCCCAGCAAATGGAATTCCTATCTTCACCCCCTTCAAAGCATTAAGCACCCAATGATTCCAATCTCAAACCAACAGCAATTCTTTGCAATAACAAAATTCCAGCCTCTAGATCTCATGGAGGAGAGATCCATATATAGATGTTTGGAGAGAGTATGAGTCAGGTTGAGATCTGACTAGTGTCCTCTCCCTCTGTCAGTTATTGATTCCACTTGGAGGTTCTTGCTTCCACTTGGAGATTTGGAACCTCTTACTCATCACCAGTCGAATTCCTTGAGGCAAGTGTCACTTTGGAAGCTTCCTGGGTTTTGACACCTTGAGGAATGAACTTGCCACATGTCCAATCTTGCTCAGCGCAGGTAGCCAGTGGAGCCATTGACATTCAGCGCAAACAGCCAGTGGAGCGATTGACATGATCATGAATTGACTTGTTTTTGAGCAGTTTCAGGTGGAGAACTTCTGTGAATTGCTGTGGTTTGTTAGCCTTGTTCCTCTAGGGGTAGGAACAACATGTTTAGGGACTTTGGATCCCTTAGATTATGGACATTTCATGCTCAATGCTGTAAGGCACAAAAATGTCTATAACAGTTGCCCCCTAAAGTATGAGGCTGTTTATCGAGTGAAATGCTTTATCAGGGGGATCCGAAGTTCACCCAATGCTGAGAGGAGACCTGTAATAAGATACAATACAATACAATACATTATTTTTCATACTGCTTTCATGATCTAGCTGAGGCAGGCATTCCCATGCTCAGCTTTATAAAGTCATTTTTCTGTACATAGAACAGACAATCATCTGATGGTAGACTGATAATTTTGATGAAATTATCATCCTTTGAGTAGGATGATTATCTGCTGCAATGATGTACATGTCAATGTCTTTATCTTTCCTGAATATATATCGCAGCCCGGATGGATGAAACTAGATCTGGGGTCTTCAAACTCGTTCGATCTTCACTCTAAGTACAAGTCGATCCATGTGAGAATTGTTCTGAAGTCGAACATGGAAAGACATCACTTGATTACCGGTCAATGAGGTAAACCGTTAACAAGCGCGAGAGGAATCACCGATAATGATAATGACCCTCAAGGTACTGCAGTACAATTCACGTGGTGTGAATAAAGGACTTAGCGTCGAACACCATGCAAAATCTTTCGGTCGAAGGTCATTGATGTATACCTGTCGCCGGAAGTGAGAAACTTGCCATTGAGGCATGCAAGCTTCAAAGTACTGAAGGGGTTGTTCCTAGATCAACTTCTTGGATAATGAGCTGATGTCGACAAGAAGCGATCCATCAAATGAGGGCCTTAATGAATCCCACATCAGTGACATGGAACGGAGCTAATGATTTTAATGGAGGTGGAAACGATCTGTGACATATGATTCAGGGTGGCGGTCATGAAAGGATGAAGGATAATGTATGGCAGTGGATGGGACACGGTTGACTTTTCTGAACAACTTCTCTCGAACATGTGGTGACACTGATGCAATGGATTGGTAGCATTACCCCAAATATGGATGGTATGGCGAGACCATGGATGTGACCGGTGAATGAAACAACCCAACCCGATTGTGGTACGGAGGAAAAGTGTCATGTTCAAGAGCGACTTGCTACCATCAAAGTTTTCTTTAGTTTCTCCCAATTTTTCCCCAGTCATTGCTGACCAGTACCTCTTTATTTTTGTCAAGCTTGAGGAGGATAACATATGCTTGTTCTATAACCTTCCCTTCGGGCAAGCCCATCGCTATGTTTTAACGAGCCTAGCGATAGTGAAACTCGTTCTCGTCTAAAGACAAGTTTGTCGCTATTTAATGATTTTAACGAGTCTAACGACAAGGATAACTCGATCCTTTTCATTTTTAGAGAGTCTTAAAAGGTACATAAAGTTAACTCCAAAAGTCCTTTTTCGTCATCTAATCCCTTAAGTCCGAAAAAGTATAAAACAATACAGAAGGGATGAGTTTTCGATAGTTTTAACGAGCCGAACAAAACAAGCGCTCGATCTTTTTGTGCAATAATCCCTCAGGTCCAAAAAGATTAAAATCTAGAGGATGGATAGCTCTTCCTGTCCCTTTAACGAGCTGGAAGGCCAAGGAGTCGGAAATCTTTTCATATTTTACGAGTCAGTTGAAAAGAGCTTAAAGAAGACTCGTCTTTTGAGGAACGAGTGATAAACAGGGTTAGCAGCTGATTCCAGGTACAAGTTGGAATTTTCCAATCACGGCAGTGTCACAAGGATGGCTAGGTGAAATCACTCTTCGCAGCTGTTCCTCAAAATGGGTAAACAATCATATGGAGGTGAACGATCGGCCAAATGAAAAGTGGAGGTGATGGTGCAAACACGACCAAGGCTTTGATGGCTGATGATATTACATTCACTGTGGTTATTTACCAGGTAGTTCATTTTTTAACGAGCTTAAACGCGGGTGGAAACATTTGCTCAGTCTTATGTTTATTTTTTAACAAGCATGAACTATGTGCTAAAACTACTCGGATCTTGCGTTTATTTTTTAACGAGCATGAACTGTGTGCTAAAACTGCTCGATGATAAGTTTGCATGCCCCCAGCATAACAACGCAAATCGATGATAAGTTTGCATGCCCCCAGCATAACAACGCAAATCGAGGTGCATGCCCCCCAAGCTTTATTGCATTCAACTTGGTGGTTGGAATGAAGGTTTACCTTTGAGATTTGGAAAGGAGATTGTTTCATTTTTTTAATGAGGTTGACACAGTAAAAGAACTATCCTCATGACTCCTTGTTTCATTTTTTAACGAGGTTGACACGAGATTAGAACCGTCCTCGAAGCCCACTGTATTTACAGTATTTCTATTAGGGCGATGACCCACGCTGAAAAAATGTTTAGGAATCTTCCGAATCCATTAGATATAGAAGATTTCATATTGTAGGTTTCCACTGTGGCCACTTCCGCCAGATTACTTGCAGGCGGTAGGGCAAAAGTACCCATTAATGCAGGGTCTTTTAGGAGACCTACTCCAATATTTTGAAGCGAATGATTGCTTCCATGGATCATTGGAATGCTTCCCGTAACTTGTGAACTGTCAGGGAGGAAAGCTTATTGGTCGACGACTGTAATTCCTCCTTGAAAGGGAAATGCAATCTTCCTAAAGTAGGTCGACACAACTGTGGCCATGGCATATATCCAGGGCCTTCCCAGTAGGATGTTGTAATCGAGGTTTCCATCAATTACTTCAACATCAATTCCTACTGTTTTGCCCCCTAGTTCAACTTGCAAGTTACTTAAAATCCCGTATGGAGTGTATGATCGTCCATCAAATGCTTTTAACGTCGTCGAAGATCGCGACAAGGTTGGAGATCCTAAAGTTTTCTAGCAACTCATCGACATAATGCATGTAGATGCCCCCTCATCAATAATTGTTCGATGAACAGTTTTGTTGAGGGCTTTTACTGGAATAAGGAAAGCTAGTTGAGCTGGTAACTGAGGGTCATATCCTTTATGATCAAAGGCCACAAGATTGGAATCCATTGGGTCAATCCCACCTATTTCTGATAATAAAGCTTGCTCTTGGGAGAGGCAATTTTGCGGTACCTCAAGTGTCGACATAGCGGACGGCGATTGGGCCAGGTCCTCTATTATATTATAATTCTATGCTATTTTTGCACGAGGATTAAATGTCGATTTGTGTACTACTCTCTTTGGTGACTTTATCATTTGTTCAGGAATGATGGGTGGCACAACTTCGGTCAAAGTTGTCGTCGAACTACTAGGTTGTTCATTAGCCTTGTTATTCGACAGCTGTGGATTCCCGTAATCTTTATTCCTTGTCAAAGCATCATTTTGCTGCTTTGAGATAGACAACATAAGCACTTGGGATCGGGAAGCATTTTGATTAGCAACCAGTTTGGTTCCCGAGTTTGGAAACGGATCAGTCAACACTGCTGAGGTTTTCGAACTCTTAAAGAATTTCTTAAGCTCAGCTTTGTATGGACATTCTGATGTCCAGTGATCCTCATCGCATATATGACACCCCGCAGGGGGTTTCCTTTTTCTCCCTTTCTTTTTCTTCTTGCCCCCTGGTTGCTTCAGTTGTTTGCCCTTGTCAATCGACACGGAATTTACTTCCGAGGCAAGAAGTTCCTCATTTGCATTTTGACTAGAAATCTTACAGGCCTTTTTAGATGTAGCCTTTGTCGATTTCGTGTCTGTCGCGCCAATCACACCATCGATGGCATGAGAGTCATTGTTTGATTTAGGAGGAGGAGGAACTGAGAATTCTGGTCTAGGGGCGTCAGGTATTTTGTCGTAGAGCGTGCCAGACTGAGTATAGACTAAGTCTAAGTATTGCGCACGAGCGATAACTTGCTCTTCCGTTACGACTCCCCCCTTTGCCACATCTTCCGTTATGGCAGGAAGTAACGACTTGATAAACCATTCAGCTAATAGCTGATCGGGGACGTACGTTTTTACCATCCTACGACGACGTCGCCACTCATGTATATGATCAGATATGTGAGTGGCCGTCGTTTGTTTGAAGTTGGTAAGGAGTTCCGTTCCCGTTTCATACCTTATCGGTAATTGAAAATGGGTTAAAAAGGTTGTGGCTAGGGTACTGAAGTTGTCGAATGAAGCTCTAGGCAATTCGATGTACCATTTTGCCGCCGGACCTGTTAACGTCCTCTGAAAGAGGTGAAGTCTTATCGAATCATCATTTAGGGTGTTTGATGAACACCACAGATGAAATGTCATCACATGATTCGACGGATCTTCACCCGGATTTCCATTAAATTTAGGAATATCTGACGGAAGTTTATGCGGAATCGCTGGCCACCAAGGGGCATAAGAAATTGGATCATTCGTCAGCCGGTTTAGATCTGGTAATTCTAGAGTTGCTACAAAGGGCAACTGTTGATTCAGTTTAGGCGAAGCATACCCAGGATAAGATGGAATCGCCTGAGCAGTGGGCCTTTGCATACCAGCATAATGTATTTGATGCTGGCAACTTTGACAAGGTTGATGGGCATAACCATTATAATATGGTTGTTGATTACCGCTTTGGAAATGCGATTGCCCATTACTTACAAAGACTTGTTGCTCAGGTCCTTGATATGATTGTTGGAATGGGGGTTGTTGAGTTTGAACCAGCTCTGGTTGTTGAACCATTTGCTGTTGACCAATACTGGATGATTGACCAAGATGAGGAGTCACAGTACTTGTTTGATCCTGAGTCGCTCCAGATAAGGAGGCACTAACCTGAGGTTGTGATTGAGTCGTTGAGACAAGAGGCTGTTGTATTGCAACCTGAGGCTGTTGGGGTTGACATACAACAGGTAGCGCTTGTACTTGCGACGCAGTAACCATAGCAGGTATAGTGGGAATATTCGACACAGGGTGGACTGGTTGCATTGAATATACAACCCTTGGTTGCTGAGGCAGTATTGGTACCTGAACTTTGTTGTAAACTCCCATATGGTTGTTCTCCGGGAGGGAACAATGAAAATGCATACTGCCCTCCATATGGTGGCAATCCAGTACTTAAAGGGCAAATTGGCCTTTGAAGACACATTGGATCAATTTGTTGAGTTTCAACATAAGAAATACCAGATGATAATCCGGATGAAGAAATAGGAACTAACCATGTCGTCGAAGCAGTCCCTGATGGGACTCCGGCTTGTTGTTGATAACTTGCCGGGACAGATGGTATACCATCGAACATCTTTGGGGTAGCAGCAGGAGGCTCTGCCGCTGCTGTGTCGGATGACACAGTCCTGGATGTTGACGGTTGTTCAGACATATCTAGTCTTTCCAAAAGATTTTCTAGCGATTCTACAAGAACTTACGATGCAAAGAGACTAACTTCGAAGATCAACGAGGGAATGGTGATGATTATTCCGTTTAAAATAAATTTTAACGACGCTTAGACACAACCTGCTTTTTCAATTTTAAAGAGTCGAGAAAAAGCAAAAGATGACTCTAGTCTCCTTCGATGTTTTAACGAGCCCGAAGTGACAAATGCTCAGATGGACTTTTTCCGTTATAGAGTCTGAAAAAGGCCAAAAGGAACTGCTCTGGAGTTCTAGGCAGAGGGTGTGCCAAACTTTTCGCAAAACCGCAGAATACTTTTTAGGGTACGGGCGGTCGATCTTCCTGAATGCTGTGTTCAGTGCATTGCGATCAGTAGGGCGGCCGACACGGCTTCCTAAGGATAAAGGTTTTATTCCTATAGGGGTCTCCCAATATATACGCAACGGTACGTGGGAGCACAATCCGTACTGGCGCTATCGTCCCTCAGGAGGAATCACCCACCATCCACGAGATCGACAGTCACCAGGCTTTACGACGCCGGAACACGTCTCTAGCCTAGACCTCTATGTTGTGCGTTATGTTGCAAAGCGTTGTTAAGTTCATTCAATTTATTTTAGGTTGATCTTTTTAAAGTTTGCCTTTCAAGGTTCACCACGAGATGTATGATACAAATTCCTAAATGCAGTCTAAAGATGATAAGCAAGCTTTATATCTTTTCAACTTTGAAAATCCTAGCTACTAAGGGAAAAGAAAGACACCATCTTTTCTCAAAGAGCAATCAACACACTCTAATGCACTTTTCCTAAATCAAACATGCAAACTATCAAGATGCAAATGCACAATGCAGGTGTTTGTTTTCCGCTTTCTTAGTATTGATGCCTACAAAGAAAGCTTTTTGTACAACTTTGAATTTGCTTTTAAATGACCAATACAAACAAGTTTACTTTTCCGAAATCAGAGAGGGTAGAAGAGATTACAACACTTAACGATTTTTGAAATGAATACTTGTTTCGACACTTAAAAGAGACAAACTCAAACCAAATGAAAAAGTAAATGTATAATCAACTGCAAACAGCCAATGAACTCTCTCCTAAGATCACAATCAACAGATCTGAATCAAGGGCTACAGGATGACTATTTCACTCATGCAAAGGAAAACTGTAAATGATGCCACAAACACATAAAAACACTCACAGTCTTTTTGTACAAAAGGAGGTGGAATCTAAGCAGAGAAAATGAGTTATCAGACTGGTACCTATGCTGGTTACAGGCTGCAAAAATCAGAGATAAAAACAAGGCAAAACAGAGCAGAGAACCCCAGCTGCACAAGGCCAAACTGGTTCAGCGCAACCTCAACACAGGGGTTTTGACATTCAACGCAGGTAGCCTTCACGGGAACTGCGTTGAAATGCAGAATCCCTTCACTGGGTCTGCGTTGAAGGAGAAACTCTCGTTTCCCACAGGTTCTGGGTCACAGATTGCTATTTAATTCACTGTTTTAGGCCAAATAAAAGCAACAAGCAAGGTACAATCAAAGGGATGCTTTGAGGGGGTACTAAGATCTATCACAAAGGATCATCAAATCATTTGTGAGTCCATTGTTCAGATCATAGACAAGTCCAGTGATTGGATCAAAGCAGCAACTGTCTACTTTGCATCCGGGAATAGCAGATGCAGTTCGATTGTTGTTGTCAAGTCTATGAAACAAACAATGATAGAAACACAAATAAAATGACTAAACAAATCTCCCCAGCGGAGTCGCCAATTTGTTGTGGGGAAAAATGCCTATGCAGGACGATCCTATCCACCTAAGGTGTGACAGTGCCTTAGCAACAAACAGAGACAGCTATTCTGGTTTCTTCCTTTATGAAATGTGAAAGAAGAGAGATAAATGGACTTACCGGTGTCTTCCGTTTGTCCCTCGATCCGGTCTCTCTTCTCTTTGGGTGTTCACAGCTACTTTCCTTCTCACTCGCCCAGCTTCAACAGGTTCATGCAAGATCACAAGAGAACAACTACTTGCCTTCTTGCTTGTCCAGCTTCAATGGGTTCCTGCAAGATCACAAGAGAAAAGCTACTTGCGACAAGAGAAGAACACTACACAAAGACAGATATTCACATTCATAACTAGTTTAGGATTAGAAATGAACTAAACATACTGATGCAATCATACATCAAGAATACATCAGCATATAGGAGAAACCAAGATAGCTTTATTGATGAATAACAAGGTTCAGGAAGAGATACAACCCAGAGGGCTCCAATCCAGCATCTCCTTCCCAGCAAATGGAATTCCTATCTTCACCCCCTTCAAAGCATTAAGCACCCAATGATTCCAATCTCAAACCAACAGCAATTCTTTGCAATAACAAAATTCCAGCCTCTAGATCTCATGGAGGAGAGATCCATATATAGATGTTTGGAGAGAGGATGAATCAGCTTGAGATCTGACTAGTGTCCTCTCCCTCTGTCAGTTCTTGATTCCACTTGGAGGTTCTTGCTTCCACTTGGAGATTTGGAACCTCTTACTCATCACCAGTCGAATTCCCTGAGGCAAGTGTCATTTTGGAAGCTTCCTGGGTTTTGACACCTTGAGGAATGAACTTGCCACATGTCCAATCTCGCTCAGCGCAGGTAGCCAGTGTTGGCTTTGACATTCAGCACAGGTAGCCAGTGGAGCCATTGACATTCAGCGCAAACAGCCAGTGGAGCCATTGACATGATCCTGAATTGACTTGTTTTTGAGCAGTTTCAGGTGGAGAACTTCTGTGAATTGTTGTGGTTTGTTAGCCTTGTTCCTCTAGGGGTAGGAACAACATGTTTAGGGACTTTGGATCCCTTAGATTATGGACATTTCATGCTCAATGCTGTAAGGCACAAAAATGTCTATAACAGTATCATAACCTTACCTTTGCCTTTAGCGAAGAAAATAATCATTTGGTACTCAAAAGTACTCCACATATAAATTGGTAATGTCATATGACTTCATGTTTTCTCTTTTTAACACCACTTCCAACCCCTTGTTGGTCGTGAATAATTCAGTGTATATTCAAAATCAATCAAACAATTAGTATGTAAATACATACACCTCCTATACAGGAGTCATGACTGAAGGTTATAATGTTTTCACATTCCCCAATCTCTTACTTTCCATGGTAATCTGTATACTAGGGTGTAAGCTTGAGTCCTTATCATGTGGATACCCCACCTTAACACTAGATCCTAACTTGGTAGAATGAAATTCATTTTCTTGGAAACCAAGTCAATTGTTAAATTCCTTAAATCAAATTGTTTATGCAATAATTATTTTATGTTGTCCTATTCAAACCCAAACAACACTATCAATACAATCTGACAGGTAGACTTTTCCCATATTGCTTGTTTTCATATTGACAATTGCTAGATATCACTTTATTGAAAACAATTTCCTTTTACAACAATCTCGCTTACCAGTATCATATAGCCACTAAATATGGTTAAAGCATCGAGTTGTTGTATGGTTTATTATTCTCTCTTTTCTAGAACCTTTTATATGTCACCCCTTTGGTGCATGTATTTTATTACTAGCATAAGATCTTAGATCATCATAGGTTGTATTAATGTGAAAACCTTTTGGGTTTATCAAGAATTTTCTTATTAATTTGGACAATCATGTTCTGAATCTAGTGTACAATTTTTGTTATTCATTAAGTTGCTCTGCATTGCTCTAATGCATCAAGCACCACCATATCTAGTCTGAAAATATACTTTTTTTATATAAAGTAGAAGCACACAGATCATTTTACTCTTATCACTTCCCACAAGAAGTACATTTGTAAGATCTCCAATCATTCTGCAGATTGGAAAGGTTCCTATTTGTGAGATGTTACCCACGGAACCCCATTTATATCTGGATGGATATGTACATTAAGGTACACCTTAAGTTGTAAAGTTTCACACATTAGAATTTGAGCGAACTGTTGGGAAGGTTATCTTATTCTTAATATTGTTTTTTTTCTATAAACCCAGGAGTTGCTTCTATACTCCCATTATGTATTTACACTATATGTACTTTTCGTTTCAGTCCCATTGACCTTCTTCTTAGAGTCATAATTTATTAATGTATGATGTCTGCATATAGTGATTTGCATTGCATTTAAGCATTTACTTCTCAATTCTTGCCCTAGCTTCATCTACATTGGAATCTAATTTGTGCCTCTTATCGACCTTAGTTACAATTATCTTGAGATTTGATTTACTCGAAATAAAATTGTAAGTTCCAAACTATGAATGTCAAATTAGATATTGAATAATAACCTGGTAAGGTTTAGTTCCCTCCAATAGTGTATATTTGGAGCATTTTCCTACTAAGGGTGAATGAAATGTTTCATCCAAAACCATATAAAAAATGAATTGCATCATTACATGTAGATGCACCAATCATCATAATAATAAAATTACATAGTCTCATACTTCATACAAGGACCTCTCTTTCATGAGTAAAATCTTAAGAATTTGTTTTAGGATGGAACCCACTTAATTAACCATCAATTTCTGGAGATTTATATAGTGTCCATTTCTATACTTTTATTTTAAATATTTCTTTGTGTTGACCATGATCTATGGATATGGCACTTGTCATTTCATCTTTTATTTTTTCCATTTACCTCATAAGAGTTCAAAATTTCTTCCCTTAAGATCTCCTATAAGTATAATATTCCTTCTATTAACCTATATCCTTGATTATACTACGCCTAATAATCGTGCAACTCATAATTAAATTTCTAATATGAGTAAAGTAATATGATGATGGTATGGCAGAAGAGATCTACAATTAAACATAGTATTCAACTTTCTTTATCCATCATTACTCTTTTCAGCACTTACATTTATATTTATAAGCCACAATGACCACATTACTAGAATTCCTCATTCAAACATTTAATAATTATACCTTACAATTTGTTCACTCATCAAGCTCGACTATGAACATTTAAAACAAGGTATATCATTTTTAAATCATGGTATAGTCTTTGTGCCCTCACAAGAGCATTCAACAATAACTTAAACTTTCACAACATATAATACGTAGAATGTTAATCTTCACATCATTAAATAAGTAGGCACGATAACAAGTAACCAATGGAGGTTTGACCGTTTCTACTTATTAAAATAATCAACATGTTAGTTTTTATCATTTCTTTGCATTGCTATCTATTCCATCACACCACCGTAAGATTATATGTTATATAGCAATATTGAAAAATTATTTTTCCAATCTAACCTTACATGGTTTCTCCTCCCCCTAATGCTAGTATAATTATGGTGTATGAAGTATAATACTTAGACTTGAGAAATTCTAATAAGGTGCAAAGATTTCTATGAAGTGCGCATAAAGAATAAACTTCTTTAAATGTTGGCATAGGTGGATTAAACAAAAACAAAAAAGCCATGCACAATCACAACTCTAGAAATTTTGCCTACAATATCAGTCATTCGGTAGTGATGTCGTTCAGACCAATTCCCTCCAAGCATTAGGTGAAGGCTCCATTAATGCTTATATCATTATCAATGTTATATAAGGATCCCTATCTTATACTATGGCCACTGCACACTTTTATTTAGATCATGGTTTTATTGATATCCAACGCATTATCTCATATTAAATTTCCATGACTGCTATTACAATAATATTTTTATTAAGGTTATACTTTGAGCCACAAGAATCCATGCAGAGAATTGAACCATGATGAATAAGAGCCAATCATCCATACCATAAATTAGAAACCACACTTTCGATAGATATAATGACATATTAACTATAGGTACGATGCCAAAAATCAGAGAAACGTTCAATCTGTGTAATGTGATAAATTACTTTGATGTGATGTCAACCGTCATACCTTAACACCATAAAAAAATCACCAAGCAGAAAAAGCATGTGAAAGTAAAATATGTTAAATTCATCATATCAACAAGCCATCCTAGAAGAAGGTTATGCGAGAATCATCATTGTGAGCATAGTTGCTCCACTGAGCCTCTTCTGGATTGTGAGTCTCCATACATAACTCAGCCCTGCCCACTAAGATGCCAGATATTCGACAATGCCCAGATCTTCTCTTTCAAGCTTGTATTTTCAGCGACGGTGGCCTCGAACACCTTTTCCTGGTTAGTAAACTGAGAATTGACTGATGCACCTAGAATCCCTACCCTTCGAGGTTAGCAGAGGTATCGTATAGGTCCAGCCCCCTAGGTCATGAAATTTTCTTTGCTAGAATATAATGGAGGCTCAGTTTCACTAACAAATAACCGTTGTGGAATTGGATTAGAAGGAACATGTTACTCGGAGTCAAGGGTATGTTCACACCAGATTGACCGAAACTTATATCAGTCCTCTTCCATAATACACATTAAGACACAGCTAAGAGAACAAATTTGGAGGGAAATAACCCTCAAATCCATTTCTTCCTCAATGACGCGCATTCACCTATTGGAGAAATCGAGGAATTTACTTCTCAATTTTCCTTCACAACAGAAGTAAACTTGGTGTCCATAACTGAGACCCAATAATGTAATGGATACAAGCGCTCTTTAAACGATATTGTCTATCCTAAATATGCATAGTCGGACTCTACAATAGCAAGGATAAGATAGAGTTAACGATACCCAGTCAGCTACAAAAACTGGATAACCATTATCAAATCGAGTGCGTTTAGGGTGTAACCATTATCCACTGAGCTTTCATAGAAGATTCCGCAGTAGATGAGCTATCTCTAGAATGGGCCAGTCCCAATGTGTAACTTGATAAGCCGCCAGCGGGTAAGCATGACGTTGCATATTAGCCGATAAGCATGACGTTGTAGCTTAGCGGATAAGCTCAGGGGTGTGATGTTGCAGCTTGAACATCGATCGATATGAATTCAGTAATTGACCATGCATATCGAAAGGAAACAATAATCCTTAAGTGCTTTTCTCCTTTCTATGTCAGTTGCAAAGTGTTGTTACAAAAAAACACCTGCTTCCTAGATGGCAAAGCTTATCTGTTCAAAATTATTATTATTATCAGTGTTTTTAAGTTGTCATGTAGAACCAGAGTCTTTGATATCTGATTAACAAAAAATAAATATATGTACATAAAGAATGAACTTTACATAGTGTGGTTTTGGTCCACATTTTCAACGTATTTTCAATTAAGATATGGTGCATCCGACTATGGCTTGATAATTTTCCACAATTTAGGCATCATGATTCATCACCATCGCTCATAGTACCATTTCCACCCATGGTCAACATCTATCAATTTAGCCCACTCTAATATGAGCTTCCCTTCTTTTTACTTCTATGTCTTCTCATTTTAAAATTCATATTTCCATCCAACGTTTGCATAGCAGTAGTTACAGTGGATGTCGGAAATAATGTGCAATCCAGTAGTCACCATCCTATCCTCTAACAACCCAACAGACACGTTCACCACACCAAGTAAGAAATATTACAGCTAAGGTAAGGTAAGTGGGTTAAGTTGCCGATCTTATTGAATGAGCAGTAGGCTTGTTCTTGTCTTAGTGTAATTTAGATGAAGGAGTTAGAAGAAAATGCCTAAGACTTCTCCAAAAGGGTGAGACTCAAAAACTTCCACTTGATCTGTTGTTGGGAAAAGTATCCATTCAGAACGCCCCTATCCCACTCTAAGGTGTGATAGTGCCTTAGCAACAAACAAGGAAAACTATTTTCGTATTCTTCTTTATGAAATGTAAACGAAGAGGAAGGATGTAACTAACCTGTGTCTTTCGCTAGTTTGTTGATCCAATCGCTCTCCTCTTTGTTCGCTTCCCGCTACCTGCTCCCTCACTGGTCCAGCTTCACCAAGTTCCTGCAAGATCACAGAAGGGGAAACTACACAAAAGACATAGATTTACATTCATAAAAAGCTTAGGATCAGATTAAGCTAAACATGCAAATATAACAAAACATCATTGATATACAAGCATATAGGAGAAACTCAAATAGTTTTTTTGATATGATAAGAAAGTCCAAGAGGAGATACAACCAAGTGAGTCCTGATCCAGCATCTACCTCCCAGCAAAGGAATCCCTTCCTCTCCTCCAACAAAGCATAAATCACCCAATGCACTAATCTCAATCTCAAACCAACAACAATTCTCTGCAAAGTACAAAATTCCAGCCTCTGGATCTCTGGGATGAGGGATCCATATATAGATGTAAGCAGAGAGGATGAGTCAGCTTATGTTTTGACTTGTGGCTTCTCTCTGTCAGTTCTTGCTTCCACTTGGAGACTGAGAGCCTCTTACTCATCATTAGTCGAATTCAGTGAGGCAAGTGTCATTGGAGAAGATTCTGGAAGCTTCCATTGTCTTTCCACCTCGTTGAATGAGCTTGCCATTTGTCATTTCCCGCTCAACGCACCCTGGTAGTGCATTCACCTGCGTTGCAATGCACCTAGCCAGTGTATTTGGGTGCTTTGCAACGCAGGAAGCTAGTGGAGCCTCTGAATTGATCCTGATTTGACTAGTTTTGAGCAGTTTTTGGTGGAGAACTTCTGGGAGAAGCTGTCATTGGTTGACCTTGTTCCTTTAGGGGCAGGAACAACACTTTTAGGGACTTTGGATCCCTTGGATTATGGACATTTCATGCTCAATGCTGTAAGGCACAAAAATGTCTATAACAGTTGCCCCCTAAAGTATGAGGCCGTTTATCGGGTGAAATGCTTTATTAGGAGGATCCGAAGTTCTTTCAATGCTGGGAGGAGACCTGTAATAAGATACAATACAATACATTATTTTCATACTGTTTTCATGATCTAGCTGAGGCGGGCATTCCCATGCTCAGCTTTATAAATTCATTTTTATGTACATAGGACAGACAATCGTCTAATGGTAGACTGATGATTCTGATGAAATCATCATCCTTTTGGTAGGATGATTATCTGTGCTGCAATGCTGTACATGTCAATGTCTTTATTTTTCCTGAATACATATCGCAGCCCGGATGGATGCAACTAGATCCGGGGTCTTCAATCTCATCCGATCTTCACTCTAAGTACAAGTCGATCCATGTGAGAAATGTTCTGAAGTCGAACATGGAAAGACATCGCTTGATTACCAGTCAATGATGTAAACTGTTAACAAGCGCGAGAGGAAGCACCGATAATGATAATGACCCTCAAGGTACTGCAGTACAATTCACGTGGTGTGAATAAAGGACTTGGCGTCGAACACCACGCAAAATATTTCGGTCGAAGGTCATTGATGTATACCTGTCGCCGGAAGTGAGAAACTTGCCATTGAGGCATGCAAGCTTCAAAGTACTGAAGGGGTGTTCCTAGATCAACTTCTTGGATAATGAGCTGATGTCGACAAGAAGCGATCCGTCAAAGGAGGGCCTTGATGTATCCCACATCAATGACACGGAACAGAGCAAATGATTTTAATGGAGGTGAAAACGATCTGATGATATATGGTTCAGGGTGGCGGTCATGAAAGAATGAAGTATAATGTATGGTAGTGGATGGGACACGGGTGACTTCTCTGGATGACTTCTCTTGAACATATCGGCGACACTTATTGATGGATTGGTAGCATTTACCCCAAAGGCGGATGGTATGGCGAGACCATGGTGATGTGACCGGTGAATGAAACAACCCAACCCGACTCAGGCACGGAGCGGAAGTGTCATGTTCAAGAGCGACTTGCTACCAATAAAGGTTCTTTGAGTTTCTTCCCAAATTTTCCCCAGTCATTGCTGACCAGTACCTCTTTATTTTTGTCAAGCTTGAGGAGGATAACATATGCTTGTTCTATAATTTTCCCTTCGGGCAAACCCATCGCTATGTTTTAACGAGCCTAGCGATAGTGAAACTCGTTCTCGTCTAAAGACAAGTTTGTCGCTATTAATGTTTTTTAACGAGTTTAACGACAAAGATAACTCGGTCCTTTTCCTTTTTAGGGAGTCTGAAAAGGTACGTAAAGATAACTCTGGAAGTCCTTTTTCGTCATCTAATCCCTTAAGTCCGAAAAAGTATAAAACAATACAGAAGGGATGAATTTTCGATAGTTTTAACGAGCCGAACTAAAGAAGCGCTCGATATTTTTGTGCAATAATCCCTCAGGTCCAAAAAGATTAAAATCTAGAGGAGGGATAGCACTTCCGGTCGCTTTAACGAGCTGGAAGGCCAAAACTCGGCAATCTTTCATATTTTACGAGTCAGATGAAAAGAGCTTAAAGAAGACTCGTCTTTTGAGGAACGAGTGATAAAACGGGTAGCAGCTGATTCCAGGTAAGGGTTGGAATTTTCCAATCACGGCAGTGTCACAAGGATGGCTAGTGAAATCACTCTTCGCAGCTGTTCCTCAAAATGGGTAAACAATCAAATGGAGGTGAATGATCGGCAATGGAAAAGTGGAGGTGACGGTGCAAACACGACCAAGGCTTTAATGGCTGATAATGTTACATTCACGGTGGCTATTTACCGGAGGATAGTTCATTTTTTAACGAGCTTAAACGCGGGTCGAAACACTTGCTCGATCTTATGTTTATTTTTTAACGAGCATGAACTATGTGCTAAAACTACTCAATTAATCCAGTCATATGATAAGAATGTCTCATGTAAGATGCCATTTTTTATGGAGCTTGCGCCTTACAAAGCTTTGCCCCGCATCCTTTCGTTATGCAAGTTTGGAAACGACTAATCCTACGAGTTTAAAGGGTTAGAGGTCCTAAAAATTTAAAAAAATAAATAGCCGTCCCTTGCTTGCATTCCAAAAGGTTTGCATGCCCCCAGGTATAAAACAGAGTTTCAAAGTTACCCCTACTTTAGTCCGATAAAACATTTGTTTTAGCGAGAGAGGCCTACCTCTTACAGGTCACCCAAAGATTGTTCTATTCACACAGTAAACAAAACACTTCTTTGGCGATGTCTACCGAGATAGACAACGGTGATTGACTCAGTTCTGTCAACTCACATAACTTTGACAAAAGAATCTTATTCTAGAACAACCCCTCTTCCAATCACGGACGGGGTATGGACTAGTCATATTCTCCCGCGGAAACCTACTCTATACCCAAAGTTTTCCTGCCGAAGCAGACCAGGACGCATGCCCCCTGGGTTCCAGTCATATCCTTCTGAATTACTCGCGCTCATCGGGAGGGCGGACCGTGGGTTGAGACATTTCTTGCGTGAAGAGACCATTTAGGGATGGTATATGACTATTTGCAATGCGTGATCCGGGAAATGAAAGTTGGTCCACGAGCTTGACCACTCTTCCTTCGTGCGGAAAACACATTACTCTAAAGAGTGAGGAGACGATGGCTCCCATGCAATATATATAGTCTCGTCCAAGGAGTAGGTTATAATCCAAGGGTCCTTGAACTACCATCACGTTCATTTGAACGGTCTTCCCTTTCAATGTGATAGGCACATTGGGGAGGATCCCTAAAGGTCGACTGGTTCCTTTATCAAAGCCTGTCAGATTTCTCATCTCAGGCAAAAGCGATGGCGAACCAAGCGCTTTCCAAGCAATAGAGGAAAGGATACTCACAGAAGCCCCCTCATCAATGATGGTACCAGCCATGACCATTCTGTATATTTGAACGATAATTCGGAATGGTATGCTTGCTGGCAAACGGGGTCTGCCTAGTTGGTTCCAGTCGAAGGATACAACTAGGTTGCTTGGTGGTGGGACCGAGTAGACGGCCGGGTATCGCTCTGACGAACTTCCTTCCTGCGATAAAGGAATGGGTGGATTGCCCCCGTGTTCGTCGGAGTCTGTGTTGATGAAGAGAATTTGGACGGTGTCATCCTTATCCTCTTCAGTGACTGTATCATTCGAAGATAAAACCTCTGAAGGCAAGACCGGGTCAACTGCCGCCTCGACCTTTTGACTTTCATCTGGTATGGATTCAGTTGGTTTATCTTCAATGATAGACGCTTCAGCTGACCACTTGAGCGGGCCAGCTGGATTCTCAACTAACGAAGGACTCGGCAAGAGTTTTTTATATCCAGGAGGAAGTCGTAACGGTGAAACCGGACGATCTTCCAAGACTCTTTTAGCCTCGTCTAAGAAGGGACAACGGTGGAGGGCATGGTCGCCTTCGCACAATCTACAGGGAGGTCTAGCTCTCCCTTTTTGTCCTGGAACTTCACTTTCGCTAGTTGACGGTGTACTTTCAACATGGCCATCAGAGGTTGACGACACCGGATTGTGCAAACGGGGAGACCAGTCCCTTAGTATCCGAGGGATGCAAGGACAATCTCTGTGAAAGTGGTCTCCCTTGCAGATGACACATGGCGATTTAGGCCTGGTCAGTGCTATGTGTGGATTTTCATTAGACGACACTTGTTTTCCCTTATTTGCCTTTGGCTCCTTCTTCTTTTTCTCTTTCCTCTTCTTTTCCTTCTTCTCCTTAGGAACTTGGTTTTTAGTTTTACCAGTCCCGTCAGACGAAGAGGAAGGAAGAGAGGAAGAATTAGATGAAGTAGAAGGTGGGTGGGAAACTCTGGACTCGTCTAACTGCTAATTCGACTGTTCAGGAATAGTGGTGTTCTGAACGACATTGGTTGAGAAGAGCCAGACCGGCAAGCCAATTGTCAGTTCTGGAAGTGACAATGTGGCCATATGGGGCGCACCAACATCTCCCCAAGAGGAGAAGGGACTAGGATTTCCACCAAGGGGAATTCCTTGGTTGGTAGGCTCCATTTTCTCAACTTAAAGATCAACGCAGGAAAAAGGGTGTGAATATTCCGTTTAAAATAAATTTTAACGACGCTTGGACACAACTTGTTTTTTCAATTTTAAAGAGTCGAGAAAAAACAAAAGATGACTCTAGTCTCCTTCGATTTTTAATGAGCCTGAAGTGACAAGTGCTCAGATGGACCTTTTCCGTTAAGGAGTCTGAAAAGGAACGAAAGGGACTGCTCTGGAGTTCTAGGTAGAGGGTGTGCCAAACCAATCGCAAAACCGCAGAATACTTTTTAGGGTACGGGCGGTCAATCTTCCCGAATGCTGTGTTCAGTGCATTGCGATCAGTAGGGCGGCCGACACGGCTTCCTATGGATAAATGTTTTATGCCTATAGGGGTCTCCCAATATATACTCGACGGTACGTGGGAGTACAATCCGTACTGGCACTTATTGTCTCTCAGGAGGAATCACCCAACCATCAGTGAGGCCAACAGTTACCAGGTTTTACGACGCCGGAACACGTCTCTATCCTAGACCTCTATGTTGTGCGTTAAGTTACAAAGCGTTGTTAAGTTCATTCAATTTATTTTAGGTTGATCTTTCTTAGAAGTTTGCCTTTTTAGATCACCACAAGATGTAGATACAATTCCTAAATGCAGTCTAAAGATGATAAGCAAGCTTTTATCTCTTTTCAACAATGAAAATCCTAGCTACAAGGGGAAAAGAAAGACACAATCTTTTCTCAAAGAGCATAGAGCACACTGTAAATGCAATTTTCCTAAATCAATCCATACCAACTGTCAAAATGCAAATGCACTTGTGCATGTATTTGTTTTCACTTTCTTAATATTGATGCCTAAAAAGAAAGTTGTTGTACAAATTTGAATTTGATTTCAAGTGAAAACACAAACAAGCTGTTTTTTGAAATCAAAAAGACGATTACGACACTTTATGATTTTGAAGTAAACACTTGTTTCGACACTAGAAATTCACAAATTCAAACCAAAAGACAAAAGTAAAAGCGTAATCAACTGTCAATAGCAAACAAACTTATTCCTAAGATCAAAACGACACTTACGACAGGTCTAGATCTAAGGGCGACAATATGACTAGTTTACTTTTGTAATGGGAAACTGCAAATGATGTAACAAATACACAAAAACAAATACAGTTTATTTTATACAACTGAGGTGGAATTAAGGCAAAGAAAAGGGGTTTTCAGATAGGTACACACACTGATAACAGGCTGAAAAAAATCAGAGATAAAACTGAGCAAAATGAAGCAGAGAACCACAGCTGCACAGGGCAAAGGCTGATCAACGCACCTGTTGCACAGAGAAACTGAATTGCAGCGCAGGTAGCCCTCTTGGGACCTGCGTTGAAATGCAGAACCTCTTCACAGAGTCTGCGCTGAAGCAAAAACGAGAATTGTCTCTGGGTTCTGGGTCACGGTTTGCAGTTTAATCTACGGTTTTTGGCCGAATAAAAGCTATCAATAAGGTACAATTAGAGGGATGATTTAAAGGAGGACTAAGAGCTATCACAAAGGGTAGTTAGAGCATTTGTGAGTCAAGTGTTCAGATCATAAACAGGCCCAGTAAATGGACTAGAGTAGCAGCTCTCTACTTTGCATTTGTAAATGGCAAATGCAGTTCGATTCGCCACTCCTGAGTTTATGAGAAGAACAACAATAGAAACACAAATAAACTAACTAGATACGATCCCCAGCGGAGTCGCCAATTTGTTGTTGGGAAAAGTATCCATTCAGAACGCCCCTATCCCACTCTAAGGTGTGATAGTGCCTTAGCAACAAACAAGGAAAACTATTTTCGTATTCTTCTTTATGAAATGTAAACGAAGAGGAAGGATGTAACTAACCTGTGTCTTTCGCTAGTTTGTTGATCCAATCGCTCTCCTCTTTGTTCGCTTCCTGCTGCCTGCTCCCTCATTGGTCCGGCTTCACCAAGTTCCTGCAAGATCACAGAAGGGGAAACTACACAAAAGACATAGATTTACATTCATAAAAAGCTTAGGATCAGATTAAGCTAAACATGAAAATATAACAAAACATCATTGATATACAAGCATATAGGAGAAACTCAAATAGTTTTTTTGATATGATAAGAAAGTCCAAGAGGAGATACAAACAAGTGAGTCCCGATCCAGCATCTACCTCCCAGCAAAGGAATCCCTTCCTCTCCTCCAACAAAGCATAAATCACCCAATGCACTAATCTCAATCTCAAACCAACAGCAATTCTCTGCAAAGTACAAAATTCCAGCCTCTGGATCTCTGGGATGAGGGATCCATATATAGATGTAAGTAGAGAGGATGAGTCAGCTTATGTTTTGACTTGTGGCTTCTCTCTGTCAGTTCTAGCTTCCACTTGGAGACTGAGAGCCTCTTACTCATCATTAGTCGAATTCAGTGAGGCAAGTGTCATTGGAGAAGATTCTGGAAGCTTCCATTGTCTTTCCACCTCGTTGAATGAGCTTTCCATTTGTCATTTCCCGCTCAACGCACCCTGGTAGTGCATTCACCTGCGTTTCAATGCACCTAGCCAGTGTATTTGGGTGCTTTGCAACGCAGGCAGCTAGTGGAGCCTCTGAATTGATCCTTATTTGACTAGTTTTGAGCAGTTTTTGGTGGAGAACTTCTAGGAGAAGTTGTCATTAGTTGACCTTGTTCCTTTAGGGGTAGGAAAAACACTTTTAGGGACTTTGGATCCCTTGGATTATGGACATTTCATGCTCAATGCTATAAGGCACAAAAATATCTATAACATGATCAAGTAGGCACTGAGTAAGCTAAAAATGCATTGTCAAATGAAACAAATATGGGTAAACCTTATACCCCGATCTCCTAATTACTTTTGTAACTGTAGAGAATCCATGCTTTAAGTCAGGGAAATAATGTTGGTGGTTATTGTCTTCAAGGAAATGAAAAATACTCATCACTGCAAACAATACTGGTAAACAAAAACGATCATATTATTATTATTATTATTTTTAAATAGCTGCCTCCTTGAAGATATTAAAGAGTTTATCTCCAAATTAATCATCTCACATTATGCATTGTGCTTCTGTGGGAATCGTCAACACTTAGCCAAGTGGCCACAAATGCAACTGGAAATTGGTACGGTACATGGGATAGACAATAGAATAAGCTCAAAATCCTTATCTACACCCTACCACTGTTTTGTAGGAGAGTATGATTCATCATCGTCAGAGCAGCCTGGAATAAATCATGATCAAGTGATTCACAATTTAGGCTTGCCGAGATCCTTTTCTACCTTATTTCAGAATTTAACTTCATATTTTGTCTTCATTCACCAAATTACGTTTGAGTTAAAATGATTTCTCTTTTGCATTATGGTGATGAACTTTAAATTTATCCCCTAATCAATTTCCCTTCCAATTTGCTTGAAGATATCGATTTACAAGGGAATGAGTTTTTTTTATTTTTTCTTTTTATATGACCGAGGATTTGAGAGTTCAATTTAACCTTCTACAGTTATTCTTAGCTTGCATAAATTTTCTTTATTTCACCTATTCCAATCTCTTACTAAAATTTCTATTAACATACCACTCCTTTGTATTCACAGTTGGGATATGGAAAGATTACAACTCCACTTCGTAGGTGTATACTTTTGTTTCATTAAGTATCACAATTCGATATTGTTTTAAATTATCATATACCTTCTAGCATATGAGAGTCTACCTTAACCTATAATCATGAATTCCTCGGTTGTCATGGAACACAATTTATAACTCATTTCACATTCTACAGTGGTGAATGGCCCTAAGGCCGCAATATTTGAACTTAGTCCTCCGATACCATTTGTCACATACCTCCTCAACACAATATTACAAATTCCATCTATGCCTTACTAGATTCATGATGTGGGCTTTTAGACTCAATTAAAGGAATTACAATTAAAACCAATCCTTAATCATAAATTACAACGTGGAGCAAGGAATAAATTATAACATGCAGCCAATAAGATTCTTTGATCACTCAACACAAGTATTAATGAAACATTATCCTGAATCTACTTTAGCTAGCATGGCCATGAATCATGATCATAGTCCTACTAGAATAATCAAAAGTATTACTGACATATATCTTATGCAATATGCGTAAATAGCTAAACAAGCCTCATTGTATGTAATTCCCATGATGCATAATGCCTAGCATAGATAACCTAAACCATAGGCTATACAATTTCAAGCCTTAAGACATAATTGTTCCGCATACATTGTTATCTCATGCATAATTATTCACCATTTTAAAAATTGAGATATCACATAAGTTTAGAGATGTACTATGTTCCTTAAATAAATTTAATTGTGATTAAATTTAGATTCATTAGTTATCCCATGCATCCATATATAATCATCTCATAAATAAAGTTAGTATAAACAATTCTACTCATGCATAGTGGTCACATGCAAATTCTACCATTAGTAACATGTGCTATACAACTCCTTGACCCAAGTATAACTACCTACTATGCTCTCGTCACTAAATCTACACTTGGATGCAATAAGGGTCACATGCATAAGAATGCAACCATCTTCATAAATAAAGATAACACATACAACTATCCACATGTGCTGAACGATTCAACATAAAAGGTAAGAAGTAAATATACATTACATCCCATGCAAGCAGTTCAGACAAGAAAAATTGGAAACTATGTCACTTGGAGAATCGAGCACTGTCACCCAACCTAGAATTGATTCTTGCAGTTCACCACTGAACTGAGAGTTCTTGCCATGGATGAACTGCCTTTTGTTGATCTCTTCCATGGGTATTGAATACCCTCTTTCATGATATGGTTCCCTTTAGTGGTGTCCCACTTTTAGGTGGATAGTTTTGTCCATTTGCCTAGGATTTTCGCAGAAAAGGTCACCTTTCTCTCCCTCGAGGCTTTCCCTTTGAAAGACTTTCTATTCTCTCCCACAAGGCTTTTATGTTTTTATTAAACTTAGCAACATTCTCTAGCTAAGTAGCTTAATCGATATTTATCTCCAAATCCATTAAGCTTATGTAGATTTGGATCTAGACGTCTTATCATGAAAGAATTATCCATTCCCATTCACTAATGGGATTTGGTAAGAATCTCATCTCTTGGTGTTTCACTTTTCCAAGTGACTAAATTATTTTCTTTAATAATAAATTATTTACTTTCATTGTTACATATTAGACCTAGATTTTCTTATCTTAGCTCAATATAATGCTACATACAACGGAGGGGTCTTACATTCCCATAAAATATTTTAATATTGTATAAACAAATATTGAATGTGATTTATCATAAAATATGTTAATATGAATTAATCTTGACATATACTTAAAAATATATTAAAATGTCTCAATGTACATGTTATGTAAAATATTTTAATGTCAATTGGGTATATATTAGATACCATTTTAAGAAAATTATGTATATATCATGAAAAAATACTCTTTTGGTCTTATATATACTCTTTTTAGCATTCAAAAATACAATTTAAACAATTAAAAATAGCACATTGTATTTTGCACTCTAAAAAATTTTGTACATGAAATATTATCCCTCTCCACTCATATTAAATATGTAATTAAGATGAATATATGCTAGTTTAAATTTATATATTGTGGTCTTATTATTTCCATGACACCCACTGTTCTTATGTAAAAAATTCACAATATATTGTAAATAATTTTAATCCAAATAAGCACTTTATCTTGTTTATTGATTCTTTAATATATCTTTAACTATATTTTTTGCACAAAATTGTCGTGTAAATTCCATTATTAATATTAGCAAATCCTGTAGTGGTCATGATGATCATTAGAGAATGGCCATTTTTTTTAAGTGATTATATAGCTAAATATTAGCAAATCCTGTAGTGGTCATGATGATCATTAGAGAATGGCCATTTTTTTAAGTGATTATATAGCTAATCATTGTAAACGGGTTTGGAGTTATTTACCCTCTCTAAAGTGAAAATTTGATGAAAATTAATGTGGGTTTAAAAGAGTATTTATTGTAAATTAGAGTTATTTTGATGACAATTTTTTTTTGGTTTAAAAGAGTATCTATTATAAATTAGAGTTATTTTGATGACAATTAATGTTGTTGTTTTTCTTTTTTTTTGGTTTAAAAGAGCATAGAAAAGTTTACATTGTGTCTAAATTTATAAAATTAATTAAAATCATTAACTCACTTAAATATAAAGTGCATTGTCCATTTATGGTAAGGCACTAAAATCTACATTTTGTTCAAGAGTTTTTTTGGCTAGCTCAACTATGAAGCTATATTTATTCTGTTATTATGTTGACCAATAAAAATGAATCATCTATATTAGAAGAAGGAAAATATATAATTATGCATATAAGTGTGGCTAATAAATAAACTTTTTATTCAAAATGCTTTACGTTATTGGCATTGTTTTCATATATTTATCAATTTATTATTACAAATCAATGTATATTCATCTTAATTTCAGTGTGATGTCTCTCATCTATACATGGATTTTATTTTTTTTAATATATATCTTAATCACCTCAACTTTTTAATTTAGAAAGGATAATATTGGAACACTTAATATTTTGTTTATAATGACCTTTCACTTCTGTCTACAATGTGTTTAGTATTTACATAAACTTTTATTCTAAGATTATGTTTCTTAGCTCCCACATGTAATGGTTCTTATCTAGGTTATCTTAATATCTTGTAGGTTCTTGTGAACTAATGTCACTTGGAACACACCCTTCCTATGCGACCTAGCTCTTAATGTATAACTTACTTATGTTAACCTGTACATATTATTATTTCATGGGAACATTTCTACCCGAAAGGTTATGCTATTGTAATGTTTTTATGTCTTAATTCCATCTCGGTGTTTAACATTGGTAAGGCATACCTGGGAAGTAACGTACCCACTCTCCTTCCGCCATGCTATAACCCTTTATGTGCATATCACATGGAGGTGGTTTTTTGTATGGCCTTGGATTTTGGGAACAGTTCAAATCGATCGAGGTGATCCAATGGTTGATATTCATTCCTCCAACCCTAAATCCTATCACCATTCGATCTGGTGATTTGTGCGGAAAAATTTAGGTATGTTGTCCATTTTTCAGTAAGAGGGTTTGACCCGTGTTCATCAGTGAGAAACTCATCAGAACATGTCATTCCTCATTCATAACAGCCTACATATGGCACTACTCAATGCTTTGTAATCAACACCCCAGGAATCAAATGTAATTTTTTATGGGCCTTTTTCTGCACCACAGTGGCCACCATACCATGCCAACTTACTGGTACGATCCAAATGTTGATTATTTAGAACAAGTTTCCAGTGATTCTTGTGCTCCTAGTTAGTGTTTCTAGTAATCATTGTTCTCTTTTTCCTTTTCCTTAAAATTTATGATCTGAAAAAATGGATTAATTCCTTAATTCCTTAGTTGAAGAGGGTAAATATTTATTGCTTCTTTTTCGGTTGAGGAGAACGCTTACTATGTTTTCTTGATCAAAAAGTCTTTGTTCAACAGACCAATGTAATTTCGGGCCCTCTTGTCTCTCCTTTTCCATCCCACTTAGAAATTTTTTGTGTGTAATGATCCTAGGGACTATATTGAATTTAGGAGTTTTTCGAGGAGACCACAACCCAAAGTAGTCTTGGCCCACATGTAACTTGCTATGCTTCCAGGATTTTCCAACAGAGGTATGGTTATGCCCATCTTGCAATTTCTTGTTATTTTCACTAAAAGTTTGCACGCATTTAGTAGGGTTACAATTTTCTTGTTTCTCATTTTCAACACTTCTACTGCAGGGAAAATTTCACTCTAATACTTGGCTTTGACTAATAGTTCAGTACGCACTCGACCCATGTACTCAATCTTAGACATGTGTCTTACTACATTATGTATACCCCATATCTTCTTGTTCTACCTCATTACTGCACTTATTCCTCATTATAGTATATATAATTTAAACCTATAACTATCAAAAACTTCAAGAAGGTGTTGAGATTACTCATCACTCCTATTGTTCAAATATAGATATAAACCCCACTATATTTTTAATAATAGCTAAGAAATATTTCTCTAAGTTTAATGCTCTGCTAACTGAGACTTCCTATTTTGTTATCAATTGCCAGAAAATAGAACTACACTTAAGTGCATATACTTTTAAACTCATTATGATCACCATACTAATTCATCCTTAACATGGGGTAAAATTTAATCTTTTCAACAGATGTTGTATTTTCCTAGTTCAACCCTGATTATATAGGTTTGTTCCTTCATCCCTAGGTGGTTGCTTAAAGTAATCAAAACCAACTCCTCTACACTAATCTAGTTTACTTTTAGCCTTGTTGGTTAGTTAAGCGATTGCCTTATTGACAACACATATAATTAAGTTATAATCCTAATAAATCTTGGCTATCTATCTATCTATCTATATATATATATATATATATATATATATATATATATATATATATATATGTATGTATATATATATGTATGTATGTATGTATGTATGTATGTATGTGCATACATACATACATACATACAAACATACATGAATATATATATATATATATATATATATATATATATATATATATATATATATATATATATATATATATATGTATCTAATATATATATATATACATGCCATGTATGTTTTACGAAAATTTGAACAAGCTAACAACTCTCGATTAAAAAGAAAACATTCCTCGAAACCTAGCTATTACGCATAGATACATTTAATATTTTATTCGATTATTAAATGATTTACCAACTCCATATATCAACATCGTAATCAGATCTACTATTAACACCATTATAAATTTCACAGTCGACATAATTTCCATATAATATTAGATAACAAAATTATAAAACTGACCTAATTGAATCTTTAATAATGAGATTTTCAGTTGAGAAATAACATACATAAAACTCTACATAACCAGAAATCAACACTCTATTTGCATTACCAACTAGAACACCTTGGGACGAACCATTTTCCACCCAACCATGAACCTTCATCACAGATTATCCCCCGAGCTGAAATACCCTTCCCTCTAGAATCAACAACCTCTTGTTGTTTTTGTCAAGGCATTTTATGCCCTACTTCCCTAGAAAGCTTTCCTTAGTGGCGCCCCTCTTTCTAGGGTCTACCGACTTCATAGGCTAGGATTTTCCTAATTATGAAAAATTAAATTTTGCGTTAAATCCCTCCTTTTTCTCCAGCGATGCTTTATTCAACCTTTTCTCAATGTTTTTTCCCGACACCGGGTGATTTAATATATTTTTCCTCATAATCATATTAAATCTTGTTAATCCACTCCTAAAGGTTTTAGGAGCATTTAAAGGAATTTTATCCTTTCCGGATTTTTGGGTAAGGATCACATTAACTCGAGTTCTTTTCTAAGGACACATCTAGTTTAACATTATTACTTAATTTTATTCAATACATCACCATGTTATATTTCAATTTAAGATTCCTATGACTTTATAGTCATCATACTAAAAATAGTTCATTCTACATAAAAAAATTATTTACATGACCACAAAGGGGTATTACATCTTCCCCCTCTTAAACAATAACACCGTCCTCAGTTTTTTATTCTTTTGTTGTCTCATTTTGGAATAAGACTGGATATGTTTCCTTCATTATATCTTTGAGTTCCCAAGTAGCCTTCTCAGGTGTAAAGTTCATCCATTTCACTTTAACCTATATCAAATTCCAGTCAATTACATGAGAAGAAGCATGGATATAATTTTTTAATAAAGATACATGAAATACATTATGAAATTTAATATGACCTGACAGAGCCAGCTAATATGCTACTGGACCAACTTGGTCTAAAATTTCAAAAGGCCCACAGAATCGTGGTGCGAACTTGTCACAACTCCCATTTCTGAGAGTAATTTTTCAGGGTTTTGCTAGAAAGTACACATGATCTCCAACCTTAAATTATTTATGAGACCTTTTTTCTGTCTGCATAAATCTTTTGTTGGTCCTGATCTATTTTGATATTTTGTGTGGTCTTTCACACTATCTATTCCATTTCTTGTAACGCTTTAGGTGCCATTATCAATTTATCCTCTGGTTGACCCCAACTGAGTGATGTATGACACTTTCTGTCATATAGAGCTTCAAACAAACTCATTTTAATGGAATCTTGGTAGCGATTGTTGTAGGAAAATTCTGCTTAGTAGCTATTGTTATAGACAAACTATGATGAGTGCAGAAAATCCTCCCACTTCATCGACCAATCCATAACATACATGCATAACATATCTTCTAGGATCTCGTTTGTCCTTTTTGTCCACCCATACATTTTAGGGTGATAGGAAATACTAAATTTTTATTGATTCCCCGTGCCCCCAAATAGAGCTTTCCAAAAGTTGGAGGTAAATTTTGCATGCCTATCTGACACTATCATTTTTGGTATACCATGCAGCCAGAAAATTTCCTTCATGAAAATGTTGGCAATTTATGGAGTTCCAAAGGTAGACTGCACTAGTATGAAATGTGTCACTTTATTCAATACATCCACAACCACCATAATGGAATCATGTTGATACTTTTTTCTAGGTAATCATGTAATAAAATCCATTGTGATCACCTCCCACTTCCATTAAGGAATGGGTAATGGATTTAGTAGTCTTGAAGGATGTTGATGTTCCAATTTTACTTGCTAACATTCAAAACATTTTTCCAAATATTCTACTACATCCTTCTTCACACCTGGCCAAAACAAAGTTTTCCTTAATGTCGTTATCATTTTCTAGTATCCTAGGTGACCAATGTCTGGTTTCTTGTGGTTTTCCATCCAATATCATTTGTTTCAACATGGCCACATTAGGAATATAAATTTGTTTTGGTAAGTTACTAAATTTTCATAGTTTTTAGCATATCTTGGAACCTCTTTTTGTGAATTTTTTTGCTATATTTCTTGATATTGTGGATCTTATTATAACGGTTGTTTAATTTGATGCCCAAAATATGTACTAGTACTACTCACAGAACTTCCTACCAAAGCATGATCATGTCTACTTAGAGCATCTGCAATTTTATTTTATTTTCCTTTGATGTGTTTTATATCAAATTCAAACTCGCTAAGGAAAGCTAAGCACCTAGATTGCCTAACATTTAAATCAGGTTGACTCAAGAAGTATTTCAAACTGATATGACCTGTTACCAAATGAAACTTCTTTCCTAAAAAATAATGCCTCCACATTTAAGAGCGTCTATTACTACTGCCAATTGTAAATCATATACAACATAATTATGTTAATGTTTTCTCAACTTTCTGGATTCATAAGCTATTACTACATCATCCTGCATCAACACAACCCTAAGTCCTTCCAAACAAGTATAAGTAAAAATGGAAAATTCTTTGTTTGGATCTAAATTTTTTAATATAGGGGTTGTTATAAACAATTGTTTCAACTTGTCAAAACTTTCTTGGCATTTGGTTGTGCCTTTCCATTAAAACTTTATCCCTTTTTCTGCAAGGAAGTAATGGGGTAATCTAATTTTGAGAATCCCTCTACAAATATTGAATAATACCCATCAAGTCCTATGAATGAGTGCACTGTTTTCACATGTTTAGGTATAGGAAAATTAATGATATCTTTAACCTTGTCAGGATCCACAACTAATCCTTGTTAAAAAATAATGTGGCCTAGATACTGAACTCTGTTTTTGTAAAACACACATTTATTGATTTTTGCATAAAGTTGATGTTCTCTTAACGTTTGTAGTACTAATATGAGATGTTCATGATGTTCCTTTTCATAACTAGACTGCACTAGGATGTCATCTATGAATACTAACACAAATATATCAAGATATTTATTAAGGACACTATTCATTAAACACATGAAAGTTGTTGGTATGTTAGTGAGACCAAAGGATAACACTACGAATTCATAATGTCCATACCAAGACCTAAAGATTGTTTTGTGGATATATTCATATTTTAACTGCAACTAATGATAATTAGTTCTCAAATCAATCTTTGAAAATACAGTTTCTCCCCTTACCTACTCAAACATGTTTCCTATTTGAGGTAATGAATATTTATTTTTGATGGTTAATCTTTCCGAAAATATATATTCGATGAAAATTATAAATGTACCATATTTTTTCTTGAGAAATAGCACCAGGCTCCGCCAAGGTGACACACTTTGTCTGATATGGACCTTATCTAGTAGCTCTTATAGCTACAATTTTAATTCTAATAGCTCTGGTATACACATTTGAACAGGGCTCTAAACACAGGGGTAACACCTGGTACCAAATCAATAAAGAAATATATATCTCTATAAGCGGGTAATTGGGGAATTTCCTCCGGAAAAAAATATGGAAATTCTCTTATGACTAGTATAGTATGTAATATTTGTTTTTCTCTTTCTTGTTCATCTTGTTCCACATGCACCATGTACACTTGAAATCCTTTTCTTGTTGTCCTCTTCAACTGTAATGATGAAATTTTCCTCACAGATACCAGTTTTGATTTTTCCTTTATTAATTTGGGTTGTCCACTTTTATCCACACAATTTACAGTTTTCTCTAAATTGTTTATGACAACCTTTTGTTTCCCTAACCAATTCATGTCAATTAATATATCATAAGATCCTAACAAAATAATGTTTAAATTTACTTATGTGGAATAACCATTCAGTTCCAAAGGACACTGTCTTATTTGGTGAGTTACCCTCTCCTTTGTACCAGTTGCTAACTGTACTAGCCATGCATTCTGATTTTTTTTTATTTTAACTTACATGTTTCCACAATTTGAGGATTAATATAACTTAAACTAGCCCCAGGGTCTATTAAAATAGAAACAGATTTGTTTAGGACAATACCTTCAATTTCAATCATTGTAGATTGATGCTCAACCTACCTATCCTCTAATGCACATTGATTATGAGAATGTTCCTCACAACATCATTTACAGTTGTTCCTTCATGAACTGCTTGAATATTTTTAATTAATAGCGAATTATGTGGGAAATCTTTTAACATATGTGGCTCGCCACAACCCAAAAAATTCAAAGTTTCTCACTCTTTACATCCTATAGGCAAAAATGTGATTATTCTTGGCATTTTTGAGGTTGTGTTTGATGCAGGCAAATGAAGGGATCACTGAGGGGTCTCTGCAACGTTTGAGAAAGGTGAGATCTGACTTTTTATTTGCAATCAGTGATCTATATTGTTCTAGTGATAGAACTTCTCTTAATTTCTCCCTTTCGTATTAGTTGAAAATTAATGAATTGAGGCTTTTGCAATCTGTGTTTTGTGTAGTGTTATCCTTCGGAGTCATCACATTCATGTTTGCTGGAATCAACGTTCCGAACCAACCTCTGTGGTTCATCTTAAAGAAAAAACATAAAAACTACCTTTAAACCTATGAACACCATTAGTAGATGCCTAAAATCTGTTAAAGATCCCGTTGATCCTAAAATCCATAAAGCGGTTTACCTGGTTCATTGTTCTTGTGGCAAAACCTACATTGGTGAGACCAGTCAATCAATCTCAACTAGGATACAAGAGCATGCAGTTGACATTAAACATAACCGGTCCAAAACATCAACGTTGGTCGAGCACTCCAATAAAGCCAATCATCATATATGTATTGAAAGCTCTTGTGTTGTGGCCAAAATTGATCATTATCACCATAGGAAATTCAGAGAAGACATAGAAATAGGTAAACACCCTAACAACCTTAACCACGATCATGGCTGGAAAATTAGTGATAATTGGATCCCAACTCTCGCCTCTTAACCAGCCTTCCCCTAAGTGTTCTCTAAGTGTTCTCTGACCTCTTATTTGCACTAGCCCTACATTCACTTATCCATTCCTCAAATCATCAAGAATAAATAAAAATTATAATCACCAAATAATAAAATTTGATCAAACAACTTTAATTTGATCATATTCAATTCTAAAAATATAATACTTTATAAATTAATTAACAATAAGTGCATAGAAATATAATTAAATTTACAACATACTTAACCAACATCATTCACTAAACATAAAAGTTTTATTTAATTTAATTTAAAAAGATTTAATAGATTCATAACATAAATTAATTTATTAAGATATAATAATGAATTGGGTTAATCATTATTAGTTACTATGTATTAATTATTATTTATTTTAATCATTCAAACATAACTTAAAATTAAAATAATCATATATTTAATAAATATTAAACAATAATTATCATTTGAACATAACTTAAAATCAAAATAATCATATAATTAATAAAAATTAATTAATAATACACATAATTATTAATAAGTTTATAATCAATAGTTAGTATTAATTATGAATTAATAAATTTCCAATCCTAATTTTAATCTTAAAGAAGAAGAAAAAACTAGACATTTAATTAGGAACTAAAAATAAAAATAAAACCAATAATTTAAAATAAAAATTAATTATATAATTAACAACAAAATAAAATAAAAATAATTATATAATTAACACCAAAATTAAAAATACACAAATCTGAATTAAACCTGTTGGCTAGTATTCATTTCTAGACCAACCCCAACCCTTATTTATCAACCCTATTGAGTTCTAACTTATTCATTCTTGGATCTATTCCTGAAGATGAACCACAGAGGTTGGTTTGAAACTTCGATTCCAACAAACATGAATGCGATGACTCCGGAAGATAACACTACACAAAACATTTTCCTTACCAAGATTATCAACAATGGTTAGATCAAACTGTTGTAATAAAAGTAACCATCTTATAATTCGAGCATTCACATCTGGTTTGTTCATTAAATACTTGATTGCAACATGGTCATTATGCACAAATGTTTGATATCCTATAACATAATGTCTGAATTTGTTTAATGAATGAAAAACAACTAGGAGTTCCTTTTAGGTCACTGTATAATTTAGTTCAGCCTTTGATAAATTCTTACTGATAAAATACATAGCATAAGGCAGTTTTTCATCTATCTGACTGAGGGCTGCTCTTATGGCTTTGTGTGAGGCATCAGCATGAATATGAAAGGGGAGGGCCCAATTTGGGCCTCAGAGAATCGATGCAGTGGTTAACTTATCCTTTAGGATGTCTAAGGCCTCTTGACAACTTTTTGACCATATACACTCATAGTCTTTGGCCAACAAACCAAATAAAGGAGAGGCCAAATTACTAAAGTAATTTATGAACCTTCGGTAGTATCTAGCTAACCTCCAGAAACTTCTGACATCTCTTTGCTTTTGAGGAGGTGGGACCCTTTGGATGATAGCTATTTTGTTTGGGTCCACCTGCAGTCATTGCTGAGATATTGAATGACCTAGCATGGTGCCTGCAATCATTAAGAATTCACATTTTTAAGGACTGAGAGACAAGTTCATTTCAATGCATTTGTGCGATACTTTGCCTAGGTTAAACAGGGCTGCTTGAAAATCACAACCATAAGGTGTAAAATCATCCATATAAATCTCCACCACATCATGGACTAATTCGACGAAAATACTCAAGACTACTCTCTGGAAAGTGGCAGGAGAATTGCATAGGCCGAAAGGAAGGACCCTATAGGAAAAAGTACCCCAAGGACAAGTGGAAGTGGTGTTTTCCTAGTCTTCTCAGTAGATCTGGATTTGGCTGTACCCATTGAATCCATCTAGGAAAGAGAAAAACCTTTTCCCTGCCAGGCCATCTAGCACTTGGTAAATGAAGGGTAGAGGAAAATGATCGTTCTTTGTGGCTTTGTTCAAATCCCTGTAATCGACACAATTTCTCCACTTACATTTTTTCTTGGGAACTAACACCGAAGGAGAGACCCACTCATTGTCAGAGATAGGGTAAAGGAATCCTGCATCTAGAAGTTGTTGCAGTTCTTATTTGACTATATCTTTAAGAGATGGATTCATCCTCCTTTGTCATTGCCGGACTGGCTTGCAGCCTTCTTTGATGTATATGTGGTGAGCAGACACTGAGGGGTGTACTCCCTTCATTTCCTTGTAACTCCAAGCAAAGGCTCCTAGATTTTCCTTTAACATGTTGCATAGCTTCTCTTCTTCGAGAGAAGAAAGAGATGGATTGATTTTCAAGGTTCTCTTTGGGCCGAATTCTATGGTTTTGACACGGAGTGGGTTGGAATCAGCCAAGCATAAGTCAATTGGATGATTGTTCTGGGTTTCCTTTACTGCTTCTTCTAAGGGTAATGAACTAGGAGTTGGACTTTGGAGTAGGTGTTCAATCAAGTCATCCTCATCCTGTTGTCCTCCTCCCATGGTTGCTTCTAAAGCATAAAGTTCGACATAATAAACTTCATCTTCTTCCTCCTCCTCCAACCGTAAATGCTCTAGAGAAGGTTGAGCAAGAGGGTATGGGACTAACTGATTGGGCATATGCCCATTCTTGATGGTCATATTCCTAGCTCTGCGGCTAATGTAAGCATCGACAGTGGCCAACCATGGCCTCCCAAGGATGAGAGGGTAACCAGTAATCTCAGCCTTAGGCTGCAGAACTAGGAAAGCTACAGATTACTGCCAAGAGTCAATGGAGACCATCACATCCTCCACAATTCCATCAGGGGTTACTGTGGAATGGTCTGCAAGTTGCAGAACTATTGTGGTCTTCCTAAGTGAATATTGGAGGTTGAGCTTGAGCATGGTGTACTTGGTCATCACATTAATGGCACCCCGAAGATCGATCAGAGTGTGTCAGACAATGGTGCCATTGATGTGCACATCTACTATAGGGCTTCCAGGGTCCAAGTATTTTGGATAGATTACCTGGCCCAGCATTAGGTTGGACAACTACACAATGACATTAATGGTAGGGGCATCCCTTTTTCGCCTCCCTAGATTCTTGAAGCACTCTTCCTTAATCAACTTATTGTAAATGGGAACATCTTTTATCGCTTGGAGAAGTGGGATCTTTACATATAGATTTTTCAATTCTCCCAGAAGTTCAATCTCTTCTAGGGTAGGCTGGTGTGTTTGGGATAATCTCTCAAGAAACAGTGGATTTAATTTAAGGTTTCTTTCCTCTCTTTCCTCCTCAGCCTCCCTAGATTGAGGTGGAGGTTGTTTATGCGGGAGAACTATCCCAGATCTCAGGTTAATCTCTTGGATTTCCACAACATAAGCTGGATATGATGTCTCTCCATTGTATACTTCCTGAGCCTGCCTATTTTTTGGGTTCGGATTTGGCTGGGAAGGCATATGGGGTTGCTTGGGTGGAGTAGAGTGTAGGAGCTGTGGTTGGGTAGGTGGTGGAGGCAATAGAGATGGAGCATTGTTGTATTGGGGCCTCCACCCCTGGAGTGGTGTATTCCACTGAGGTTGTGGCTGAGCATAAGGTTGAAATGACTAGCTGGATGGCTAGGAGTGATAATGAGATGCATAGGATGAAGGAGGGGTGTAAACCAGGAAAGATGAGTAGGGGGTCCCTAAGAAGGTATGGATGTGGTTTCGTTGGGGTTTTAATATTCATGGCACGACCCTTGCATGCCATGTTGGTATGGTCTAGGCCCATGAGGTCTCCTTTGGTTAATGTAGCAAGGCAGCTCAGAAAATGGCCAAGGCTCTCTCTGCTTTCTCCTGCTTCCTCTTAATGTTCATGGTGTCCATTTGAAAGAAAAGGGTTTGTAGCATCTCGCTTTTGAAATCTTCTAGCATGTTATCAATTTCACTATTGATGGATGAGTTGGAAGATGATGAATTGGCCATAGGTTGACTACCCCTACCCTTTTTCTTGGTTGCCCTAGAATGGTTTCTAAAGACAATCTTGATATCCTCATAGGGTAATTGGTAGATATTTCCTCCTGCTAAAAAATGTAAGGTATCCAGAAGATCTTCTCTTTCTCCCCTAAGGAGGACCAACTTTAATGACTCAAGGTCAAGTGTGCACCTAGCCCTTTTGTAACTAAGCTGGAATCTTTCTTCGTAATCCTCTAAAGATTCATCATTGCCTATGGTCATCCTAAAAATTTCTTCTTTAGTATCCTTTGACCGACAGTAGTCACAATATTGGTTGTTTAAGTCCCGCTACATCTGAGCCCAAGTTGTGATGCTATCTCTAGGTAAACCCATGAAGCAACGCAATGCTGCATCCTTGAGGGTAGATGGAAATAGTTTTAACTTTTTCTCATCATTTGTATAGTCATAGGTTTTCCATATAACAACAAACTTAAATAGGAAAGTGTCGAGTTCCTCTATGGTCAGGCCATGGAAATTAGGTAGGGCATAGGGGCTAATATTTTTCATCTTAGTGTCCTCATAGGTTTCCCTGATGGGGAAGGTATCGTCAACTATCTCTCTATTCCCTTTATCATTTTGGTTTTCATCCATTGGTTCAGTAGGAATGGGTTCCTCTTCTTCTTCTTCCCCTGTAGGTTATTCAAATATGTCAGGTTGCTCACCTAAGGGTTCCTCTAGTTCACAGCCACCGAAGAAGAGAGAAGTTTGGCTGTTGGATGTAGTGCGGGTATTTGGCAAAAGTTTCCCTAAGTTGTCCCTATTCCTATGAGGCATGAAAGGAAATATTTTTGGTATGGTTTTGTATATTTTTTTTTCAAACTTTGAAAGTACTTGTAGAATTGAAATTGTTGATTGAATGAAGATTACTGAAAGAATGAAAAAGGCTACTTATTGAGTTGAAATCTTACTTGCAAAAACAGAAGAGAAAGCAGACAATGCAAAATGAAAGAAAGGAAACAACTAGATTACTTTTGCAGAAATAAACTAATGATAGAATATTGAAGACAAGAAATAGAAGAAAAGAAAGCAGTAATCACATTATACTCAGACACCTCCCCAGCAACTGTGCCAAAAAGTGATGAGCGCTAGTATTGCAGTAAGGATGCTGCCACTCCTGGGCTACCAGCTTTACTTATCAACCTGAGGTTCTTATAAAATTGGAGGTGACAGTGCTGTATGCACAAGTAAAAGTGATGGCTCTACATGTTGTCACTGTTCAGCTGGTGAGAGACCACTGGGGTTCCAAGTCAGACTTTTATGGAGTCAGAAGAAGCTTGATTCTTTGATGGAAGAAAGGTAAATCTACTCTAAGAGAGTTACTCTACTGCAGTAATGGAGAAGGCCAACATGTAATGCTAAACCACACCATACCCTAATTAACCATTTAAGAAGCTATGCTAAGCAGAAATGCTAAATCAACATAAAACAAATGCTACTATCTAAGTTGCAGAACTGAGAAGCATCAAGCAATACTAATGTGCAAGTAAATAAACTAAATTAAATTTGTTTTCACTTTTTTGGTCTTTTCATGCAAAATCAAGTATGCAAACTAATTATTCTTATGGATCTAACAGGTGGATTAAGGGTGTTTGAGGGCGACTAGAAGGTTTATGAAGTGGTTGGATGGTGTGCAGGGTCCCTAGGTGGCGTTTTATGACTTCCTAGAGGTTTTCCATCAATTCGGCCTCAAAAAAGGTTGTTTCGGGAAAATCTACAGGATGTACTAGAAACCTACAGGATGATCCTGTAGGAATTACAGGAAACCTATAGGATACAACCGAGAGCTAAATGTGAGGTTTTGGAGGTGATGGGAGGCTTAGGAAAGGTGTGTGATGGGTGGAATGGAGTGTTAGAAGGTCTAGGATCATTTAAGAGTCAATAACCAAGATGATAGATGGCTAGATTCGTTCAATGTGTTTGGGAGAATTTCAACGAAAAATGATGAAAAACTAGTGAGGGTGATGGTGAAATAAAGGGATGGCTAAGTTGGATGAAGTGGAATTTGGCTACTGGCTATGAAGTCTTAGTATCCTACTAAAGCAACTTCTCTGCATAAAACATATGTGTCTTCCAAAAAGATATGCAACAAGATGCATTTTCATAAACTAGAAAGCAGAATTAATGAGTCAACTGCCTATAATTTGCATGAAGAAAGTTGTTGAAAGGAATGAAAGCATGAGTGAGATCTACTATAGAAATGGATATGAAAAATATGACAATGAAATCTACCTTGCAACGTTAACCAAATACTAAATTAAAGACAAAAAAATCCAAAGCTCATAAAAGAACTAGAAATCTGTGTTTTTAGGGCTACTTAAGGGTCCCTTCCTCAAGTCATGGTCCCATAGAGAGGAAGTGAGGCCGAGACACTAGCTAACAACCTTGTGGTGATCCTTTTTCTCCTTTCCAACCTGCTACTTGAAATAAGGCACAAATGGAAAAAAACTATCACACAACCAATCTAATCTACACTACTTGTAATGGAAATGCATCTAATGGGAAAATTACCAATGAAGCTATGAATATACACTAAACATACATGTACAATAAAGAGGAGCCTTTGCTGCTAGGGTTGGGCCCTAACCCAAGAGCTTCAATCCTCTGAGTTAACTCATTGCTGGCTTAAAACAAAACTCATTCTTATTACCAAAACAACAAATTACATCAAAAGAATTGTCACAAGTTTTGCAGCTTGAAAATAGAGTAGAGTTTTACAATCAAAAATCTGAATCCTATTGAGGTCCTAGGCCTCTCTACTTATACATCTGAAGTCCCCAACAACTTCCTTAGAATTAGTGACGCTCAGCTCCCAAATCAAGATAAATTGGTGCTTTGTCTCTCACTTGCTCGGCTGCCTTCTAGTCCTCATGATTTGGCTATTTGCACTCTGAGCTGATGTGATGAATGGAGGAATATTCGAATGGAGGAGTAGTAAATGAGGAGGATTTACCTCCTATAATCCCTCTCCCTTGTCCCATTCGAGTTTTGACCTTGGTCTTTGCCAAAATTCCTTGATTTTCTCCTTTAATCCTACATTCAATGCATATTAGACCACAAAGCATAATATCCAACTCTAACTCACCTCAGAAAAAAAATATAATAAAAAACATGTTATAAGTTATGAGAAAAGTTTGTTTGACTAAGCTAGGAGGTGAATTAAGGCCCATATAATTACCTAATGATGAGGCTAATCATAATCTCACTTGGAACACACCCTTCCTACATGACCTATCCCTTAACGCATAGCTTACCTATGCTAACCTGTACATATTAATAATTCCTCAGAAGATTGCTACCCCAAAGGTTATCCTATTGTATTGTTTTTATGTCTCGATTCCATCTTGGTGTTTCACATTGCTACGACATGCCTGGGAAGTAGCGTACCCACTCTCCTTCCACCACGCTATCTCCCTTCACGCATATATCACATGGAGTTGTTTTTTTGTTAGGCCTTGAGTTTTGGTAATGGTCCAGATCAATGGAGGCGATCCAATGGTCGCTATTCGTTCCTCCAGACCTAAACCGCATCACCATTCTATCTGGTATTTATGCGACATAATTTAGGTATGCTGCCCATTTTTCAGTAAGAGGGTTCAACTCATGTTCGTTGATGAGAAAACCACCAGAACGGGCCATTCCTCATTCGTAACGACCTACATATGGAAGGACTCAGCGCTGTACAATCAAAACCCCGAGAATCAGATGTAATTTTTTATGGGTCTTCTCTTGCACTGCAGTGGCCACCATACCATGTCGATTTACTGGTAGGCTCCTAATGTTCATTTTTTAAAACAAATTTTTGATGGTTCTTGTGCTCGTAGTTAGTGTTTATGGTAATAATTGTTCTCCTTTTTTTCCTTAAAATTTATGAACTGCAGCAATAGATTAATCCATTAATTTTTTTGTTGGATAAGGTAAATCTTTATTGTCATTTTTTGGCAAGGGGAGAACATTTACTATGTTTTCTCAATCAACAAGTCTTCGTTCAACACATTAGCATAATTCTTGGCCCTCTGGCTCTCTCCTTTTTCTTCCCATTTATAAATTTGATGTGCATAACGATCCGAGGGAATATATTGAATTTAGAAGTTTTGCTAGGAGACTGCAACCTGAACTAGTCTCAGCCCAAGCATAAGTTACTCTGCTTCCAGGATTTTTTGACAGAGGTATGGTTACACCCATCGTGTAATTTCTTGTGCTTTTCACTAAACTTTTGGACTCATTTACTAGGGTTACGGTTTGCATGTTTCCCATTTTCAACGTTTGACTACATGGAAAAGTTCACTCAAGACTTGGCTTTGAATAATAGTTTAGTATGCCCTTAGCCCATGTACTCAATCTTATCCCTGTTCCTTACTACATAAGGTATACCGCATATCTTCATGTTATACCTCATTACTACTCTTAGTCCTAGTTGTTTTCTAGGGAAGAGTCTTTAAACACATATTTCCATTCCTATATGAAACAGGGCTGTTGCTACAGTCACAACAGAGCTGCCATCCTTACTAAAGGTGATCATTTACTTTATTATATATTGAATTCGTGAATTAAATTATTGTTCAATGTCTCTATCTAACCAGGCATTTTGCTTCTTTTTCGTCTGTCTATCTTGACAAATACAAGTAGGATGTTTGATACTTTTTGTTGTCTCTTTTACTCACCTGCAACCAGTACAACATTACAGCTAATGCTATCGCATTGTGTCAGGTCCATAATTTGCAACGTAGAAGGTTAATTCTTTTCCATTGTTCTATTATGGCATTTTTTGGGAAACAATGTTCCCATGGGAGAGTTCCTGATTTTTAGTTGCATATTGATATTCTCTTTCTGTAACTGTACATTCTAATTGTGAGAAGCCTATGTTCGCTTTGAAATATTTAAAAGGGCGTAATACCGTATTATGATGGTTGACATTATTATTAAAGGAATTATTTGATACATATATAAAGTATTAGCTCTGTAATAATTTAAAGTTTGCCCATTATATTATGAGAATGTATTCTCCTTTTCATTTGAAGCTCTAGAAATATACTATGCATGTTCCTTAGTTTCAGTATGTCGATTTCAGTTCTTCTTGATACACCCTTAAGGTTTTATGGAAAATAAACCTTTAGCTTAATGTGTAGTTAATAGAGGCCATCTCGGTTGGAAAATATATTTTTATCTCATATTCATGCAGAGAATGAAGCGCTTAACACCAGATTGTATTTATAGATAAGGATAATCTACGTGAATCATATTCTTCTCGTTTTTTTTTTTATAATAGCCTATATTGAGCTAACAATCAAATCCTCAGTTTTCCTGTATTCAAGATTGCTATTGTTAATTACTATGCTTGATTGTTTATAGATTCTTCCAGAATGCACACTATTTAAGTGTTACAATATGATAGTTTCACAAGTGTTAATTCATTAGTTAGATACCAGAATGCATATTGCATGCATCCCTCACCTTTTAATACTAGTTACTTTCTTTCTCTACTTAATATTTACTAGAAAAACTACATTTGTTTATATTTTGTTCATCATTATAGTGTATAAAATTTAAACTTGTAACTATTAAAAACTGTAAGAAGGTGTTGATATTACTCAACACTCCTGTTGTTCAAATCCAGATAGCAAACCAACTATATTTTTAATAATAGTTAAGAAATATTTCTCTAATTTTCATCCTCTACTAACTGTGACTTCCTATTTTGTTATCAATTACCTGAAAATCGATTTACACTTAAGGGAATATAGCTTTAAACTCATTATCATCACCATACCAATTCATCCTTAACATGAGGTAATATTTAATCTTTTCAACAGATGTTGTATTTTCCTAGTTCAACCTAGATTATATAGGTTTGGTCCTCCTTTGCTGAGTGGTTGCTTATATTATTCAAAACCAACTCCTCTACACTAATCCAAAAACTAACTCCTCTACACTAATCCAAATTACTTTTACCGTTGTTTAATTGATTTCCTTCTTGACAATGCATACAATTAAGTTATAATCCTAATAAATCTTGGTTATATATGTATATATGTATATATATACATACCCTGTACCTTTTACGAGAATTTGAACAAGTTAACAACTCTAGATTAAATAGAAAACATTCCTCCAAGCCTAGCTATTAAGTATAGACACGTTTAAAATTTTCTTCAATCATTAAATGATTTACCAACTCCATACTCGAGCATCATAATCAGAACTATTATTCACACCACTATAAATTTCATAATCGACATAATTTCCAAATAATATTAGATAAAAAAATTATAAAACTAACCTAATTGAATCTTTAATAAGAAGATCTGCAGTTGAGAAATAGCATAAAGGAAACTCTATATAACCATAAATCAGCACTTTGTTCGTGTTACAAACTAGAACACCTTGGGATGAACTATTTTCCACCCTACCATGAACCTTCACCATAAATTCTCCCTCGAGCTCAGATCCCCTTCCCTCTAGAGTCAAAAACCTCTTGTTGTTTTGGTCAATATGGCTTATTTTCCATAGCAGTGTCTCACTTTCTAAAGTCTGCCAGCCTCACAGCTTAGGCTTTTCCTATTTACAAAAAGGTATATTTTCGTTAAAGTTCGTCTTTTTCTCCTGTGGTGCTTTATTCTCCCTTTTCTCAATGTTTTTCGCCACACCGAGTGGTTTAATATATTTTTCTTGATAATCACATTAAATCACATTAATCCTCTCCTAAAACTCTTTAGGAGCATTTAAGGGAAGTTTACCCTTTCCGAATTTTTAGGTAAGGATCACATTAACTCAAGTTCTCTTCCAAGGACACATCTAGTTTAACTTTATTACTCAATTTTATTCAATACATCACCATGTTGTATTTTAATTTAAGCTTCCTATGACTTTATAGTCATCATACTAAAAATAGTTGATTCTACATAAATAAATATTTACATGACCACAAAGGGGTATTACATCTTCCCCCTCTAAAACAATAACACCATTCTTTGTGTTTTATTCAGCTGTTGTCTCATTTTGAAATAAGACTAGATAGATTTTCTTCATAATATCTTTGAGTTCCCAAGTAGCCTCCTTAGGTGTAAGGTGCCTCCACTACACTTTAACCTGAGTGACGTCTTGGTTCCGGAGCACGTTATCTTTCCAATCCAAGATACAGAGCGACTATGGCATAAAGTATCCTTCGGGTTCCACCTGTATCAAATTCTAGTCAATTACACGAGAAGGATCATGGATATATTTTATTAATAATGATACATGGAATACATTATGAACTTTAATGTGACCTGGTAGAGTTATTTGATATGCTACTGGACCAAACCGATCAAAAATTTCAAAAGGCCCATAGAATCGTGGTGCTAACTGGGCACAACTTCTAGTTTTGAGAGTACTTTTGCTCGGTTTTACTTGCAAGTACACATGTTCTCCAACCTTAAATTCTCTGTGAGACCTTTTTCTGTCTACATAACGTTATTGTTGGTCGTGAGGTATTTTGATATTCTGTCTGATATTTCACACTGTCAGTTCCATTTGTTGCAACAATTCAGGTCCCAATATCAATTTATCCTATGGTTGACCCCAACTTAGTGGCGTATGACCCTTCTTCCATATAGATTTTCAAACAGACTCATTTTAATGTAAGCTTGGTAGTGTTCAAGCCTCGGAATTCCATTGCAACAACATGGGGGATAACCACCCAATCCAGACCTTGGAAGCAACTCATTTTCCATTTGGTATGGTGGCTCTAACTGGGGATAACGGGACGAGTTTCCCAACAAGAATTGATATGATGATGATGTTGGTTTGGTATAAGGTATAATGGGAATGACTTAACTAAAAATGATCTAATTTAAACAATCAAACACATGTAGCTATATATTCTAACATTTATCTTAATATATACTCAAGAATAACTTAAATCATGTGATCTACAAAGATATCTTAGAGAAACAGGTAATAAATATCATTCAATTTCTATAAGAGATGAAATCGTTAATGATAATTATTTTGACTAAATAGGTAGGGAAAATAATTGTGAAAACTATATCACATATATCGATTTCTCATGTACTCAATAAGGAATTACAGCTAAAACAAGTATAGATTAGATTTCATACATAACACAATATAAGAAATATTACTACCAATTCATAAACAAAACACAACCATAAAGATAAAAGTACCAGATATAAGAGGTTCTACTAATGAAGTCAGCAATATCAATCTGTGTCCTTTCAACTAAATATACTCTAAGAGTACAAAAGTGCAAATTCAATAGAGTATGCTTCAATCTCTAAGAAAAACAAGATCTTGTTCCATTTGTCTTATCAAGATAGTAAAAAAAGTACAGAAGTGCAAGCCTTTGCAAAGTGTTTTTGATAAAATTCTAGACCCCTTTCTAAATGCATGAGAGAGGTTTAGCTAATACAACATATGTATCAAAAATAGATTATTGCATAGAATCGACCATTCGGTCCTTGAGTTCTCATATATCTATAATTGGCTTCACTTAGGGTGGTTGGCCAATTCTAGATCTTAATTGTCCTGTGAATACAACATCATAGAGAGGTGGAACCATCTTTTGAGTGGAATTTTTTAGAAAGTGTATATTCATCCATTGACTGTGTGGTTTCACCAAAAACTGCCAGTAGCTTTCCCAATCAAGTTTGGACAGTTGTTTGATTGCCTCAACTTGCAGTTTGGTGGTCTCTTTCAACTATTTCTCTAACTTTTTGATGGCCAAGAGAGCTTCTGTCATTCATTCTTTGACGATATTGGTAGTATGAAGGTTTTCTTTCACAACTTCAATTATATTGTTTGTTGTACTAGTTGCTCTGGCGAGTGCCCTTTTTTATTGCTTCAGCTGTATGTCCCAATCTGTGAATAAAATATCCTTGTGGGATTCCTCGATCTTTGGCAGATCAAATTTTATACCTTCTTTAGATTCCTGCCAAGAAATAAACTCTAAAATTATCTTATAGATCTCTTCATATTCTAATCTCTAATCAACCACTTGTTTGGTTAGTTTATCACTTGTTTCACAAGATGGATTGATCAATGAGATTTTTTGACAAAACATTTCCTGTTGCTGTGACAACATAGATGTTAGTTCAAGTCCCCGTTTAATGAATTTTTCTATTTGAGGGTGCTCTTTGAGTTTATTCATTATAGTCTACATTTGATGAATCTATGAGTCCTTCTTTGCGATGTCTGTTTGATGCTGTAATATCATTTTCTCAAAATCTTTTTGAAGTTGTTCCATTTTCATCTATGCTTGCCTATTGGTGCTCTGTCTTTCTTGTTCTAGTTGTTGTTCCAACAACTGAACTCTTTCTTCTTTTTCTTTAAGGAAAAGTCAAACTTCTGTTGTTGTATCAATTGTTACAGTTGCATAGGCTCCTTCAACTTGTGATAGCTTTGTAATATTTTCTGATGGATCGATGGGGGCGTCTTTCCATAGTACCTCCATTGATTCATTTTCTAGAGTTGGTGCTGCTCATGCATCCAATTTCCTTTTTTTCCTTTGCCTCTTCACTACAACCTTATGTGCTAGGCTATAGAATATATCTAGTGTCGGTGTCTCCTCAATCTTTAAAAAAATTTCAGAAGTTGGGTAGGCCGAGATGATTTCAATATCTTGACTAGCTGTAACTACTTTTCTTGTTGTTTATGGATTTAGAACCTGCTGAGTTTGTTTAGGAGTCTGAAATCTAGATGTTCCTTCAAGACTGGTCTCTATTTGCTGCATTTGGAGCTTTTTATTAAATTTCTCCCATTCCTGATCCATATCAATGACTTTGATCTTTTCTGTTTGAACCTGTGTGTAGTGAACCTCCACGTGTTCTTTAGTTGAGCCTATTTTGGCCGTTTCTTCAACATTTTTATCTGTGTCATTCTAAGGGTCTTCCTCGAGGATTCCTTCCTTATTCTGAGATTGATGTTCATAATGTTTCGAACCTTGATTTGACTTCTCTTCAGATTCACTATCAAAATTGTGCTTGGAACTTTCCTCTAGGCTTACACTGGGAGTAGATTGTCTTATTTATTCAATCTGTAATAGGTCCAAAGGGATCTTTGTTAGCCTTTTATTTTTGTATAGGTGGAAGCGGTTGAGGTCTGTTGGGTCTATTTTTATTAATGCTAAATGTAAGACCTACGAAAATTTCTCAGCTGCCTCAAAGTGATCATCAAACTCATCGTCCTCATCAATAAATTATCTGATTTTGACCATAGTAGTGAATTTTCAGGTGACCTTGTTAGGGTCATACTGTATGCCTAGCACAATAGCTAGATTCAAGGATGTGATGTTCTGTATCTATTTTTCTACATTCCCATAATCATGTAACGCGAAAGCACCACATTGAACCAAGAATTCCGACCAGATGGATTTCTTCCATTCTTTGAGGGTTTTGGTAATACCATCCCCCATTGTTTTATAAGTAATCTCTCTTGCTAATAATTTATCAGGAACATAAAATGGAAGAACATGCGAAGCTGTAATACTCCCAAAAACTCTCATATAAGTAAATAATTCCTCTCCAAACCATCTTGCCACCGAAAATATGTCTGTCCTTTCTTGCTGTAATAACCTGGGAGCTTTTTTTATCAAAAAAGGTCTAATAAATTGGAAACATAACACCATGACAAATTTTATAAAAAATGGGAGCTAAAATGTGATTCCCACAAAACTTTATGATAAACATGGATGGGAGTAGGGTCCTATAGAGTCCATTTCCAGCCCATGTTTGGAAAATGTGAACAAAAATATATATCATCCATGACATAGGCATTCATGTAAAAGGGAGGGATAACCAAAGAGGAGATCATTCTATTTTGCCTGTATTCTTTAATGGCCATAGCCAAATTGTCTGAGAGGATATTGCTCCAGCTCATAATCATAGCATTAACAACCACATCAATCAATGGAACCCATTCAATAGAAAACTTGGTAGTGTCGAGCTTTCCAAATAGCCTATACAAAATTACGACTGCAAAATTATGCAAGGCTGACAGACGTGCAATTGGATACATACCAATTTTCTCCCACCTGAACTTGTTGTAGTCAGACCTCCAATTTTGCATGACGTCCATTGGGTCTTCATTTTCTTTCACAAAATGCTCAATAAAGGCTTCATAATAGAGCTTCTATGGTTTTGGTAGATGGTACAATTGGCATAAATTGTCTGTTTTAAATGACCCATGACTTCATGTCTAGAAGTCCTGAATGTTCTATCTAAAATATCCACATTGTCAGTGATCCATTTTACCATTTCAATGTATGGCAAGGTTTTAGGCCTAGCTGCTATTCTGTGTAGGAAAGAACATGCTGCTTCAAAATAAGAAGCCTCAGATGAGTCCTCGGCATTTGCTATTGCTTTAGTTTCCAGGACCTTTGGGTTTTCTTCCTCCAGTAAATTATACATTTCCTCCCAAGATATAGCCTCGCCATCTGTTATAGACATTTTTGTGCCTTACAGCTATAAGCATGAAATGTCCATAAACCAAGGGATCCTAAGTCCCTAATGATGTTGTTCCATCTCCTAAAGAAACAAGGTCAACAAATGACAACTTCTCCCAGATGTTCTCCACCATAAATTGCCCAAAACTAGTCAAATCAGGATCAATTCAGAGGCTCCAGTAGCTGCCTGCGTTGCAAAGCACCCAAATACACTGGCTAGGTGCGTTGCAACGTAGGTGAATGCACTACCAGGGTGCGTTGAGCGGGAAATGACAAATGGCAAGCTCATTCAACGAGGTGGAAAGACACTGGAAGCTTCCAGAATCTTCTCCAATGACACTTGCCTCAATGGATTCGACTAGTGATGAGTAGGAGGCTCTTAACCTCCAAGTGGAAGCAAGAACTGACAGAGAGAAGCCACAAGTCAAAACATAAGCTGACTCATCCTCTCTGCTTACATCTATATATGGATCCCTCACCCAGAGATCCAGGAGGCTGGAATTTTGTACTTTGCAGAGAATTGCTGTTGGTTTGAGATTGAGATTAGTGCATTGGGTGATTTATGCTTAGTTGGAGGAGAGGAAGGGATTCCTTTGCTGGGAGGTAGATGCTGGATCGGGACTCACTTGGTTGTATCTCCTCTTGGACTTTCTTATCATATCAATAAAACTATTTGAGTTTCTCCTATATGCTTGTATATCAATGATGTTTTGTTATATTTGCATGTTTAGTTTAAATCTGATCCTAAACTAGTTATGAATGTAAATCTATATTTGTGTAGTTTTCCTCTCTTGTGATCTTGCAGGAACTTGATGAAGTTGGACCAGTGAGAGAGCAGGTAGCGGGAAGCGAACAAAGGAGAGAGTGATTGGATCAACAAACTAGCGAAAGACACAGGTTAGTTACATCCTTCCTCTTTATTTACATTTCATAAAGAAGAATACGAAAATATTTTTCCTTGTTTGTTGCTAAGGCACTGTCACACCTTAGTGTGGGATAGGGCATTCCGAATGGATACTTTTCCCAACAACAAATTGGCGACTCCGCTGGGGATCGTATCTAGTTAGTTTATTTGTGTTTCTATTGTTGTTCATCTCATAAACTCAGGAGTGCCGAATCGAACTGCATTTGCCATTTACAAATGCAAAGTAGAGATCTGCTACTCTAGTCCATTCACTGGGCCTTTTTATGATCTGAACAGCTGATCCACAAATGCTCTAACAGCCCTTTGTGATAGCTCTTAGTCCTCCTTTAAATCATCCCTCTAATTGTACCTTATTGATAGCTTTTATCCGGCCAAAACCATAGATTAAACTGCAAACCGTGACCCAGAACCCAGAGACAATTCTCGTTTCTGCTTCAACGCAGGCTCTGTGAAGAGGTTCTGCATTTCAACGCAGGTCTCGAGAGGGCTACCTGCGCTACAATTCAGTTTCTCTGTGCAAGGGGTGCGTTGATCAGCCTTTGCCTTGTGCAGCTGGGGTTCTCTGCTTCTTTTTGCTCAATTTTATCTCTGTTTTTTGCAGCCTATTATCAGTGTGTGTACCTATCTGAAACCCCTTTTCTTTGCCTCAATTCCACCTCAGTTGTATAAAAGAGACTGTATTTGTTTTTGTGTATTTGTTACATCATTTGCAGTTTCCCATTACGAAAGTAAACTAGTCATACTGTCGCCCTTAGATCTAGACCTGTCGTAAGTGTCGTTTTGATCTTAGGAGTAAGTTTGTTTGCTGTTGACAGCTGATTACGTTTTTACTTTTGTCTTTTGGTTTGAATTTGTGAATTTCTAGTGTCGAAACAAGTATTTACTTCAAAATCATAAAGTGTCGTAATCGTCTTTTTTGATTTCGAAAGAAGCTTGTTTGTGTTTTTCACTTGAAATCGAATTCAAATTTGTACAACAGCTTTCTTTTTAGGCATCAATATTAAGAAAGTGAAAACAAATACATGCATATGTGCATTTGAATTTTGACAGTTTGTATGGATTGATTTAGGAAAAGTGCATTTACAGTGTGCTCTATGCTCTTTGAGAAAAGATTGTGTCTTTCTTTTCCCCTTGTAGCTAGGATTTTCATTGTTGAAAAGATATAAAAGCTTGCTTATCATCTTTAGACTGCATTTAGGAATTGTATCTACATCTCGTGGTGATCCAAAAAGGCAAACTTCTAAGAGAGATCAACCTAAAATAAATTGAATGAACTTAACAACGCTTTGTAACTTAACGCACAACATAGAGGTCTAGGATAGAGACGTGTTCCGGCATCGTAAAACCTGGTAACTGTTGCCTCACTGATGGTTGGGTGATTCCTCTTGAGAGACAACAAGTGCCAGTACGGACTGTGCTCCCACGTACCGTCGAGTATATATTGGGAGACCCCTATAGGCATAAAACCTTTATCCATAGGAAGCCGTGTCGGCCGCCCTACTGATCGCAATGCACTGAACACAGCATTCGGGAAGACTGACCGCCCGTACCCTAAAAAGTATTCTGCGGTTTTGCGATTGGTTTGGCACACCCTCTACCTAGAACTCCAGAGCAGTCCCTTTCGTTCCTTTTCAGAATACTTAACGGAAAAGGTCCATCTGAGCACTTGTCACTTCAGGCTCATTAAAAATCGAAGGAGACTAGAGTCATCTTTTGCTTTTTCTCGACTCTTTAAAATTGAAAAAGTAAGTTGTGTCTAAAGCGTCTAAAAAATTCATTTAATTCGGAAACACACTTTCCCTTTTTGTATTTTAGTTGATCGAGTAATCCGCAATCGTGGAAGAAAGTCAATTGAAACCCCGTCATTCGCGGAGACTTACGAGTCAACTGTCTTTGTCTCCGGAATCGAAAACAGTACGGACAAAGCGAAATCGTTTAACCGGTTCGAAATCTCCCATTAAAGTTAGAACAAGTGTTCCAACAACATCCGAGATTCCGGTTACTCCAAAAGTTTCTGGAAACCCTGCCTCTACAGAAGAAGTTCAACAGCCACAGAGGGACAGTGATACTGATCCTAGTCTGAGAGCAAATACTTGTGTTACTGAACCCGTTCCATCAGTAACCGGTTCGGAGAGTCTTGCTCCTCAAACATCTGTCGCTGTCGATTCAACCCCTTCTTCGGCACCAGAAATATTTTACGGACCTGACGGTCTTCCCCTTCCACTTGGTTTGATTGCGATAGAGGAAATTGTAGAAGATCCACAAGCAAGTACTCCAACACATTTTGGAGTCGGGGTCACTCTATTTCCTTCAGCATCAGAAGTTGGTCCACCACCAGCGGAAGTTCCTGTAGAATCGCTAGGTAATCTTTTGGATAGACTCAAAATGTCTGAACAACCGTCAACATCTAGGACTGTGTCAACTGACACAGCGACAACAAAACTCCCTGTCGTCACTCCGACAATGTTTGCCGGCGTACCATCTGTCCCGACTAGCTCACAACCGCTAGAAGGAGTCCATCCAGGGACTATTTCGACAGTATGGTCTGTTCCTATTTGTTCCTCCGGAATAATATCCAGCAACTCTTATGTTGAGACTCGACAAATTGACCCATTTGGAGGTCAATTTGGGCAATCCAGTCCCCAAGGGCAGACAATCCCCTTGAGTTCCGGACTACCACCGTATGGGGGGCAGTATGCCCTTTCATTACCCCCTCCAGGAGGATATCCATACGGGAGTTCACAACAGTATTCAGGTTATACTGGAGTTACGTCAAGTGGTTGGGTACCTCTACTACCCCAACAACCAAGGGTTGTATATTCGATGCAACAATGCGTACCTGTGTCGAATATACCTACCACACCGGCTATTGTGACAGTGTCGCAAGTTCAAATGTTGCCTGTTGTGTGTCAACCTCAGATTTCATAGGTTGTAATGCAACAGCCCCTTGACCCTGTGACTCAGCCACAATCGCCAACTGGTGGGACGACACAAGTCCAAACGGGTACAATTATCCCACACCTTGGTCCAACGGTTAGTATAGCACAACAGAACATGGCTTCACAACCGTGGCTGGTGCAATACCAACAACCACAATTCCAACAAGTATACCAAGGTTCTGAGCAGCAGATCTTTGCGAACAGTGGACAGCCGTACATTCGAGACGGTCAAAATCAACCATTTTACAATGGTCATGTCCACCAACCGTATCAGTCATACCAGCATCAACTGCATTATGCTGGTATGCAAAGGCCAACTGCTCAGGCAATTCCATCGTATCCTGGGTATGCTTCACCTAACCTGAATCAACAGTTACCATTTGTGGCAACTTTAGAGTTACCTGATTTACACCGGTTAACAAATGATCCAATTGCTTACGCCCCTTGGTGGCCAGCGATTCCTCATAAACTTCCATCAGATATTCCTAAATTTAATGGAAATCCAGGTGAAGACCCATCGAATCACGTGATGACATTTCATCTATGGTGTTCATCAAACACCCTAAACGATGATTCGATAAGGCTTCGCCTTTTTCAGAGGACGTTAACGGGTCCAGCGGCAAAATGGTATATTGAATTGCCTAGAGCTTCGTTCGACAATTTCAGCACCTTAGCCACGACTTTCTTAACCCATTTTCAATTACCGATAAGGTATGAAACGGGAACGGAAATCCTAACCAACTTCAAACAGACAACAGCCACTCACATATCTGATCATATACATGAGTGGCGACGTCGTCAGAGGATGGTAAAAACATACGTTCCCGATCAGTTATTAGCTGAATGGTTTATCAAGTCATTACTTCCTGCAATAACGGAAGATGTGGCGAAAGGGGGAGTCGTAACGGAAGAGCAAGTTATCGCTCGTGCGCAATATCTGGACTTGGTCTATACTCAGTCTGGCACGCTCTACGACAAAATACCTGACGCCCCTAGATCGGAATTCTCAATTCCTCCTCCTCCTAAATCAAACAATGACTCTCATGCCGGCGATGGTGTGTTTGGCACGACAAACGCGAAATCGACAAAGGCCACATCCAAGAAGGCCCGTAAGATTTCAGATCAAAATGCAAAAGACGAAATTCTTGCTTCGGAAGTAAATGCAGATAAGGGCAAAGAAACCAAACAACCAGGAAGCAAGAAGAAACAAAGCAAAGGGAAGAAGAAGAAACAGGATGAGTCATCTCCTGGAAAAACTTCTTCAAACCCCCCTGGAGATAGGAAACCAAAATATCCATGTCAGATATGTGATGAGGATCATTGGACGAAAGAATGTCCATACAAAGCTGAGCTTAAAAGATTCTTTAAAAGTTCGAAAACCTCAGCTGTGTTAACTGATCCGTTTCCAAATCCAGGAACAAATCTGGTTGATAGTGGAAATGCTTCCCCGTCTCAAGTGCTGATGTTGTCGATTTCGAAGCGGCAAAATGATGGTTTGATTTCGACAAGGAACAAAGATTACGGGAATCCGCAGCTGTCGAACGACAAGGATAAAGATCAACCAAGTAGTTCGACAACAACTTCGACAGAAGTTGTACCACCCATCATTCCTGAATTAACAATAAAACCGCCAAAGGGAGTAGTACAGAAGTCGACATTTAATCCTCGCGCCAGAGCAGCGCAGCATTATAACATAGTGGAAGATTTGGCCCAATCGCCATCCGCTATGTCGACTCTTGAAGTACTACAAAATTGCCCATCCCAAAGGCAGGCCTTGTTATCAGCCATTGGTGGGGTTGATCCTAAGGATTCCAATCTTGTGTCCTTTGACCACAAAGGATACGATCCTCAGTTACCAGCTCAACTAGCTTTCCTTATTCAAGTGAAAGCCCTCAACAAAACTGTTCATCGAACAATTATTGATGAGGGGGCATCTACATGTATTATGTCGATGAGTTGCTGGAAAACTTTAGGATCTCCAACCCTGTCACGATCTTCGACGACATTAAAAGCATTCGACGGAAGGACATATACCCCATATGGTATCCTAAATAACTTGAAGGTTGAACTAGGGGGAAAAACAGTAGAAATATATGTTGAAGTCATCGATGGGAATCTTGATTACAACATCCTGCTAGGAAGACCGTGGATATATGCCATGGCAGCTGTTGTGTCGACCTATTTTAGGAAGATTGCATTTCCCTTTCAAGGGGGGATTACAATCGTCGACCAACAAAACTTCCTCCCTAATGGTTCACAAGTTACAGGAAGCATTCCCATGATCCATGGAAGCCACCATTCGCTTCAGAATATCGGAGTAGGCCTACTAAAAGATCCTATGCTAATGGGAACTTTCGCTTTTCCACCTCCAATTGATTTGGCGGAAATAGCGTCGATAGGAACTTGCAATATGATATCTTCCACAAAGATCTCAAAAAAGGATATCAACATGGATCATACAATGGTTTTACCCCCAAGCCCAATAGAAATATTGTAGCAATCAATGTTTCTAGCATGGGAGGCAAACCCAAATCAACGCTCATCAAGTGTTTGGGTAGATAGGTCTAGAGAATATGGTACCCTTACAGATCCTTGGTCGCGAGTGCATGGAACCGACGAAGGAATTGTACAATCAATGTTGATTGGAGGGGCACCATGGAACGATTGCCACCATCGTTCCCTTCTTCCAGATTATGAAGAAGATACTCAAAATGACCTTTATCATCCTTCAGTTTTTGAATTCCTATCAAATACTGTAAATACAGTGGATTCCGAGCGAAACTTATCTAATATTGAAGAGACTATAGCCATAAATATCTCGACTAAAACGAATGTTGTAGAGAATATTTATGTCGGCAAAGGTTGTTCTCCTTCAGAACTGGAAATATATAATGCTCTTTTTCACGAATTCAGAGATGTCTTTGCTTGGTCATATGATGAAATGCCAGGCATTGACTCGAGTATCGTTGAACACGAAATTAAGATGTATCCAGATGTCAAACCGATACGACAACGGCTCAGGCAGGTGCACCCCAAGAAAGCCGCTGCCATTAAGGCAGAAGTTGAAAAACTTCTCCATGCTGGTTTCATCTACCCAGTTCCTCTAACCGATTGGGTATCGAATATTGTCCCTGTTATGAAGAAACAAGGGACAATTAGAGTGTGTGTCGATTATAGGGATGTAAATCAAGCTTGTCCGAAAGACAACTACCCTACACCCTTCATCGACCAGATAATTGATGAATGCGCCGGATGTGAAATCTTTTCATTCATGGATGGATTTTCCGGGTATAATCAAATAAATATCCGTGGGGCACATTCGCATATCGAAAATTACCCTTTGGTTTAAAGAACGCAGGGGCGACGTTTCAGAGGGCAATGAATTATGCCTTCCATGACATCAAGAACATCGTTTAACCATACCTCGACGACCTTCCGGCTCATTCGCGAAAGCGGACTTATCATCCGCAACATTTAACAGCGATATTTCTACGTTGCCGACACTACAAGATACGACTCAATCCGCACAAATGTGTATTTTGCGTCGGTTCTGGTCGTTTACTTGGCTTTCTAGTCTCCAAGGATGGGATTCGTCTCGACCCTTGTAAGGTCCAGGCAATCATGAATTTGCCTCCACCTTCGAATTTGCTTCAGATTCAGAAACTCCAAGGGAAAGCAAACTTTCTGAGGAGGTTCATTCCAAATTACGCCGAGCTTGCTAAAGGTTATACACGTCTTTTGAAAAAGGAGGTACCCTTCGTCTGGGATCAGGTTGCGCAAGCTTCCTTTGATGCCTTAAAAGATTCCTTAATAAAAGCATCATTAATGTACGCCCCCGATTATCAAAGAGATTTTAACCTGTATCTGGCTGCAGCAGATACAACCATCACAATGGTTTTAGTTCAAGAAGTCGATGGAATTGAACACCCTATATATTATTTAAGTAAAAACTTAAATGATACAGAAAGCAAATATTCCTATGTTGAAAAACTAGCGCTTGCAGCTGTTCAAGCGATACAAAGATTTCGACATTATGTCCTCTTTCGGAAAACTACCATTCTGTCAGATTGCAACCCCATGATATTGTCGCGATAGTTGCTGGGGGGCAAATATTCAAAATGGATAGCGATCCTTCAAGAGTTTGATCTGAAATTTGTAAAATCCAAATCAAAGAAAGCTCTAGTTTTCGCAGAGTTATTGTGCGATCTCCCATCGTCGTCCAACGATGAAACATCCGAAGAATCAATCGTGGATGAGAATTTGTTTCTGATATCTACAAGCAATGAGTGGTATGGAGATATCATAATTTATCTCCAAACCCAAAAGTTTAGGCCTAACACCTCTCACTCTGAACAGAAACGTATACGATACCAAGCAAAAGACTACATGATCGTCGGTGATACGCTTTACCGTCGTGGTATCGATACAGTTCTGAGAAGGTGCCTCACCCATGAGGAGGTCGAAAAAGCCCTGAATGAGTGTCATTCAGGCGCGTGTGGGGGGCATCAATCTGGATATGCTACAGCACAAAAAATCTTACGAGCAGGATACTTCTGGCCGACCATGTTCAAAGATTACATAACCGCAGTCAGAAGTTGCCATGCTTGTCAAATTTTTGATAGCAAAACCAGAATACCACCCGCACCCTTACAACCAATAGTTGCTGTTGGGCCATTCGCCAAATGGGGCATCGATTTCATGACATGTAACCCCACCTCGACCGGGGGGCATGGGTACATTATAGTCGCCGTTGACTATTTTACCAAATGGGCCGAGGCGATGCCTACATTAGATAACACTGGTGAAACAGCTGCCCTTTTCTTTTTCAATCATGTAGTCGCCAGATTCGGCGTACCACAGGCTATAGTCACAGATCATGGATCGCACTTTCGCAATCACATGATGGTTGAATTAGCTGCCAAGCTAGGGCTATCTCACGACAGCTCTACTCCGTATTATCCGCAAGCCAACGGACAAGTTGAAGCAATCAACAAGGTCCTGAAGCGTATGTTGCAAAGGATGATCGGAGTTCACAAAAGAAGGTGGCACCTAATCCTGTACTCAGCCTTGTGGGCTTACTGAACATCGGTAAGGAATGCGACCGGCTTCACACCCTTCCAACTGGTATATGGCCTGGAAGCAGTCTTACCAGTCCAGTGCGAAATCTCGTCTCTTAAACTCGCAATCGATCTCCTCCCCGGAACTTCAGAAGAAGAGGCCCGTTTCTTGGAATTAATCCAATTGGATTAAACCCGTCGTGATGCCGCTTTGGCTAACGAAGCCCATAAGAAACGAGTCAAGGCGCAGTTCGACAAAAATGTCAAACCCCGTGTCTTCTCAGAAGGTGACTTGGTCTTGCTTTACGACCAAGAGTCCGATAAATTGGGAGCAGGCAAATTTAATTCTTTATGGATGGGCCCCTATATTGTTAAACGAGTGTTAGCAAAAGGAGCCTACGAGTTAATGGATTATGACAGAATTCCACTGGCGCAACCTCGTAATGGGTTGTACCTCAAGCGTTACTATGCTTAAATAGTGACCAATATGCTTTTGTTGTATTTTGTTTTCGCTAAAGTGGTCGTTTCGGTCGAGTAATCCACCTTTTTACATTTATTGCAGATGTCAAACCTTTTGGAGACATGTGTGGGATATGCCGACGGAGCGAGTCGTAGTTCGCGGAACCTGTCCTCCGCAGCCTGGGCCATCTTTGATCCAAGCGGCGAGTTAGTAAGTTTCAGAGGTGTATGTATTGGTCAATCAAAGAATAACATCGCTGAGTATAGCGCATTGATAGAACTGCTCTCTGATGCCGTCACCCATGGTATACGCCGACTAATCGTCAGGCTAGACTCACAACTCGTAATACTACAACTCAATGGTATATATTTCGTCCGCAACCCAGCCATTTATCGCATGTTCCTAAGGGTTAAAATTTTGGAAAGACAATTTGATTTGATTCAATACCAACATATTTCCAGAAACTTGAACACATTGACCGACTCATTAGCAAACTATGTGTTAGATAGACATTTGCGACATTTATAAAAAGAAACATATCATCAATGTTTTACATGTGGATCATATAACTCAACCAGAATAAAACCCCGAAAATCAAAATATATATATATATATATAGCTGTTTATGGTTTACATATAATGTTCTGTAACCAAGACAAAATCGGTCACATGACCCAAAAACTCAAAATGCTAGGGGGCACCCTAGTCTAGTGATGCTCATGATAGCACGTCACAGCCTGTGCGATCATGCGTAAGAGACGAGTCCATCATCTAGGCACACCAGTAGTATGCCGCTGTAACTGTAAAGGTAACTCGTCGATCCTCACATCTGGAATACCGAGAGTAAGGCTCTCAACCTACTCCTGAACAACTGTGAGGGTCTCGGCCACATCAAGGTCACGAAGAATAACCCTCCCGGCAGCCTCTCCTGCTGGGGCAGCGGCTGGCACCCTCGGGCGAACTACTGGACGAACAGGACCAACATCTGCATGCACACATGAGTTTGATTAAAATTCTTGATAGAATAAAGCACAAGGACATTATATATAAAAACAGTAAACAGTGATATGGTCGAAGATTTTACCGATAGCGCCCCACTGCTCGCCATCCGGCAGTACCAAATCCAGATCACCCCGGAAGTCCATGCCAACATATGGATACTCGGAATAGACCATCTCCTGATGCTCAAACCACCTGAAGAAGGTATCAGAGAAAGAAATCTGAGATTGACCAGCATGCCTAGACATATGGTCAACCCATCTCTGCATGCGTGGTTCAGTAGGAGAAGGTAAGTCAAGTGCAATGTACTGCGGCTGCATCAGTGGTATCTTCTCCAAGGCAAAGGCGGTCAAAATAGAACCGAACCCAAAGTTCTTCAACCTCCCGTCCTTTATCTTGGTCAACTGACTTTTCATCACAAAAAGTACTGCATCACACCAGTTGAATATTTTCGGTTGGAGGCATTCCAAGGCATGCTGCATATAGGATCTGTTGGCCACATGAAGAGACGCACTTCCGGCCATCCTACCAAAAGTATACAGGATAGACCTAAGGGACCTGTCAGTAACATCACGGATGACGATCTTGCCGTCTTTACTCGGCTGAGATCCTTCCCTGCAATACTGGCGGACATAATCTCTCACAGAGTCACTCCCTCGGGCCGAACCTGACAAAGAGATGGGGGCACCCCGCCTCGACAAGCCAGTCAAGAAATAAATGTCTACTGCGGTCAAGGGGATAGATTTGCCCCTAATCTGGAAAACTTGATTGATAGGATCCCAAGCATCGAGCAAATACTGCAGTAGGTTGATCTGTTGTCTCATGCTAGAGATGCGGAAGAACTTCAGCAGACCACAGTTCCGCAGCGCGTTCACCGTAACCAGATCATGTAGGGCAATCATGTCCTCTTCTTCATGTTCTCGTTCTCGCCATGTAAGGGTCATTTTGCTCCAAGATCTCTGAAAAACAAACATGAGAGGAGTTAGATCCTAGTTTTGATGAGAAACAGGCAAAAATTTTCATCAAAAACTGTGCAACAAAATCATTTTCTGCGCCCAGTGCACTTGCACAGTGTTCCACCTGCGTTGAAGGTCAAACTGCCTTCATACTGCTTGACATTCAGCGCAGGTTTCGAGTGCCCAAGGTGCGTTGATGGCAGAATGACCCCATTAAACCCCAGGGGCTCAGAAAAACAGGAAATGAAGCACAGAATGCAGAAAGGAAACCATGAAATGAAAGAGCTCGGGTTTAGCTCCTACCTGGTCCAGACGGTGCCGAGAATCGTCCACAGAATCTCCCGAAATCAGCTGATGAAAATCAAGGGGGAAGAGGCACCTCCAAAGCTCCAACAAACCAAGTTCAAATGAAATGGTAAAATGAGAGGTAAAAACACCTTTTAATTGCTTTTTACGTAGTTCAAAGTGAAATATTAGCGTTTTAATCTCATTTTCAAACAAATGTTATTCATTTCTAACTAGTTTGATGCAGCAATTGAGGGTACAGTACTATCTTTGAAAAGGCAAAGCTATTTATGGTAAAAAATCAAAACTAGACCATGTAATCGAGCAGTTTTAGCACATAGTTCATGCTCGTTAAAAAATAAACATAAGACCGAGCAAGTGTTTCAATCTGCGTTTAAGCTCGTTAAAAAATGAACTATCCTCCGGTAAATAACTACCGTGAATGTAACATTATCAGCCATTAAAGCCTTGGTCGTGTTTGCACCGTCACCTCCACTTTTTCATTGGCCGATCATTCACCTCCATTTGATTGTTTACCCATTTTGAGGAACAGCTGCGAAGAGTGATTTCACTAGCCATCCTTGTGACACTGCCGTGATTGGAAAATTCCAACCCTTACCTGGAATCAGTTGCTACCCGTCTTATCACTCATTCCTCAAAAGACGAGTCTTCTTTAAGCTCTTTTCATCTGACTCGTAAAATATGAAAAGATTGTCGAGTTTTGGCCTTCCAGCTCGTTAAAGTGACCAGAAGTGCTACCCCTCCTCTAAATTTTAATCTTTTTGGACCTGAGGGATTATTGCACAAAAAGATCGAGCGCTTGCTTTGTTCGGCTCGTTAAAACTATCGAAAATTCATCCCTTCTGTATGGTTTTATACTTTTTCGGACTTAAGGGATTAGATGAAGAAAAAGGACTTCCAGAGTTATCTTTAGGTGCCTTTTCAGACTCTCTAAAAATGAAAAGGACCGAGTTATCTTTGTCGTTAAACTCGTTAAAAACATTAATAGCGACAAACTTGTCTTTAGACGAGAACGAGTTTCACTATCGCTAGGCTCGTTAAAACATAGCGATGGGTTTGCCCGAAGGGCAAATTATAGAACAAGCATATGTTATCCTCCTCAAGCTTGACAAAAATAAAGGGGTACTAGTCAGTAATGACTGGGGAAAAATTGGGAAGAAACTCAAAGAACCTTTATTGGTAGCAAGTCGCTCTTGAACATGACACTTCCACTCCGTGCCTGAGTCGGGTTGGGTTGTTTCATTCACCGGTCACATCACCATGGTCTCGCCATACCATCCACTTTTGGGGTAAATGCTACCAATCCATCATATAAGTGTCACCGATATTTTCAAGAGAAGTCATCCAGAGAAGTCAACCGTGTCCCATCCACTACCATACATTATACTTCATTCTTTCATGACCGCCACCCTGAACCATATATCATCAGATCGTTTTCACCTCCATCAAAATCATTTGCTCCGTTCCGTGTCACTGATGTGGGATACATTAAGGCCCTCCTTTGACGGATCGCTTCTTGTCGACATCAGCTCATTATCCAAGAAGTTGATCTAGGAACACCCCTTCAGTACTTTGAAGCTTCCATGCCTCAATGGCAAGTTTCTCACTTCTGGCGACAGGTATACATCAATGACCTTCGACCGAAAGATTTTGCGTGGTGTTCGACGCCAAGTCCTTTAATCACACCACGTGAATTGTACTGCAGTACCTTGAGGGTCATTATCATTATCGGTGATTCCTCTCGCGCTTGTTAACAGTTTACATCATTGACTGGTAATCAAGCGATGTCTTTCCATGTTCGACTTCAAAACATTTCTCACATGGATTGACTTGTACTTAGAGTGAAGATCGGACGAGATTTAAGACCCCAGATCTAGTTTCATCCATCCGGGCTGCGATATATATTCAGGAAAAATAAAGACATTGACATGTACAGCATTGCAGCACAGATAATCATCCTACCAGAGGGATGATGATTTCACCAGAATCATCAGTCTACCATCAGACGATTGTCTGTCCTATGTACAGAAAAATGGATTTATAAAGCTGAGCATGGGAATGCCCACCTCAGCTAGATCATGAAAACAGTATGAAAAATAATGTATTGTATTGTATCTTATTATAGGTCTCCTCACAGCATTGGAAGAACTTCGGATCCTCCTAATAAAGCATTTCACCCGATAAACGGCCTCATACTTTAGGGGGCAACTGTTATAGACATTTTTGTGCCTTACAGTTATAAGCATGAAATGTCCATAAACCAAGGGATCCTAAGTCCCTAATGATGTTGTTCCAGCTCCTAAAGAAACAAGGTCAACAAATGACAGCTTCTCCCAGAAGTTCTCCACCAGAAATTGCCCAAAACTAGTCAAATCAAGATCAATTCAGAGGCTCCTCTAGCTGCCTGCATTGCAAAGCACCCAAATACACTGGCTAGGTGCATTGCAACGCAGGTGAATGCACTACCAGGGTGCGTTGAGCGGGAAATGACAAATGGCAAGCTCATTCAACGAGGTGGAAAGACACTGGAAGCTTCTAGAATCTTCTCCAATGACACTTGCCTCAATGGATTCGACTAGTGATGAGTAAGAGGCTCTTAACCTCCAAGTGGAAGCAAGAACTGACAGAGAGAAGCCACAAGTCAAAACATAAGATGACTCATCCTCTCTGCTTACATCTATATATGGATCCCTCACCCAGAGATCCAGGAGGCTGGAATTTTGTACTTTGCAGAGAATTGCTATTGGTTTGAGATTGAGATTAGTGCATTGGGTGATTTATGCTTAGTTGGAGGAGAGGAAGGGATTCGTTTGCTAGGAGGTAGATGCTGGATCGAGACTCACTTGGTTGTATCTCCTCTTGGACTTTCTTATCATATCAATAAAACTATTTGAGTTTCTCCTATATGCTTGTATATCAATGATGTTTTGTTATATTTGCATGTTTAGTTTAAATCTGATCCTAAACTAGTTATGAATGTAAATCTATGTTTGTGTAGTTTTCCTCTCTTGTGATCTTGTAGGAACTTGATGAAGCTGGACCAGTGAGAGAGCAGGTAGCGGGAAGCGAACAAAGGAGAGAGCGATTGGATCAACAAACTAGCGAAAGACACAGGTTAGTTACATCCTTCCTCTTTATTTACATTTCATAAAGAAGAATACGAAAATAGTTTTCCTTGTTTGTTGCTAAGGCACTGTCACATCTTAGAGTGGGATAGGGGCATTCCGAATGGATACTTTTCCCAACAACACCATCCTTATTTCATGTTGTATCGGAGAAAAGTGGAACAATGTCTAAATCCTTAGACTCAGTAGCCTCTGCAGTCTTCTTTGTTTCTTTAACCATTTTGTCGAGATTTATTTTCTTCAGCAATTTCCTGAAATTTGGGCAATGGAGAAAACAAAGTAAAATGCAGAGTGGTAATGAAAGCAGAAACACAATTAGATAGTAAATTATGAAAGAACATAAGGATGCAGCTTTTATTTCAAATAGGGGTAAAAAGATATCAATCTTCTCGAGTCGTTAAAATAGTAAACACAATTAAACGTTATTAACTATGCATTAAGGCCTACGTGTGACCTTTATGACTCATCCAAACATCACATTGTAATTTTATAAATAATATTTAAAATTGGTGTGTGTTATGTTCGATGTCGACCATGCGATTTCTATGAATCACAATATCGTAATGTTGCAAAATCACAATATCGCAAAATCACAATATCACAAAATTGCAATATCAGTGATCGTGAATAGAGCAATTGAAAGTTGCTTTGGTGTTTTACGATTTGTGATGAGTGGCATACCTTTTACTTTATCGAGCACATTTTATGCGAAGGATTATTCCATTAAAATAGATATTTATGATATGTTGGACCTGATTGAAGTTTATAACAGTTTTATTATTCCGTTGGGTACCGACAACATTGCAATTCACAGTTTCTTATGGTTTGCATGTTTATGCCTTTGTAAAAGCCATGATACGATTGCAATAAATACTTTATTTTATAAGTAATATGTTAAGCCTTCAGTTTTATAAAAAAGTTCAATGTTGCCTTCAGTCTTTTATAGGATTTATTTTATCGCATTTTGCGAATTCCGACTCATGACAAACCTTTGTCACTTCGAATCCTGCGATTTGCGATAAAGTGAGAATGCCTGATCACAAAATGACTTGGTTTGATATATTAAGTTTATCCAAGATTTTATTCCGAATGGTTTCAAAAGGGAAGCTCTTATTTGCTACTTTTTTGAAATATTTTTGAAGGGTCCCCATTTATTAATACAATACTAACTATTAATATAATAAATGGGGGGGTTGTTGAACAATACAACAATTGGTGATTCACTAGAAGAACCAGTTATCTCTAATAATTTTGAAATTTCTAAAACTTTCAAAATAAAGATAGTTGAGGAAATAAGAATTATATGAAATTTAAGATAAGTAATATTTATCTGAATAAAAAAACAAACTCACCTAATTACAATTCATTTGATATCCTCTTAAAAATGAAAATTCCTTTGTCTATATCAATCTTTACTTAGTTTAAAGATAAAGTAGGGGGCTTTTGTAGATCAGCTTTTAGATGTGCTCATTTGTCACAGGTAGAGCCTCTGCTACAGGCAGACGTCCATAACCTTGACAGGGTTACCTTTTAACCAACAATGATTTAGTGTCCCATCCATATAAAAGTGCAGTTTTTATAGATAAATTCAAAATCATATACTTATTCTCCTCTTTTCTTTTTTAAATAGTTTATTTAATTTTTTAATTTTTGTTACTTAAAAGTCATTGCCTTGGTTTAGTGGCCAAATAGTGACAATGCCATTCACTGGTTGTAATTCAACTGAACAAGCTGGCTCGTGATGAGACCACTTGTCCTTTGATTAGAATAATGTCAAACCGTTACCTTATTTCGGTATGCAGTATTGGTAATGTCAGTCTATTATTTCCCTATGAAAATGGTAAGCAGGCTCTTGATGAGACCTTTTATCTTCTAAGTTTTATTATATTTTAGAATTACACTCTAAAAAGAGAAAAGTTTACTGGATGGGGAGAATCATTGACTCCTTAAGCGTTATGGATGACAATTATGGAGTTGAAGATGCTTATCTGCAAAGAGTTTTTACTTTGTTAAAAATAATTTTCTTGAATCATAGTAGAACAAAAGCTTTTTCATAAAGTTGGAGGCTTCTCAAAGAATAAATAATTTTGGTGGAAACAAGAAAATTTCAGAGAGATAGAACCTAGTTAATTTTCAAATGTTATAATTATTTCCTTAACAATCTCCATTTATAAAAGCAAAAATAAAGAAAAGATTTTAATTGTAAGGCCAAAAGTAAATACTATTTAACTTTTACTTTCCTAGGAAAAGTAGAGGCGATAATATATAGGGGATAGAAGAGGTTGTCTCCTATGAAAAATATTTTTTCAAAATCTGCCCATTCACAGGCAGAGAATCTCTCTTGCCTGATAAATATTTCAATAGAAACATTGATGGGCTGATCTGTTCTATAAGCTAAAATGGTCCAAGCCACATTCTTTGGAATTTGGTATGCTTACCTTTTTCCTCATGTGCTTTATCCCACTTCAACACAAGGTCTCCAAGTTGAAATGATTTTGTGCTTATAGAATTTGCATCAAAGGAAGATTTAACTAACTGTTGATGATGGGCATGCGTGATTTTGGATTTCTCTCTTTCTTCTTCGAGTTTGAGGATTTGGGACTGCCTTAATTGAAAACAAGAAGAAGGAGTTTCTTCAATAAATTGAAATATGGCTAAAGGGGGAATAGTTATCTCTGTAGGAAGAACAATTTCTTTCCTATAGACCAGATTAAATATAGAAGTGCCTATTGAGGACTTCTGTGTTATCCGATCTACCCATAGAAAAAATGTTAAAGATTTATGCTAGTTTCTTCGAATCTGATCAATAGTTCGTTTAATGATCCTAATAAGACTTTTATTGGTTGATTTTGATAAACCATTTCCTTGAGGATAATAATTAGAAGAATACTTGAGTTTGAAACCTATTTTGAGATCGAATTCTATCATAGTGTTTCCTGTGGAGTAATATGCATTGTCAAACATCATGCCAGATGATAAGCCAACTCTGGTAATGATAAATTGATCAATAAATTCAATCATGTTCTCAGAATTGGTTACATTTAATGGAATTGCTTCCACCCATTTAGTAAAGTAATCAGTTGCTGTAAGGATGTATCTATGTTTCTTTGAAGAGTGAATAATGATCTCACCTATTATATCTAGTCCCCATTGCCCAAATGGTTGTTCAATGTTGACTGGCTGTAATGGAAATGCAAGTTTCCTTTGTCTTCCAGCAGCAGTTTGATGGGTTTTTCACTTCCTTACATATTCGTGTGCATCTTTGAACAAGGTTGGCCAACAGTAGCCATCATGAAGGATTTTATGTGTTGTTGTCTCTCCTCCAAAATGTCCACCAGCTAGTCCATCATGGAGTTCCTACAAAACCTTTTCTACCTCAGAATTTTCAAGGGACCTTAGCAAAAGAGAATCATAATTTTATCTAAACAAAACATCATTGACGATTTTGTATTTCTTTTCTTATAATATAAAAACCCTTTTTCTTTTGTAACTAAGCTTCATAGGGGAATATCCATTTCTTAAATGAAATATGAGATCAACATATTGAGATTCAATATCGTTGAGGCTTACCTCAAATATTTGTATATCATTGCCTGAATCTTCTTCTGCTGGTAAGTTGGATGCTCCAGCTAACATTCTGCAAAAACCTTGACCCATAACAATTTTAGCTGGTCTAATTTGGATGTCATATTCTTGCAATGGAGTTAGCCAATTGGCCCTTTTTCTCTTACTTCCCTTTGTATCAGTAATTGCCTTGCTACTGCGAATGGAACTATGATTTTGGTGTGAGTTTTAAGGATATATGGTCTGAAATGATTTATTGACTTAAAAACAACAAAGGCCTATTTTTCCACAGTAGAGTAATTTAATTCAGCACCTTGTAGATTTGAACTAAAAAAATGAAATTGGTGCTTTTATTTGTTGATCATTGAGTTGTGTCAAAATGGAAGCATATGATGTTTTTGAGGCAAATGTGTATAAAAAAATGATTAGAAAAAATGGGAGTTGTTAGGGAGGGAGCATTGATAATCGCTTGTTTGATTAGGTCAAATGCTTCTCTTTCATTGTGACACCACTTGAAAACTGAATTTTTCTTAATCGTAGATTGTAAAGGTAAAACTATTTGTGAAAAGTCAAGGACAAATCTTCTTACAAAATTTATTTGACCAAAGAAAGACTGCATTGATTTTTTATTATGCGATAAGGGAATTTTCTTAATTTCCTTAATCCTTTCCGTATTGATATAAATACACTCTTTTGATACGACAAATCCTAAAATCTTACCTTCGCTTAAGGAAAAATAAAACTTCTTTGGATTGAGTGAGATCCCATATTTTTTACATCGTTCAAAGACCTACTTGAGGTCATTTAAATGACTGATTCTCTTCTTGGAATAGAGAATGATATCATATGGGTAAATAAAACTTGATTTGTTAATGAGTCCTTTAAAGGCTATATCCATAGCTCTTTGAAATGTGGCACCTATATTAATCAAACCAAAAGGAATTTTTTGATAAGCATATGTTCCCCATTTAGTTCTAGACGTGGTTTTCAATCTATCATCTAGATGGATTAGGATTTGGTTATATCCTAAAAATCCATCAAGAAATGACATGAGCTCATAAGCAACTACTGACTGCAGTACTTGTTCCATTGTTGTCAGTGGAAAGTTGTCTTTCTGACATGCTTTATTTCAATTTCTAAAATCTATACATATACGAATGCCTCCATTCTTTTTTCTAACATGCACTAAATTGGACATCCATTTCAAATGCCTAACAAGAAATATGATTATGGCCTTAAGGAGTTTATTCAGCTCCGATTTTATTTGACTTTCATGGTTCAAGTGAATTTTTCTTAGTTTTTGATGCACTGGTTTAACATTATAGATCATCGAAATGGTGTGATGTATGACAAAGGTATCATAAGTTTTGAGATCATTATAATCCCAGGCAAAGATACCTTTTTATTTCTTTCAGAATCGGATGAATGATGATCTTTCATCAAAGGATAAACCGAGACCTAGATTAATCTTCTGAGGCTTTTCATCAGTTCCAAGGTTCACTAATTCAAATCTCAGGATTGAGCTTTGGATTTTGGCATTAGTTTCCTTCTTAAATCTGTCTCTGAGATCATAAGGATCTTCTAATTTGACTACAGATTTGGGTATTGGATTTTCATCAACATTCTACTTTAATTGAAGGCCGTGCTCAATTTCATCTATGATTTGGTCATCATATGACCCCTCTGATGTTAGAAAATTTACAATATCATAATCATCGTTGAAGACTCGCCAATTCGCGACATTGTGAAGAATAGATGGTCTAAAAAGTAATTAAATGGAAAATATATCAGGACTATAATCCTTAGATGGTGTTAGTTTTTATGTAACATTGGCTAACAGATCAGCACTGGCATTTTTCATTCTAGGTATAGAAGAAATATTAAATGCCAAAAAATGTGACGTAATATCTTGGACTAATGATTGATAATGCTTAAGATGTCCAGAATGGCAGTGGATAGTTATTATTACCTATCTAATGAAAATTTATGAGTCTTCAAAAACTTCAATGCCAATTTCTTTATATAATCCTTGAACCAATGCCTCATATTCTGCGGTATTATTTATACATTTGAATTCTAATATGCAAGATAACATGGTTTTTTCTCCTTTTTGGCTGATTAAGATACAACCAACTCTTGCACCATCATTAGATTTGGAACCATCAAAGTATAAAGTTCAAAATAAAGTGTTAACTACAGGTTCATTTAAAATAAAGTTACACTTGGAAGAATTTGTCTGCGAGAAATTTTCAAACTGTGAGATAACAACGTTATCCAAAAAGGGAGACTCATGTGCTTTAGAGTTCCCTAAAAATGACTTAGCCGAATAATTACCAATAATGTTATTATTGAATGCTACCGGGTCATTATCACTTTGAAATTCAGTCAATGTATGTTAAATGTGTTTTTCTCGATCAAAATCAATTTGATTTGGCTTCCCATTATATCACAGCCACATGTGAGACCAGTATGTAGCAAAGTATCCATGGAGTTTTCAGACCAGTCTCTACTTAGAATTACACTGTAGAATTCAGGAATATCAACAACCAATAGATCAATTATTTGATAGACTTTGGGATTTGAGGGATGTCAAATGCTAATTGAATGTATTTCCCCTAAGACCTCTACCTTGGTTATGTCAAGTTGTACTATGTGAACAACAAACTTTTGAGGAGTAACATTTAACTTAGCACAGATAATTGTCAGCATTATATTAGAAGTGGCTCCTGAGTCAATCAAACAATTGTGAAGGTTCCTATTGAAAATTTCGTAGGTTAAGAGGAAAGGAAGGGTGTGTGAATTAGATCTATCATTGATTAGGATGACATCTGTAGGATCGACTTTGTTTGAAGGAGTGGGGGGTTTACCCATGCCTTTAGCAGCTTGAGATACAACAACAGTAGGTAGGGGTGAAGTAGGAACTACATTTAGTTCTCTAAGTAGTATTTTATATTGTTTCTTGAGTTTGCTAAGTTCATGTAGTGAGATATTGGCCCTAGTTTTCCTCATGTCTTCCACAATATTATACTCCTTGGTATTAGTAACTACCAGGTTCTTTGATGTAGATGGAAGGTTTGATGAAGATGGATTTGGCTGTGAAGCCTTAAGATAAGACTTTTTGCTAATTACTTTTCCCTTAGCAATAGGAGTTTGAGTTTTTTTCTTTTTATTTTACTGAGTCATATCAGCAAACCTTTTGCTTCTGTTGCTAATGTGCAAGGCTTCTTGTTCTTATTTGTTTGAAAGGACAAATTCCCACATCCCATTTAGTTTGACTACTTATTCTTCTTCAGTTTCTTCATCGTTCATTGTGTTTTATTCTTTGTCTTATTCTAAGTCAGACTTAACATTAGATGTGGTATTTTGTGGATGAGAACTAGAAGACTAATTCCTCCTAAAAGATCCAAAAGGTTTTTTGGAAGAAGAGGATTCAACAACTTGTTTCTTCATTTCAACCATTTTGTTAGACATGGTTTTCAGTACTTTTTGAAGGCCTTGAAGATCAAAAGGATATTTTGGGGCTTTCCTTTTAGAGTCATCTTTGAAAGTAACTTTTTTAGATTTTTTATCTTCCTGAGAGGTGTTATTTTCAAGAGAAATTATGTGTTTCTCTACTGACAGGGCTTCCTTCATGTTCTTGACTAATGTGGCCAAATTAGCTTTATCTACAAAAATGGCTATATTAGAAGGAAGATAAGATATATACCATTCAATTTGAACATTAACACTAGGCGCAGATGTAGTTGGAATTTTATTGAGTAGTTTTTTGAATCTGGAGTTGAAATATTTGACCTTTTCTTCCATCTTAGCCTTTACATTGGACAATTCATTGATGAGAAATGCAGTGGTTCTATCATCTCCAAACTTAGCTAGGAATTGTTCTTCAAACATATCCCATCTAGTTATGGAGCGGGGGGGAGGGGTGAAGAGAAATACCAGGATCCTGCTGATCCTATAAGAGTCTATGAGAATAATCTGACTACGGAGTCTTCTTCATTGACTCCATTTAAATTGATGGTCATCATATAGTTATGTAGATGTTCCTCAACTGGTAGTTGATCATCAGGATTAAATGTAGGCAACCATATTTCAGGATTCTTAGGAAGAGGGTGAAGAGGAGCTGCCATTGCTACAACACTGATATTATTCCATGGTTGTACTCATGGTTGTTATCATTGTTGACCTGCCATTGGATTTTGAGTGGATGAGATGATAGAATGGGTTTGAGTGGACAAGGATATGAGTGGAGTTTGAGTTGAAGAAGAGGTATATTGGGTGCTTGGGCTAGAATATATAGCACCAGTAGTTGGAACGAAAGTTGTTGGAATGATTGGATGGAATGAATAGGGTTGAGGTGGAGAATGAGATAAAACCTCACTATTGGATGTCTATGATTCAGATTTCTTGGTTTTCTTTCAGAAAGAAGAAATGGGAAATTCAAAAGGAGGAATTCCAATCTTCTCAATTTGAGAACGAGTCAATATTCTTCTTGGTTGTAGAACATAGGAAACACTTCCTTTAGATGACTGAGACTTTGGAGGATTTTCAACTGAAATAGAAATTTTATCTAACTTCTCTGTAAAAGTTTGAACTTTTGGGGATTCAGGATTGTAATATGAAGAAGTTGTTCTCTGAGATTCACTAGGACATTTTGGAGACTTTTTCTCAACTTTTGATCTTAGGATTGTAGTTCTAGATGGGGATCTAGAAATTGGAGGGGATCTAGAGGGGGCACGACTCTCAAGATGGATTTTTGATTTATTATTAGTTATCTTTGCCATTCCAAGTCATGGCCCTCCTTCTAAGGCCAAAATGTTGAATCCCAAAAATTCTGTTGCAAAAACATGGGGGATAACCACCTGGTCCGGACCTTGGAAGAAACTCTTTTTCCGTTTGGTATGGTGGCTTTGACTCAGGATAATGGGACCAGCTTCCCAACTAGAATTGATACGATGACGATGTTGGTTTGGTATAAGGTATAATGGGAAATGACTTAACTAAAATTGATCTAATTTAAACAACTAAACACATGCAGCTATCTATTCTAACATTTATATTAATATATACCCGGGAATAACTTAAATCATGCGATGTACAAAGATATCTTAGAGAAACAGGTAATAAAGATCATTCAATTGTTATAAGATATGAAATTGTTAATGATAATTATTTTGACTAAATAGTTAGGAAAAATAATATGAAAACTATATCGCATATATGAATTTCTCATGTACTCAATAAGGAATTACAGCTAAAACATTTTACAAAATTGAAATAATGTCAAACTATAGCTCAGATTTCATATATAACACAATATAAGAAAGATTACTACCAATTCATAAACAAAACACAACCATAAAGATAGAAGCACCAGATATAAGAGGTTCTACTCATGAAGTCAAAAATATTGATCTGCTTCCTTTCAACTAAGTATACTCTAAGAGTACAAAAGGGAAAATTCAATAGAGTATGATCCAATATCTAATAAAATCAAGATCTTGTTCCAATTATCTTATCAAGACAGTCACAAAAGTACACAAGTGCAAGCCTTTGCAAAGTGTTTTTGATAAAGTTATGGACCCCTCTCTAAATGCATGAGAGAGGTTTAAATAATACAACATATGTATCAAAAATAGATTATTACATAAAAATCTGAGGAGGTTTCAAATAACCTTCCTCGGAATAAGTAAAGTAAAAACTAAAATAAAAAATGAAATGATGGCAAGATTTTCAAATTGAATGGTTCTAGTCAGCCATTCGGTGCTTGAGTTCACATATATCTACAATTGGCTTCATCTGGGGTGGTTGAAAAATTCTAGATCTTAATTGTCCTGTGAATACAACATCAGGGAGAGATGGCACCATCTTTTAAGTGGAATTTTTTAGACATTGCAGAGTCATCCATTGACTGTGTGGTTTCACCAGAAACTACAAGTAGGTTTCCCAGTCAAGCTTGGACAGTTGTTTTGTTGCCTCAACTTGTATTTTGGTAGTCTCTTTCGACTGTTTCTTTAACTGTTTGATGTCTGGGAGAGCTTTCAGCTTGCATTCTTTGACGAGATTGGCAGTATGAAGGTTTCCATTCACAGCTTGAATTATATTGTTGGCTGTACTAGCTGCTCTCGCTGTTTCCCTTTATGCTTACATCAACTGTATGTCCCAGTCTCCAAATAAAATATCCTTGTGAGACTCCCCGATCTTTGGAAAAATTCCTTTTCTACCCTCTTCAGATTCCTTTTAAGAAATAAGCTCTGAAATTGTCTTATATATCTCTTCATATTCTAATCTCTGATCAACCACTTGGCTGGTTAGTCTATCACTTGTTTCACAATAAGGATTGATCAATGAGATTTTTTGGCAGAATATTTCCTATTGTCGTGACAACAGAGAGTTTAGTTTGAGTGCATATTTAATGAATTCTTCTATTTGAGTGTGATATTTGAGTTTATTGATTACAGTCTACATTTGATGAATCTGTGAGTCCTTCTCTGCGATGTATGTCTAGTGATGTAATATCATTTGCTCAAAATATTTTTGAAGCTGTGTCATTTGCATCTATGCTTGCCTATTGGTGCCCTGTCTTTCTTGTTCTAGTTGTTGTTCCAACAACTAAACTCTTTCTTCTTTTTCTTTAAGCAAAAGTAGAACTTCTCCTACCTTATCAATTGTTGCAGTTGCATAGGCGCCTGCAAATTGTGATAGCCTTGTAAGATTTTATGATGGATTTATGGGGGTATCTTTCCATAATACGTCCATTGATCCATTTTCTAGAGTTGTTTCTGCTGATGCATCCAATTTCCTTTTCTTCCTTTGCCTCTTCATTACAGCCTTATGTGTTTGGATGTAGAACATATCCAGTGGGGGTATATCTTCAATCTTTAAAACAATTTTTGAAGTTGGGTAGGCTGGGATGATTTCAATATCTTGAGTAGTTGTAACCACTTGTATTGTTGTTTGTAGATTTATAACCTGATGAGTCTATTTAGGAGTATGAAATCTAGATGTTCCTTCAAGATTGGTCTATGTTTGTTGTGCATGGATCTTTTTATTAAATTTCTCCCATTCTTGATCCAGATCAATGACTTTGATTTTTTTTGTTTGAACCTCTGTGGAGTGAGTCTCCATGTGTTCTTTAGTTGAGGCCTTTTTGGCTATTTGTTCAACATTTTTCTATGTGACCTTGTTAGGGTCTTCCTCAGGGCTTCCATCCTTATTCTGAGATTGATGTTCAAAATGTTCTGAACCTTGATCTGACTTCTCTTCAGATTCGCTATCAGAATTGTGCTTGGAACTTTACTCCAAGCTTATGTTGGGAGTTGGTTCTCTTACTTCCTCAATCCGTAATAGGTCCAAAGGGACCTTTGTTAGCCTTTTATTTATGTATAGGTGGAAGCGGTTGAGGTCCGTTGGGTCCAGTTTTATTGCTGCTAAATGTAAGACCTGTGAAAATGTCATAGCTACCTCAAAGATATCATCAAAATCATAGTCCTCATCAATAAATTGTCTGATTTTGAGCATAGTAGTGAATTTTCGAGCGATCTTGTTAGGGTCATACTATCTGCATTGTACAATAGCCAGATTCAGGGATGTGATGTTTTGTATCTCTTTTGCTACGTACCCATAATCATGCAATGCGAAAGTGCCACATTGCACTGGGAAGGTCAGCCAGATGGATTTATTTTGTTCTTTGAGGGTTTTGCTAATACCATCCCCCACTGTTTGATAGGCAATATCTCTTGCCAATAATTTATCAGGAACATAAAATGGAAGAACATGCAGAGCTATAACACTCCCAAAAACTCTGATATAAGTAAATAATTCCTCGTTAAACCATCTTGCATCGGAAATATGTCTATATTTGCTTCGACTGATATCCTGGGGACTTTCTTATCAAAAATGGTCTAGTAAATTGGCAACATAACACCATGACAAATTTTATAAAAATGGGAACTAAATTATGATTCCCACAAAACTTTATGATAAACATGGATGGGAGCAGGGTCTTGTAGAGTCCATTTTCATCCCATGTTTGGAAAATGTCAACAAAAACATATAGCATCCATGACATAGGCACTCATGTAAAAGGGAGGGACAACCCGAGAGGATTTAATTCTATTGTGCCTGTATTCTCTAATGGCCATAGCCAAATTGTTTGACAAAATATTTCTCCAGTTCATAATCATAGCATTAATAGTCGCATCAATCGATGGAACCCATTCAATAGAAAACTTGGTAGTGTCAGCCTTTCCAAATAGCCTACACAACTTTATGATAAACATGGATGGGAGTAGGGTCCTGTAGAGTCAATTTCCATCCCATGTTTGGAAAATGTCAAAAAAAACATATAGCATCCATGACATAGGCACACATGTAAAAGGGAGGGATAACCCGAGAGGCGTTAATTCTATTGTGCCTGTATTCTCTAATGGCCATAGCCAAATTGTTTGACAAAATATTTCTCTAGTTCATAATAATAGCATTAATAGTCACATGAATAAATGGAACCCATTCAACAAAAAAATTGGTAGTGTCAGCCTTTCCAAATAGCGTACACAACATTCTGGCTACAAAATTATGCAGGGCTAACAAAGGTGCAATTTGGTACATACCAGTTTTCTCCTGCCTGAACTTGTTGGAGCTAGACCTCCAATTCTACATGATGTCCATTGAGTCTTCATTTTCTTTTGCAAAGTGCTCAATAAATGCTTTATCATAAAGATTTTGTGGTTCTCATGGATGGTACATTCAGCATAAATTATCTGGTTTAAATGACCCCGTGACTTCATGTATGAAATTCCTGAATGTTCTATCTAAAATATCCAGATTGTCAATGATCAATTTTACCATAATAGTGCATGGAAAGATTTTAGGCCTAGTAGCTATTCTGTGTAGGAAAGAACATGCTATTTCAAAATAAGAAGCCTCAAATGACTCCTCAGAATCTGTTGTTGCTTTAGTTTCCCGGACCTTTGGATTTTCTTCCTCCGGTAAATTATACATTGCCTTCCAGGATGTAGTCCCACCATCCTTGTTGCATGTTGTATCAGAGAAGAGTGGAAGCATGTCTGAATGCTCAGATGTAGTAGCCTCCGCAATCTTGTTTCCTTTATTATCCATTTTGTCATGCGTTATTTTCTGCTGAAATTTCCTAAAATTTAGGCAATGGAAAAAGTAGAGTAAAACACAGAGCAACAATGAAAGCGAAAACACAATTACACAGTAAATTTTGAAAGAATATAAGGATAAAGATCTTATTTCAAATACGGGTAAAAATATATCAATCTTCTTGAGCCATTAAAAGAGTAAATTCAATTAAAACTTATTAACTATGCATTAAGGCCTACGTGTGATTTCCTTTATGACTCATCAAAACACTGCGTCACAAGTTTCTAAATAATATTTCAAATTGGTGTGTGTTATCCGTGATGCCGATGATGCGATTGTGATCAATTGCAATATCGTAATGTGGAAAAACTGCAAAATCACAATCTCGCAAAATCACAATATTGATGATTGTGAATAGAGAAAGTCAAAGTTGCTTTGGTGTTTTGTGATTTGCGATGAGTAGGATACATTTTACCTTTTAAGTGATTTTTATGCAGAGGATTACTCCATTAAAATATATATTTATGATATGTTGGACCTGATTGAAGTTTATAACAGTTTTATTATTATGTCGGGTCCAGACCACATCGCAATTCATAGTTTCTTATTGTTTGCATGTTTGCGCCTTTGTAAAAGCCACGATGCAATTGCAGTAAATACTTTATTTTATAAGGAATATGCTAAGACTTCAGTTTTATAAAAAAGTTCAATGTTTCCTTCGGTCTTTTACACGGGTATCTTTTATCACATTCCTTGGATTCCGACTCATGACTAACCTTTGTTACTTTGGATCCTATGATTTGTGATAAAGTGAGAATGTCTAATCACAAAGTGACCTGGTTTGATATCTTAAGTTTATCTAAGGTTTTATTTTGAATGGTTTCAAAAGGAAAGCTCTTATTTGCTAGTTTTTTGAAAAAAACTTTAAGGGTCCCCATTTATTAATACAATAATAATTATTAATATAATAAATGTGAGGGTTGTTGAACAATACAACAGGTAGCTATTATTTTAGGAAAATTATGGTAAATGAAAAAAATCCTCCCACTTCACTGGCCAATCCATAACATAAATGCGTAATATATCTTCCAAGATTTGGTTTTTCCTTTTTGTATATCCATCTGTTTCAGGGTGATAGGCAGTACTAAAGTTTAATTGAGTCCCCATTCCCCAGATAGATCTTTCCAAAAATTGGAGGTAAATTTAGCATCCCTGTCCAACAATATCATTTTTGGTATACTATGCAGCTGAAAAATTTCCTTCATGAAAATGTTGGCAATTTGTGTAGTTGCCAAGGTAGACTACACTGGTATGAAATGTGTCACTTTAATCAATTCATCCACCACCACCATAATGGAATCATGTTGATACATTGTTCTTCGTAAAACTATAATAAAATCCATTGAGATCACCTCCCACTTCCATTCAAGAATGGGTAATGAATTTAGTAATCCTGTAGGATGTTGATGCTCCACTTTTACTTACTGGCATTCTAAATATTTTTCAAAATATTATGCTACATCCTTCTTCATACCTAGACAAAACAAATATTTCCTTAATGTTGATATTATTTTATGGTATCCTAGCTGACCAATGTATGGTTTCTTGTGGTACTCATCCAATATCATTTGTTTAAACATGGCCACATTAGGAATATGTAATCTATTTTGGTAAGTTAATAATTTTTCAGAGTTTTCAGCATATCCTGGAACCCCTTTCACTATATTTTTTGTTGTATTTATTGATATTGTGGATCTTGTTGTAATGTCAGTTTAATTTGCTACCCAAAATCTATACTAGTAATGCTCATAGAGATTCCTACCAAAGCATGAGCATGTCTAGTTAGAGTATGTGCAATTTTATTTTCCTTTCCTTTGATGTGTTTTATATCAAATTCAAACTTGCTAAGGAATGTTAACCACCTAGCTTGCCTAACATTTAAATTAGGTTCACTGAAGAAGTATTTCAAACTGATATGATTTGTTACCAATAGAAACTTCTTTCCCAATAAATATTGCCTCCACATTTTAAGAGCGTGTATTACTGTTGCCAATTTGAAATCATACCCAACATAATTTTGTTCATGTTTTTTCAACTTTCTGGATTCATAGGTTGTTACTTCATCATCCTACATCACAAGACCCCCGAGTCCTTCCAAACAAGCATCAGTACAAATGGTAAATGCTTTCTTTGGATCTGAAATTTTTAATATAGGGGTTGTTGTTAACAATTGTTTCAACTTGTCAAAACTTTCTTGGCATTTGACTGTCCATTAAAATTTTATCCCTTTTTTATGCAAGGAAGTAGTGGGGTGTGCTAATTTTCAGAATCCCTCGACAAATTTTCAATAATACCTAGAAAATTTCATGAATGAGTGCACTACTATCACATATTTAGGTATAGGCCAATCCATGATAGCCTTAACCTTCTCAGGATCTACAACTAACCCTTCTATAAAAATAATGTTCCCTAAATACTGAATTTTGTTTTTGTAAAACTCACATTTGCTAAGTTTTGCATAGAGTTGATGTTATCATAATGTCTGTAGTACTAATATGAGATGTTCTTGATGTTCCTTTTCATCTTTAGAGTACGCTAGGATGTCATCTATGAATACTAACACAAATCTATCAGGATATTTGTGAAGGGCATTATTCCTTTAACACATGAAAGTTGTTGGTACGTTAGTGAAACCAAATGGTAACACTACGAATTCATAATGTCCATACCGAGTCCTAAAGGTTGTTTTGTGGATATCTTCATCATTTATCTGCAAGTGATGATAACGAGTTCTCAAATAAATCTTTGAAAATATAGTTGCTCCCCTTACCTAACCAAATAGGTCATCAATTCGAGGTAATAGATATTTATTTTTGATGGTTAACTTGTTCAATTGTCTATAGTCAACGTACATTCTAAATGTACCATCTTTTTTCTTGAAAATTAGCACTGAGCCCCACCAAGGTGACTCACTTGGTCTGATATATCCATTATCTAGCGATTCTTGTAGCTGGAATTTTAATTTTGATAGCTCTGGTATAATCATTATGTACGAGGCTCTAGACATGGGGGCAGCACCTGGTACCAAATAGATAGAGAAATCTTTATCTCTACGAGGGGGTAACTGGGGAATTTCCTCTAGAAAAACATCTAGAAATTCTCTTATGAGTGGTATAATCTCTAATATTTCTTTTTATGTTTACTGTTCATCTTGTTCCACATGAACCATGTACACTTCACATCCTTTTCTTACTATCCTTTTCAACTGTAGTGCTAAAATTTCCCTGACAGATACTGGTTTTGGTTTTCCACTTATTAATATGGGTTGTCCACTTTGATCTACACAATTTACAATTTTCTCTAAACAATTTATTTCATCATTTTATTTCTCTGACCAATTCATGCCAATTAATATATCGCAAGATCCTAACGGAAGAATGTTTAAATTTACTTCTATGGAATAACAATTTGGCTCCAAATGACACTATCTTACTCGGTGAGTTACCCTCTGCTTTGTACAGGTTGCTAACTCTACCATCCATGCATTCTGATTTTTTTCTATTTTTAATTTACATGTTTCTACAATTTGAGGACTAATATAACTTAAACTAGCCCTGGGGTCTATTAAAACAAACAAAAATTTATCTAGGATTGTACCTTCAATTCAACCATTGTAGATTGAAGCTCGACCTACATGTCCTCTAATGCCACACTGATTATGGGAATGTTCCTGGCCACATCATTTATAGTAGTTTCTTCGTGGACTGCTTGAATATTTTGAATTGATCGTAATTTTTTCAGATAGTCCCTTAACATATGTGGCTCACCACAACCCCATCACTTCAAAGGTTCTCATTGTCTACCTCCTATATTATTTCTTTTGTTTAGATCCAAGGGTTTTGACTTGGTATGAGATTGAGCCGGTTGATTTTCATTTCCCTTATTAAACTTCTTCCTTTGATGATTCTTCCCAAAAAATTTCAGATAGGAAGGTTTCTGTTTTTTCATATTCATAACAGAGTTGTTTTTATCCTTATTCTGCCAAGTTTTGGAATCTTCACTTCTATTTTTTAACTGTCGTAACATAGTCTATCTTTCCTTACCGCTTCATCCATGGTCTTCGAATTGTCAAAATAAATCCTCTCCTTGTATGGTGCTCATAAATAGTTCAAAAACCTTTGAACTTTATCTTTCTCCTCTTTAATATAGGGTACATACCATAGTAAGTTTGTAAATTTTGTTACAAACTCATCCATGGTAAGTTTTCCTAACTTTAATTAATGGAAATCTTTAGCACGACCATCATAATATCATTCACTTAGGTACCGATATTTAAACCGCTTCTGAACTTCCTCCCACGAAGTTGTCTTATCTTCTAATAGGTGCATACCTTTAGCTTCCTCCCACCATAGATTGGCTTTGCCCTGCAACTGGTAAATATTGAGTCAGGCCCTCAAATTACTTTCATATTCATACACTTGCAAGTAGTTGATCATGTTCAAAATCCATGCTTTCATATCTTCCTCCCTTTCCCCATCAAACATAAGGGGTTTGATTTTACGAAATTCTCCCTGCAACTCCATTTTTTTCTTCTTCTTATGCGACTTTGAATATGTTCTATAAGATTCTTCAACACTTCCAGATTTCTCTAATTCTATATCTACTTCTCTACGCTTCACCCCTTTTGGTTCTACACTTTCATGGCTAGATTTTTCAATTAATATGCTTATCATACGTTCCTACTCACTGATTCTCAGCAACCATTCATTGTTGCTTCTGAGTTGAGCCAATTCTTGTTGTAGATTCTTGATCACCTCTAGAATATCATAATTAGGTGTAGTGGATCCTTCTCCCAATTCAAAATATAATTTTCTCAACCTGTTATGGGGGTAGGAGACTCATGTTCCATCCTGTAACAAGATGTTGCACGTATGTACATTTTAAACAGTACAATTCTGCAATTAGTATTTTCTTTAAAAAAAAATATTTATTATTATACATATATATTTTTTTCGGACTGTGATAGCCCATTGCAGGCCCAATGTTAAACCAAACACTCTAATATATATATATGGATGGGTGTTAAGCAACATAATCTTAGAATAAAATCCCATGTAGATATTAAACACACTGTAGATAGAAGTGAAGGGTTTTTATAAATAAAACATTAAGTGTTCTTGTGTTATCCTTTTATAAATTAAAAAGATGGGTCAATTAAGACACACACACACACACACATATATATATATGTATTAGTCTCCCCAACGTTTTAATATATAGATGGATAACACATGAACACTTAATGTTTTATTTATAAAAGCCCTTCACTTCTATCTACAATGAATTTAATATCTACATGGGATTTTATTCTAAGATTATGTTGCTTAGCACCCATATGTAATGGTTCTTAGTTAGGTTATCTTAATATTTGGTAGGTTCTTGAGAAGTAATGTCACCTAGAAAGCGCCCTTCCTATGAAATCTATCTCTTAACCAATATCTTACCTATGTTAACTTATACATATTATTATTTCATGGGAACATTGCTACCCCAAAGGTTATTTGATTGTAATGTTTTTATGTCCAAAATCCATATTGGTGTTTCATATTGCTATGACATGCCTGGGGAGTAGCGTACCAACTCTCCTTCCACCATGTTATCACCCTTCACGTGCATATCACATGGAGGCAGTTGTTTTTCAGGCCTTGGTTTTTGGGAACAGTCTGGTTCGATCGAGATTATCCAACGGTCGGTATTCATTCCTCCAACCCTAAACCTTATCACCATTCCATTTGGTCATTTATGCGACAAATTCAAGTATGTTGTCCATTGTTCAATAAGAGGGTTCAACCCATGTTCATCAATGACAAACCCATTGGAACAGGTCATTCCTCATTCATAACAACCTATATATGGCACTACTCAGTGATCTATAATTCAAGCCACGAGAATCAGATGTAATTTTGTTTGGGTCTTCTTTTGCACTGTAGTGGCCACCATACCATGCTGATTGATGGGTAGGTTCCAAATGTTGATTGTTTAAAATGAGTTTCTAGTGATTCTTTTTCTCCTAGTTAAGTTTTATGGTAATCTTTGTTCTCCTTTTTTCTTCCTTAAAATTTATGAACTACAATAATGGATTAATTCCTTAATTCTTTTCTTGCAAAGTGTAAATTTTTATTGTTGCTTTTCTCACAGAAGAGAATGTTTACTATGTTCTCTCAATCAAAAAGCCTTCATTCAATGCGCCAAACATAGTTCCCGACCATCTAGCTCAATCCTTTTTCGTCCCATTTAGAAAATTCGTGTGAATAATGATCCTAGGGAGTATATTGAATTTGGGAGTTTTTCGAGGTGACCACAACCTGAAATAGTCTTGGCCTAATCGTAACTTCCTCTTCTTCCAAGATTTTCCAATAGAGGTATGGCTATGCCCATATTGCAATTTCTTATTCTTTTCACTAAAAGTTTGCACGCATTTACTAGGGTTACAGTTTGCTTGTTTCTCATTTTTTATGCTTTGACTTTGAGGAAAGTTTCACTTAGGACTTGACTTTGACTAGTATTTCAGTATGCACTCAACCCATGTACTCAATCTTATCCCTATGCCTTACTACATCAAGTATACCCAATATCTTCTTGTTCTACCTCATTAGTGCACTTAGTCCTGGTTATTTGCCACAAAAGAGTCTTAAACCACATATTTCCATTCCTATATGACAAAGGAGTGTTGCTACAGTAGCAGTGGAGCTTCCATCGTTACTGAAGGTGATCATTTACCTTATGATATATTGAATCCATGAATGAAATTTATGTTTAATGTCTGTGTCTAATCGAGTGTTTTCTTTTTTCTTTTTATGTCTATCTTGACATATACAAGTATGACATTTGATACTTTTCACTATCTCTTCTACTCAGCTATAACCACTACAACATTAAAGCTAATGCAATCATACCGTCCCATGTCCATAATTTTCAAATCACCAGGTCAGTTCCTTTCCATCATTCTATGATGGAGGTTTTTGGGAAACACCATTCCCATGGGAGAGTTCCCAGTTTGTAATTGTATATTGATATTCTCTTTTGTGTTGTACATTCTAATTGCAATAAGCCTGTGTTGGATTTGAAATTTTTAAAAGCGCCTAATACTCTTTTATGATGGTTGTCTCTATTATTAAAGGAATTATTTTATACATATGTAAAGTATTATCTCTGTAATAATTTAAAGTTTTCCCATTATATTATGAGAATGTATTCTCCTTTCATTCGAAGTTTTAGAAATATACTATGCATGTCCCTTGGTTTCAGTATCTCGGTTTCAGTTCTTCCTGATACACCCATAAGGTTATTTGGAAAATAAAACTTTGGTTTAATGTCTAGTTAATAGAGGCCATCTCGACCGATGATTTTTTTTTTACACTGTATTCATGCAGAGTATGAAGCCCTCGACGCCAGATTGTATATACATATAAGGATAATCTGGGTGAATTGTGTTTTTTATTTATTTTATAATAGCCTATATTGAATTGCCAATCAAATCCTCAGTTTTCCTGTATTCAAGATTACTATTGTTCATTACTATGCTTGACTGTTTCTATATTCTTCCATAATGCACACTATTTAAGTGTTACAATAGGATAGTTTTACCAGTGTTAATTCATTAGTTAGATACCAGAATGCATATGGAATGCATCCCTCACCTTTTAATACTAGTTACTTTCTTTCTTTGCTTAATATTTACTAGAAAAATCGCATTTGTTTATCTTTTTTTAATCATTACAGTCTATAAAATTTAAACATGTAACTATTAAAATCTTCAAGAAGGTGCTATGATTACTCAATACTCTTGTTGTTCAAATACAGATAGATTCCCAACTATATTTGTATTGATAGCTAGAAATATTTCTCTAAGTTTCGTCCTCTAATAATTGAGACTTCTTATTTTGTTATCAATTGCCTGAAAATTGAATGACACTTAAGTGCATATAGTTTTAAACTCAGTATCATCATCATACCAACTCATCCTTAACATGAGGTAAAATTTAATCTTTTCAACAGATGTTGTTTTTTCCTAGTTCAACCCTGATTATATAGGTTTGTTCCTCCATCCATGGGTGGCTTCTTATAGTAGTCAAAACCAACTCCTCTACACTAATCCAATTTACTTTTACCCTGGTTAGTTAGTTAAGCGATTGTGTATTTTTCAACACATACAATTAAGCTATAATCCTAATAAATCTTGGTTATATATGTATATATATATACATACCATGTACCTTTTATGAGAATTTGAACAAGTTAACAACTCTAGATTAAACAAAAAAAACATTTCTCCAAGCCTGGCTATTACACATAGATACATTTAAAATTTTATTCGATTATTAAATGATTTACCAACTTCATACTCTAGCATCGTAATTAGATTTGTTATTTGCACCACTAGAAAATTCACAGTCGACCTAATTTCCAGATAATATTAGATAAAAAAATTATAAAATTTTCCTAATTGAATCTTTAATAAGCAGATCCATTGTTGATAAATAACATATAGAAAACTCTAGATAACCAGAAATCGACACTTTTTTCACGTTACCAACTGGAACACTTTGTGATGAACCATTTGCCGCGGAACCATGAACCTTCACTACAGATTCTCCCCCAAGCCTAGATCCCCTTCCCTTAAGAATCAACAACCTCTTGTTGTTCTAGTCAAGGCATTTTTATGTTGTACTTCACTAACAGACTTTCCTTAGTGGTGCCCTACTTTCTAGGGTATGCCAACCTCACAACCTAGGCTTTGTTCTGGTCAAGGCATTTTTATGTTGTACTTCACTAACAGACTTTCCTTAGTGGTGCCCTACTTTCTAGGGTATGCCAGCCTCACAACCTAGGCTTTTCCTATTTACGAAAAAGTATATTTTTCGTTAACGCCTGGCTTTTTCTCCCACTGTGCTTTATTCACCCTGTTTCTCAGTGTTTTTACCCCACACCCAGTGATTTAATATATTTTTCTTGATAATCATATTAATTCACATTAATGCACTCCTAAGGCTTTTTAGGAGCATTTAAGGGAAGTTTATCCTTTCCTGTATTTTGGGTAAGGATAACATTAAGTCACGTTCTTTCCCAAGTACACATCCAAATTAGCTTTATTACTTAATTTTATTCAATACATCACCATGTTGTATTTCAATTTAATATTTCTGTGACTTTATAGTCATCATACTAAAAATAGTTCATTCTACATAAATAAATATTTACATGGCCACAAAGGGGTATTACATTCATATTGATTAAGTATTAAGGCAGATAAAATTAAATTCATTGACAAATGATTTTTTTTTAAAAGTTACAAATAAAAGTTTGTTCACTCTCCACACTTATATATTTGGGAATTAATACTCCATGATGTCGATGGAAAAAATTAGACATCTCCTTTATTTTGACCAACACATCAATAAAATATTCTAATAATTTTTGGTGAGATTGTAATTTTCAATTATTTAAACTCTATTTTTTAAACAAAATGAATTAAGATTTTTTTAAATAACCATATTTTTAAACTTAGAGTTCCAACAAGTTTTGTTAACTTTTAAAGAAAAAATTATTTTGAGAAAGGCCAAAATATACAATAGTTAGACTAAAAAGAAATAATTTCCAATTACATTATATAATATAAACATAACATAAATTTAACAATAAAATATTTTGTATTATCAATTACTTCATATGATATAAATATAAGTGGTTTTGATATATTTTATTCAACATTCACATTCAAAAAAATTATTTAAATTTTTTTTTTATATATGAATTGAAAACGTAATGGAATATATATATATATATATATATATATATATATAGATAGGTGTGTTTATTTTGGAATAGAGATTCTATAATTTTAATTTAATTATCAATAATCATCAGGTGGATGTAGGGACTTAACCTATACAAACTATTTTCATGGAGATTAAGGATATATAGAAATAAAAATATTTTTATATACAAAGATGTGAAATTTATGTAAATATAAAAATATTAATACGAAGAAGAATATATCTATCTTAACTCCAAATCTATCAAGTCTAAAAATATTATTAGGAAGGAGCATAAATCCTTCTTAACTCGAAATATATAAAGTCCCCAAAAGCATCAAACCTTTAGAAGTGTAGAAATTGCAAGAAATTTTCTACTGCTAATGAAATCGAACTGAAATCAAGAGACATAAATTTCTTCTACTATTCTGCGAAAAGGAAAACACATGATCGAAACAAATGCAATAACATGCAACCATAAAAGCACAAGGAACACAATTATTTTATAGGGGAAGCCAACTCGAAAAAACCCCTTCGTTGTTTTTCATTAATCAGATGAGAATGAGAAACTATTACAATGTCTTGCTTCAACTTTCAAGCACACCCTCCAATGTAAACTTCTTCTCCTACTGATTATCCTACTCTGGCCAACACTTAGCCGATTCAAGGCTCCAACTTCCTCCTATTTTCTTGCACAATTCATGAAAAAATGAGATCCTAAGTAATAGGGGAATTCCCTATTTCCTTATGCAATTCCCAAGGAATTGTTTACCTAATATACTATTCTAAATACATTGATGCCCTTTTCTCTCCACACAACTAGGTAATTTGAATTACATGCATGACTGGGTCTATTTTTAGTAAATTGATCACTTAACTGAGAGATGAGTGAGTTAACAATTTTTATAGCTACTCAACTAAAATCCTACTGACTCCACTAAATACTAGAGATCAAATAACTGAGTTTAACTAACAATAACTCAACTATATTACTATATTTTAGGAATCAACCCATGCAAAGCTCTTCCTCTATCCTACAAACTCGAATTTACTAACTTAAATAGTATACAAGGTCATGCCACTCGAGCTAACTATAATCAAAGTCATCCTATGGATGTGGAATATATTTTTTTCTTCATTTAACTAAGGCACTAGTCAAATGAAGCCTTTTCTTACTATAAATGCAACACTCCCTCTAAGCAAGAAAAGGATTTTACACAATCCCAATCCCGCTCTAGTGGAATGTACTGTAAAACAACTAACACTCCCTCTCATTGTTGGTGTTTCTACTGCAACACTTGCAACTAAGAAGTAAGAAAAATATTGAATCAATTGCATATCTGAGTCGGAACTATCTCCTGAGTCTCTAAATGCTAACAACCTGCAACTGTCACTCATGATCTAACTACATCAACCGACACTGGTCATTCTACTACTGAATATTGTAGGACCTTGTAGCAAGAGTAATGATCTATGAGAAGAGTATACTACAACTGTTATTGATCCTCCTATGGACCCTACCGAAATCTTTACAACTTTGAGATGAAGGCCCTACATCATCCCACCTCACTCCTAGAGGTATAGCTACATACATGGCAAAATCTACCTCTAGCTTGTAGATATTTTTAACTCAAACACAGATTTATTTTATTTTTCCAGTAACAACAAACTTCAAATAAGCTTTCCCTTTATTGAACAACACATCACATCCATAGTCTTCAAGTACAACTACAAAAACTAGATTTTTTTTTCAGACCAAGCATATACATTACATCCTCTAAGTGAATATGGGTTCCTGACTCCCTCTTAAAGGTAATAGGACAAATCCATTTGGTACTATAACTTCCATCATCTCAAATTTTTGTGTGTGATTGTAGGTCCTTCTCCTCTAGGATGGTGAAGAACTCAGATCATGGCATATGAATTGAGGGACCAAAATATAGGTGCCACTCACTCCCTCTTACTATGTTTTCCATGCAATAAAAGAGGGTGAAGTATAACTCGAATTGAGATGCAAGAGCATCTCCTCTTGCTGTTACAGTAGGCTCCTTACTGATTTCTTGTTTGGACACTCGGTGGCATAATGTCCATACTCATGACAGTAAAAGAATTTAATCTCAGTGAGGTATTTCTTATTGTGATAGTTCTGGCTAGAATGTGCCTCGCCTTGGGCACTCTTTCCTTTAGAATTCATTCATTTTCCAACTAGAGAACAATATTATTCATCATCTGCAATGGATGTGACAACATCTCTAGTGTTTCTTCTGATCTCCTCCTTCACCAAATCAAACTAAAGTCTCTCCCAATCTGGTAGTTTGTCTCCTCCATTAAAAAAATCCTGATAGTTGTGTTATGAATTCGAAACGCCAAGGAGTGCTAAGTTCACAAGTTTAGATGATGGAAAATTTTCTCCTACTACTCCAACTTCATCTCGAACTTGAGTGAATCTGGAGAGGTGCTAAGGAATGGTTTCATTTTTCTACATGTGAATGTTCTTGAGTTTGTCTCTCAATACCAATTTATTAGCATCACTACTACTCTAGAATAGATCTGTGATACTTTTCCACATGACAAAAGGTGTCTCCTTTCCATGCAAGCTCAAATCACATGATCTCTGACACCCTACAGAATAATCCTCCTGGATCTTGTTGTGTCTTTCTTCCACTATGAAAGTGCTTGTGCATTTGATGTTGTTCGTTTTGGAATACCAATTTGTGTGTATTCCTATACTCCATTATCATCCAGGGAAACTTCCATCTTATACTTCGAAGCACAAAAATTTGAGGTGCTCTCCAATGCATACTCAAGCCTCAATCTGTTGAAAGACATTTTTCTTGCACTTAAGAAAATATGTGCCAAAATGCCACAAATTGAAATTTCTCTGAGAGAAGATCTGGAACAAGGTTTATATGTAGTCTTCTTATGATTTGATACTATGCAAAAATTGGAAGAAATTTGTTACTTCTAATGAAATCGAACTGAAATTAAGAGACATGAATTTCCTCTCCTATTCTGTGGAAATGAAAACATACAATAGAAACACATGCGATAACATGCAACTACCAAAATACAAGGAAAATTTTTTTTTAGAGGGGAACCCAACTCAGAAAAACCATTTTGTTTCATTTCATTAATCAGATGAGAATGTGAAAGTATTACAATGTCTTGCTTCAACTTTGAAGCACACCCTGCAATGTAAACCTATTCTCCTACTGACTGTCCTTCTCTGGTCAACACTTATCCAATTCAAGGCTCCAGCTTCCTCCCATTTCCTTGTGCAATTTATGAGAAATTGAGCTCCTAAATAATAGGGGAATTCCCTATTTCCTTGCACAATGCCCAAGGAATTATTCACCTGCTCCAATGCCAACATTGTGCACTCAACTAGTATACAATTATAAATACATTGATGCCTTTTCTTTTCACTTAACTAGGAAATTTGAATTCCATGCATGTCTGGATCTATTTTTTGTGATCTGATCAATTAACTGAGAGATCAGTGAATCAACAATTGTTATAACTACTCAATTGAACTCGTATTGACTCCAATAAGGACAAGAGCTCATATAACTGAGTTTAACTGACAATAACTCGACTAGGTTGTTAGAATTTAGAAACCAACTCATGCACAACACTATTTATGGCCTACAAACTCCAATTTACTAACTTAACTAGCAGAGAAGGCTATGTCACTCTAGCCAACTACAATCCAAGTCATCCTACTAATGTGGAAAATTGAATTTTCTCCATTTGACTAAGGAACTAGTTAAATGAAGCATTTTCTTGCTACAATTTCAATAACAAGTGCAAGCCTTCCCTTAAATGTTTGCATCTTGAGATATTTGAATCCTCTATGATCTTGTTAGATATGGTGTTAAAATTGATATATGTTGGTTTTATCTTCAATTTCTTTATCTTTATCTAAGATTGATATAAACCAATGTTACTTATTATGTATATTAAAATAATTTTTTTATGCTTTAGATAAAAAAAATTATTGATATTTTATTTTTAAATATCACATGTCAACTCTTTGTTACACATGTAAGGAATGAATTTTCCTTCATACTATGATGTGAAATATCGACAATAAACTAAATGAGGACATTGATAGTGATATTATTGATCATTTATAATGTTTTTAATTAAAACTACACACATATGTATATTATTTTGATATCTATTATAGATTACATTCATTTTTAATTTAGTGAATATTTATTTAAGGTTAAAAGGGACACGTGGAAATTCTAAGTTGAGTATGAAATAATTACACATCTCCTTCAATCCTAGGTAGCAGAGTGCATCTCTCAACAACATAAGTCATGAATAAAAAATATTTTTAAGATAGAAAAACTATTAATATAATATATGGGTTTTAAAAATCCATATTTTTAGCTTATAGATAAGCTATCACAAGACATCAAAATACTTACTTTATGATACCACTCAATTGTCAAGATTACAAAAAATAATAAAATTTAACTAAATTAATGTTGCGACATAAATTAAATGGCTAATAAATGTGAATCAACATCAAAACACTATTTATAATGGATGATAAATGTGAATCGACATCAAAACACTACAAAAATTGAAAAACAAAAAATCATATAAATCAACTAAATATAATGTTGTTTTAAATCCTTATTATTATTCCTTGTCCATGCAAGGCTCTAGCAATAGATTTGTCAGTTCACCACTATTAATTTTACATTGACCATGGCAAGTTATAATGTTTAAATTTATAAATAATTAAAGTGTTTTATTTTAATTAAAATTAAAAAATTAACATTTCATTGACTTAAATATTTGTATCTCTTATTTCAAGACATGTGTATTATGTTTGCCATGAAATTTACTAACCTCGAAAACGCCTCAGTTTTCATTTGGATTATCAATTTTCATGGGATATTGTAATCTAATTAAACAAGTTGATAAAAATTAATAGATATATTAACTTATATTGTTAACTTGACAGTTATAGTTTTTAGGAGTTTTGAACCCAATTCTACGAGAGGTCGTTATTATTATTCCTTGTCCATGCAAGGCTCTAGCAATAGATTTATTCCTTGTCCATGCAAGGCTCTAGCAATAGATTTGTCAGTTGACCACTATTAATTTTACATTGACCATGGCAAGTTATAATGTTTAAATTTATAAATAATTAAAGTGTTTTATTTTAATTAAAATTAAAAAATTAACATTTCATTGACTTAAATATTTGTATCTCTTATTTCGAGACATGTGTATTATGTTGCCCATGAAATTTACTAACCTCGAAAACGCCTCAGTTTTCATTTGGATTATCAATTTTCATGGGATATTGTAATCTAATTAAACAAGTTGATAAAAATTTGTAATCTAATTAAACAAGTTGATAAAAATTAATAGATATATTAACTTATATTGTTAACTTGACAGTTATAGTTTTTAGGAGTTTTGAACCCAATTCTACGAGAGGTCGTTATTCATTAATGTAACTAAATTCCCATTTCTTTCATGTCAATCATAAGGCCATAATAGAATGACGGCACATGCCTACAAGAACGATCTCTTTATTTATCACGCCACGTCATCTATTGCAAATACATTGCATAACCCCTTTGCAGCGAACGAGGAATATAAGTATTTTTCGGAGAATCCCTGTGTTGGGAAATATGGAAACTTAATTCATGCTATGGAAACTTAAGTCGAGCATGAGGAGCTTTGCTGATATATGCATATACATTACAAAGCACCTCTAAACGTACGTATATGTTTTTAACTTAATTGTAGACTTTTGATGTTCCAAAATCAATTTAGTTGCATGTATTCGAAAATCATGAATAAAAGTAAGTTTAATTGTTACATCTAGTTATTATTGATTAGATTCGAGAATAGTCCCAAATCTTCAGGCAAGTTAGGTTTATCTCTTGCAATTTATTTTACACAATCTTCTTAACTTCAATATGTGAGAATAAGTGGGGGTGTTGAAAAACAAGTATTCAGTGTAATGAACAAAGTATTCTGTGCAACTTCACGGAACATTACGAAGGAAGGCTTTGAAGTTACCACAAAGCCATGTACTTAGCATAGTCCCAAATGTTTAACTTAATTGTAGATTTGGTTGCATGTATTCCAAAATCAATCTGGTTGCATGTATTCCAAAATCATAAATAAAAGCAAGTTTAATTGTTTGACCTAGTTACAATTGATTAGATTTGAGAATAGTCCCAAATCTTCAATTAAGTTTATCTCTTACACTTTATTTTACACAATCTTCTTAACTTCAATTTGTGAGAATAAGTGGTGGTGTTGAAAAACAAGTATTCAGTTTAGGGAACAAAGTATTGTGTTGCAACTTCACGAAACATTACAAAAAAAGGCATTGAAGTTAGGACAAAGCCATCTACTTAGCATAGCTTTGTGAGCCCTACGTCTTCTTTTTCGGAAGGTTGTAGCGGGCTTAATTTTGTTATTCAATGCATGATTATTCAATTATTTTTCTCAATATATAGTTGACCCTGTGAGTACTAATAGGTTTGACATAATAAACACAGAAGGACAATTAAAAAACGTTTTGGAGGAAGACATTATAGTGTTCAACTTCGAAGTCAAAAGCATTGATTGGGTTCATTACTTCTCGGATGTTCGCGTTCCTGGACTAGTCAAATATGTGCTTAAGTGGGAAAGCATGGAGCTACTAGTTTTCAAATATCGTCAACATCTTCCATTTTATGTTATAATTGTGAAGCATTCATAGGTGTGAAGCATTCATAGGGATTGTAATGCTCTAATTCGTGGTGAACCCTGGTAAAGTTCCATAAAATTAATAATATTTATGGAAATAAAATGGGCATGGTATGATGATGATTCATTTATTTCTCAATGTAAAAAATAATGTTTCATCTTAAACAAAATTTTCATGTAAAAAATAGTGTTTCATCTAAAACAAACTTTTCATGTTATTTGTTTTAATAATTATATAATTTTTTTTTCAATAATTTTTATAAACATAATTTATTTTTTAAATTTAATTTGTAATAATAATAATAATTTTTGTAAATAAAAGTAATTAATATTATTTTAATGAAATTATGATTTTAATTTTTGTTTTTAAATTTTGTATATTAGAAACTTATATTATATTTTAAATTATTTTTAAATATTTCATTTTATATTTTATTATGTCATAATTATATATATATATATATATATATATTTTCATCAAAATAGTTAAATGCTTCTGTAATTATCTAAATTTGTAGTATGTTCTAGCACTGCATCATATTTTGTAATTTCATTACGTTGTATTAATTTAAGTTCTTAAATATATTCTAATGTTTTGGTATGACTTGACAAATTTTGTTTCACTTTTGCTTATATATATAGTTAATGGTGAGGAACTGTGATGCGTCCAAGAGCACTTGTTAATTGTAAAAATAATTAATATATGAGTTAAACATATATACATTTTAAAAAAATGCAGCAGTGTTTTTAACAATGAAGATTCAACCTACTTTCCTATGGAAATCCTTAGCATATCAATGGAGTTTGTTACAATACCATGGACCAATACTGTGACTTACTAATATCACATGCTAAAAAAGCCACATTCATGTTCATATGACATTTGCTCATATAATATTATTTTAATTAATCAACTCAATGAAAATGATTGAAAGAACATAATTAATTTTGAGATAGAAATCAACCTTTAACCTCTAATTTGAGATAGAATATTTCGTGGAAGTTAGATATCTACCATCCATCTAAAAAATAAAGATGTTTATGGGTGTAATTATAGATTTGTTTTAAGTTATTATTGTTAATTATCATAAGAATTAATATATGAGTTAAACTTATATGCATTTAATAAAACATCTAACAAGATTTTTAACCATGAATATTTACTCCACTTTATGACTTCATATCACAATTTTTTTTAATTAATTAATTTAGATAGACTGGTAAAAAGAGCATAACTACTTTGGAGATAAATCTCAACCTTTGATTTGTGTCTACAACTAAGAATATTCTAGAAAATTCCATGGAAGGTAAATCTTTGCCATTAATACTTATATAGGCTAATAGGTATCTCTGTTTTTGGAAAATGGTTTCTAGAATTTTAATGTAATTATCAATAATTATTAGATATATGGTAAGGATTTAACCTCCACAAAATATTCTAGAATATTAATATTAGTATTTTTATTATATTAAATATATCCAAAATAAAATTAGACGAATCCCTATAGATTTAATCTTTATCAACTATTAAATTTATATGACTATGCTAATCATAATTAAATAAAAAAACCAAACACTAATTCAGAATAGACATATTTATCCATATAATAAATTATCAAAATTAATTAAATAAATATAAAGATTATAAACTAATTCTCACAACACTTTAAAGTTATTAAATTATAAATAAATATTATGGATTCATTAAATTATAAATAAATATGGTTAATTAATTAAATTATAAATAGTTGTAAGCGTAGGTGAAAATAAATTAAATAAATGAATATTATAAATTAATTTTACGAACAACTATATATATATATATATATATATATATATATATATATATATATATATATCTCTTTATACAAATGTAAAAAAATATGATTTGACCATATCCATGACTACCTCTCAGTCAAATTCACATTTTCTCATTTAACTCGTTATCATAACCGTCAAATATTTGAAAAAAATTCGAATTCCAAGCCTGTACGCTATTACTAGAATAAAATAGTTTAGCTATTACTGGAATAAAATAGTCCATTCAATGCATTGATTTTGCAAATCACATACCCCTGTGAATTGAGGGTCTTTTGTGTGTTCTTTTTATAGGTTGGCGATTGAAAAAACCTGCAACAAAATTGTGTATAACAAACCGTATTCAGACCGTTTTGTTTATAGTAATTTCTATAATCACAAATCTCATAAATTTTTTGTTGGAATTCTTAATCGGATATGATATAAAATTTTGATTTTAGCGAATTGCAATTTCAATTCGAAGGTTTTCGATCTAGTCAAATAATTTAACTTGCGATTTCGACAACGACGTTATCATTTAAACCATTATTCTAAATTCTAACAAATAAAAACCAATCCCAAATCTGCCATTCAAATACAACCATCCGTTAAAATCGATGTGCTTTGATGTGATGGAAAGACAGTGTAGAAAACAAACAAATTGGCAGACACATAAACTTCTATTCTATTTATAAATTTTTCTCACATACGACCCTGGGCTCTTTTGGCTTCATACATTGACACACACGACTTAATTACGGGTATATATAATTATAACTTATTAATTATGGAATCATGCTATTTCCAACTGATTTGACTCAACTCCAGCTAACTTGCTTATGCAAACTTATACTAAATTAGGTTTTTCCAAATATAGAATGAACTCGGACTAACTCACACTTGACTCAAATCAGCTCAGACTCTAAATCTGGATAAATTACTATTTCCAACACTCCCCCTTAATTACCACCATACGACTCAACATAACTCAAAGATGAATTACTATTTCCAACACTCCCCCTTAATTACCACCATATGAATCAACATAACTCAAAGATTACTCAACTATCTCTGCTAGGATTACAATAAAAATTGACACAATCATCACTTAAACATGTTAGCTAGTCTAAGTCTCAACTAGGCTTACAATGACTTACAAAACATTTTACTACTTTCAATTTTCTTTTTCGTTTCTTCCAAATCTATACCCTTGAAATTGCTTCATTTTCTGTTGTTTTTTTTTTGTTGTAAGCTCCATATTTCTTCACTTGTTACCACTGCAATTTTTCTTTGACTTTTATTGTAATCGTTCTAAAAATCAATTTGATCACATCTTCTATAACTTTCTCTTCAACAATTGTTTCACTCATGGACTGCGGCCACAACTTTTCATCTTCAAACTACCTTTTTCCTCTGCTTCTTGCGCTTCATATTCCTGACTCTCTTTTTGCCATATTTCTTGATAGGGGAATCTTATCTCTTCTTTACTCTATTGCTGAAAAATTGTTTTAATGTTTTTATCTTTGTCTTCAGAAACACCCATTTATTTCTCTTCACTTTAATCATTAGGTACTATTATTTTTTTCTTATACTCTACACACACAAGATCAATGTTAGAAATATATTCATTATGCTCCGCAGTGAGAGATTTCTTATCTTCATCTTCCTTCGCTACCTTCTCTTCGACTCCTTTACAAACCTCTACTACTACAAACAGGTTGTCTTCCACATGGCTTCTAGACACAAGTGGGTTTCTCTCACCAAATAACAACATATCAATTAGATCTTTCTATTGCATATTGTGAAACCATTCATCACTAGTTAAAGTATCTTCATCAAAATTAACATGTTTTCATCTAATCTATTGTGGGATATCTGAGTATGCATGTTCTCATTAGCAATTTCAAATTTACCAAATTCATAAGTCGCGGCTGGATTTACCAATTCACATGTCACTTTGTAGTCATTATCCACATGTGTTTTTCCATAGTGGGATTCACTATCATATGCACAATCTACGCTAGAGAGGAGTTGTTAAGCATTTAGATGCTCTTGCTATGCTTCACATACAAAGACTCTAATTTCTCTCTCTAAAATGTTTGTTGCATCTTTTACATCCATATACATGTTTGCATTATGGGTTTCACTTTTATAGTCTTCACAACCATCATCTACATTTGAGTGGGATTCTCCAAGTTTTGTTGTCCTCCTAGAGTCTTTTTCATCTACTCTTAGATCTGCGACTAACTCAACAAAATTTGACATTTCTTTTCGCTACATGTCACTTGCCTTTGTGCCAAACTCTGCTTCCATGTTCTTCCATGCTTCCTTGGAAGTTGTAGCTTTTTCTACCTTACACAAAAATTTCTCATTTAATGCCAGTTTTATAAAATTAAATACTAAAGCGTCGCATACTTAATCATATGGGTTATTAGATCAGTACTCAATTAACTCTTCACCTCAAAGAAAAGTTAGCATTTTGAGAACCCAAGAATCAAAATATTTACTAGTAAACATAGGAGGTGGTAGGAGGTCTAGGCTACACCAATCGCACTCTATCTCTTCTTTGTCTTATGCTAGAATTATCACTTCCTTAGTTGCAGCCTGAACCTCTCTAAAAATAGCAATGATCTCTACTTCTTATTTTTTATTCTTTTTCTTAATATGCTTCAGTTGTGTTTTGGGACTGATGACTGTTATCTTTCTTCTGCTTTTTGTTTTTTGTTTTTTTTGTTTTTTCCTTATTGCATGAGGCTTCCTTCTATATCGCCTATGGGAAAAAAATATGATGTTTAATATACGCCCTGTAAAACACAATCTTCACCCAAAACACTATCATGCTTGACAAAGAAAAAAAAAAAAAAAATTACAAACAGATGAAATTTTATAAATCGCTAAACTCTTTTTCCAATTAAAAACCCATTTTTCCTTTTTAATGAGGAAAAAAAACAAAATTTGTAAAATTTTCTAAAAAGAAAAAACAAAATTTATAAAATTTTATAAAAAGAAAAAACAAAATTTATAAAAGTCTCCAACAATATATTTGAAGACACCTTTTTAAAACTTTTAAAAACACCAATTTTTTTATATATTGTAACTCAATCTTTAAATCACCGTTGCATAGACCTTCATAATCTTTTCAAAGCCCATTTATTTTCAAAACCATTTTAATGAACTCTAATTTTTTGATGCAATAATAAAAATATATTTTGAGATGTCACGGTAAAGAACTAAAAAGACACCCACGTGACTTTAAACTTGCCGTGTAATTTGATTTCAGCGTGATCCTTTTTGAAATTTTGTTGACTTTTCTTCCTATGCTCGACCACCTTTCGAATTCGAATATCTTCCCTGATGCGCACTTCAACATTTTTGAATTTCTATTTTATGCTCGGTCACGAATGATCTTTGGCTTTGCTCCGACTCTTTTTGATTTGAGTCAGAGCTCTGGGAGCAACTGTCAGCAGATGCAGTAACGGTAAAAAAAAATCTCACACAGTGCAGCTCGTATGACTAATTACAGTGTGATCAACTTATAACAGTGGTGGCGGGGTTATGGTACTTTCCTTCATTACACCCCCAAAAAAAACGAATTTTAACTTCTCAAGTATATTGCAGTTGTATATTCCGAGGACCTTAGCTTTTCCCTCTTTGAGATCATGGTATGATACCACTTTGATGGAAAGGCAGAAGACAAAACACACAAATAAACTTCTCTCTTATTCATAAAACTTTATCACCTACACAATTGTTGAGTTGGCTCTTTTGGCCTTATACATTGACACGCACTTGACTTAATCACACATATATATAACCCTAACTTATTAACTATGGAATCATGTTATTTAAGACTAACTTGACTTAACTCTAGCTAGCTTCTAGCTAGCTTCTTCATGTAAACGCTAAATTAGTTTTTTCCAAATATAAATTAGACCCATACTAACTCACACTTGACTCAAAACAACTCAGACTCTAAATCTAGACTACACTGCGTGTGTACTAGAGTAATTACTATTTCCAACATGATATGGCTAGAGATAGAAGGCCATGTGACTAACCCCCATATTCACCTTGGGCACCCAGCTCAACTTGGTGCTCCCACGTTTCACGTGGGAAGTGCAACACGGCGACTCATTTTGTCATGCTGACCTGGCTTCACGATTTAACTGCTATGAATCACAGTTAGTTACAATGTTGTTACAATTTTTAGTTTATATATGTGTTTCTTTATTTCTTAATTTTCCCGAGTAAGAATTAATCAGAATATGCAAACAAATTGAATACGTTTATTTGTGAACAAGAGTTTTTAATTGGGTAGCTCAAATCAGCCTAATACCATCACAAGTATATATAGAATTTTAGTTGAGCCAAGCTCATACAAAAAATGTACAATCCTAGAGTCATGCAACTATCAAATACAAAGTCGTGTCACTTCCCATGTAAAATATTCGTAGAAGACTATTTATATTACTTTGTTCATCCAATTGACACTCTTCGTCACTGGAGTGCAAACAAAAGTACCAATGATGCGAACTTCCCCTCACTTCACTTTGTTTTACCCAAGACTCACATCATGCATACCCACTTTCTTTTGTTGTGGCTAAGTCTAACCATGCACACTTCTTGCATTATGATTGACCCACTTGCTCTTGTTTCATTCAACTTGCTCATCTTATTGAATGATACGCTCACCACTTCATTCCACTTCTTTATATGGGAGTGCATGGTCGTTCCAACCAATGTGCCCCTTTACATCTAATTTGATAATTGACTTGACATGTGTTTGTTGGAATTATGGATAATGTGTTGTCTTTGATGGAAACCTACTTGATAACGATGTCAACATTATAATAGCCGGATGATTACGCAGTCTGGAGGTTATTGGACAAAGGAATAACAATTCAGAGACATATGGGTGATAAAAGAAAAGTGTTGAAAAAGTATATGTGGATCTTGAGGAGAAAGGTCACGTACATACACGGGTCTTGTATGTAAAAGTCACATATAGAATCCACACCATGGTATTTTGCATACCAAGGGTCAATACCATGGTATTGGCCCATAGTGTTTGGAGTGACAATGAATATTTGATGCCATCAAAGAATACTTACGACATAACCAAGGTATTTACCTAAGGTATTGACTAAGGGAAATATTATATAAAGAGATGGAAATCAAGGTATTGTGTGTGCAAGTATTGAGTTGTTTATGAATGATTTGATCTAAAACAGGTGTGCACCAACAAGCAAGAAGAAGACTCAAATCTGAAAGATTTGAAATATGTTGACATATATGTTTGATTGATTTACTTGTTTTAAATTATAAGTAGTTAATATTGATGAAATTGTGATAGTGTGATCTAAATGATTTATTCAAAAGTCTGTAATATTGACAGTAAAGGTTGTAGAAAGTGAAATTGTTCTTGCAGAGAAAGTTTTATAGATTGATGCACAGATGTGTTTAGGAATAGTTACGTACATACGTGGATCTATCTCTGTAGAGTCGCGTATATTTTCTACGAAATAATTTTTCAGTTTGTGAAGATATGTACGTGGGTGTTGTGAATTATACGTGCGTACATACATGGATCAACTGTAGGGAAGTCATGTATACATTCCAGGGTTTTACAATATGACTTGTTGATGATATTTGATAGTTTACGTTATGTTTGTTGTTGTCTATCGATGATGTCTCTATCATGAGAATCTTTGTTTGACAATATTAGTTGGGTTGAGTTGGCTATGAATGTTGATTAGTGATGATGCTACAATATGGTTATTTGTGTCTAATTCAATAATCTATGATTGGTTCAAGTAATTTGTGACTGATAAATGATCGATATATCACTCAGTGATTTGATACTTCAAAATTTCAGTTGATTTCCACGTGACAATATCTCAATTTAGTGCTTAAGTTTGTTTTGGTTTATGATTAATATGGGTTCAGTTTGAAATTTGATGAAAGGTGGCCTATACATTGTGTGATGGTTGTTTGACAGGTGGATATACTCTGGAATATTCTTAAAAGTGGTCCACAAGGAGTTGAGGGTCGCAACGTTCATAAAGGGGGTAGGAGTTCCCTTCCTGTAGGAGCCAATAAATGAGATTAAGGGGTTGGAGCTCCCTTCTAGTGGGTGCTAGAGAATGAGAGAAGATTGTAGCTTTCTGCAGGTGGGTGTCTGCGTACAAAAGATAGATTGCATTAAGAAAAATGTAATATTTTTCTTTATATCATAAGAAAGAAGAAAGAGACAACACCAACAGTGGTTTTCTCCCATATTGGGTTTTCACCAAAAAATCCTATTGTTCTATGTGTGTTTGATTTCTTTATGTTCTTTACTGCATAGTGAAAAGTAACTAATTTACTGATGCACTGATTAAGAATAATAATCTAAGCAAATAAATAACAAATCAGTAAACTGGGTATAAGAGGGTTTCCTTTTCTAAAGCAGCATACATATGCAGGTTTCTTTAATAACGGTAACGTATATTTATCAGAATAAAAGGAATTGGAAGTTTGAGTTTAAAATACTGATTCACCCCCCTTGGAATTTTTCCCAACAATTGGTATCAAAGGAGGTCCCTTAGAAGAAGTTTGATCGCTAAAAGGGAGATGCATCAATATAGGCAATCAAGAGGGAGTATCTTCTATCTCACCACCATTTTTTAATGGAACTAACTTGGTTTTATGGAAATTCAGAAACAGAACATATGTGAAGTCGCTTGGAGTCGACGTTTGGGCAATCGTTGAAGGAGGCTAACAATATCCATACTACATCCCCACAGATGATGCAGGGAAGAAACAATATGAGACCAATGCAAATGCAGTCAACAATCTCTTAGGAATCTTGGAAGAATCATAATTTGTAAAGGTTATGCAGCTCAGTACCACAAACTTTATGTGGGACAATATTATCTAGAGATATGAAGGTGACACTAAGGTAAAGAGCATTAAACTTCAAATGTTTAGAATTTGATACGAGACTCTCATAATGCATAATGATGAAAGTAGTGCAAGTTTTTTCCTTAGGGTAGATGAGATCGTTAACTCAATGATAAATCTTGGTGTTGAAGTAAAAGATTCATTAGTTGTTGAGAAAGTTCTAAGATCTCTAACCCCAAATTTTGATTCAAAAGTCTCTGCAATTGAAGAAATGCAGGATTTGAGGAACCTCACTATTGAACATCTCCATGGGATCTTAACAACTTATGAAATGAGAAAGGAGTGTCCATCAGGTATCAGAGAAGCAACTTTCAAAGCTACATAAAAAGGAAAGGATAAGGAGGAGCTTAAGGAAACATGTTACATATCATATGAAGAAGAAGTGAATTTCGTAAAGAAACTCCAAGTAGGAATTGACAAGTTTAGAGGTAAACTTCCTTTCAAATGTTTTTCCTATGGAAGAGTTGGTCACTACGTCGCTAAATTTCCTTATAAATAAAATCATGAGAAAGGGAATAACTATTCGAAAGGGCATGTTATAGGAAGGTTGATAACAAGAAAAGTTTTTATACACACAAAGATAGTGAATGTTCTTCCAATAATGAGGATGTTGAATCTAATCAAGAATGTCAATTGCTTATGGCATTTGAAGGAAAATGTGTAGATGAATCTCATTATGTCTTTATGGATGCTCTAGAAGAAAAGAATAATCTTATTGAATAAATACCTCAGCTAAAAATCCATCTAGCAGAAGCTAAATTAGCTGAATAAGTATTGAAGAAACAAATTCTAGAAAAGGAAAGGAATGATGAAAGCTTAGAACTTGAAATAGTGGGTCTAAGAAAGGAACTTGAAAAAACAAAGGCTCTACATCTTAGTTTTGCTAAAGAATCTGATAATTTATAAGAAACAATCAAAATACAACTCTCTCCTCTAATTAAGACAGGTCTTGGATACAATGGTGAATCATGAAAAGCTATAAAATCTTTTGAAATAGGTACATGAAGTTATCTCAATGCAATAAAAGGAAGCAGTCATAAGAATTTCAGCTCTCAACAAGGGAATAAAGGATCAAATATCTTTCAAGTAAAATAACCTTACCACAGCCAAAGGGGAAGATACTCAAGAAGGTATTATACTCTTAGATATTCCTAGTTCAATGATCAATGATTCACTTGTCATAATTTTGGTCATAAAGTTGTTTAGTGTGTCACTTATAAAATTATTATGACTAGAGAAGTTAGAAAACAAAAGAATGAGATTAGGGCAATGAAATATTATTACAATGTCTTCTCACCTCTTCAACATGAAATTAAATGTTATTTTTGCAATAACTTTGGTTGACATAAAAAAATTGAATGTAGAAGCAGAATAGGACCATCCTATCAGCATGAACAAAAGAAAATAACACCCAAGGTATGGAAAATGAAAACCATAATCTCTAAGAATTGTGGTCTAGATTTATATGCAGGAGATCAAGAAAATATGTGGTACATTGACAACAGATGTTCACAACATATGAAAGGAGACAAATATAAGTTTATGTCTTTTAATGAAATAAAGAAAGAAAAGAATGTAACCTTTGGAAATAACTCACCTGTTGCTATCAAAGTGAAAGGAACTGTGTTGTTAAAGAAAAAGGTCAAGCGTATGGAAATGTTTTATTTGTTGATAGATTAATACATAAGTTCTTGAGTGTCAGGAAAATATGTGTCCAAGGGCATGAAGTTGTTTTCAGATTAAAGAACTATGTGGTAAGAAATTTGGACAAAGGTAAGATCATAATAAAGGGAACAAGAACTCCAAGAAATTTCTATGTCTTGGAAGGCGACCAAGAACATTGTTAATTAATAAAATATGAAGAAAGTTGTATTTGGAAAAAAAAGATTGGTACACCTTAGGTTTTCTCAATTGTAAAAATAAAGCAGAACAAGAGTACTTCGTGACTTTCCCAACATCTCTCCACCGATAAATAGAATTTGCAAATCATGCCAATTTGATAAGCAAACAAATTTAAATTTAATGCTAAAGAAGGTACTTCAAGTAAGACACTTGAAATTATTCATACTGATTTATGTGATCCTGTGATAAAGAAGTCTCCTCGTGGTGAACAATATTTCATATTATTCATTGGTGATTTTACAAGAATGTGTTGGATTGGTTTACTAAAGTATAAAGATGAAGCATTTGATAAATTCAAAGTATTTAAGGTTCTAGTAGAAAATGAGCTAGACTTAAAAATCAAATGTCTTATATCTGATAGAGGAGGAGAATTTATATCAGATGTGTTTTTTAATTTCTGTGAACAACATGGCATGAAGAGACAATTTTCTATAGCTAAAACTCCTCAACAAAATGGAGTAGCGAAAAGAATGAACAAAACAATTCAACAAATGGCATGTGCCATGCTTGATTAATCAGGAACTTCACATACCTTATGGGGGGAAGTAACACATACAATGATGAACATTCTTAACAAATCTGATCTTTGAGTAAACAGTGATAACACTCCATATGAACTATGGTTGGTAAGACTCCAGCTGTCAAACACTTTAGAATTTTTGGAATCAAGTGTTACATAAAAGAAAAATGATGGTAAGCTTGGAAAATTTGAATCTAGAGCTCATGAAGGAATCATTCTTAGATACTCTTCTATAAGCAAGGGATATAAATGATATAATAAAAGACTTCAAAATATTGTTGAATGCACAAATGTTGTAATTGATGAAGTATCCATAGGTACCAAAAAGGAAGAACCAACAGATGATGAACCTCTCCCTACCTCAAGCCAAAAGGATGTAGAATAAGGAAATAGATAAGCATCAGAAGAAACAAATGAAGATACAGATTCATCAGAAAAGACATCTTCAAGGTATGTTCAAAAAAATCATCCTGAATATCAAATTAAAGGTGAAAAGGACACAATAATAAAAACTAGAAGAACTCTTATTGGAACTTCTAGTTATCTATCCTTACTATCCATAATTGAACCACAAAATGTGAATCAAGCAAGAAAAGATGAATGTTGGGTTAAGGCAATGAATGAAGAACTTGATAAAATAGAAAATAATCATAGATGGGAATTAGTACCATGACCTCATGATAAAAATGTTATTGGAACAAAATGGGTGTTCAAAAATAAGCTGAATGAAAATGGATATGTAACCCACAACAAAATAAGACTTGTAAGTAAAGGCTATGCTCAACAAGAAGGGATAGACTTTGAAGAAACATTTGCACGTGTAGCTACACTTGTATCCATAATAATGTTTCTTGAATTTTCAAGTTTTCATAGATTTAACATATATCAAATGGATGTCAAATATGAATTCTTAAATGGGGATCTAGAATAAGAGGTCGATATAAAACAACTTGAAGGGTTCATTCTTTGCAATGATAAAAATCTTGCGTACAAACTTAACAAAGCATTGTATGGATTGAAACAAGCTCCTCATGCATGGTATTATTGTCTTGACAGGTACCTTCAACAAAAAGGATTCAAAAATGGGTCTGCAGATAGCAACCTATATATCAAGATAGATAAAGGTAAAATTTTGATAGTTGTTTTTTTATGCAGATTTCAGACTATGGAATGGAAGATTGCAGGCTGGTATGCACACCAAAGGTGACAAGATGCAATATTAGCCAAAATGATAAGTGTTCTTCAATCAATTACCTCAAAAATATTTTGTAGAAATATGGAATGGAATATTGCAGGCTGGTATGCACACTAATGGTAACAATATGCAATCTTAGTCAAAATGATAATTCTTCTTCAATCAATCAACCAAAATATATATCTATGATTGGAGGCTTTCTCTAACTTATAGGTACAAGACTAGAAATTATGAATGCAGTTGAAATGTTGGACGATTTCAAGCCAATTCTAAGGAAACTCATCTCCAAGCAGCTAAGATAATATTCGAGTATATATAAGGAACTGAAGATTTTGGTCTATTGTATCCCAAAAATGCAGACTTTGCACTTCATGCTTACATAGACGCAGATTGGACAGGTAATATTGATGATCACAGGAGTACTAGTGGATGAGAATTCTATTTGGGACCTCACCTACTGTCATGTTTCGGAAAGAAACAAAGCTCCATAACTTTATCTACTGCTGAGGAAGAATATGTTGTTGCTGCATCTTGTTCTACTCAACTTCTATGTATGATCCAAACATTGTAATACATTCGAATCACTTGTCCTCAACCTATACCTCTTTTCTATGGTAGTACTAGTGCCATAAGTATCTCGAAAATTACTATCATGCACTCAAAAAAGAAGCACATTCCAATCAAATATCATTTTCTGAGAAAATAGGTGCTTGAACAAAAGGTCAAACTAGAATATGTTCCTTCAAAGGAAGAAGTTTCATATATATTTACAAAGCCACTTCCACGTGATTCCTTTGAATATCTTAGACGGAAATTATAAATGATTACTACTTCATCACTCTGTGTTGATAGTGTTGGAAATCAGTTAACCAAGGGGATATCGCCGATATGAAGTCCCAACTAGACCTCACACCATTTAGTGTAGGCGTCCCATCCAGTATAAAGGACCGGTCGTCATATAATTATAGACATGGCTTGGCTCTAGCTATCAGCACGAGTGAGTGATGCATTGGTATCTTCAACCAACAAGGTAAGTGTGTTTGGTGAGTGTGAAATGCAACTGTTTCTAGGTTCTATTACTCCGAAAGGGGGAAGAAAAGTGAGCCTCTAAGTGAGAGGTAATAGTGCCACCTAGGAAGAGATACATGCAAACTAGGAAGGCTTGTCCATCATCCAATGGAATAGTCCACAATGGATGCAGTAGTCATTAAAACCAAAGTATAGGGGAAGATCTGTATTCCATCCAACATAATAGTCCACAACAAATGTGACAATCGTTATAACCAATCAGCGATGAAGGTTTGTCTAGTATCCTGCGGAGTAGTCCACAAGTATGAGACAACAGTGATAACCAATACAACACACTCACAACAAGGTAAGCACTAAAACAACCGAAATAGTTCGAATATCTTAGTACATGTGAAACAAACATGAATTACAAATGCTTAAAGAGTAGTCTTACAAACATCCACAAGTCATGAATGGAGACATGTTGGCCTGAATAGGCTTCTGTATTAAGCAAAAGTCCCAAGGCACATATTCACATAATACATCACTAGCCCCAGTAGTGGAACATTGGAGCCACTCAGTTGTTCCTCAAAGAAATTACTGAAACTCTCTATGCTGTGTGGGAGGAGCCAACGTGACAATTTGTTTGCTCATACAATGAGGGGCTATATATAACCAAGGGGTGATGCTTGACCCTTGTGACTCTTCGACTACTACCATGACTATTCAACTTCCTATGACTTTTCAACTGACATGACTTGTCATATTCATGTGTGTCCATTGGACTTCCACTTTGCATTACATTCGATTTACAATAGACATGGCTCATAGTAGTGATGTGGCCTTTGAAAACTCTTGACACAACATGACATGACACTACTGAGATGGACTAGTTAGCTGAGGTGGAAATCTCAATCCGTTGTTGTTGTTGAGTGATGGATGTGTTCTTGGATGCATTTTGTATTCTCCTCTACATAGCTTGATGATGTGGGGTCTTCAATGATCTTTGATCTTGGGAGATGGTTGAATGCATGTGTTTCCTTTTCTTGTGATTGATAAGCTTCTTTTTCCATCTAGCTATAAGTGAGTCTTCTAGCATGTCTGCTCCTTATTCTCCTTCTTCATCATCTTGCCATGATCTAATAGTTTACCTTTTCCTCCAATTCACTCATGACGGGACGACATCAAATCTAAAGACTCCCTAGTCTAAGATGATGCATTGTTATCCATGGACTAAGCCTGAGATAGGTGATGGGATAGGAAAGAGGGACCATTAACTATGCATTGCATAGTTCTATTTGAGAGGGGGGAGACTGGTCATTGAGACTGTGCAGAGCACAACTCAGGTTTGACTAAGGAGCTCCTAAACACAATCTTGACTGTCGTGGGAAAATTGTGTAAAGGTCACTGGGAGACAGTATTATGCAGTTGAGATCAACAGTGGAAGCTACAAAGTGGGACCCTGGGAGGTAGGTCTGCACAGTTTTCTGAGGGAAGGCGGGACTGGGTAGTAGTGGGACTACATAAGACAAATATACACATTTTTTGCGATCAGTGAGTCCCGACTGAGGGAAGACACTGCAAGACACTTTTGCGCAGTTATGAGAGGAAAGAAAGGCTTGGTTCTCTGCTCATTTTTGGTTTCCAGTAGTGAGAAGGCTTAATGACTGATCTTGTGAAATGCACATTTCATTTTAGGCTTAAGGAAGCTACTGCATAATTCTGGGAAGGAACGCAGTCTGCTAGGCTCTATAATTGCATAGTGCAACTACGTTGGGGAACAATGATTGTGCATTGCACAGATCTAGGTGATGAGCCCCAATTTTGGTACAATTTGGGCTCATTTTTGGCCTATTTTGCTTGCTCAAACCATTCATTTTTATTGTTTATGCATACACTTCTTAGTTTATTCATGTTGTTTGTAGGAGAAAGGATAGTCACTTTATCTACGTAGCTAATGCATTGTGATTCCAGGTTTTGGCATTAAAAGGGAGCAAAAGACAACGAAAAGGTGGCAAGGAGACAACGAGTTGGCACTGCTGACGTAAGGAGAGGTTGTCCACGGTCTTGGGGGACATTCCTCGTGATCCTCACCAAGAACTCCGAGCCCCACTCCATCCTCCCTCCGAGCTTAATACATGGCCAACTGTTCTACAGGAACAGCAGTTCAAAACTGCTCTACAGGAAACAACATTTATGACCATCCTACAGGATCAGCAGTTAAACTCTAGATTAAACAGCCGAGCTCCTAGAATCATGGATACTTGTTGGATCATCGTTTTGTATAAGTATAGAGGCCTTAGCCTTGGTTAGGTTTTTGAAACTCTCGTATTACTATTGTAATTTTGGAGCACAGCTCAAGTTTCGTTCTCTTTTGTAAGCCAATTTGGCATGTTATCAGATTATGAATAAAGAAGGCCACTTTTGAGTTAGTTCTGAGTTTTCTCAAGGAGCTATAGCTCTCAGGTTAGGGCCCAACCTGAGAGCCATAGACCTCCTCAGTGTTGTAATGCATTTACAATTAGGTCCAGCACTTGAGTTTGTTTAGTTTCCTATGCAATTCGGATTTCCAGCTTGTTAGTTTAATTGTTTTCATTAGCATAGATAGGACTGGTATGATGCTTTGCTTTCAGTATTCAAGTTTGATAGGTTGGTAGAATAAATCTCTTGGAGCTCCAACAAAAACAGGTTGTAAAGGCTCACTGCCATCTCACTGTTTGGGATTGGGGTGTAGACCATGATCAGCCACCAAAAAGAACAGCAGTCATTTCATCTCCACGCAAGTTGCCACATGAACGTTTTTCATTAAGGATTTATTCATACATTCTCGACATTGATCCATACTGCACTCTCACACATTAGTTTTATTGCTTGGTTTCCATTTTGGATTTATAGGTTTCATGGCATAATAGGTTAATGAATTCCTTGTTTTCATGCACAGGTCATTTGTTTTATTTACACTGCTTTTGCTCAAGCAATTTCCTTCGTCGTTTTCTTCATCCACCTGCAAGTTCTATTCACCCTCTATCTCACTCATGTGCCCTCCAACTCTCTCATTTCACGTACAGCTCCATCTCCTTCACTCTCGTTGATTCCACCCTTCCAAAACATCAACCCATTGCATGCACCCTTCCTTCGTCTGACTTGCCATTTTCTAAGACATCATTAGGTCCATCTCCATCTCCCTTAGCCTCCCACACCACTCCAACACTCCATCAACTCCTAAAAACCTCCACGGCCAACCATCCTGTAGACGTGCACAGCCATCCTGTAGGAAACAGAGTATCCTGTAGGATCCCCTGCAGCCTTCCTGTAGGAGGCCATTCACTTCGTTGCCGAGCTTCTGAACGTGAGGGACCTCTGTGGATGGGTGCTAAGGATCCTTAGGAACCTCTCCTAGCCTCCCCAACCTGTCCCACACTTTCCTTCCTTCTCCATCCCACCTGCACAATCAAACCCTAATTAGGCCAAGTTCACACTCATTCCACACACCTAAAGGAAAAACACAAAAACACATTTCTCATGATGCAAGTAGCTTAGACCCATGCATTTACACTTGTTAGAGGTAATGACAGCATTCATAGGAGTTGCATCCACATTCTTTGCATTATAGAAGATAGACTAGTTAAATTAGGGTTTCATGGATTTACATGCTTTAAATTGCTTTTGATTCAGTTTTTCAAGCAGCGTAGCCTTCCTTTGAGTTAGTTTTCGTCCATCATTGATAAATCTTCTTCTGTGAGCCTATAGAAGTTGGCTTAAGCCCTAGCGGACTTGTGCCAGCTGACCAAGTGACAGCTGCGACAAGGGCTAGTACTTGTGCATACAGCACCGTCGCTTCCAAGTTTGTACGAACTACCGGGTTGATAAAATTAAGAGACAGGAAGCCCCAGGAGTTGTAGCATTATTGCTACAATACTGGAGCTCACCATCTTTTTGGCGCCGTTGCCGGGGAAGCGTCAGAGTATTAGCACCTGTTGCTTTTCCTCTACTTTCCTACTCTTACCTTCTGCTAAGTAGTTTGCTTCATTTCCATTCTGCAAAAGTAGCATAGAGTTTCCTGCTTTCCTAGACTAATCTTTCCTGCTTTCTTAGATTAGTATTTCCTGCTTTCCTAGATTAATCTTTCCTGCTTTCTTAGATTAGTATTTCCTGCTTTCTTAGATTAGTATTTCCTGCTTTCCTAGATTAATCTTTCCTGCTTTCCTAGATTAATATTTCCAATTCCGCAAATTTCATTTGAGTAATCTAGTTAGTTGTAGATCACTTTGTTTCAGTTTTGCAGGTACAAGGAAAAAACAAAAGCACTAAAAACAGAGAAGAGTCCTTTCCCTTTCATGCCTCGTAGGAACCGAGATAGATCAGGCAAATTCCTACCAAACACCCCCACCACATCACTAAGTCACCCTTCTCTCTTCTTTGGTGACAGTGACCCAGAGGAACCTATAGGTGAACATCCCGAGATATACCAAGACCCTATAGAAGAAGAAGAGTTAGAAACCACTCCATCTGAAGCCATGGCTGATAACAGGAGAGAAGATGAGAGAATAGAAGGAGCTTTCCCCATCCGAGAGACCAATGGGGATATGAAAATGAAAAACATTAGCCCCTCTGCCTTGCCTCACTTCCATGGACTGACCACTGAGGATCCTGATACCTTCTTGTTTGAGTTTGCTGTCCTTTGTCGAACCTATGACTATACTGAGGATGAGCAAAAGTTGAAGCTTTTCCCTTCCACTCTTAAGGATGCAGCACTACGCTGGTTCATGGGATTACCTGGGAATAGCATCACCACTTGGGCTCAGATGCAGCAAGCCTTCAATACCAAGTATAGGGATTATTGTAGGTCCAAGGAAACCAAGGGAGAGATCTTTCGAATGACCATGGGGAATGATGAGTCTTTAGAGGACTATGAGGAGAGGTTCCAACTTAGCTATAAACGGGCCAGATGCACACTTGACCCTGAATCCCTCAAGTTGGTTCTACTTCGAGGAGTCCCTGAAGATCTCCTAGACACCCTTCACATGTTAGCTGGGGGGGACATTTACCAACTGCCTTATGAGGACATCAAGACTGTGTTTCGAAATCATTCCAGGGCAGCTAGAAAACGAGGTAGAGGAAACCTCCTCTCCACCGGTGTCCCTTTCTCCAAACATGAGCTTACAAACCAATTAGAAGATCTTAAGAGTGAGGTGAGACATACCATTGCCATGCAGCTGGACACATTCAGGATCCAGCAAAAGAAAGAGGAAGCTGAGAGAGCCTTGGCTGTCTTCTGTCCTAGGTGCACCAGAAGACACCCTAAGAACGAATGTCCATTGCATTCGGTCGAAGTGTGTTTCGTTTGTGAGGAGGACCACCCAACAAATCAGTGTCCAACCTTGCCTGGGTTTAAAGCCATGTACCAAGGAACTGAAGCCCCCACTGAACCTCTCTACTTCATCAACCAAAGGAGGCCTCAAGGATCTAGACCTTATCAGCAGGGGATGCAAGGGGCATCTCAAGCTTATTACAACCCCAACCACTTGACTCCCATGCCTTCCTGGGGTCCCCCTGCTCATCCTTCCTGGTCCATGCCTCCTCCATGGTCTTATCCACCTCAGTACCCTACTCAACCTACTTCTCACCCATATCACTCACATACCCAGTCGCAGCCTCAATGGAGTGCTCCTCAGTCGGGGTGGAGGCCCCAATACAACACTCCTCCTGCCATTTTGCCTCCACCACCAGTTCAACCTCAGCCTTTACCTCCTGCTCCTCCAAGGCAACCTCAGATGCCTGCTCAACCGAACCCAAACCCCAACAATAGACAGGCTCAACAGGTATATACTGGGGAGACCTCATGCCCTACCTATGCTGTGGAGATCCAGGAGATCAATCTTAGATCTGGAAAGACTCTTCCAGATCGCCAACCTCCTCCCCCAGAGGATGAGGAAACCCATCAGGAGAGTGAACCAAAGCCTACTCCACCCTTTCCTGAGAGACTAACAGCCACCACACAACCGAACCCAGAAGAAGATGAGCTTTTGGGTGAGCTCAAACAGTTGTGTGTAAAAATCCCACTTCTCCAAGCCATCAAGGATGTGCCAATATATAACAAGCTGATTAAGGAGAAGTGTTTCAAACACCCAGGCAGACGGAAGAAAGATGCCTCAACTATCAATGTCATAGGACAACTGTCTGACCTTATGCTAGGACAAGTCATCTGCCCAAAGTACCTAGATCCTGGAAGTCCTGTAGTAGATGTACACATCAATGGCACCATTATCCCCCACACCTTGATTGATCTGGGGGCAGCCATCAATGTGATGACCAGGGATACCATGCTTAAACTCAATCTTCAGGGTTCCTTGAGAAAGACCTCGACAGTACTGCAGTTAGCAGATCGCTCCACCGTGACTCTCGAAGGGATTGTGGAGGATGTCTTGGTCTCAATTGATTCTTGGGAATACCCTGCGGATTTCCTGGTCCTGCAACCAAAGGCCAAGCTTACTGGATATCCTCTCATCTTGGGAAGGCCTTGGTTAGCTACTGCAGATGCTTACATAAGTTGTCGGGCAGGAAACATGACCATCAAGAATGGTCCCATGTCCAAGCAGCTAGTCCTATACCCTCCTGCCCAACCCTCTTTAGAGCATGATTTACCACTCTGGTTGGAGGACGGAGAGGAAGACGAGGTGTACTCTGCACCTCTGTGCACCCTAGATACCGCTAGAAGAAATTCTCCTACCGAGGATGATTTAATTGAGACCCTGATCCAGAATCCACCTTCCAGTGCACTATCTTTAGAGAAGTTGGTGGAGGATGCCCAAGCTAGCACCTTAGTGGACCTTTGTACAACCAGCCCTGTCACTCCCAGAGTCAAAAGTGTGGAGTTCGGCCCTGAGAGAGCGTTAAAGATCAGCTCCTCTCTATCTCCTTCCCAGGAGAAGGAGTTGTGTAGCCTATTGGCCAGCCACTTAGATGCTTTTGCTTGGAGCTATAAGGAGATGAAAGGAGTCCACCCCTCGGTCTGTACCCATCATATATACATCAAAGAGGATTGTAAACCAGTTAGGCAACCCCAGAGGAGAATGAATCCAGCCCTTAAGGACATTGTCAAGGAAGAATTGCAAAAACTGTTGGATGCCGGATTCATTTACCCCATCTCAGATAGTGAATGGGTGTCCCCTCTAGTGTTGGTTCCCAAGAAGAATGGGAAGTGGAGGATCTGTGTAGATTACCGGGAGCTGAACAAAGCTACCAAGAAGGACCATTTCCCTCTACCTTTCATAGATCAAGTGTTGGATGGACTGGCAGGAAAGAAGTTCTTCTCTTTCCTGGATGGGTTCAGCGGGTACAATCAAATCCAAATCAGCCCGGAAGACCAAGATAAGACCACCTTCACTTGTCCTTGGGGTACCTTTGCCTACCGAGTCCTTCCCTTTGGGCTATGCAATGCTCCTGCTACTTTTCAGAGAGCTGTCTTGAGCATCTTCTCGGAGTTGGTCCATGATGCAGTGGAAATCTACATGGATGACTTTACCCCTTATGGGGCCAACTTCCAGGAAGCATTGTCCAACTTGGGAAAGGTCCTAACCAAGTGCATCGAGATGAACTTGTCCCTTAGCCCTGAGAAATGTGAATTCCTAATGACTGAAGGGACAGTGCTAGGCCATACCATTTCTTCTCAAGGATTGCAGGTGGATCCTAACAAAATTGCTCTCATCAAGAGGGTTCCACCTCCTCAAAAAGTAAGGGATGTCCGGAGTTTCTTGGGATTAGCAGGATACTACCGGAGGTTCATTAAAGACTTCAGCAAGTTAGCCTCACCATTGTTTGGTTTGTTGGCAAAAGATGTGGAGTTTAATTGGACTGACGATTGTCAGAAGAGTTTGAATGAATTAAAAGACAAGTTAGTGTCAGCTCCAATCCTAAGGGGTCCAAACTGGGCCCTACCTTTCCACATCCACACTGATGCCTCGAACAAAGCCATAGGTGCAGCCTTAGGACAAGTTGAGCAAAAACTTCCATATGCCATTTACTTCGTTAGCAAAAACTTGTCCAAAGCAGAGCTGAATTACACTGTAACCGAGAAGGAATTCTTAGCTGTGGTTCATGCACTGAACAAGTTCCGACATTACATTACTGGTTACCAGACTTTTGTACATACTGACCATGCTGCTATTAGATACTTGATGAATAAACCAGATGTGAATGCTCGTATTATTAGATGGTTACTTTTATTGCAGCAGTTTGATCTAACCATTGTTGATAAACCAGGAAAAGAAAATGTTGTTGCTGACTTCTTGTCTAGATTGGATTTGTCTGCAGATGAAGATGGGACGGTGGATGACCAGATGCCTGATGAGCATCTGTTTGCTATCTCAGTACTCTCTCCATGGTTTGCTGATATAGCAAACTACCTTGTTTCAGCTCAGTTCCCTCCGCACCTCTCTTCAAAAGAGAAGAGCAAAATCATCAGAAAGAGTGCCTCATTTACATGGATTGGGGGCAACCTGTTCAAGCTTGGCCCCGATCAGATCTTAAGGCGTTGTGTAAGGGAGGAGGAAGTCTTTGACATTCTCCTCACCTGTCATGATGGGCCTTGTGGAGGACATTTTGCATCAAAGAGAACTGCCTTCAAGATCCTGCAGGCAGGCTACTATTGGCCCACACTTCATCAAGATGTCAGAAGATATGTTAGCCAGTGTGACCAATGCCAAAGAATGGGGAAACCGACCCAAAGGGATGAGATGCCTCTCCAACCTCAAGTGACTCTCGAGCCATTTGAGAAGTGGGGCATGGACTTTGTGGGCCCAATCAATCCCTCTTCGAGGCAGAGATCCTACATCATTGTGTGTACTGACTACTTGACAAAGTGGGCAGAGACTAAAGCAATCAAAGCAGCAACAGAAGAAAAGGTGGTCGAGTTCTTAAGAGAGAACATCTTCTACAAGTTTGGCTACCCAAGAGAGCTGGTGACCGATCAAGGGAGCCAGTTCACCTCCAACTTGGTTGAAGATCTATTAGCTCATCACAAGATCAAGCATAGGACTTCCACCCCCTATCATCCTCAAGCAAATGGGCAGGTGGAAGTCACCAATAGAGCTCTAGAAGGGATCTTGACCAAAGTGGTGAACAGCAGCAGAAAAGACTGGGCAGATCGCCTAGTTGAAGCCACATGGGCTTACAACACCACTTGGAAGACCACCACCGGTTTCACACCTTATGAACTGGTCTATGGGAAGAAAGCTTTACTGTCCATTGAGTTTGAGTATAACACGTTGAGGTTGGCAGCTCAGCTGGACCTAGATCTCAGCCATGCACAGCAAGAAAGGTTATTGCAGCTGAATGGACTGGATGAACACCGCATGCAGGCCCTCCTTCACTCAGAAGTGGTTCAACTTCAGAGGAAGGTGTGGCATGACCAACATCTCCATGACAAGCAATTTCAGCCGGGAGATTGGGCTTTGTTGTATGATTCCAGATTCAAAGATTTCAAGGGGAAGTTGAGAACCAGATGGCTAGGACCATATGTGGTGGAACAGTGCCATGACAATGGATCTGTCCTCATTCGAACCATTGATGAGGAATCCATTCCCATGCTTGTCAATGGGCACCGATTGAAGATCTATAGAAGACCTCTCTCAAGACAAGAGTTTATCAGCACTATGGAGAAATCTGTTTTGGTCATAGAGAAGGGTTCTGCCTCCGCTTTGGGCATACCCTGAAGGATCTAAAACACACAAAAAAAAAAAAAAAAAAAAAAAAGAGAAAAATAAAGATCCTTGGGTGAAAACCTCTCTGAGGCGCCCAAGGCAGGCAGTAGGGGTGAAAACCTCATTGAGGCGCTCCTATTGTCTTTCGAAAAAGAAAAGAGAGAAAAATAAAGATCCTTGGGTGAAAACCTCTCTGAGGCGCCCAAGGCAGGCAGTAGGGGTGAAAACCTCATTGAGGCGCTCCTATTGTCTTTCTAAAAAAAAAAAAAAAAAGAAAAAAAAAAGAAAAAAGAAAGAAAACAGGAAAAAGCAATCAGCACAATAAAAGGTTTGCATGCAGATGTTCTATGGAGGAGAAGAAGCCTCTCCACTCCAAGCCAGGGGCCTTCATCATGCTAGCAAAGGATGTCATCAGCACCTCCTCCAAGAACAGCAATGTTTTTTAAGGTATGTGCAATTATTATCATGCTTTGGATCTTCTACAGGAGGATACAGTTTTTCTACAGGAACAGACAGTCTTCCTACAGGAAGACGCGGATCTTCTACAGGAAAATGCCAAATTTCTACAGGAAACTCTGTGTTCTACAGGAAACTTCCTGTAGAAGGTTACGATGGCCGAAATGTGTTTCAAATGAAGATCTAGCGACTGAGGAGTGGATTGAATGCATGCATGCCAATGATGGCACCCCTGAACATTGCCATTATCGTCCTCCACCATCCTCGTCGCCATGCAACCAAGATCCCTGCAGCAGCACAACAAAGTAATCAGTTCTCGTGAGGAAGCATCTGTCAAAGAAAAACTAAGCACCGAGAACCATACCACATCCACGTTGATACATCAGAAGCGCTGGGATCGTGATCGAGAAGCCAGAACCACCAGCATGCAGCATACACCCGAGGAGAAAGAACGGTGACAAGACCCCTCGCGGGGATCCTGTAACAGTTCAACCTGCTCAAGTGAAGACCGTTCACAGCACCGCCATCTGAGATCAAACACGGGCACATGAACGCAGAACCATTCACTTCATCGCCAGCATCCTGTAACCACGAGCCTACAGGAATGTGCAGCCACAGGCGGCAGGTAGATCCATCGCAAAAAAAAAAAACTGGAAATCATGTGCAGCCGCGCGCAGGTAAGTGTTCTAATCCTTCTCTCCATCAAACTGCATGATTATTACTTCGATTTGTTTTGCATGGCATAAAGGTGAATGGTTGAGCGGCCTAAAGGCCAGTGATTGGCCACGTCGGTTAGTAAAGGGTTAGTCAGAGGACGAGGTGGCAGCCACGACGAAAGAAACACGCAGCAAGCACGTGAAGATCAGTCCCGTCAACCGAGAAGTGAAGTTTAACCGAAAAGGGTGGCGGCAGATCTGTGGGAATGAATGCGGCAACAAACGAATGTGCAGGCGGATGATGGGTGACGTCACCCAACGGTCCGGCGGGGACAGCTCACCCCCGCGCCACGAGCTGCGCTGATTCAAAATCTAATCGGCTCGATTAAGCGTGTATCTCCATCAACCTCACTTCAAAACTCGAGTAGATCCTCTGCTTACCTCTGCATGTTGATACGCCGAGCTCTCGGCTACCTGAACGCTGGTAAAGTACCTCTCGACCGCCAGCCAACTAAAGCTCTTCCCGAAGCCTGCGCACTGCTCCTACAGGAACAGTTTCTACAGGAACACCGTCCTACAGGAAGCAGTTTCTACAGGAACGCGGCTCTACAGGAAGGTGAAGTCTTCACGTAAAAAAAGGTGGCAGAAAAGAGGTAACCCTGCAACTCCTTCCGCAATTGGTTTTTTTAAAGGTGGCAAGGCCATTAGTCACAGTGTGGTCATAAAGAATTGGATTGCCGTGCCTATACTATCGCTCCTACAGGATAGCTGTATAATCAAACTGTGGTCTGAAAATTCATTGCATGTTCTGTCTTTAAGACCGAATTTCCTGTGTATCCACCACCTCTGGTATAAACCACTGTGTTCATCATGCCTGGCGGGTTTATCAGGCGAGAGCCCACTAATTCAAATGCATTAAGGAGAAACCCGGCAGTGGTTGAGCTCTTCACTAGAGCACAATGGATGCCTTTCTGTGATAAACTACAGGGCTACGATGATGAAGTAGCCGAGGAATTTTTGCGGGCTCTGCAGCCTAAATCACAGACATTGGCCACGGTAACCTTCAGAGGTCTCAGCCTCAAACTCACCCCAGAGCATATCAGTCGGATTACAGAGCTGCCCATGGGTCTGCCATGGGACAAAGAAGAGCGGAAGATGAGCCAGCAAGCAAAGAAGGATTTCTTCCCACCTGAGGAAGAATTCTCAGAGGATAAAAATGGGGTAAGAAGGACGAGCCTAACACCACCGTGGAATGAAGTCAGTTTGCAAATAATGAAGTATATTACGTGTGAAGGCCGGTTCAGTATAGTATATGCATATCATTTCCGGCTCCTCACTGAGTTAAGGCACGGAATTGACGATCCTGTAGACCAAAAACTAAGCATCCCTTATTATCTTCTACAGTCCCTCATGGAGTGTGCTACCAAACTAAGACAGGGCATCCCTGATTAGATAGCCCATCATGGGTTAATAAAATTGCTTGTGGAAGATGCCTTGCACTCATATAAAGTTCCCCTCTCCTGGGAGTCATTTAGGAATCTGACACGAGATGGAGACATTAAAATGTTGATCGAAGAGAGTGGCTCCTCCAGCACTGAAGACAAGGAAGAGGTGGCTGAGGAAGAAGAGGCTAAAGAAAAAGCTGACTCCCCCATCCTGTCAGCAAGAGAAATAAGGTCAAAAAGCAGAAGAGACAGAGTCGGGGAAAGCCACGTCAGCCCAATTACCTCTCCAGCACTCGCAAGCAAACATAAGGATCAAACCCCCGTAGAAAAAAGAGAAAAAGGGAAGACACCTACCGCTACAGGAAAGGAAAAGCAGGCTTCTACAGGAAGCCCAAAAGCAAAGACCAAGGCTTCTACAGGAAGCCCGACACCAGCGTCTACAGGAAGCACAAGGGTGCAAGAACAGGCTTCTACAGGAAGCCATGCACAACCAAAATCTGAGAAGCAGAAGGTGGATGTTTTAGCCAGAGAGGCAGCGGCTGTATTAGCTGGCCTCAGTACACCACCTAAGCCAAAGGGAAAAAGGAAGAGGGACCCTCCTCTCTACTTCAAAGCACGGAGGAGTGTTCGGATAAAAACAGGAAAACCACAGCAGCAGTCCAGCAGCCCAATTGTCATTGAGGACACCCCTGTTTCTCCCAAAGACAAATCTCCCTCAAAATTCACAGTTACCTATGAAAAGGGCAGCCCGAAGAAGAGCACATGGCAAGACCGAGTGGACCTGTTGGACGAGAAAACCAGGCTACAGGAAGCTGCGAACGTCCTACAGGATACCTTAGCTCGACTACAGGAAACCGAACAGAAAGAAGAAGGAGGACCTTCATCACCCAGGGCAGATGAGGCAGAACCCCCTCAAGAAACAGCAAGAGAGCATATACCTGAACCCAGTCCTTCACCCAATCTGAATTCATATTACACTTTCTTGGAGGCAGGCAAGATCATCCCACAAAAATTCACCGTACCTCTATTCTTCGAATTGGAGAAAGAAAGAGTCCGCTCCCATACCTGGATGCAAATTGCCAAATCAAAGGGGGTGGGGGACATAGGCCCTCTACAAGATCAGCTCAGGGAGGTCAGAAGTGAGTTCACTATGGCTAAACATGTGGCTAGTTGCCAGCAGGCACTTCTACAGGAAGAAAACCAAAAGCTACGGTTGCAGCTGCAAGAACTCCAGGCAAAGGCAGGACTATCCTCCAAGGGCATCACATCTGAACAAGAAGGCAAGAAGGAGCTGACCACCAATATTGAAGGACCAAAAACAGTTCTACAGGAAGAAGAACAGCAGCTAAGAATTGAGGTGCAAGCCTTAAAGGAGCAGCTGCAACAAAAGGGGACGCAATTGGCTTGCATGGCTAGTTGGGCCATGGAAGCCTTGCAGTGCAGACATCCTGCAAAGTCCTATGGGTTGTACTTAAAGGATCAGTGGCTACAATTCCAGATCAACACCCTAGCACAAAGAGGTATTGAGCAAATTCATGACCCACAGCAGTTTACTGAAGTATGCAACACTAGCTCAGCAGAGGATAAAGCTAAGCTAGCAGAATTTTATATCCACAATCTAATTCTGCCCAATGAGGTCTCTTGGGATCCCAATATCGCCTTGGGCGATATGAAACTAATGGCTTTTGCATCATGGCTGAATCATGAGGATTAGAGAGCCACTGAAGAGAAATCGGTCATGAACCGGGAAGTGAGTGAACCACTGTATATTCGGGCAGAACTAGAAGATCCGGTTGCCCTCACCTCAGCCCGCCAACAGTTATCCAATGATCCTGCAGCTTCCTTGAGATTTATAGACCAGCAAGCCCAAGCAATAGCCCATTTTGAAGACATGGACAGACTCTTGGGAGAAACTGCTGGCCATGCTTGTGCATGTAGATGGCATGCTTTGGCACATAGCTTGAAAATCAGGGAATACCATACCCCGACCAGAATGAGGGAAGCATTTGCAAGGGTGGACCTGTACAAGAAATCAGTGCAAAGACTTCAGGCCAGCTGGATTGGCCTCAAACTCAGCCCTCCATTGTTGCTAGGATTGGCTGAAGGAGGTACAGGAAAGGAAGAACGGGCACATTGGGAAAAAGTGGAAAATACAGCAGGGTTTCATATCAACCATGAAGACATCACCACAGAAGCTTGGGATGTAAGGGGAGCAGTAAAGGCCATGAAGGATGAGGATCTTGACTAAGTTGCTCAAGGATGAGCAAATGGTTCAGCTGGGGGGTGATGATGAGCCCCAATTTTGGTACAATTTGGGCTCATTTTTGGCCTATTTTGCTTGCTCAAACCATTCATTTTTATTGTTTATGCATACACTTCTTAGTTTATTCATGTTGTTTGTAGGAGAAAGGATAGGCACTTTATCTACGTAGCTAATGCATTGTGATTCCAGGTTTTGGCATTAAAAGGGAGCAAAAGACAACGAAAAGGTGGCAAGGAGACAACGAGTTGGCACTGCTGACGTAAGGAGAGGTTGTCCACGGTCTTGGGGGACATTCCTCGTGATCCTCACCAAGAACTCCAAGCCCCACTCCATCCTCCCTCCGAGCTTAATACACAGCCAGCTGTTCTACAGGAACAGCAGTTCAAAACTGCTCTACAGGAAACAACATTTATGACCATCCTACAGGATCAGCAGTTAAACTCTAGATTAAACAGCCGAGCTCCTAGAATCATGGATACTTGTTGGATCATCGTTTTGTATAAGTATAGAGGCCTTAGCCTTGGTTAGGTTGTTGAAACTCTCGTATTACTATTGTAATTTTGGAGCACAGCTCAAGTTTCGTTCTCTTTTGTAAGCCAATTTGGCATGTTATCAGATTATGAATAAAGAAGGCCACTTTTGAGTTAGTTCTGAGTTTTCTCAAGGAGCTATAGCTCTCAGGTTAGGGCCCAACCTGAGAGCCATAGACCTCCTCAGTGTTGTAATGCATTTACAATTAGGTCCAGCACTTGAGTTTGTTTAGTTTCCTATGCAATTCGGATTTCCAGCTTGTTAGTTTAATTGTTTTCATTAGCATAGATAGGACTGGTATGATGCTTTGCTTTCAGTATTCAAGTTTGATAGGTTGGTAGAATAAATCTCTTGGAGCTCCAACAAAAACAGGTTGTAAAGGCTCACTGCCATCTCACTGTTTGGGATTGGGGTGTAGACCATGATCAGCCACCAAAAAGAACAGCAGTCGTTTCATCTCCACGCAAGTTGCCACATGAACGTTTTTCATTAAGGATTTATTCATACATTCTCGACATTGATCCATACTGCACTCTCACACATTAGTTTTATTGCTTGGTTTCCATTTTGGATTTATAGGTTTCATGGCATAATAGGTTAATGAATTCCTTGTTTTCATGCACAGGTCATTTGTTTTATTTACACTGCTTTTGCTCAAGCGATTTCCTTCGTCGTTTTCTTCATCCACCAGCAAGTTCTATTCACCCTCTATCTCACTCACGTGCCCTCCAACTCTCTCATTTCACGTACAGCTCCATCTCCTTCAGTCTCGTTGATTCCACCCTTCCAAAACATCAACCCATTGCATGCACCCTTCCTTCGACTGACTTGCCATTTCCTAAGACATCATTAGGTCCATCTCCATCTCCCTTAGCCTCCCACACCACTCCAACACTCCATCAACTCCTAAAAACCTCCACGGCCAACCATCCTGTAGACGTGCACAGCCATCCTGTAGGAAACAGAGTATCCTCTAGGATCCCCTGCAGCCTTCCTGTAGGAGGCCATTCACTTCGTTGCCGAGCTTCTGAACGTGAGGGACCTCTGTGGATGGGTGCTAAGGATCCTTAGGAACCTCTCCTAGCCTCCCCAACCTGTCCCACACTTTCCTTCCTTCTCCATCCCACCTGCACAATCAAACCCTAATTAGGCCAAGTTCACACTCATTCCACACACCTAAAGGAAAAACACAAAAACACATTTCTCATGATGCAAGTAGCTTAGACCCATGCATTTACACTTGTTAGAGGTAATGACAGCATTCATAGGAGTTGCATCCACATTCTTTGCATTATAGAAGATAGACTAGTTAAATTAGGGTTTCATGGATTTACATGCTTTAAATTGCTTTTGATTCAGTTTGTCAAGCAGCGTAGCCTTCCTTTGAGTTAGCTTTCGTCCATCATTGATAAAGCTTCTTCTGTGAGCCTATAGAAGTTGGCTTAAGCCCTAGCGGACTTGTGCCAGCTGACCAAGTGACAGCTGCGACAAGGGCTAGTACTTGTGCATACAGCACCGTCGCTTCCAAGTTTGTACGAACTACCGGGTTGATAAAATTAAGAGATAGGAAGCCCCAGGAGTTGTAGCATTATTGCTACAATACTGGAGCTCACCACTAGGCTGCAGAGCAGAATCACTAAGGGTTGAGGCTGTGCAGTGTGCATCTTAGTCGGGGTTTGGTGAAAGAGAGTTTTTTGGTGAGAAGGATTTTCGGGAAAATGGCTAAGTGTGGGAGGCAGGTAAACTTGTGAGGAGCTTGACATTGTGATCACACACTTAGCATACTTCTATGGCATGACAACATAGACCATTGGAACAAAAGGGAAAACCATTACCCTCTATCATACTATCTAGAACTAAAAGCGACAAGTGCGATACTTGAGATAGAATTTACGACAACCGTGACGACACTTGTGCGACAATGCTTAAAACTTTGCGTATGAGTGCGACAGGTGTTTACTTGGCAACGATAACTTGTATACACAAAGACCAACCTTGAAGGTCACCAAAAATGCCAAAATATGACAGTTGATCCAACAAGCAAAAGGGACCAAGACACTTAGAGGAAACACGTGGAATGGATTTCAGTGCTTGCAACCACGCATGTCATTGAAGAAAAAAAATGATATTAAAATGATAAGTCGTCATTCATGCTACACTAAGAAGTGAATTTCAAAATGTGTGCTTTAGTTTCCATACCTACCCTCCAAAGGGTTATGCATCAGATGGAGTCTTCATGCAGTCCCAATCTTCTATCATACCTTGGGTTCCTTGGTCTCCTTATCTTCCCTCCTCAGCTCCTTGAGAGTCATATAGCATGTCATCTTTCTTCGTGGCCACTGAGAGGAAAATTGTGTAGCTTAAGTGGGGAGTGGCTTGTGTGGGATATGGCCCTGGGGGGACACATCTACATAATTTCAGGATGCAAGGCAGATTGGGCAACTAAGATGCGTGAAGGACAAAGCTGCGTAGTTTTTGGAGCCAATGGGTTCTGGCCAAGGGGAGGACATTGTAGGAAAAAACTGTGCAGTTTTGGATGTGAAGGGAGGTTTGGATTTCTACACATTTCACAGTTCTAGCAGGCAAGGGAAAAACCTTGAGGGTTGCAGATGTGAAGTGTGCAGTTCAGGAAAGTTTGATGAGGCTAGGTTGCTAGTGAAACTCCGAAATTTGGTTAAGTGTGGGATCATTGGAACCAATGTGAACAATGATAGAACTTGACTAACATCACACACTTGAACACTTAGTGACACAACATATACAATCCAAAACATATAGAACATACTTCGCTTAATGCAACAACCTTTGTGACAAATTACGACAAGTGTGGCTCCAATGATATAATTTTAGAGGATAAAGGAAACACTTGTGCAAGAGTGCATGAAATGAGTGTGAAACATGTCTATGTGGTTAGGACAACCCTTTCTCATAAACATTTCCCCTTGAAGCAAAACAAACATCCCTTTGCATGACAAGCGATAATTCCCATGCCCAAAGATGACACATACTATATAAAGATAAAAGCGTGAATGACTCTTAAGATTTAGGAAGGGAGCTTGAAATCATGAGATTACCAATAATTAACTAAGGAATGACCAATCATAGGATCCATAGTACTCTCTCAAATTTTAGTGCAACCTTGCAGCCTCTACAACACCTAGCGACACACAGGTTGAATACCAACTTCTTTGTGCTAGTTCATTTTAGTGCATGGCCTTGGTCCTTTAGGGAGTATTTATTCATCATGAATATTACTTTAGCTCCTAATTAACCCATGGGAAGACATGGTCCCATTTGTACCTTCTCAATTGAATACAACATAAGATTTAGCCAAATCACAGTGTTTCGAATTAGGAAGGGTAGTTTAGCTCGTGAGCTTAAGATTTCTAGAGTATAGTTTTTTATCTCTTTTGTGGTTCCGCTGCCAGAAAGCCTAGAAACTACCTTGGAAGACTCACGTAGGAACATAGGCATTGATCCACTTCCATCGAGCCTGGATAGTACACCGATGAAGTTGCATACTTCACCTTTCTCCGTAGGAAGCCTTTCTCTTCTTTCACCTCTTATATTTTTTATAAGAGAACTATCCATTGGCACTTATTTATTTTGGGGAAGAAGAGGGATCCAAACTTATTGAGAGCAGGAGAGGTTGTTCCTTAAGATAAGCATATGAATACCCCTAACTTAGGTTTTCTCGTTTATATTTTCCCCTTCTCCATTTCTACTAGTTGGATAAGCTTGAAAACACCAAAACAGAAAACTGAGTATAGGCATGAGGTTCCTAGTTTGGACACAGATTCATGGTTGGACCAAATATCTCCGTACAAATAGATCATGTTTTCTGTCAGAACTTCATTGTCCAAAAGATACAACCAATTACAAGGAAGCTGGACACAAGACTGGCCAAATGTTGAAGTGTCAACAAGACTCTTTGAACTTCAGCCACATACACATTTGAAAGCCAAACAGGTCGAGGCACAACACTTATGTGTAATGAACACAAAAGGAAAAACTCAACAAGGAAAAGAACAAAGTAAAAATAAAGAAAACATAGAACCAGGAAACAAAATCAAAAGACAAGAGTAAAAAATGACTAAGCAAACATGATGTAGAATAAGAAAACCAAGGCAAGCTATGAAAAACGAGTGCAAAATGGGTGCACGAAAGAGAAAGATAGTGATGCAGCTAATCCTACTCCTAAGCTAACAACTAGAAGGTCAAGGTCACGTAAAATTAAATTTCTAGTGAAGCCACCATGATTGTTCCTTACCTGCATCCACAAAGATAGGAACAAGTAAAATGGATAAAAAGTGATGTGCAACATAAGATATAAAAACTTTAAAAGCTTGGAAAAGAAAAGTAAGGTCTTTCCTGTGGGAAGAAAGATGTGTCACAACCACTACTTTCATCCAATTTACAGGCTTACCTTCTTGATGGATACCACTTTTTAAAAAACCTCAAAAGTCTCTTGTAGATGCGTTGTAATCTGGACTGAGCTTATTAGCAAGCATGAGGAAGGATTAAAACTTGCTTCCTGCAACAAAGCTTTCCAAGTAATATTGTTCTAGCCATTCAGTGATTGGATCGTAAAAATCATGATGGCCATCTTGAAAGCCTTGTGATCTTTGAAAGGATGAATTTTTTATTCGAGATACAAGATCACGATGGAAATATTGTATGGGAAAATGGATTTTCTCATTCTAAGATGTCATGCCATTAAAGTGAGGACCTACCATAACCATCATCGAAGGCTAAAGTGCCTCACTTGTTTGATAAAAATTTAAATAGAAAGATGTTGAACAATGAAAATCAAAGAGTGTGAAGCAACTGTCATTGGTTATGTTGATGGGAAAATGATAAGACGAATGACAGTCATCAAGGACACAAGATTGGTCAGATGAGCTGATAGAAACATGAGATTCCCAATTTGCAATAAATAAAGAAAAATTGATTTGAACAATCTTTTGAATGCTCTGAACAATTGAACCAAGTTCCTTGTGAGCCAGATATGATAGACCACCTTCCTTCAACTAGTGACCGATTGTACAAGCACCATAGTGAGAAAAAGAGTCTTAAAAGGATGCTAGCATTGTGAATACATGAAACTAGTTGAGGAATGGTGAATGGAGAAGAACTTGATTCATGTGACAACTTGTGCATTTATCATCACACAGGGAGATTTATCATGTGATGAGAGGGCATATTAGCAATACAAGATTCACAAGAAGACTAGGGAGATGACAATTAAGGGAGAAATTCATTAAGTACGATTCTTGCGGGCAAAGATAGTACTCAAGATTATCAACTTCACAACTCCATGACTTCATGAGAGATGGACATTCCCAACCCAAGTTTGATATGAGGGATTTGCATGAAGATGAATGAACTGTAACAGATTCGTGAATTTAGTCATAAGTAAAATCTTGAAAAATTGAGAGGTCGAGGTCAAACTTAGAATACCAAACATTTTTTACATGGGAATTCAAAGCGAGTGAAACCATGCATATAGATGGATTGTGCAAGGGAAACCAAATATGATTTAGTTCGGGGGGTTTACCAAAGTCACGATATCTTGACATAACCATCAACGGAGGTTGAAGCGCCTCGACTCCTTTGCAGGTTTGTTGGGTCCCTATAATACTAGTGATTACCCCATTACTATTGTAGTTGTATCCCTTATTAATATTGTTGTGCCCCTATTTCCCCCATATTGTTATTATTGTGCCCCATATAATCCATCTATTGTTATTTTTGTGGCTTTATATTATTATTGTTAGGTCGGCTAGGTTATATTGTGACTCCTTAGACTCCTATATATAGAAAGGAGGTTTTGTCATTTGAATCATCCAAGAATTGCTCATTTATGTAATGTAAAGGAGGTTTCTCCCTCGAAGAGGCTGAATTCTAAGGCGTGGATCTCTCTTTTGTATCTTTTTGTGAGCTGGTTTCATAACATTTGGTATCAGAGCTTTGGATTCTAGGGTTTCGCTGCTCCAAACAGGTCATCGTGGAATTTTCTCTATAACTTTTTCTCTGCAACGTTTCAGAAGCTAAAAAAAAACCATTTGAGGAGAAATTGCACTGAATCTCGAGTCCAAATTTCAGAGCTTTCGCACTATATTTGCGGAGATATGATCTGAGGAAGTTGGTCTTTTTGCAGACTCTTGAATTACATTCCAAACAGGTGACCTGGGGAAAATAGTCATAACTTTCTCTCTGAGAATCGGATTGAAATTTCGTCAGAAGGTACAGAAAGAAGACGGACTGTAGTTTCTTATATATATTTTTCAGATCCAAAGGTTGAAACAGTGACTCGTGGCACGTCGTACAAGTTCGCTCTACTAAACTAGTCTATAATCAGGTCATCCTGGGAGATTGTGCATAACTCTTCCTTGGAGAATCCGAATTGGATCAAAATGGTGGCATTGGAAAGAGGACACAGAGGGCTACTACAGGTCAAAATTTCAGAACTGGATGATCCAAAATTGCAGAGATACATCAGATTCAATATCAAGCTTCTAAAAAGTGAAAAAATGTGTGTAGTTTTTTTTTTAATTTTTGCATAAGCTTGGTTTGAAAAATTAATTTGAATCGGTAATTGATACCTCGAGGAAAGAAAATGCAAACACCTAGTAAGAAACCTGAAAGCTCTAGCATGACTTATGAATAAGAGGAAGAAATGCAACATGATATATCAAAATTACGAAACCAAGTGCAACAAGTGTCACTTGCACAAAAAACAACAGAATCTAAGATGGATGGTTTAAGGAAAGATGTAGAAGCTAAGATGGATGGTTTAAAGAAAGGTGTAGAAGCTAAGATGGATTGTTTAAAGAAAGGTGTAGAAGCTAAGATGGATGGAATGGAAGCTAAGATGAATGGCATGGACACTAAAATTGATGGCATGGATGATAAGATGGAAGAATTGAAGATAAATATGAATATGTTGCTACAAGAAATGGTCACTAATGGTGAAAGGGTAGTAAAGGAAACTCATGATGAGAAAAAAAGAAATGTTAGTCATGATTCCATAGACTCTAATATTGGATCGAAGACCCACCATATTCCAAAAATCGATATGATGAAGTTTGATGGCAAGGATCCCACAACATGGATATTACAGATGGAGCAATTTTTCAATCTCAATAATGTGCAAAACACACAAAAGGTACATATTGCAACTTTATATTTGGAACCAAATTTGTTTGTATGGTATCAATGGCTTTGCTTCTGTAAACAAATTATCACTTGGGCACTTTTACGGAAGAATTGACAGAACATTATGAGAATACAAAAAGCAACACTTTTTTTAGCCAATTGATAAGTCTCAAACAAAAGGGTTCAATGATGGAGCACATTGAGGAGTTCCAAAATTTGAACATAAGGTTAAAAAGTATTCGAGAGGAGCATAGGATTGATGTGTTCATAGGGACTTTAAAGGATAATATCCAACATGATGTTCGCCTTTGGGAACCTAATTCATTAGAGAAGGCATTCAGGTTAGCAAGAAAAATGGAAAGCAAAATTATGGCAACCAGGAAGCATACCACTCACAACTATAAAGATGGAAGTGTTGTTGCCCCTAGTCTTCCACAACCTATAAGGTTGACACCACAACAATTGGAAGAAAAAAGAGCAAAAGGACTTTGTTACAGTTGTGATAGCAAATACACTAAAGGTCATAAGTGTGCTGAGAAGAAATTATTCTACATAGATTGTGGAGAGGAAGAAGAAAAGGAGCAAGAAAGGTCAAAAGAAGAGGATATACTCCAGGAAAAAAGCCTAGATAAATAAGAAATGAATCCGACCATATCTTGTAATGCATTGGCAGGAATTACCACTCCTCAAACCATCAATATAGAAGGACAAATCAAGAAGAAAAAGTTAATAGTGTTGATTGATTCAGGAAGTACCCACAATTTTATTCATTGTAAGGTAGCAAAAGAATTGAATTTCTTCTTATATTCAGCACCAGAGTGTCAAGTGATGGTTGCAAATGGAGGAACAATAAATTGCTCTGGAAAGTGCCATAATATCAAGCTATCCATGGGAGAATATGTATTGACTATCTCAATGCTTTCCATTCCAATGGGAGGTGCTGATGTTGTACTAGGAGTCCAATGGATACAATCCTTGGGTACAATAGCTTTTAATTTTCAAGAACTTTTCATGAAATTTTCTGTGGAAGAAGAGGAAGTTGAATTAAGGGGTATTGCAGGGAAACAGGGAAAGATAATCAGCTCTAACGGTATGACAAAGCTTCTAAAAAAGGAACAAAGAGGTGTAATTGCACAATTATGTTCGCTAGATGTTTCCACATTGGAATCATCTATTTCTCCAGATCTCCAAAAATTCTTGGACAATCATTCCAAGGTATTTGAGACTCCCAAAGGTCTCCCACCTATTCGTGATCATGATCATGCTATTCATCTGATTCCAGGAAGTGTTCCTCCAAACATCAGGCTGTACAGATAACCCTATGCTCAAAAGAGTGAAATTGAACGTATGATTGCAGAAATGCTAGAGGCTGGTATAATTCAACCGAGTCAAAGTTCTTTCTCTGCTCTAGTAGTATTGGTGCACAAGAAGGATGGATCATGGTGCATGTGTCTGGATTATAGGGAGCTCAATAAGCTCACTATTAAAGATAAGTTTCCCATTCCAGTCATTGATGAATTACTGGATGAATTGCATGGATCAATTTACTTCACCAAGTTGGATCTTCATTCAGGATATCATCAAATCAGAATGAAGACTGAAGACATTCCAAAACCAGCATTTAGAATTCATGAGGGTCATTGTGAATTTTTCATCATGCCTTTTGGCCTTACCAACGCACCTTCAACATTTCAAGGTTTGATGAATTCCATTTTCAAACCATTCCTTAGAAAATTTGTGTTAGTATTTTTTGATGATATACTAATCTATGGCAAGTCTTGGAAGGATCATGTTGAACATGTTGACAGGGTGCTACAATTATTGGAGGAGAAACAATTATATGCAAAAAGATCCAAATGTTTCTTTGGAGTACAAGAGGTGGAATATTTGGGTCATATTGTATCTCATGAAGGAGTTAGGGTAGACCCTATAAAAATTAAAGCCATTAAGGAATGGAAAATCCCCACATCCATAAAGCATCTCTGAGGATTTATCGGGTTGACAGGGTATTATTGCAAGTTTGTTAAGAATTATGGGAGAATAGCAGCACCTCTAACAACATTATTAAAGAAAGATGCATTTTCATGGACTCCAAAAGCAACAAAGGTCTTCGAGCATCTTAAAGAGGCAATGTGCTAAGCACCAGTCTTATCTACACCAGACTTCACAAAAACCTTTATTGTGGAATGTGATGCTTCAAGAAATGGAATTGGTGCTGTTTTAATGCAAGATGAAAGACCCATTGCTTTCAAAAGTTGTCCAATCAAGGGAATGTTTTTACACAAAGCTATTTATGAGAAGGAAATGTTGGCAATACTCCATGCACTTAAGAAATGGCGACCCTACCTAATGGGAAGACACTTCAAGGTAAAAACGGATCATGATAGCCTTAAATACTTTTTAGAACAAAGATTATCCTCTGAAGAGCAACAAAAGTGGGTCACAAAGGTGTTGGGTTATGACTTTGAAATCATCTGCAAAAAAGGGAAGCAAAATGTGGTGGCAGATGCACTCTCAAGAAATTATGAGGATGTGGAAGCATTGTTGTGTGCCATTTCTATTATCCAACCAGATTGGATAAACGAAGCAAGGGAGGAATTGTTATAGACATTTTTGTGCCTTACAGCATTGAGCATGAAATGTCCATAATCCAAGGGATCCAAAGTCCCTAAAAGAGTTGTTCCTGCCCCTAAAGGAACAAGGTCAACCAATGACAGATTCTCCCAGAAGTTCTCCACCAAAAACCACTCAGAAACAGTCAATTCAGGATCAATTCAGAGGCTCCACTAGCTGCCTGCGTTGAAATGTAGAGGTTACACTGGCTAGGTGCACTACAACGCAGGTGGAAGCACTACCAGGGTGCGCTGAGTGGGAAATGACAAATGGAAAGCTCATTCAACGAGGTGGAAAGACCCTGGAAGCTTCCAGAATCTTCTCCAATGACACTTGCCTCAATGAATTCGACTGATGATGAGTAAGAGGTTCTCAACCTCCAAGTGGAAGCAAGAATTGACAGAGAGAAGCCACAAGTCAAAACATAAGCTGACTCATCCTCTCTGCTTACATCTATATATGGATCTCTCACCCAGAGGTTTAGGAGGCTGGAATTTTGTACTTTGCAGAGAATTGTTGTTGGTTTGAGATTGAGATTAGTACATTGGGTGATTTATGCTTTGTTGGAGGAAAGGAAGGGATTCCTTTGCTGGGAGGTAGATGCTGGATCGGGACTCACTTGGCTGTATCTCCTCTTGAACTTTATTATCATATCAATAAAGCTATTTGAGTTTCTCCTATATGCTTGTATCTGTCACACGGAATCTGTCAAGGGTGCGGACACGACTGACCTTCCTAGAAGTCTAAGACATTCTAATGACAAACAAGACAAAATGGAGTGATCTTTCTCTAAATACACCTTTTACAACATGAAAACTACAAGTGTTTAGGCTTACCTTATTCCAAAACGCTGTTGTTGAAGTCCGTTCTTGACGATCCGGATGAGCTCCTCCTTCAAGTCAATTCCTGCAACCACAAACAATCAAACAATTACCAAGCACTTGCATTTCATATAATAAAACATATATTCAACATGCAGACCAAGGAACACATGAAATAACTCATTAACACAAGCTATTGAGAAAAATAAACCAGTTTGTATTAATAACGAAACAAAGAAACTCTTACAACCTGGCCTTGGTGTTGTGCAAGTTCCTCCCAGGGTCCATCAAGGGTTTTCCTCTACTTTGACAAAGCTCACCCTCTCCCAAGTAGAATCAAGTGAAGACAATCTCTCCTCACAAAGGCTCTAATGGAAGACCTAAATCCTGCAGCATTTACCCAAAGAAAATGTATAGCTCCAACCTCCTCTCCTTCTGGCTCAATGCCTTCATTTATAGTGCTGTAAAGAGGTTATTCAGGTCCACTATCAATGGGATCATCCCCCTCTATGGGTGGGATAGCTCCCTTATTGATGGGATAAGTTCCCCCTTAATAGAGATACATGAACCAACTGGAGGCGCATCCATTTCATCAAACCGACCTCTAGAATGTTCTAGAAGTAACCACAAGTAACTTTTTCAAGATAAAACTCGCGCATTTTGCCTTTTACAGAGGGACGCACCTGTCCCTTAACATACAGAGCGTCCATGGACGCATATTTTGTGAACATGGTCAGCGTCCCCGCAGGTAAGGCTAGAGAGAACCTGCGACCCCAGAGATAAACATTATTTTTACAAGACTTTCTCTCTTCTTTGAGTTTGAGATGGATAACAGAGGCATGAGACTTGCCTAAGAGGGTAGCATGACTTGTTGATTGGAGCCATACTAACTGTAAGTAGTCAAGGTGACATTTTTTAGTGTAACAGATTGCCCCCTAAAGTGCGAAGCCTGGAATAGAATAGGGTTTTGTAATTCTAGGAAGGGTGAAGCGCTTTATCATTTCAAGGATTGCCTTGTGGATGGCCTGGTTGGAACCTGCAATTTTCAACACAAAATACATGGATAAGATTATATCATCACTGAGGTAGGCATTCCCATACTCAGATTCAAAACTTTAACTAATGGACTAACTATTCTGATACAGGAATGATCTTGCAGTACATCATTTTTATAGACTTTTGTAGACACAGTATGGACGCAGCCATCTGTTTATGATTAGTCTACATAGATAATGAATACAAAACTCCTCGCAGCCTGGATGGTAGAAACTAGATCCAGGGTCTTCACTTCTACTTCCCGAATTGGTACGATTCTAGCCATGTGATTAAATGATTCGATGTCGAACATGGTAGAAACCACTTGATTACCAGTCAATGATGTAAACTGTTAACAAGCGTGAGAGAAACCACCAGTAATGTCAATGGTCCTCAAAGTACCAAGCACAACCCGTGAAATGTGAATAGATGTTTTGATGTCGAACACTTCACGGAATCCTTTGATCGAAAGTCAATGATGTAAACTGACGTCAAAGGCGAGAAACCTGCCATTGATGCATGCAGACTTCAAGGTACTGTCGATTCCTAAGTCATCTTTCTAGATAATGTGTCGATGTCGATAGAAAGCGACCCGTTGCAGGCAAGCCTGCAACACGAAATCATTGTTCAAGTTGAAGAAATGTTGCTGTAAGGACTGACTCAGGGATGGTCAATGGATGACAAGTATTTTGCAGATGAAAGTTTTGCTTGCAGACCTCTTGAACACATAACGACACAACAGATGGTTTGGTGACGAATAACTCAAAGTTGATCCCTGAACCCGGTTAAAGATTTTCAAAGTGATTTAGTCAACTGTGAGGTAAAAGATTTCCCAACCCAGGTGAATGAAAAGTGTCGTGTTCAAGAGCGGTAATAAAGTTTCTTTTGAGGCAAAAGGTGACAAATAGGTTCATTCTTCTCTTTTTTCCCCCACCATTTCTGGCAAGTACCTCTTTATTTTTAACAAGCTTGAGGAGGATAACATATGCTTGATTATAAGCTCATCCTTCGGACGAGTCCAACCTAGTTTAAATGCGAACCCTAGGAAGGAGTGGTTCGTTCCTGTTTGTAATTGAACAGGTCCTTTACTGTAAAAGTTTAACGAGCCCAGTATAGGAGAAACTCGGCGTTTTTCATTTTTAGAGAGTCTGAAAAACTTAAGGAAACTCCACGTTGAACTTTTTCGTATATTTGTGTCCCTCAAGCCCGAAAAAGTATAAAATAATACCTGGGGGAACCGCTTGATCTTGCGACCAAGGAGTACTTTCATAATAGTATCGTTGACCTGAAAAGTAAAAAGCGATCAAAGACACGTCGTTTTATTTCCTTATCGAGTTTGAAACGACAAAAACCCGGCAATCTTTTCCTGATTTTACGGTCAGAAAAGAGCTAAAAGGGGACCGTCTTTTAATTCCGTTTTAACGAGTGAAAAAGAAACACTCGGCGATCTTTTCATGTTTTAGGAGTCAGAAAAGGGCTTAAAAGATGACTCTGAAATTTTGTTTGTGAAAAATTACAATTTCCCTTGAAATCCCTTCGTCCTGCACAAAAGCGACACATTACTCATACCTGTTTAAAATAGGCAAAAATACATTTGAAAACATCTTTTCATGGTAAAAAATGAACTAATTCATCCAAAAAACCTATAAAAAGACCTTTTACCATGTCATTTTTACCGTTTCACTGTTGAGGTTGAAAAAGGAGCTTTTGACAAGAAACTTCCCGTGGTTGCTGCGGAAAATCTGACCGTCGGAATCGAACGCCGCTTCACCGAGGTATTTTACACATCCCACTCTTCATTTTTATCCGTTTAGTTTTTTGTTTTTGGTCTCTGTTTCATTTTTTGGGGGGGTTTTGGGTTCAAAATGCGCCTCTCGGCGGACGCAGGTGCCCTTCGGGTGGGCCGCGTCCCCCGACTTTTTCTCACACGGGAAAAAGGTCTGGGGACGCAGTCCGCCTTCAGGCGAGCTGCGTCCGGACGCCCTGTGCTAAAAAGCCGGGGTGCGTCTTCCGCAAAGGGCGCATTTCAAAACCCTAACTCTCTCAAAAAACCACCAAATTTTCTCAAATTAATTTCTAATTGACTCTTTTGATGTGCAGGGGCCAAAACATGTTAGACTGGAGAGAGAGAGAGCACGTAGAAGACGATGAAGCTGCGATTAACCACCAACCCTCTCTGGATGCCTTAAGAACATGTGGATTGTACAAATATTGGACCATACCGGGCATGAGGGGCCAGGTAAGATTTTTGGAATGGCTAGTTGAGCGATGGAACGTTCAAGATCAATGTTTTTACATTGGAGGGCACCAGCTCGAGATAGAGCCCTCGGATGTATACTTTCTCACTGGCTTGCCAAACAGAGGTGAGCAACTCAACCTTGCGGGGACCAGGCCGGGTGGCCAATCCCTTGATGATCTCCGCGAGGAGTGGTGCAGACCAGGGACTCACCATAAAAAAGGCGTGGAGATAAAGCACATCGCTCTGGCGGAACTTAGAGTTATTGCATTTACGGTCACTAGGATTTGTGGCGCGGCCGCCTTGCACATTGCTTCCGGATCCCAAATGCGGATGGCAGTTGACTGTTACCAAGGCACCATCTTCAACTGGTGCGAAGCTGTGTCGGCTCATATGAAGAGCCAACTAACCAAGGCAAAGAACGGACGACTAAAGACTTTTGGATATGGGCCTCTAGTCGTGAGCTTTGCCTTGGAGAGAATTCCTATGCTGATCCCTCAGCAACTCACTGTTGATGACTTGGGTCCTCGGGAGCCAAAGCTTGTTCGATGGGTTGCGGTGATGGCCCGGCATCCTGACGAGGGTGCTGCAGTGGTTCGATTCTCTGACAGTTACTTCGACTGGCTAGAGGGCCAGCTTTTTGTGATACAAGACTTTCCATATGCCGGAATGGATTTCAGAGGTGATCCGGACATGGTTCTTCCACAGGGAGAACAATGGGATGACAGAGGTACTTTCATTTTCACAAGTTTTCTAATTATGTATTTTTTTATTTTTCATATATATCGTCTCAAAGTAACAGTAAAATTTTAAAAATGCAGATGTTGGACCACAGCGTCCAGCCAATCTCCGGCCTTACGACAGACGACATCCAGCTGCACCGGCACCGGCCTTACAGGATGCGACAGCAGAAGTACTAGCCGATTTGGAGCATGATCTAGAGCGTCTCACGGCAGATATACCTGAGACTACTATGGATGACATTCCAATGAGGCTTCAGCGCTTCGTGGTTGCAGTCCCTGGACCGTTTAGGAGATTTCTGCGCAAGATAGCCCGCGCAGTGGTGTCGTACAGAGAGCACCACCAGTGATTGACTAGTCACTTTTGTAGTCACATGTGACATTTTTGACTTTTTGCACTATCATTTTGCCGATCATAAGGTGTGTTAAACCTATGATCGAAGACGATGTATATATTTTTGGACACACTTCTATCTATATCTATATATCACTATTATCGGCTTATCTTGTTTAACATGTATGATGAAATGTCTTTAAATTTACTTGCATGATTATTATAAATGTCTGTCCAACACTTGAGAAGCAATTGCATCTGCTAATGTATTCAAAGACCTTGGAATATGTTGATATTCAATGTAATCAAATTCACGTTCCAAGAGACGCACTCTCAAAAACAACCTTAATAACACAGGATTTCTAATGGCATAAACTCTATTAAGCTGTAATACAACAAGTTCAGAATCTAACCTCACTATCAAACGTCGAATTCCAAATGAAATAGATTCGGATAATAATTCAACCACTGCACTGTATTCTGCAATGTTATTCGTTGTTTGACCGAGGCTTACCCCATGCATAGAAACTAACTCGTCAGAGGGCGAATAGATAACCCAAGCTGCGGAAGAGATATTCCGTGTACTACGACAAGCACCATCAGCAAATCCAATGTATGTTTGGAGAGGCGTCGACATCTACAATATCAAGAGTAAAACCAAGATGAGCCAAAATAATGACGAAAAACCACACTTGCTAAGCTAAGCACACTGACTAAACTAACACACTTGCTAGCTAGAAAGGAAATCTAACCTATCTAAAAATTTCTCCATCCATCATTTTAAGCATAATACCTCTTTAGGTAAAGTCCATTTCTGGGTTTGCCCAAAGAGTCCCCATCAAAATCAACTAACTCATAAGCCCCTTTTGCTAGCTTTCGCTTTACAATGTAGGGCCCATGCCACATGGGAACGAATTTTCCAGCACCTAGCTTATCGTTCGCTTGATCATATAATAGTACTAGGTCTCCTTCCGAAAAACTTCGAGGGGTTACATTTTTATCGTACTGAGCTTTCATTCGTTTCGCGTGAGTCTCGATAGCTAAAGTAGCGTCACGTCGAGTCTCATCTAATTTAGCTAAGTATAACAACCGTTTCTCCTCTTCGGAAGTAGCTGGAAGTAATTCGACAGCCATTTGAAGTGATGGGATTTCGCACTCAATAGGTAACACAGCTTCTAAGCCATAAACTAGCTGAAAAGGGGTGAAACCTGTTGAATTTTTCACTGAAGTTCGATATGCCCATAGTGCCGAAAATAACATGTTATGCCAATTCGTTCGATGGATACCAATGATCCGTCGAATCATGACGACTAGAACTTTGTTGATTGACTCAACCAAACCGTTGGCTTGCGGATAATAAGGTGTAGAGCTATCGTGGCGCAAACCAAGCTGGCTTGTAAGTTCAGTCATCATGACATTTCGAAAATGGCTTCCATGGTCCGTAATGATTGCTTGTGGGACACCAAACCTAGTTATGATATGATTGAATACGAAAAGTGCAGCTGTCTTGCCGCTTGCGTCGAATGTAGGCATCGCCTCGGCCCACTTAGTAAAATAATCAACCGCAAGGATGATATACGCATGCCCCCCGGCCGAGTGAGGGTTACAAGTAATAAAGTCAATGCCCCATTTGGCGAATGGACCAGCGGCAATTATAGGGTGGAGAGGAGCAGGTGGAGCGCGCATCTTGCGATCAAACACTTGACAGTTGTGGCATTTTCTGACGGCAAGGATACAATCTTTAAACATAGACGGCCAGAAATAGCCAGCGCGCAACACCTTCTGAGCTGTGGCATACCCAGACATATGACCGCCACATGCTCCAGAGTGACAATCATTCAAAACTCTCTCAGCCTCATCGTGAGTTAAACAACGTCGAAAAACTAAGTCTGCCCCCAGGCGATAAAGTGTATCTCCAATAATTCTGTATTGCTGGGATTGAAACCGAATTTTTCGACGGTTTTCCTTGGAAGTTTCAGGCCGAAAGGTTTGGGTTTGGAGATAGATGATTATATCCCCATACCACGGATCTACAGTGCTAATAAGAAACAAAGATTCGTCCGCAATGGACTCCTCTGCCACAGTCTCTGTGTCAGCACTCGGGAAATCACACATCAATTCCGCAAAGACTAAAGATTTCTTAGACTTGGACTTCTCAAACTCCAAGTCGAACTCTTGCAGGATGACGATCCATTTAGAGTACTTGCCCCCTAGCAGTTGTTTTGTCAAGATATAAATCATAGGGTTGCAATCCGAAATAACAGTAGTTTTGCGGAGAAGAATGTAGTGACGAAAACGCTGGACAGCTTGAACGGCTGCCAGGGCCAATTTCTCCACATGTGAATATTTTAACTCAGTTGGATTTAAGGTTCTGCTAAGGTAATATATCACATGCTCTGCCTTGAATTCATCTTCTTGAACTAACACCATTCCAATGGTGGAATGCGAAGCTGCGAGGTATAAGAAGTAGTCCTGGTTGTAGTTGGGAGGATGCAATAACGGTGCATGGGTCAACGCGTGTTTCAGTGCATCAAAAGATTGTTGAGCAATCTCGTCCCAAAAGAATTGTACGTTCTGTTTCAACAACCGTGTAAAACCTTTAGTGACCTCGGCGTAGTTAGGGATGAATCGGCGTAAAAAGTTTGCTTTCCCTTGCAAACTTTGGAGTTGGCGCAAACTCGAAGGAGGAGGCAATTGGATGATAGCCTCGACTTTCGAGGGATCGACGCGAATGCCGGTTTTGGAAACAACAAATCCCAGCAATCGACCTGTTTCTATACAGAAAACACACTTGTGGGGATTCAACCGAATTCGATAATGCCTACACCTCATAAAGATTGCTCGTAGGTGGACAAGGTGATCAGCTCGGTGTAAAGAATGAGCAGGCAAATCATCGAGATAGGGTTGCACAATGTGCTTGATGTCATGAAATGCATAAGACATGGCCCGTTGAAAAGTAGCACCGGCATTCTTAAGGCCAAAAGGTAATTTGCAATAAGCAAATGTCCCCCATGGACAAATGAATGCCGTTTTTGGTTGATCGGCAGGTAGAATATTGATTTGATTATAACCCGAGAAACCATCCATGAAGGAAAACATCTCACTTCCGGCACAATCATCAATAATTTGATCGATATAAGGCGTAGGATAGTTGTCTTTTGGACAAGCTCGATTGATATCCCTATAATCGATACAGATTCTTATTGTTCCTTGTTTTTTATTGACGGGAACAATATTCGATACCCAATCCGTTAACGGGATCGGATAAATGAAACCTGCTTTCAACAGCTTTTCGACTTCGGCTTTGATTGCAGCTGCTTTTCGAGGGTGAATCTGACGCAACCGTTGCCGAATGGGTTTAGCATCCGGGTAGGTTTTGATTTCATGAACAACAATGGCAGGATCGATTCCTGGCATTTCTTCGTAGGACCAGGCAAACACGTCGCGGAATTCTTGGAATAGGGCCTTGTAAGTTTCAATTTCTTCGTCAGTACATGCGGCACCTATATGAATGTTCTCCTTGATTCCGGGCTTCACTGAAATATCAATGGGAATAGTACGAGAAATATTCCCTAAATTCAGCTCTGAATCAGAATGTTTCGTTGGATCCTGAGCGTCTTTGACATATTCAGCGGTAAAGATAGATGAAAAATCATTTTCAAAGCATCATCCTTAGGTAAAAACGAAGATCTGTGATGGAGATCGTCCCATGGTAGATCATCTACACTTAGGATTTCGCGAAGTTGTTCGTCAGATGACACTTCTTCGGGAAACGTTATCCGTTCTAAGGGTGAGGTGAAAAGTGACTCTTCACTGACCACATTCATTTGGTCGGTTGAATGAAAGTCGGTAAAAGACATAAGAGCTTCATAAGCAATCTCATACGGACTCAACGGCATAACATCACCGAGTGAGTCTAGCTCAGAGTCAGAGGGAACATACCAAGGATCATCATAAATAATGTTTTCTGACGTGATCATATGAATTGTTGCGAACGAAGGGTCTGCATTGAGTGGAGGGAGAGGAAAAGTTCCCAGTAAACCGGAATCCTTAACTAAACCTACACCAATGTCCCTATAAGGGATTGTCGTTTTACCAACATGCTGGATAGTTTCTAAAGAGGTTGGGTCGGATGAAAAGTATGTCAGCTGATCAATAGTCACGATCTTACCGTTATGTGGAAACTTAATGACTCTGAAGACCGATGAAACGACCGCTGTCATAGCATATGACCAACTTCGACCCAAAAGAAGGTTGTAGTCTAGAGGGGCATCAACCACTTCCACATCCAGACTAACGGTTTTACCTTCGACCCCTATAGGCAATTCTTGTAGAATACCAAACGGACGGAACCCACGGCCATCAAAGGCCTTAAGGATGGTGGGGGATTGGTTCAACGAAGGAGAACCAAGCGATCTCCAACATTGAATCGACATAATACACGTAGAAGCTCCCTCATCAATCACAGTCCGATGAATAGGCCTGTTTTTGACTATCACTGGAATTTGGAAAGCCATTTGATGGGGGAGACGCGGTGTACTACTTTCTAGATCAAAGATCATTAGGTTCGGGTCCTGAACATCGACAGCTCCAATAGCCGACAAAAGCAATTTTCGTTGCGCTGGACATGATTGCAGCACTTCGAGTGCCGACATTGCTGAAGGTGAAACAGCTAAGTCTTCAACAATGTTGTAATTCTGGGCTGCTCTCGCATGTGGATTGAAAGCAGACCTTCGAAGTACACCCTTGGCGGGCGGCTTAATCACTAAGTCTGGGTTAGGTTTTTCGATCTGTAGTGGATCGGAACCAGGAGCTGAGGTTGATGGGTTAGAGTTAGAAGATTCTGCTTCTTTACCATCAACAGGAGCCTTACTACCATAATCTTGCGATCGAGTCGCAATCCTGACATGAGACATCATCAAAATGGGTTCTTCACTGGCATTCGAAGAAGAACCTATCATCTTATTTTCCTGCTCGGGGAATGGATTTTTTAACACAGCAGGAGTCGGAGAACCTTTAACTATTTTCACTACCTCGGCCCGATGAGGGCAGTCTCTCGTAAAATGATCTTCTTCACAAATGAGACAAGGATAACGAGGTTTGCGCTTTTCGTCATTAGTTTCCGACTTTTCCGTTTTCTCCTTTGGAGCCTTGTCTGCTTTAGCCTTCTTCTTTCCTTTCTTCTTTCCACCGTTTTTGGATTTGGCCGTAGATGACTCTACAGCGTGAATGTCGGCGGTAAGTTCAGGAGGAGAAGACTCTCCTGTCGGAGAATCAGGCAAAGTGATAATTGGAGTATTGGAGGTCTTGGAAGACTTCTTCTTACTCTTCGTAGTCACGATACCGATCATACCATCAGCGGCATGAGATCCCGAAGGAGCAGCAGCGATTTGGTTTGACTTGGGAAGATCCGGAATTTTCTCGTGTAACGTACCCGACTGAGTGTAAACTAAGTCAAGGTATTGTGCCTGAGCAATGACTTGCTCCTCAGTAACTACGCCGGCCTTAGCTACATCTTCAGTAATTCTTGGTAATAATGATTTTACAAACCATTCAGCTAAAATTTGGTCCGGGATAAAAACTTTCACTAATCTCCTTCGACGTCTCCACTCATGGATGTGATCAGAAATGTACGTGGATGTCGATTGTTTTAGCGAAGTTAATAATTCCGTACCATTATCGTATCTGACTGGTAACTGAAAATGAGTTAAGAATGAAGTAGCTAACTGGCTAAAGTTGTAAAAAGAAGCCCGTGGCAACTCAATGTACCACTTGGCTGCGAGACCAATGAGTGTACGCTGGAAAAGACGTAAGCGGATAGAATCATCTGAGATGGAATTTGATGCACACCAGAGGTGGTAAGTCATCACGTGATTAGACGGATCCTCTCCAGACTTACCTTCGAACTTGGGTATATCGCTGGGCAACTTATTTGGCATTGGCGGCCAGAACGGAAGATATTGAATTGGATCGTTCGTTAGGCGCGTCAAGTCGGGTAAATCTAAAGTCGCAATAAATGGTAACTGCCGGTTAGGATCTCGGAAACTCTGAGTCACAATACCAGCCCCAGGAGGAGGATATCCAGGATAACTAGGAACAGGATTCGCATTGGGGATATTATATCCTCCTGGAAAACCAGGATTAACCGGACCGTACTGGGGTTGTTGAGGTGGTTGATAATTGTACCCAGGATACGGTTGATACTGGTAAACCGGTTGTTGGGCAGCTTGACCAGGTTGATACTGTCCCTGGTACGGAGGTTGAACAAATTGAGGTTGAGTAGTAACAACCGTACTTGTACCAGGTTGACCTGCAGGCATCTGGACTGTGGTTTGAACCGTGGGTCCAGACAACGGTACAGATGTCTGAGGAACGGTTACAGGGACAGTAGAAACCGGAGCTGCCGATACTCCAGATGTAAGCATGGTAGATGAAGCGGTAGCTGCTGCAGCCGTGTGAGGTGGAGTACTCGGTGCAATTGGCGGCTGAGTAACTACAGAAGTTACAGGGGTCTGAACACTTGACTGGACAAGTTGCGGTTGCTGGGGTGGACCAGGAACTGCAGGTTGTCCTGCTTGAGGTACCGACTGTATACTTGGTTGCGACATCTGTTGACCCTGTGACGGATCCCATGTTAACATTCCAGGGTATTGACTCGTAACAGGTTGAGGATACTGAGATCCATAGCCGTATTGAGGATAGGGTTGATAACTGTAAGGTGTAGTCCCATATGATTGCCCTTGAGGTGGTTGATAACCTTGACCAGGGTATTGACCCGTAGGTTGATAACCTTGAGGTAAATACGAATACTGGGGTTGACCTTGACCTTGAGGTTGGTATCCTTGAGGTTGATACCCTTGGGGTTGATACCCTTGGGGTTGCCATCCTTGAGGTTGCCATCCTTGAGGTTGATACTGATACTGAGGTTGACTTTGGGGTACATATTGAGGCTGGGGTTGATACCCTTGGGGTTGATACCCTTGAGGTTGCCCCCCAGTCACAAATGAAGTACCTTGAGGTTGCCCCCCAGGCATTAACGAAGGTTGCCCCCCAGGCGGTAATTGGCCACCTTGAGGTTGGTTAATGGGAGTTGAACCTGACATCATATAAACTTCACCTATACTCAATGGTACATTACCACTGTTTCCAACTAATAACCCATGATCAACAGGTTGAGGAGATGCTCCCGCAAAGGTACCAGAAAGTGACTGATACCCAGTAGGAACAGAAGGACCGCCATGTAAAAATGATTCAGGACTTTGCGAAAACACAGACGACTGACCAGACATATTTACAGGAGAATGAATTCCTCTAGGTGGAACCGGAGTACGAGGTGTAGAAAAACCTACTGAGTTGTCTAAAAAATTGGTTAATGCAAGGTACCAAGACTCACTTCTAGGAGGACTGTAAAAGATGGATTCACGCTCCCTTAGATCAAGGGTAATTAGATCTTCAGAATCAGAAACGCCTATTTCTTCCTCTGGAACAAGTTCTTCTATAGCAATTAATCCAACAGGAAGATTTTCGGTGATAATTCTTTCTATTCTTGGTGAATCAGGAACACTAGGAGTTGGAGTAACAGGTTCTGAAATTTCAGGTTCTTCGCCTGTTTCACTGGCAGATGAAAAACTACCAGCAAGCTCGGAAACTGTAACAGCTTCGGGATTGTAACCTGTTTCTAATCTTTGTAATCTGGATGGACTACCAAAGAAGATTCTCCTTCTTCAGGTGACCTACTTTACTGCCACTAGGAGTTACAAGGACCTTTAAACCCTCTAAATAACTGGGGTCGTCTCGAGGAGGTGAACCCCTAAGTTCACGGGATCTTCTCAACAATTCGGCCACAGATACAACTTCAGGAGACTGGCCCGCAATACGACGGGACCTTCTCGGTAATTCCGCCACAATTAAAGATTTTAACTACAACACACGAAAACAAAGTAAAAAATTTCAAATCAAACCACCTAAAGTCTTCTAAAGAACCAATCAAATTTGAAGCACACGCCTAAATAATCTAGAGCGTCAAACCACACACAAACAGTAGTCTTCCGGACCAAAAGCGCTAGTTGGTGATTAGGCCCAACCTCGCAGGATTCAGTACAGAAATAGTGGGTGGAACAGTTACCCCGGCAACCTGCTTAATGAATAGACTGGACCAAGTTCCTCCACTTTAACCGTCTCGAAGTGAAGCGAACCCCCCAGAAAATCCAAGTGAGTATAACCGACGTCTGCTCCAGGTACAGTGGGACCTTCCCTCCACCGTCACCTTGGGTAGAATCCTAGATATTATGGCCACTAAGGTTACCAATCACAACAATTACACCTGGGGGAACAGTCTAAACTCCGACAGCACGCAAGGGCAGAGTAGCAAGCTCCAATCCCCTTACCGGCTCCTTGACAACAATCCAAGGTTTACCGATAAGTGACCCCTGGCTCCTCGACAATGGTTAATCCGAGGTTTACCGTTTGTAATACGTACTGCCTGGCGTCGTTCCCAACGAGGGAGGAATGATCCCCTCACTGGTTCGGACACGAGCTCGTGTTTCTCCTTTAAGAGGAGCTTTCCCAGAATGTAACTGAAACAATTGGATTTGTTCTACTCAAGATAGACTATCTGTTTGGTTTTGTAGTCTTGGAGAGTTAAGTACTCACCTACTCCAAGACCCTAGCCTAAGCTATGTTGGTGCTTCAGAGCCCTAGAAAAATAAAGATTACTAGATTGATTTTAATTTAAGCGTTACTTTTAAGGTTGTTTCTTAAGTCAAAAGGTGATGGAAGTGAAACTAGTGGTGTGTTGACTCGACTCGAAACCACTACAAAATGCACCTAAAATGATTTATCCACTACTTTACTTTTTCGATGAATTGCTTAACTAAAAAGTTGAGAGAATGCAATCCTTATAAAAGCAACTTCTTAATTGAAGACAATCAAAGAAACAATTCGTTTTTCTTTTCCAAGCATAAAAACATAACTTCTCTTTACATGCACGAAAAAACTCTTTTCTTCTTTTGAAAACAAAAAGCTACTTGAAACAAGACTTTTAAGAAGATGTTTTTGTATTTTTCTTTTAATAAAGCAAATAAATCTAATATAACCAAAAATCAATCTTAACAACTCTTAAAATCTATGAAAATGCACTCATAAGCAAACTAAAGGCAAATTTACTCTAAGCAATCTTAACGAGGCCAAAACTAACAATGATTATTTCTAAGGTGTTTTACTTGATCACAATCAAATCAAGGACTAGCTTATTGCAGAACCAAAAACTAGTCAAAACAAAATTCTAATCTTTTTGTCCTTTTTGAAAATGGAAATCAATACTTTAAAAACAAGCAATTCGAAATTTGACCCAAAACAACTCAAATGACAAGTTGCTCAAACAAGGAGACTTTACGGCAGGCTCAACTTCTAAGAAGGTTGACTAACCAGAGATATCTAAGGCTGGACAACTTTCTAAGCTCAAAGTTACTACAAAGCCTTTCCAAAAATCAAACCCTAGGTCTAAACTTCGTTGAAAACCACTAAAACACTCAAAGCTCACAAAACCAGTTCAGGTAAGAATTCTTGACAGGGTACTAAAGGATCTGGGCAGAAAACACTAAGAAAAAACAAAATCTAAAAGTAATTTAAGGCAAAAATGGAATTTTCTTAACTTTTACAGGAAGACGCAGGCCAGCAGTTGTCACAGGTGCGACCCCGCACTGTGCAGTCGACAACAGCGCGTCCAAGGACGCACTGTGCAGCACACAGAGACTGCGTCTTTCTGGAAAAAGGAAGAAAAACTAAAGCCAACTAAAGCTACAGCTAAGCCACCCAAATACTAATTCTCACAGTCAAAAACCAGAAAATAAAAATGATTTTCTCAAAGCAAAGTTCATATAAAGGAAAAGACTCTCTCATTAATGGATTCCCCAGCGGAGTCGCCAATTTGTCACACGGAATCTGTCAAGGGTGCGGACACGACTGACCTTCCTAGAAGTCTAAGACATTCTAATGACAAACAAGACAAAATGGAGTGATCTTTCTCTAAATACACCTTTTACAACATGAAAACTACAAGTGTTTAGGCTTACCTTATTCCAAAACGCTGTTGTTGAAGTCCGTTCTTGACGATCCGGATGAGCTCCTCCTTCAAGTCAATTCCTGCAACCACAAACAATCAAACAATTACCAAGCACTTGCATTTCATATAATAAAACATATATTCAACATGCAGACCAAGGAACACATGAAATAACTCATTAACACAAGCTATTGAGAAAAATAAACCAGTTTGTATTAATAACGAAACAAAGAAACTCTTACAACCTGGCCTTGGTGTTGTGCAAGTTCCTCCCAGGGTCCATCAAGGGTTTTCCTCTACTTTGACAAAGCTCACCCTCTCCCAAGTAGAATCAAGTGAAGACAATCTCTCCTCACAAAGGCTCTAATGGAAGACCTAAATCCTGCAGCATTTACCCAAAGAAAATGTATAGCTCCAACCTCCTCTCCTTCTGGCTCAATGCCTTCATTTATAGTGCTGTAAAGAGGTTATTCAGGTCCACTATCAATGGGATCATCCCCCTCTATGGGTGGGATAGCTCCCTTATTGATGGGATAGGTTCCCCCTTAATAGAGATACATGAACCAACTGGAGGCGCATCCATTTCATCAAACCGACCTCTAGAATGTTCTAGAAGTAACCACAAGTAACTTTTTCAAGATAAAACTCGCGCATTTTGCCTTTTACAGAGGGACGCACCTGTCCCTTAACATACAGAGCGTCCATGGACGCATATTTTGTGAACATGATCAGCGTCCCCGCAGGTAAGGCTAGAGAGAACCTGCGACCCCAGAGATAAACATTATTTTTACAAGACTTTCTCTCTTCTTTGAGTTTGAGATGGATAACAGAGGCATGAGACTTGCCTAAGAGGGTAGCATGACTTGTTGATTGGAGCCATACTAACTGTAAGTAGTCAAGGTGACATTTAACATAAGCTATTGAGAAAAATAAACCAGTTTGTATTAATAACGAAACAAAGAAACTCTTACAACCTGGCCTTGGTGTTGTGCAAGTTCCTCCCAGGGTCCATCAAGGGTTTTCCTCTACTTTGACAAAGCTCACCCTCTCCCAAGTAGAATCAAGTGAAGACAATCTCTCCTCACAAAGGCTCTAATGGAAGACCTAAATCCTGCAGCATTTACCCAAAGAAAATGTATAGCTCCAACCTCCTCTCCTTCTGGCTCAATGCCTTCATTTATAGTGCTGTAAAGAGGTTATTCAGGTCCACTATCAATGGGATCATCCCCCTCTATGGGTGGGATAGCTCCCTTATTGATGGGATAGGTTCCCCCTTAATAGAGATACATGAACCAACTGGAGGTTGGAGCTATAACAGAGGCATGAGACTTGCCTAAGAGGGTAGCATGACTTGTTGATTGGAGCCATACTAACTGTAAGTAGTCAAGGTGACATTTTTTAGTGTAACAGTATCTCAATGATGTTTTGTTATATTTGCATATTTAGTTTATATCTGATCCTAAACTAGTTATGAATGTAAATCCGTGTCTTTTGTGTAGTTTTCCTCTCTTGTGATTTTGTAGGGACTTGGTGAAGCTGGACCTGTGAAAGAGCAGGAAGCGGGAAGCAAACAAAAGAGAGAGTGATTGGATCGACAAACTAGCGGAAGACACCAGTTAGTTATAACCTTCTTTCTCTATTTACATCTCATAAAGAAGAATACTCAGATAGTTTTCCTTGTTTGTTGCTAAGGCACTATCACACCTTAGAGTGGGATAGGGGCATTCCGAATTGGATACTTTTCCCAACAACAAATTGGCGACTCCGCTGGGGATCGTATCTTGTTAGTTTATTTGTGTTTCTATTGTTGTTCTTCTCATAAACTCAAGAGTGCCAAATCGAACTGCATTTGCCATCTACAAATGCAAAGTAGAGATCAGCTACTCTAGTCCATTCGCTGGGCCTGTTTATGATCTGAACAGCTGATCCACAAGTTCTCTAATAGCCTTTTGTGATAGATCTTAGTCCTCCTTTAAATCATCCTTCTAATTGTACCTAATTGATAGCTTTTATCCAGCCAAAAACCGTAGATTAAACTGCAAACCGTGACCGAGAACCCAGAAACCATTCTCGTTTCTGCTTCAGCGCAGACTCTGTGAAGAGGTTCTGCATTTCAACGCAGGTCCCGTGAAGGCTACTTGCGCTGAAGTTCAGTTTCTCTATGCTGGGGGTGCGCTGATCAGCTTTGGCCTTGTGCAGCTATGGTTCCCTGCTTCCTTTTGCTCAGTTTTATCTCTGTTTTTTCAGCCTGTTATCAGTGTGTGTACCTATCTAAAACCCCTTTTCTTTGCCTCAATTCCGCCTCAGTTGTATAAAGAAACTGTATTTGTTCTTTGTGTATTTGTTACATCATTTGCAGTTTCCCATTACAAAAGTAAACTAGTCATATTGTCGTCCTTAGATCTAGACCTGTCGTAAGTGTCGTTTTGATCTTAGGAGTGAGTTTTTTGTTGTTCACAATTGATTTAGCTTTTACTTTTGTCTTTTGGTTTGAATTTATGCATTTCTAGTGTCGAAACAAAAAAATCATAAAGTGTCGTAATCGTCTTTTTTATTTCGAAAAGGAAACTTGTTTGTGTTTTTCACTTGAAATTGAATTCAAATTTGTACAACAGCTTTATTTTTAGGCATCAATATTAAGAAAGTGAAAACAAATACATGCATATGTGCATTTTCATTTTGACAGTTTGTATGTGTTGATTTAGGAAAAGTGCATTTACAGTGTGTTCTATGCTCTTTGAGAAAAGATGGTGTCTTTCTTTTCCCCTTGTAGCTAGGATTTTCATTGTTGAAAAGATATAAAAGCTTGCTTATCATCTTTAGACTGCATTTAGGAACTGTATCATACATCTCGTGGTGATCCAGAAAGGCAAACTTCTAAGAAAGATCAACCTAAAATAAATTGAATGAACTTAACAACGCTTTGTAACTTAACGCACAACATAGAGGTCTAGGCTAGAGACGTGTTCCGACGTCGTAAAACCTGGTCACTGGTCGCCTCACTGATGGTTGGGTGATTCCTCCTGAGAGACGATAAGTGCCAGTACAGATTGTGCTCCCACGTACCGTCGAGTATATATTGGGAGACCCCTATAGGAATAAAACCTTTATCCATAGGAAGCCGTGTCGGCCGCCCTACTGATCGCAATGCACTGAACACAGCATTCGGGAAGATTGACCGCCCGTACCCTAAAATGTATTCTGTGGTTTTGCGAACAGTTTGGCACACCCTCTACCTAGAACTCCAGAGAAGTTCCTTTTGGCCTTTTTCAGACTCTATAACAGAAAAATTCCATCTGAGCATTTCTCACTTCGGGCTCGTTAAAACATCGAAGGAGACTAGATTCATCTTTAGCTTTTTCTCGACTCTTTAAAATTGAAAAAGCAAGTTGTGTCTAAGCGTCGTTAAAATTTATTTTAAACAGAATAATCACCCTCTTCCCTACGTTGATCTTTAGGTTGAGAAAATGGAACCTACCAACCAATGAATTCCCCTTGGTGGAAATCCTAGTCCCTTCTCCTCTTGGGGAGATGTTGGTGCGCCCCATATGGCCACATTGTCGCTTCCAAGACTGACAATTGGCCTGCCCATCTGGCTCTTCTCAACCAATGTCGTTCAGAACGCCACTATTCCTGAACAGTCGAATCAACATTTAGACGAGTCCAGAATTTCCCACCAACCTTCTACTTCCTCTCATTCCTCCTCTCTTCCTTCCTCTTTGCGTGACGGGACTGGTAAAACTAAAAACCAAACTCCCAAGGAGAAGAAGGAAAAGAAGAAGAAAGAGAAAAAGAAGAAGGAGCCAAAGGCAAATAAGGGAAAACAAGTTTCGTCTAATGAAAATCCACACACAGCACTGACCAGGCCTAAATCGCCATGTGTCATCTGCAAGGGAGACCACTTTCACAGAAATTGTCCTTGCATCCCTCGGATACTACGGGACTGGTCTCTCCGTTTGCACAATCCGGTGTCATCAACCTCTGATAGCCATGTTGAAAGTACACCGTCAACTAGCGAAAGTGAAGTTCTAGGACAAAAAGGGAGAACTAGACCTTCCTGTAGATTGTGTGAAGGCGACCATGCCCTCCACCATTGTCCCTTCTTAGACGAGGCTAAAAGAGTCTTGGAAGATCGTCTGGTTTCACCGTTACGACTTCCTCCTGGATATAAAAAACTCTTGCCGAGTCCTTCGTTAGTTGAGAATCCAGCTGGCCCGCTCAAGTGGTCAACTGAAGCGTCTATCATTGAGGATAAACTGACCGAATCCATACCAGACGAAAGTCAAAAGGTCGAGGCGACAGTTGACCCAGTCTTGCCTTCAGAGGATTTATCTTCGAATGATACAGTCACTGAAGAGGACAAGGATGACACCATCCAGATTCTTTTCATCAACACAGACTCCGACGAACACGGGGGAAATGCACCCATTCCTTTATCGCAGGAAGGAAGTTCGTCAGAGCGATATCCGGCCGTCTACTCGGTCCCACCACCAAGCAACCTAGTTGTATCCTTCGACTGGAACCAACTAGGCAGACCCCGTTGCCAGCAAGCATACCATTCAGAATTATCGTTCAAATATACAGAATGGTAATGGCTGGCACCATCATTGATGAGGGGGCATCTGTGAGTATCCTTTCCTCTATTGCTTGGAAAGCGCTTGGTTCACCATCGCTTTTGCCTGAAATGAGAAATCTGACAGGCTTCGATAAAGGAACCAGTCGACCTTTAGGGATCCTCCCCAATGTGCCTATCACATTGAAAGGGAAGACCGTTCAAATGAACGTGATGGTCGTTCAAGGACCCTTGGATTATAACCTACTCCTTGGACGAGACTATATTTATTGCATGGGAGCCATCGTCTCCTCACTCTTTAGAGTAATGTGTTTTCCGCACGAAGGAAGAGTGGTCAAGCTCGTGGACCAGCTTTCATTTCCCGGATCACGCATCGCAAATAGTCATATACCATCCCTAAATGGTCTCTTCATGCAAGAAATGTCTCAACGCACGGTCTGTCCTCCCGATGAGCGCGAGTGATTCAAAAGGATATGACTGGAACCCAGGGGGCATGCGTCCTGGTCTGCTTCGGCAGGAAAACTTTGGGTATAGGGTAGGTTTCCGCGGGATAATATGACTAGTCTGTACCCCGTCCGTGATTGGAAGAGGGGTTGTTCTAGAATAAGATTCTTTTGTCAAAGTTATGTGAATCGGCGGGCGTCGTCATTCACCTTTGTTCATCTCGGTGGACATTGCCGAAGAAATGTTTTGTTTGCTGCGCAAATGAGACAATCTTTGGTAACCTGAAAGAGGTAGGCCTTTCCTGGTAGAACAAATGTTTTATCTGCAAATTGAGGGGTAACCTTGAAATCGTACTTTATACCTGGGGGCATGCAAACCTTTTGGAGTGAAAGCAAGGGGCGGCTATTTATTTTTTAAATTTTTAGGTCCTCCCTTTAAACTTGTAGGTCTAACCCTTTAAACTCGTAGGATTAGTCGTTTCCGAACTTGCATAAAGAAAGGATTCTAGGGCAAAGCTTTATAAGGTGCAAGCCCCATAAAAAATGGCATCTTAAATGAGACATTCTTATCATATGACTGGATTAATCAAGCAGTTTTAGCACATAGTTCATGCTCGTTAAAAAATAAACATAAGATCGAGCAGTGGTTTTCCGCGTTTAAGCTCGTTAAAAAATGAACTACCCTCCGGTAAATAACCACCGTGAATGTAACATTATCAGTCATTAAAGCCTTGGTCGTGTTTGCACCATCACCTCCACTTTTCCATTGGCCGATCTTTCACCTCCATTTGATTGTTTACCCATTTTGAGGAACAGCTGCGAAGAGTGATTTCACTAGCCATCCTTGTGACACTGCCGTGATTGGAAAATTCCAACCCTTACCTGGAATCAGCTGCTACCCGTTTTATCACTCGTTCCTCAAAAGACGAGTCTTCTTTTAGCTCTTTTCATCTGACTCGTAAAATATGAAAAGATTGCCGAGTTTTGGCCTTCCAGCTCGTTAAAGTGACCGGGAGTGCTATCCCTCCTCTAGATTTTAATCTTTTTGGACCTGAGGGATTATTGCACAAAAAGATCAAGCGCTTGTTTTGTTCGGCTCGTTAAAACTATCGAAATTTCATCCCTTCTGTATTGTTTTATACTTTTTCGGACTTAAGGGATTAGATGACGAAAAAGGAACTTTGGAGTTATCTTTACGTACCTTTTCAGACTCTCTAAAAATGAAAAGGACTGAGTTATCTTTGTCGTTAGACTCGTTAAAAAACATTAATAGCGACAAACTTGTCTTTAGACGAGAACGAGTTTCACTATCGCTAGGCTCGTTAAAACATAGCGATGGGTTTGCCCGAAGGGCAAATTATAGAACAAGCATATGTTATCCTCCTCAAGCTTGACAAAAATAAAGAGGTACTGGTCAGCAATGACTGGGGAAAATTGGGAAGAAACTCAAAGAACTTTTATTGGTAGCAAGTCGCTCTTGAACATGACACTTCCACTCTGTGCCTGAGTCAGGTTGGGTTGTTTCATTCACCGGTCACATCACCATGGTCTCACCATACCATCCACATTTGGGGTAAATGCTACCGATCCATCACACAAGTGTCGCTGATATGTTCAAGAGAAGTCATCTAGAGAAATCGACCGTGTCCCATCCACTACCATATATTATCCTTCATCCTTTCATGACCGCCACCCTGAACCATATATCATCAGATCATTTTCACCTCCATCAAAATCATTTGCTCCGTTCCGTGTCACTGATGTGGGATACATTAAGGCCCTCCTTTGACGGATCGCTTCTTGTCGACATCAGCTCATTATCCAAGAATTTTGATCTAGGAACACCCCCTTCAGTACTTTGAAGCTTGCATGCCTTAATGGCAACTTTATCACTTCCGGCGACAGGTATACATCAATGACCTTCGACCAAAAGATTTTGCGTGGTGTTCGACGCCAAGTCCTTTATTCACACCACGTGAATTGTACTGCAGTACCTTGAGGGTCATTATCATTATCGGTGATTCCTCTCGCGCTTGTTAACAGTTTACATCATTGACTGGTAATCAAGGGATGTCTTTCCATGTTCGACTTCAGAACATTTCTCACATGGATCGACTTGTACTTAGAGTGAAGATCGAACGAGATTGAAGACCCCGGATCTAGTTTCGTCCATCCGGGCTGCGATATATATTCAGGAAAAATAAAGACATTGACATGTACAGCATTACAACACAGATAATCATCCTACCAAAAGGATGATGATTTCATCAAAATCATCAGTCTACCATCAGACGATTGTCTGTTCTATGTACAGAAAAATGAATTTATAAAGCTGAGCATGGGAATGCCCGCCTCAGCTAGATCATGAAAGCAGTATGAAAAATAATGTATTGTATTGTATCCTATTACAGGTCTCCTCCCAGCATTGAAAGAACTTCAGATCCTCCTAATAAAGCATTTCACCCGATAAACAGCCTCATACTTTAGGGGGCAACTGTTATAGACATTTCTGTGCCTTACAGCATTGAGCATGAAATGTCCATAATCCAAGGGATCCAAAGTCCCTAAAAGAGTTGTTCTTGCCCCTAAAGGAACAAGGTCAACCAATGACAGCTTCTCCCAGAAGTTCTCCACCAAAAACCACTCAGAAACAGTCAATTCAGGATCAATTCAGAGGCTCCACTAGCTGCCTGCGTTGAAATGCAGAGGTTACACTGGCTAGGTGCACTGCAACGCAGGTGGAATCACTACCAGGGTGCGCTGAGTGGGAAAGGACAAGTGGAAAGCTCATTCAATGAGGTGAAAAGACCCTGGAAGCTTCCAGAATCTTCTCCAATGACACTTGCCTCAATGAATTCCACTAGTGATGAGTAAGAGGTTCTCAACCTCCAAGTGGAAGCAAGAACTGACAGAGAGAAGCCACAAGTCAAAACATAAACTGACTCATCCTCTCTGCTTACATCTATATATGGATCTCTCACCCAGAGGTTTAGGAGGCTAGAATTTTGTACTTTGTAAAGAATTGCTGTTGGTTTGAGATTGAGATTAGTACATTGGGTGATTTATGCTTTGTTGGAGGAAAGGAAGGGATTCCTTTGCTGGGAGGTAGATGCTGGATCGGGACTCACTTGGTTGTATCTCGTCTTGAACTTTATTATCATATCAATAAAGCTATTTGAGTTTCTCCTATATGCTTGTATCTCAATGATGTTTTGTTATATTTGGATATTTAGTTTATATCTGATCCTAAACTAGTTATGAATGTAAATCCGTGTCTTTTGTGTAGTTTTCCTCTCTTGTGATTTTGCAGGGACTTGGTGAAGCTGGACCTGTGAAAGAGCAGGAAGCGGGAAGCAAACAAAAGAGAGAGTGATTGGATCGACAAACTAGCGGAGGACACCAGTTAGTTATATCCTTCTTTCTCTATTTACATCTCATAAAGAAGAATACTCAGATAGTTTTCCTTGTTTGTTGCTAAGGCACTATCACACCTTAGTGCGGGATAGGGGCATTCCGAATTGGATACTTTTCCCAACAATAGGAATGGAAGAATGATGAAGAAGTGTGGGCACTTATTCGAAAGTTACAACAAGACTCCATTACGTCTGATACATTTAGCTGGCAAAATGATTCGTTATGGTACAAAGATCGCTTATACCACTGTAAGAATTCCCAGCTAAAACAAAAGATTCTTATGGAATTGCACACTTCTCCCTTAGGAGGGCACTCAGGATTTTTAAAAACTTACCACAGGGTTAAGAAGGAATTTTTTTGGGAGGGCCTTAAATCAGATATTCAAAAGTTTGTGGCAGAATGCTTGGTTTGCCAACAAAATAAAGTTGAAACAAGTAAGACACCAGTTCTATTACAACCTTTATCCATTCCAAGCCAACGTTGGGAGGAGGTTTCAATGGAATTTATCACAGGTTTACCCAAGTCTGAGGGAAAGAGTGTCATCATGGTGGTAGTTGACAGACTTACCAAGTATGCACACTTTTGTGCATTATCACATCCATTTAAAGCCAGTACATTTTCTACTGCATTTATGGAAACAATTCAAAAGCTACATGGAAACCCAAAGATTATTGTAAGTGAGAGAGATCCCATTTTCACTGGAAATTTTTGGACAGAATTATTTTCTTTTCTTGGTACTCATTTAGCTCATAGCTCATCTTATCATCCTCAATTTCATGGGCAAACTGAGATAGTAAACAAATGTTTGGAAGGATATCTTTGTTGCTTTGTATCTGATAAACAGACATAATGGGTCAAATGGTTGCCTCTGGCTGAATGGTGGTATAACACTTCCTTCCATACAAAAACAAAAATGACCCCATTTATGGCAGTTTATGGATATCAGCCACCATCCATCACATCATATTTAAGAGAAATTCTAAGGTTCAAGTAGTGGAACATCACATCAAACATCAACAACATGTCCTCCAACTCTTAAAGGATAACCTCGTGTTGGCACAGAATAGAATGAAACAGCAGGCAGATCAACATCACAACGAAAGAAGTTTTGATGTAGGTGATTGGGTATTCCTATTGATACAACCATATAAGCAAATGTCCCTCAAGCAAGCTAAGAAGGATAATAAATTATCACCAAAGTATTATGGTCCATACAAGGTGTTGCAAAAGATTGGTACTATGGCATATAAATTGGAGCTTCCTGCAGCTTCTCGATTACACCTAGTTTTCCATGTTTCATGTTTAAATAAGGTTATAGGCGACAAGCTCCCAGTTCAAACAATATTGCCAGAACTTGAAGAGAAGGAAAAATTATATTGGAACCAGAAGAAGTCACAGAAACAAGAACTCGACAGTTACAAAATCGATCAATTTAAGAGTATCTTATCAAGTGGAAGAACTTATCCGCTGAAGATTCCACATGGGAGGGTGAGAATTTTATACAGAAGCATCCGAAACTACTGAAGCATTAAGGACAACACTTTTCTGAAGTAGAGGGACATGTTGGGTCCCTATAATACTAGTGATTACCCCATTGCTATTGTAGTTGTATCCCTTATTAATATTGTTGTGCCCCTATTGCCCCCATATTGTTATTACTGTGCCCCATATAATCCCTCTATTGTTATTTTTGTGGCTTTATATTATTATTGTTAGGTCGGCTGGGTTATATTGTGACTCCTTAGACTCCTATATATAGAAAGGAGGTTTTGTCATTTGAATCATCCAAGAATTGCTCATTTATGTAATGTAAAGGAGGTTTCCCCCTCGAAGAGGCTGAATTCTAAGGCGTGGATCTCTCTTTTCTATCTTTTTGTGAGCTGGTTTCATAACAAGGTCCCAGAATTTTCCAAAATTTTAGAATCACATTTTGAAGCTTGAACCAGACTCATGGATGGTTTGAGGGTGGTTTATGTTGCTAATTTAAAATCTTCTCTATGGATGGTAGCCATCTCTGTCACAGGTTTCACCATATCTTTCAATTTTGACACCGATCAGATTACTCAATTAAAGAGGCTCTTATGATAGTGTATTTAAAGATAAATGAATTGGTGACATGTCATGGGCAAGATGATTTGAAAATTTGTCTTTGTGAAAAATCAGAGATGATGAGGGGTAGGAAGAGTTCTCTACAATTTCAATTTCATCATCAAAAAACTCACTCCCTTGTGTCAATCGAGGGGATAACTCATTGAATGAAGAAAAAAAAGAACATGGAGTATCTCCATTGCAAGTGGATGTGTTTTGAATGGTAGGACACAAGGGATAGTGAGGTGAAGAGGAAGTTTTGATATGAACATCTTCTTTAACCGAGGCAGATCCTAGATCTAAATTAGAATCTTCATGAGAAACCAAAATATCATTTGATGTGCTTGGGCATCCATCACAAAATATGGAAGCATTGGAATGATTACTGCCCAAGGCTGGGTGTTAATTGAAAGAATTGATTGTATTGGATTTTCCATCGAGATTAGAGGATTGAGAATCATTTAAGAATCAAAACTCATTTTTTTGATGCAGACAATTTTGAAATAGAGAGGAAAAATTAAAAGTTTCCTCACCTTTTTGCTCCTTTACCTGCATAATGTGACTGCTTTGTACTTGATCACAATTTGAGCTAGCAACTTGAGAATCACAAGAATGTGAAAAATTAGCCAGTGAAGTAGATTGATCAAGCGAGTCATGGTAAAAGGATTCATGATGTGAAGAAGATAGATGATAACAAAAATATGGATCAGTCTTGAGATTAGATTTGTGAACGGTGACATTCTCTTGTGGACTGCAGGAATGAGTCTTCGTTGTAGGCTTCCTGAGACATTCTGGAGTTTCCTCTATTGAAGCGGAAGAATAATGAGAAGATGGGCTAGAGATTTTATTCACAGATTTTCCAGTTTTATAATCACTGCTAGGTGGCACCCACATGGGGATTGGAAAAGGAGGAGGACAAGGAACAAACAAGGTAGTAGGCTCCTCCTCTTCAATATGTGGTGCCTCATTATCCACAAGAGATGGGGAGGAAGGGAAAACAAGAGGTTCACTATATTGGCAGACATGAACCAAGCGTTTAAACTCTAGTCTCAATAAATCTGGGTTCAAATTTTGTTAGGAATTTCACAACAGAGATGAAGCAACCGACCAACAAAATCCTCAATTGATTCATCAAGCTCCATTCTTAAACGACAAATTATTTCACAAAAATCTTGGTGGTTATACTTATCGAAAGCTTTAAATACATCATCCTGCCAAGCTGACATAATGAATGGATAGAAGCAATGGGTAATGTATGACACAAATGTTTAATACGACCTTCGAATGTGAGGGTGAGTAATATAGCCATGAAATATTTGGAACCTACTCTGTGACAAAGAAAAAGATGGATAACTTGAAACAGATGTTCATGAAATGTTGATTCACCCTCACCATAAAACTTAAGTTCAGACAGGTCATGAATAACTTCTACATGGATGGTATAATTAATCTCTTTATAAAAACATCCTTGGATTGTGATTTTAGGAAGAGCCGTTTCAAAATAAGAGATTTAAACTAGACTCTAGAGGCACAACTTGTCATCTAGCCCTCCTTCTAGAGCCATTTTGTTGACGGTGCTATAAATCTGTCAACCATGGAAATGTCCCCGATATGAATTCCCAACTATACCTCACACTATTTGGTGTAGGATTCCCACCACTATAAAGTCCCAATTTCCATATATTTAGAGATCTACCTTGGCTCTAGTTATCAACATGGGAGGGTGATGCAATGGTATCTTCGAACAACAAGGTAAGTGTTCCTAGTGATTGTGCAATGAAATTGCATCTAGGTTCTCTTACTGCAAAAGGAGTAAGAAAAGTAAGCCTCTAGGTGAGAGGTAATAGTACCAACCAGGAAGAGACACATGAAAACCATAAAGGTTTTTCTAGCATTCAGTGAAATAGTCCACAACGGATGTGGTAATCATTAAATCCAACGTACAGGCGAATATCCATACACCATCCAACAAAATAGCCCACAACAGATGTGACAGTTGTTATAACCTATACAAGAGGAAGGTTTGTCTATTATCTTGTGGAGTAGTCCACCAGGATGAGATAACAGTGACAACCAATACAACACATTCCAAACAAGGTAAGCACTAAAACAACCGAAATAGTTCAACTATCTTAGCACGTGTAACAAATATAAATTACAAATGCTTAAACAATAGTCTTAGAAACATCCACATGACATGCATGGAAGCGTGCTGGCCTGAACAAGCTTCTCTATTAACCAGAACTCCCAAGACACATATTCACATCATACATCACTATCCCCAGTAGTGGGACATTAGAGCCACTTCTTTCTCCTCAAAGAAATGACTAAAACTATCTATGTTTTCTGGGAGGAGTGAAGGCGAAAAGCCCTTTTCTCATATAATGAGGGGGTATACATAACCAAGGGGTGATGCTTGAACCTTATGACTCTTTGAATACCCTCATGATTGTTCAACTTCTTATGAATTTTCAATTGAAATGAATCTTAATATTCATTTGTGTCCATTGGACTTACACTTTAAATTACATTCGATTTACAATAGACATGTCAGATAGTAGTGGTGTGGCCTTTGGAAACTCATGACACGACTTGACATGACATTGCCGAGATGGAATAGTTTGTTGTGGTGTTAATGTCAAGCCATTATTGCTGCTGAGTGATGGATGTGTTCTTGGATGTGCTTTGTCTTCTCCCCTACATAACTTGGTGATGCGGGGTCTTCACTGATCTTTGGTCTTGGTAGATGGTTGCATGCATGTGTTCCCTTTACTTGTACTTGATAAGCAACACTTGAGATAGACTTTAGGACGACCAAGATGACACTTGTGCGACAATGCTTATAACTTTGTGTATGAGTACAAAGTATGTTTACATGGCTAGGAAACTTGTATACACAAATACCAACCTTCAAGGTCAGTAGAAAGGCTCGCAAACATGACATAACAACAAAACATGAGAAAATACGACAATTGACAAAACAAGCGAAAGGGAGCAAGACACTTAGAGGAAACACATAGAATGGATTTCTATGCTTGCAACCATGCATGTCATTGAAGACAGAAAATGATATGACAATGATAAGTGGTCCTTCATGCTACACTAAGAGGGACATTTAAAAATATGTGCTTTATTTTCCATAACTACCCTCAAAAGGGTTATGCATCATATGGATTCTTCATGTGGTCCTGATCTTCTATCATAGCATGTGTCCCTTGGTCTCCTTATATTTCCTCCTAAGCTCCTTGAGAGTCATCTAACATGTCATCCTTCTTCATGGCCACTTAAAGAAAAAATTGCATAGCTTAAGAGGGCAGTGACTGCTGCAGGATATGGCCCTAGCAGGAAACATTTGTGCATTTTTAGGACGCAAGGCAGACTGGGCAACTGAGGTGCCTGAAGGACAAAACTACACAGTTTTTGGAGACAATGGGTTCTTGATCTAGGTGGCTTTAGACACATGTAGAAGTCCAAGAGGGATCATAAATGGTCAAAATTTAAAGTGGTCATATTTCTCTCAAACTAGGACTAGATCGAAGTGCTCATCTCCCTGATTGCAACAGTGTGAACAACAGTCAAATCTGAGCTCATATGAGGGAGATAGAGCTAGTCAAATTTTGGTCAAAGATGGACAAGTGGTAGGTTTAATGGTCATACAAATTGACTGAGACCCGACACATGGAATTTTGCCACTACGTGGGTGAAATTGTTGTCTACTTAATTTTCCAAATATCCCTTATTTTTGTTAAAACTGAAAATGACCATAATAGACATTAGAAGAAAAAACATATATAAAATAGGGGTGGCAGGCCACCACCCCCACCAGTCAATTGTGTGTGTGTATATATATATATATATGTTAAATCTGGGGTGGCAGGCGTTTAAACCCCACCACCCCGAGCCAAATCCCCAATCCACATACAATATTTAAACTTAATTTCAAACCGTCAGATTATATAAAAATTTAACGCACCATTTTTATAATATATTAAAAACCATATGCTATGGTGGGGGATGGCGGGATTTGAACCCCGACCACCTTTCCTCCATTTTTCCACCCAAACCAATCAACCACAGGTGGCGGCTTTGGAAATTTTGCCACCCAGAGAACATATAAACCTAGTTTCTCAGTGCGACGGGGCAAGACCAGCAAAACAGAGAAATCAAGGCCGAGGGCAGCAGTGGAACCCTGAGTGGGTGGAACTATGCCTATGTGGAGCCTTGACATAGTTCCAATAGACGGAACCACGACAACACGATTTTCGAGACAAATTCTTATAGAATATTTCGTGATGCAGAGAGGAATCTAAAAGATTCCCTAGGAGGTAAAATTTTACATTGTCAGAATGTTATCAAGTTTAAATTCATGTTTCTAATTTTTCGTATGGAGCACGATGGTGAAGTCGGATTCACCACGTGAGTAGTCGAATTTCAAGTGCCTAGTAGAACAAAATCTTGAGAGAATCTTGTAGAATCTTTAGATTCCCTTGGAGGTTGAAATTCGCTAGAGTCATAGTGCAACCAACTTTATACTCAAAATTCTCAGAATTATGCAAGGATCATGATGGTAAGATCAGATTTCCCATTTGGGGAATATATCTTCAGTCAACCATGGAGTAGAACCTTTGGAGAATCATGGGGAATCTAAAAGATTCCCGAAGGCCCATAATTTGACAATGTCAGAATTAGACGAATTGGTGGTCAATTTTACACTACTCGACATCGGAAATTCAGTGGTGTAGTTAGTTTTTTCAGCTGATCCTTTCATTTTTTTTTTCCATATTCAGGAGTGAAGGTAGATGAAGTACTCATGTTATGTTTCCTTTGATTATTTCTGAGATGATGTATTATTTGTACCAACATCTTTCGGAAAAAATCACATAAGAAAAATTCTTGTCAATGCGTTTCGAGCCAGCCACTGTGGTTCATCTTCAGGACAAGATGAGGAACTAGATCCATGCAATGCAATAAATAGATGTAGAGGGCTCCCAACTAGGCGTTAGGGTTAACATCTAGTTTGACTAAGGGAAGAAATTAGAAAATGTTTTGACCATTAGTATTAATATTCTATTCATTAATAGGGACTAAAATGGCTATATAAGTTTTAAGTAATTATTTTATCCACTTATTATAACTTGGTTTTTTATAATTTTGAATTAGTTAATTTAATATAGTTAATTTTTGGGGATTTGAATAGGACCAAACCATTAATATTGATATTTTATATAATTCATTAATGGTGTTATAAAGAGCTTTTATTAATCAACTTATTGTTAACTTATTAGTTTATAATATCAAAAATAATTTTTTATTTCTTAACTTAGATTCACTTACCTTTTTTCGTCAAAACCTTTTGTAATTTCTTTCCTTAGTCAAACTAGTTGTTAACCCTAACAGCTAGTTGGGAGCCCTCTACATATATTTATTGCATTGCCTGGATCTTGTTCCTCATCTTGTCCTGAAGATGAACCACACTGGCTTCTTCGAAATGCGTCGACGAGAATTTTTCTTATGTGAATTTTGCTGAAAGATGTTGGTACAAGTATTATGGAACACAAAAGTCTTATTTCAAAAATGATGTATTATTCTTTAGATCCATGTTTGATTCTATGTTGAGGGATCATTATTGCTACATTATGTGAGATGTGATTAGCTTTTTTCATGCTATGTATTGTTGTTGAGATCCATGTGTAACTATTTTGAGGGGATACTTGTTTCCACGTAATGTGAGATCATGTTGGTTTGTCATGCTGAAGCAAGCCCATTTTGAGTGAATTCCTATAGGGAGAATGTCTCATGGAGAGACAAGCCACTCTTATTGAGGGCATATGACCTTGTTATGACAAAGAATATTCCATGTACATCATCATCATTTCTATCATTATATGAAGCGACCTCCACCATCTTGACACCGAGCATGGAGACGTAGCCCACACTGGGTGAACTTTATTATTAAATGTGTCGTGTTCATTATTTTTTGATCGTTGTCATGTTTCCTCTTGTGTAAGAATGCACATGTGGTTCTTTATGCTCTTTTAAATGCAATTAAAACAACATCATAGAAGCAAAAGATCTTGGTTAATTTTGGTATGTCAAAGAATCCCAGATCAGCTTTGGCTAAGGGGAGGACACTAGAGGAAACCATTGCATAATTTTGGTTGCCAAGGGAGGATGGGCTTTTTGTGCATTGCACAATTCCGAAAGGAAAGGGAAAAATTTTGAAGGTTGCAGATGTGAAGTCCACAATGTTGGATGCCAATGGAGGCTGGGCTTCTGTGCATTGTGTAGTTCCAAAAGGCAAGGGAAAAATCTTTAGGGTTATAGATGCGAAGTGAGCAGTTCAGGAAAGCTGGATGAGGTTAGGTTGCTAGGGAAACTCCAGAATTTGGTTAAGTGTGGGATTAATCGAACCGATGTGAAAAGTGATAGAACTTGACTACGATCACCAACCTGAACACTTAGTGACACAAAATAGACCATCCAGAGCATATAAAACATACTTCGCTTAATGAAGCAATCTATATGACAACTTACAACAAGTATGGATCTGATTATAGAATTTGAGAGGATAAAGGCAACACTTGTGAAAGCATGTGTGAAATGAGTGTGAAACATATGTATGTGGTGAGGACAACCCATTCTCACAAAGATTTCCCCTTGAAGCAAAACAAACTTCCCTTTGCATGGCAACCAATAATCCCCATGCCCACAGATTACACATACTATATAAAGATAAAAGCGTGAACGAATCATGAGGTTACCAATAAGTAACTAAGGAACCACTGATCATAGGATGCACATAAGTCTCCAAAATTTGAGTCGAGGCAAAAAATTTGGAGGGCGTTGCAGCTGCTACAACACTCTACTAATTATTCTGATAGGTCTTTCTTGTTGAGGGGGATATGAGACTGTAAATTACTACAGTTTATTTTTTGTACACGGATGATGTAAAAGACATGCTTGCACGTACGTGATTTCTGAGTTGGATAGATGCGTATACATCCCAGTGATTGGTAAAAATGACACAAATTCATGGGGAGCCTCCTATATGCATTCATCATTTCTTACGTTTCTTACATTGGTTTGCTACAGTCTATTGATTTAGGGGGAGAAAGTATATCCCTCATTGGCATTATCATTTCATATGCATGTCTTATTGCATACATTTTCTAATGACTGGATATTTCTATTGTTATTACTAGAGGCCTATATGTTGTTGTTATGTCACTAGTTATCAATTATACATGGATTCCAAATGATAGAGGTTATCTATTGACATGTTTGATGAGGAGGATGTGTTTGATATGATTTAATGATGCTGAAGAGCTCGATGCTTCAATACCCTATCTTACTTCTTGATGAGGATGTTCTTTTTACTTATATATTGCTTCTATCAAAAATTCATGTTGTAGGTTCCTATAGGATATCTAGTGGTTTTTGGTGACTATCATGATCCTACAAGCTCATTGTTCAGGTCTTGGTTTTTGTTATCTATGTAAAGGTCATGTAAATACCAATCATGTAATCATTGTAATATTTTGTCATGTATGGGCTATTGAGTCATGATTTGTACTCTTGAAACATTGATGTAATGTTGGGATCAAGTCATGCCTTATATGTAATCCCACAATGTTGGGTGATTGATGTAATCATGAGTCACTAGTGATAGGAAAGGTCATGTTTGGTCATATCATAAATTCTTATATAGCTTCATAAGGTTACACATATGTTTAGAGGTAGCATGGTCATAAATTTCAGCATATCAAATCTACAATGATCCTCTCCACACAGGGTGAGAGAAGTCTTCATTCATCATTGGTCAGCCATTTTCCTTTGATGTCAAGGGGGGAGAGAAGCTTGGTGTTTATAAAAAAATTCTTGGTGATAAATCTTTGTATTTTCAAGTGTGTTTACAGGTATTTGCAGGTGATGACAAAAAACCAAAATGGTTGCCATCAAGTCCAAAGGGGGAGATTGTTGGAATTATGGCTAATGTGTTTTCCTTGATGGAAACCTACTTGATAACAATATAAACATTATATTAACAGGATGATTATGTAGTGAAGATGTTATGGGACAAAGGAATAACAATTTAGAGATAGATGGGTGATAAAGGAATTTTTTTTGAGAAAGTATATGCAGATCCTGAGAAGAAAGGCCACATACATACATGGGTCCTATATGTAAAAGTCACATATAGAATCAACACCATGATATTTTGGATACCAAGGGTCATTACCATGGTATTTTCCCAAAGTATTTGGAGTGAAAATAAATATTTGATCCCGTCAAAGAATACTTACGACATAACCAAGGTATTTACCTAAGATATTGACTAAAGCAAATACTATATAAAGAGATGGAGATCGAGGTGTTGTCTGTGTATTGGGTTGTTTATGAATGATTTGATCTAAAATAGGTGTGCACCAACGAGTAAGAATAGGACTCAAATCTGAAAGATCTAAAATATGTTGACATATATGCTTGATTGATTTACTTGTTGCAAATGTCTAAGTAGCTAATATTGATGAAACTGTGATATTGTGATCTAAATGATTTATTCAAGAGTTTGTAGTATTGACAATAAAGGTTGTGGAAAGTGAAATTTTGCTTGCAGATAAAGTTTTACAAATTGGTACGCATTTGTGTTTGGGAATAGTCATGTACACACGCAAATCTACCTTCATAGGGTCGCGTGCATTTTCTTTGAAATAATTTTTCAGTTTGTACATATATGTACATGGGTGTTGTGAATTATACGCATGTACATACACAGATCAGATACAGGGAAGTCACATATACATTCCATGGTTTTGCAATATGACTTGTTGATGATATTTGATCATTTCTGTTATGTTTGTTGTTGTCTATTGATGATGTCTCTATCATGACAATCAATGCTTGACAGTATTAGTTGGGTTGAGTTGGCTATGAATGATGATTAGTGATGATGCAACAATATGGTGATCTGTGTCTGACTAAGTAAAAAGTGATTGGTTCAAGTGATATATAACTGATATTAAATTATCTATATATTATTCAGTGATTTGATACTTTAGAATTTCAGTTGATTTGTAGTGTGACAATATCTCAAATTCAGTGCTTCAATTTATTTCGGTTTATGATTGATATGGGTCTAGTTTGAAATTTGATGAAAGACGGCCTATACGTTCTATAATGATTGTTTGACAAGTGGATTCAATCCAAAAAATTCTAAAAAGTGGTCGACAAGGAGTTTATAGTTGCAGCCTTTAGAATGGGGGTAGGAGATCCCTTCAAGTAGGAGTTGGTAAACGAGACCAGGGGGTTGGATCTCCCTTCTAGCGGGTGTTGGAGAACAAGAGAAGATTGTAGCTTTTTATGGGTGGGTGCATGCGTATTGAGAAGATACTATGTCAATACAAATGTAATATTTTTCTTTATATCATAAGAAAGAAGACAAATACAACAACAACGGTGGTTTTCTCCCACATTGGGTTTCGACATAAAATTTCTGTTGTTATATGTTTTTTTTATTTCTTTATGTTATTTACTGCATACTGAAATGTAATTAATATTCTGATGCACTAATTAAGAATAATCATTTGATGAAATACATAAAAAAAATTGTAAACTAGATATACATGGGTTTCCTTCTCTAAAGTAGCATACATACGCAGTTTGATTTAATAACAATACCATATATTTCTCAGAATATAAAAAATTGGAAGTTTGAGTTTAAAATAACTATTCACCCCCCCTCCCCCTCTTCAATATTTTTCCCAACCATGTTTCTTTGTCATTAGTCTCGCATGCTAGCTAACCCCTTATCCAAGTCTACACAATCGATCTTGTTGAAATTTAGTGCCACCTACTCATGCTCCTTTGTGCTAGTGTATCCAAATTGTTCCTCTTACTCACATTCCATATGTGTGTGCATTTCTTGGCTCATACACTACATTTTTTTATACCACCCAAATAATCAAGTGCCAAACTATCTCCCATGCATTTGATCAGGTGACCCATCTAGTTGACACACCATGGTCCCTCTCTATGTATCATTATTTCTCGGAGTGATTCAGTCCAGCCATCATGTATCCTTTGTTAGGGTATTTTTTAAGGATTCAAATAGTATGCCTATTTATAGTATTATAGGCGACTATTCTAGTTTGAAAATTCATACATATATAATGTAGGAAAATATTCAACAAAAAACATGTAAGATACTATTAAAATTGGCAAAATTTTGGCAAATATTATCTATTTAATCATATATATGTAAAAAAAATCTAAATTTTTAACAAAATTGGTGAAATTTTTTTTCAAAAAATGTCCAAAAAATGGCCAATTTGTGAAATTTTGCCCCAAATTTTTTTCTTGATGAGATTTTTGCAAATCCCCTTGACTTATAGTTAGAACATAATTATTTGCACAAAAAATTATCGAGGTATGGATTAGTGATGTACTAATTGTGCCATCACATGTGCCCACATGTCATGTCCAAATTAGGGGTCTGACATTCTCCCACACTCTATGTCATTGGCATCCCTAGAAACCTTCAACTAGAAAAATTAAACCTCATAGTTTTCTAGTTGGAATATTGGTACTAAGTCTCCAACTTTGAGAAGAAACTCTATCCAAGCCTATAGGACAAACTCCCAGATATGTACTCCAACTGTCTCAGACATGCCTTCAGACATTGAGCTCCCACAACTGTCAAAAGTATTTGGTAGCTAATCCAACTGTCACACCAATTGATGAGAATATACATCCTCATGCTAAATTTCAACCTTTTCCATCCACATTTCTATCTCTTTGGACTATTAAGAACCTCATAGCTACTCCTCCACCTAGTCTGTTGAATCCTACTATGATCCTTCTAATGGAAACCAAAATAATACTAAGCGGGAAGTGAATCTGTATTATGTAAATTTCAAACAATTATTTAGCTAGTAAAAAGATTTCAATACTACATTAGTACATCAGTCAGATAAGAATTGGACATGAGATGTTTAAATGGAAGCTCATATGGGAGAAAACCCCAAAAATTCTTTTAATTTTGATGTAAATGCAAGCACCAACTTCAAATTTACATGAAATTATGTAGGCATCAGCCTATAGGAGGCTCCAACCCCTTTTATTTGCAAGAACCAACTCTCATTACTTTAAAAGCATCAAGTTGTTGATCTTTTCAGGAACCAATCCCTTGATAAATAATTTTAATATTTGATTGGTATAAGTTCTTTGATATTCTCTTTGTATCACCCTATTTGTCTTTGCTTATCTACACTTTTTTTATACACACAAACTTTATATTTCACCCAATCTCCACTTACAACCTCTACTCAACACTTTTATACACACTCTACCTCTTATATGCTTCACATTTATGAAATTTAGTAGCTTCAACTTTTTCCCAATCCTTTCAGCCACCCTATCTTTCTCTCTCTCTTTTTCAACAACTCTGCCTAATTAGAAACTTCAACTTATATAGATTTTATGTTGCGTCATTCCCTCTCACAAACTACAACAATACTATTTTTCTTCTTCCTTATTTTCTCCTTCACAACCATGAGAATTTGAGTCTCTTCACTTCTCATGGTATTTGATATTTGTTGGTCTCTTTGCTTCTCCAAATATACACAACACAATGTTTAAAGAACTTTTAAACTATATGCAATTTCACACAAACCTCAAATTTTAAAGGCCTTAGCCCCGAGGCTTAATTCTCATATTAAGTCATGTGACCATGGTTTGGAACCATGCACTTAACTCAAAAGGCATTAAGCCTTTCTCCCCTTGATCTGGTTGCCAAAGTTACATTATAACCAAAAGTGTTAAGTTCCAAGGTTTCATAATGTTGGTTCTCTTACCTAATCTAGTCATTTGAGATTTGGATGGATCTAGATGTATCACAACTTGCTATGAAACAGATGTTGTTTGTCTTATATAAATTCGCTAGCATAATATTTCATCTAGATGCACTCAAGTCCATTTACCCTTTCCTCCTTGTTGACCCAAATAACTCTACGCATTGAATTAAAATTGAATCAGATAAATTGGTTGGCACAATTTTCGAATTCCGCAAGTTCTGCACTCTAGTGATTTTCCATCCTATGTGGTCCACCACGAAGATATGATAATTATACTTGAATCTAGATGGTCCAGGATTTAGGTGATCCAACTCCTCACACTGCTTCACAAATCTTCAATCACCAGATGCTATGCAAATCATATGTGGTTGTATCTAGATGACTTGCATCAGATGTATTTTCCTTATGGATCTAATTTTGGATACCACTTTACATTTTCTATTTTATTGTGAATCCAATATCTAGTTATAAACTTGTGATTGCACATGTTTGTTTCAAAGAATTGGACTACAGGATACACAAGATTTAGATGCAAAACCAATGGCCTGGCTGGAAACTTGCATGGGTGGAGCCTTGACTGTGAAAACAATATTAACTTCAATTAAAGGTAAATTTTATAATATTTTTTCATATTTAACTCTTTGTTGTTTTATTCTTATCTTTATTCAAGATCAAACTCTGGATTTCTCATAGTTGACAGAATCACGCCATGATTGATGGAACCAAATAGATTTCAGGATAATTAAGACCACTATGGTTCGATTTTGATTCCATGATCTATGCAAAATATTTCCATTTATTAAGTTATGATGATCTCATCCTCAATACAAACATGAAAACCAACCTAAAAAACATCGAAACGAAAGACCCCTGGGTGCTCATATGGTAGCTTCCATGATTGAGTATTGTGACCACCTCGTTGTTGCTCATTTCTCACTTATCGCAAAATATTATTCACTATGATATCCATGTAGTGGGTGGTGACTGATGGCTTACTAGGAATCTCTAACAAAAAGTATCTAGGGAAAAATCCAAGGCCTCCTACATCATCTACCACATCATTGTTTGTTAATTGTCAAGCCATGGTACTAGCACATGTCACTTAGAAAAGGGCTACTTGGTCACCCAATATGTAAAAATCTACCTACCATGTGTTCTCACCTCATTGTAACACACCATCACCTTTCCATGTTATGGACACATGTGGCCACCTGGATGCCACATCATGTTTCCACTTCGGGTCCACCTAGATGCCACTTGTCACTTGCCACCTGTTCTTTTGTGTGCACATCATTTAGGCTCAGAAATTTGATAAGAACCAAAGTTCTTTTAGACATATCCCTGGTGACTAGGGGTTAGGATGAGTAGCTTTGTTTCTCCATCACCTGCCACATTGTTGTCCATCAGAATATTGATCATGAGCTCTTCCACCTATTTCAGTAATTTGATAACATGTTTCCCTCACATAACCTTGAGCCTTTGGAACTATGCTTTAACTTCAACACTTCAAACTCTAATATCTCTTCATTCCTTGGGAATTACCATAATTTCCATATACTATTATAATTATCTTAGAGAGGACTTTCTAGCCAATCACTTTTCATGTTCTTTTGATTTAGTCACCTATAGTAAAATTCGTTCAAAGATAGGATACTCAAAAATAACCAAGGTATCATAGGCTTAACACATTGTTAATATAATCAACCAAGACATCAACAACTACATAAGCCTCATGCATGAAAACCTTAACAAGATCTCACTGAACTTGACATTACTTGAAATCAATGACTTAGACTTGAAATCCATGAAAACAAATACAAACATGCTCAAAACATTTTCTTTTCAAGAAATCATGGATGAATTTTCCTTCATGGAAATGTATCTTATTACAACCTACCTCAATAGAGAAAGGCTTGGATATCTCCTTTAAATCCTTGAGTGATCCTCAGATCTGAGTGATGCTTTATGTTTAAGTATCGTAGAAGTAATCAAATTTCCTTCAATGAAAAATCCAAATTCGCAAGTCGTTCCATTGTCACCAAAAATTCATATATGCCCATGGTCCTCCCATAATATTTCAAAATTTCTATAGGATTAGGGTCCTTCTTTATTATCTCATCCTCATCCAAGTTGGGTTGCATGAAAATATCAACACACTCCCCAATTTCTACACTTGGAGAAACTCTCTTGTTAGGGTACTAGATGAATCCCCACAACTATACTATCTTGATGGTGGCTCTAATCACTTACCTTATTCCACCATAGTGATAAGTATGGAATGAAAGTCATTTCCTCTCTATGATTTCTAATGAATCTGTGGTTTACACAATCTTCCCATGAGATATTTTGTCAAAGTCCTCACATCCTTTAACCTTCATCTTTCCTAGTGCATAGTAGTAATGACTTGAGAACTTCCCTAATATGATGCTATAGTTTGAGGACTATTTGTCACCACAATGAACTCCTCTAAATAACCCTATCATAGAAATTTGTGTTCCATGCTTGATCTTACTCTTCCTCACCAATGGTATTCTTGATTCCTTTCCTACATATAAGAACACCAAATTATCTACAAATATGAATGAAAATTCCTTGGTTTCCTTGAGGAATAATTTCCTGAACACTACTGCATGGTCATCTAATGGGACAATCGTCAATTTAAGACTACCAAACTAGTCACCTATTTCAATAGAATATAAGTGAAATACACCCATTTTCATATTCTCTTTCAAGCTGACTACCTTGTATGAAATCTAATCCCTCTCTGGAGCACAACAAAGAGACTTAACAACTTCTTCATTGATCACACTATGGGTTTCTCTGGCATCCACCAACACAGCACCTTTGTTCCCTTCTCTTTCAAATGCACAAATCAAAGATCTACCTCATCCTTGTTTGGTGAAGAGACCCTAATTTTATTCTTACCTTCTCAAATGAAAACTAAGAGTTCCTCCAATACTTCAAGAATATATTTTTGAAGATACTCGGTACAAATCCTCCTTTGATATATATGGTGATTTGTACTTTAGAGTTTGATGTGCATCCTCCGCATCCTAAACACTTTTCTGTAATAATGGTTGATCCTTCACAGGATCAAGTGTTGAGAATGTTGGATGTTGTCATCAATGATGTCAAGTCTAAGTCATTGATGTCAAGTAATATCAAGTTGAAGGATAAATTGTTGAATGCATGACGTTTATGTTGTTATTGATGTCTTGGTTGTTTCTACTAACAATGTGTTAAGCCTATGATGCCTTAGTTATTATTGAGTAGAGTATATTTGAAATAATATTTTCTACACATGGCTTGCTCAAAATCACATGAAAATTTTTGGTTGGATAATCCTCTCTAAGAGATTTCTAATGATATATGGAACTTGACCTAACTCCAAAGGAATGAGGAGTAAACTCAGTTTAAAGTGGTATAGTTCAAGCAAGGTTCCAACTAGTCATGTTTCTACCATGAGCCCCCCATCATATCTGTGCTACAATTGAAAGAAGCTCAGGAGGAAGCATGAAGGCTGGTCAGAAATAGAGCAATACGTTGTTGGTCCTATCCCCTGATCACACAGAACTGGTTTAAAGCACCTAATCGCTTATCAAACTTCTCGATCCATTTGATTTGCAAACAATAACAATGGGTGGCGATTGGTGAAAAAGAGGTGGTTGGGTGAAAAGGAACTCGGTCATAGCCACTAGTCACATGGTGCTTGGCTTAAGCACCCAAGTGCTTGTCAAACTGCCAAGTCTAAATGATGTGCACACAAAAGAATGGCTGATGAGTGGTAGGTGGCAATCCTTGGCAAAAGTTTGAAGGTGCCAAGTGGTAGAGATAGGTGGTAGGATAATGTATTGTCCTAATGAGGTTGTGAAATATTAAGTGATGTGTACAGGATAACATGTGGCACTCTATGGTCATGACGCGTGACAAGTGTATTTGTCATTTTTGGATGGCCAAGGGGCCCTTTTCCGAGTGACACAAGGTAGTGATGTAGCATGATAGGTGGTAAAGAGATAACATGGAAATTTGAGGAGAAGAAACATGGCAACAACACAGCATGACACATGGAAGAAAATGTTGTGGCAAAATAGGTAGCATTGATGATGATGTGGAAGGGTGAGAGACTGACACGTGGTAGGTGGAATCAACTTTATTGAAGGGCCAAATAGACAATTGGAAAGTGCACATGGAAATACACATGACAAGTACATGTAAGCAAATGACATATGGAAGGATTTGATTAGTGCACGTGGAAATGACATGGAAACTTTGGATGGCTTTGGATATGCACTAGGATGTTGTTTTGTAAGGCTTTGTAGTATTAATATATTTTGAAATTTTCTATGCTTTTTCATGTGGGGACCATTGATCACCAACCATCTCCCATTTACACAAGGAAAAATTATTGTGAATGTTGTCTAACGATGGAGGAGTGAGCAGTGAGGTGACTAAAGGAGATTTATGCATTAAGTGTGGTACCATCAAGTGATAGTCTAGTCTATCAAACTGGTCAAATATTGGAGTTGTGCTTCAGTATACAAGTGGTGAGTAGCAAGTAGTAGGGCCTTGGTTGTAGCCCTCAGTCACACTAGGCTAGGAATTAATAACCCAGGGGGCTTATTGACCATTGAAAGTCAGAGAAACTAGAGGTATAGAAAAAGGTCAGTGGTGGGTCAATGGAAGACCAGCCCTCGGTCACAAGGGATTTACTCAATGAACCTCTGACATAGCATGTGCATTCATGGCATACTAAACAATACCCTTAATTTGAATGCATATTAGAAAATACCTCTAAAAGTAACTTTATTTAACCCCCTACTAATACGAACATAATACACCTTCCCAATTTAAAAAACCCCTACTTTCACTAGATATTGTAGGTATCCATTTTTTCATTAACATTTTTTATTTGCCTTTATATTTTTTCATTAATTTTAAGCTCTGTTTTTTATACACAACATATAAAAACCCTTTACGCCATATTATATGCTCATATATTATGTAATTTTTTCCTCATTATATATACCCTAATAAGAACAAGTGTAGTATGGTATTTCTCCCCCATTGAAGCCATCGTGCCCTAGATAAGGGAACTTAGTCATGTTGGGCTAAGGAACAATGACCCAGGGGCATGTCGACCATCAACCATGGTGTTGTGGCATTGCATGGAGATAATTCAGTCATTTCCATGGGTGAAAATAACATTGGGGCTTAAGCCTGTGGTTCCAACTCATGATCTTATGAGAAAGGGGAGATAAACTACCAGGAGATACAAGACAAAAATTGGCATCATACACCAAATTCATGTTATATTTCACACTTAATAAAAGTCACTTATGAAGAGATTTGAAAGGGTGTGTCCATATAAGGTTGAAAGATGATGTGCTATGTGTATGTTTTGATGTAGAATGATTGATTTCTATTGCGGCCAACATAAAGAAGCACAAGTAAGTGATGGAGTATAGTGAAATCTTAGTAGCTCTAAAAAAGCTAAAGAGAGTCAAGAGAGCTTAAACTGAGGCAAGAGGGCTTTAGGAGTGTCGAGGGGGCTAATTTGGGTTGAAGAGGTTAGAACATATATGTATGCAAATCTAAGATCTAAGGTACAACAAAAAATAACATGCATAGTGTTGAAGTTTCTATGATTAGAGTTATTTGAGGATCTAGGAAGATTCACAGATAATATTTTTGTTCTCGATGTTCAGAGCTACTACCTTTCTCCTTTGACAATGGAGTGTGGTTCAAAGCTAATGGAGCAGGGTTGGAGCTCTGAAACACTGACAAAAAAATGTTATCTGTGAATAATTTTGGATCCCCAAACAAGAGCATGAGTAGTAGAGGGTTGTAGGAGATAAATGTAAAATCTAGGTATGAGGAAGAGTACATAGAGTGCAGTATTGTGAGGGAATGTTGGTGATGATAATGTATAGTGAAAGAATCATAGATCTAAAGAAGAGATGTAGATAATAGACCTAAAAAAGAGCATATATGAATGTTGATATTTAGTATGTGCCTCAGGAAGAGAGATGTTGAGAAGATATGAAAACAAGTTGAGAGATATAATGAAGGAATGATGAAGGATTGACTGGATCAAAAAACCAGAGATATAGGTTATGTTGTTAAAGGAAGAAAGGTTTTTTCAAAGGATAGTGCAACAAATATAAGTGTAACAATTGGTTCTGCAATATTTTGTAAAGAGCCTGTGGATTTGAGTTTGAAAATGAGATGAAAAAGGGATTTGATTGGTAGAGAAGGTAGGTACTTTTATATCTGGGGACCGAATCCTCCTTCAGGATGGTGCCAGTAAGGATTAGGGGTTTGGAGCATCCTTCAGGTTGATTATTGTAAAGATCATGGGGTTGGTGCCTCCAAATATTGGGATTTGGTGCTTCCAACAAGTTGGTTCATGCAAAGAAAAGGGGGTTGGAGCCTTCAATAGGTTGGTGCCTACATAAGTTGATGTAATATGGAGTTGGTGCTTGTACTTACATCATAATTAAAAACAAATGTGGTCTTCCCCTATATGGGTTTCCACACAAACTTCTTGCATTCAAACTTTATGCGATTGGTGCATTGCTATATTATTGAATATGATTGATTAGGTAAATAGTTGCAAAAAATTATAAAATGGTTATAAAATATTTTTTCTTAGTTTCCAACAATTGGTATCAAAGTGAGTTCCTTTAGGAACAATTTAACAACTAGAAGGTGGATCATAAGGGACCATGGATAACTAGGATTGGATTTCCCCAAATGGAGTAGTATTATTGAATGGATCAAGTTATGTGATCTAGAAGGTAATTATGGAATAATATTTATTGGTTCTTGGATGGGATGTATGGAAATCTGTAGTAAATGAAAAGAAGAAAAAAAACTATAATACAAAATCCTTGAAGGAAATCTCAAGTGGGTTGTCTAAATTAGACTCAAAATGGATAAATTCACTATGAGACTACAAAGAAAATGTTGGATATGCTACAATGTATCTATGAGGAAGCATAACATAAAGAATCGAAGAGTATTGTGTTATCACTCCGTAATTTCCCTAGGCTAAGGAGAGAAACACATGGGTAACCATAAAAGCACATAGATAACCATGAAACCACTTTGGAAGATGGGATTTAGCCCTTTCAGCTTCAGAGATAGATCTCTCTATCTTATTTAAATTTGTCTTTAAGATATTAGGCAAGTTATGAAAGCTTGAGATGGGATTTTCAAAGATTTGGTTGAAATTTGCAGGGAAATTCCATTGGGCATGGAGTCATGAGTCTTTGGGTGATCAAACACAAAAATGTTAGAGAAGTTGTAACAGGGTAGGATATGCAAGCTTTTGGATCTTATAGAGTGTCTATGGAGTGAAGAGGATGAATATGGTTTAGATTCAATTAAATATAGAGCATACAGAGATGCATTCTATATATAACATCAGACAAAAAACATTGATATTGTTTACAAGCAAGAGAAGATTACAATTAAGCAAATTTGTCCCTTAATATTATTGAAACAATAAAGATAGAAAACATATGGAAAACAGAGAGAATAAAAAATTTCACAAGAGAAAGTACATCACCAATTTCTTGACACCAAAATCCTGGAACAAATCTCTTTGTATTATTGTAAATTGATCCCTTTGAGTATAATGCACAACTTACATGAATGTACAACCTTTCTTAATAGAAGTTCCAACTTAACTCCTCAAATTCCAACCCTTTCTAAGTCTTATTACAAAGTATTTATAGACTGTCTCGAATAAATTCAGACTTCAAATCAAAACTCATTACAAAATAATATCTAACAATTTTTGGAAAAAAGCTAAACAATATACTAAAAGTGAAAATAATTACTAGAAACATGGAATAAATATAGAAATTGGTTCATTTATGCTAATCCTTTATCTTTAGATTTGGAGTGGTTGTACTTGTATGCGCATTAGCTCATGAGCTACCCTTTCCAAACTATAACCCCTCTTTTCCTGCATTTCAAAATCTACCAACTCATCATTCTATAAACACTTCTACATGCTACACTCTCAGAGCCTTTATGCCTAGTGATATCGCCATGATGCCACTTCATATTATGTGGGGAGTGAAAAACTCCAATGTGCCTAGCCCTCAGGGTTTGGGTAGAATCTGAATGACTGGGGACTAGAGACTGAGGACCAAAACCCTTTTGGCTAGAAACGGGTCGATTCTTTGAAATTTTGGATTATTATAAATGTTTCCCAAAGATGGGACCACACCTATATGTGCTTGTGCCCTTTACTTTATTAATCGTTCACAATCGGTGATTTTCATAATTTTGTACTTAGTTGCATTATTTGAAACTTGCGATCGACGATATGTGGGATCTCCCTTGCTTCTAAGCCATGCGATTTTCCTTCTTTATGATTGTGAATTAGCCCTTACGTCGGAGTTCCTCTCCAGATGTTTTCTAATTGGCGGTTTTAGATTGGTGCACGACACAACGCCGTTGATCACCGAACGCTCATCACCCTTTACATTTAGCCCTTGGTCCTTTGGTTTTTTATGTGATCGTGATCTAGTCCTCCTAGTCAAAGCTCCTCTACCGACCATTTCTAATTATCATTTTTCAATTTGATGTATAATAAGCCTCTGCTAATTGTCAAACACCGATCACATTTCTACTAAGCCCCTGTTCCTGTGACTCTTCATGTGCCCACGTTCATCCCTCTTATTGGAACTCCTCAATCGGAGAATACCAATTGGATATTCCATTATAATGCACAACACACCTTAACCTCCAATCCATAACATCATCCTCTGCCACGTCATTGCCACGTGTTAGCTTGTGAGTTGTCACACATGTCACCCATTTTCAACCTCCTCTGACCCTTGAAAATGCTAAATCTGCTTGCCATGTGTCCACTATGTAGTCACGTCATGGTGACTTCAACCACCACATGGGCCATATTGGAACTAATCATTGATTAACACATGTCTCTTATCAGATCCAAACTCTTGCTGACATGCGTCCCTTTAAGAGGAGAGAGAAAAACGCCTCGAACTTCTCTATTTTTGCAAGAAAATCCTTGTAAATTTGTTTTGGCCTTCCTTGACATTTTAACACTGAAGTATTTTTCCTACAATCTTGGTGATTTCGAAATGTGATCACCCTGCCATGCCTTGTAAAACACCAATCGCCTATTTGTTGATTGGCCTACCTGCCGATATGGCCATATAACCTCTACGATGCAGGATGTGGAGCACTTGGAACCTCTGATCACCGATTACAATCCCGATCATCGCTAATCGCTGATTTTTCTCTGCAGTCCATTGTTTTCTCTCTCCAAACTTTTGATATGTGGGATTTGGAATTTTACTTAGCCTTTTCCTTTATTTTGTGGGTTTTAAACAACGATCTTCTTCTTGTTATAAATTTTGATTCCAAGGTCTTTTTGAGGAGATGTATAGCTCGTTGGAAATATTCTTCTAGGTACTTTATTATGAGAATACCCGTTAAAACATTTACAGAGGCTTGACAAGAAAAAATCCTCCCCAACCTAAGACTGATTTGGTTACAAGACTTTAAGGACTAAAAAGCTTCTTTGAGAAGTGAATTTTTTGGCTATGACATCCAGTGAATCATAGGCTAAACTTGATAAGAAAATTCCCAAAATAAATAATTGAACATAGATCATAATTACTTATATTTATAGGACCCTAACATTGGCTCCAATGGGGATGGAATCCTCCTTGTTAGGTGTCAAGAACATCCTATATCAATAACCTTCTCCCTTGGGTAATCGGGTCAAAAATAAAAACAAACTAACTACAAACTCACTTACATAACTGAAAACTTTAAAGGAAATAAGTAAAATTTGACAACACATCAGCAAAGTCTTAGGCCCTTTTCCTTGGGCTTCAAACCATGATGATAAATGTCCACACCTGCTAAAAATATATACACTAGATGATCTCTTCTCTTCAATATAGTTAGTCAAGAAAATGGCTACTTGAATGAGTTCTACTCATAGTTACCTTGAGCATACATAAGAAGAAAAATAATGGAAATGCATGATTCAACTGATTCTAGAAAACAACATTAGTAAAAAGTACAAGCTTCCACAAACCTTGGAATAGACTCACCATGTGATGACAATAATCTTCTTTTGATGGTTTCAAAAGGGTAGCAAAAGGATATTCAAAAACATAATTGGTTACATCCACATGAGGAATAAGAGGAATATGTTATAGAGAAAATGGAACACTCACTTCATTAATCTTTCCCTCTTCAATTGGGGCAACCATCTTTTTCTCACCAATAATGTCTACAACCATAAGATCTAGGACAACCTATTCTTCTTCAACAAACTCTTCATTATCTGAACCTGGAGGGAGATCTTCAATTGAGGCGGCCATATCTTGAATAACAAGAAATTCTATACCCATTGGCTGTAGAAAAACCTGCTCTTCTTCATAGTTATCCTGAATAATTTCATTGATAAAATATTTGTGCATGTGGCTTCATGAATCTGCTCTTCAAAAATTTATGAATTAAGATTAAAGGAAAAAAACTTGATGCATATTATTACTAAATATAATGGATGAATCGTGAATTTCTTGAGTTTCTATACTAGCAGACTCAAAATTGTGACTTTCAGAATTTTTTTCTTGAATCAGAAACTCTAGAGAAAAATGGAATGCAAGGCAACTAGAATGATCATTTTCATTTCTGAAAATCTTAGAAGATTGGTGTAAACTATCATCTGTAGGCTTCATTTCTTCAATACAACTGGGATTTTTTTTCTCTTTTTCTTCTGAAGTGTATAAAGGTTGTGAAATTTCATTAACAAGCTCAGGAGAAAACAATTCATTGAAACGCATATTTGTTTCATTTTCAACCATGGGAGAGATAACTACTTGCAAAACAATTTCTTAAGTGTCATAGCTTCCAACTTCTTCATCTTCTTCATGGTTGACAGGTCTTTCATGAATAGCCTATATAATCTCCTCATCCATAAATTGGTCATGTTCATAAGAAAATCCTAAATCCTTAATAAAATTATCAAAATGTGTGCAACATCTTTGACAAGTAACAAGCAAGGATGATGTTATTTATATCTCTCATAAATCACTGTATGAAAATATCTACGAGAATATAAACAATTACTTGGCAAGATTGCATACATGATTATGAATTCCCCCCATGGATATCATGAACACCTTCATAAGATTATATTCATGAAATTTAACTTTAAACTTACGGATATGCATATGAAATTTAATCAGATGCATAGTCGAATCATCCCCTCTTTTATCTCTAAATGTAGGTAAATAAATATGCCAACTTAGACCAGGCATGCAATTTAGAAAACCAAGAATATGAATGCAATGCATAGGAGCATACCTTCTGGATTGAGAAATCATTTTGATTTCTGGATCCTGTTGGCAGTGGAGTCTTTACATCAATTTGAAATTCTTTGGAGCTGCCAGGTGAATGTTTCCAGCCTTCTTATGTCTAATAATTGTCCACCATCAGCAATCAAATCTGAAACTTGATGCTCTTTCATGAGGATGATGAAACCATTCTCCCCGATATAGTCGCCAAAATGTTATCGCTCCATCATTTCCCTAGACTGAGGAGAGAAACCTAGAGGTAACCCCAAAACAAATGTTGAAGCTAGGATCTAGCCCTTCGAGCTTCAGAGAGGGATCTCTCTATATGATTTAAATTTATGTTCAAGATATTAGGCTAGTTATGAAAGCTTGAGATAGGATTTTTTAAAGACTTGTTTGAAATTTGTAGGGAAATTCCATTGGGCATGGAGTCATGAGACTTTGGGTGATCAAACAGAAAAATGATAGAGTACCTGTAACAAGGGAGGATATGAAAGCTTTTGAATATTATAGAGTTTCCATGGAGTGAAGAGGATGAATATGATTCATATTCAATTAAATATAGAGCATACTGATATGAATTCTATATCTAACATTAGGTAGAAAACATTGATATTGTTGACAGGCCAGAGTAGAGTACAATTAAGAAAATTTAGCACTTAATATTCTTGAAACAATGAAGATAGAAAACATATGAAAAACTGAGAGAATAAATAATTTCACAAGAGAAAGTACATCACCAATTCCTTGACACAGGAATCATGGAACAAAGCTATCTGTATTAAGCTAATTTGATCCCTTTCAATACAATGCACAACTTACATCAATATACAACCTTTCTTCATACAAGTTCCAACTTAACCCCTCAAATTCTAACCTTTTCTAAGTCTTATTACAAAGTATTTTTAGACTATCTCAAATAAATTCAAACTTCCAATCAAAACTCATTACACAATAATATCTAACAATTTCTATAAAGAATCTAAACAATATACTAAAAATAAAAATAATTACTGGAAAGATGAAAGAAATCTAGAAATCAGTTCATTTATGCTAATCCTTTGTCCTTGGATCTGGAGTGGCTGTATTTGTTTTTGTACTAGATCGTGAGCTTCTTTCCAAACTATAAACCCTCTTTTCCTGCATTTCAAAAGCTACCAACTCATTATTCTGTCAACACTTCTGCATGTTACACTATCAGAGCCTTTATGCGCCATGATGCCACTTCATATTACATAGTGAGTGAAAAACTATGATGCGCCTAGTCTCTGGGGCTTGGGTAGAATCTGAATGAATGGGGACTGGAGTCTCAAGACTAAATCCCTTTTGGAAAGAAAGGGGTTGATTGTTTGAAATGTTGCATTATTATAAATGTTTCCTAGATAAGACATGGGACCACACCTATATGCACATGGGCCCTTTACTTTATTAATATTTCACAATCAACGATTTTCATAACGTTGCACTTAGCTACATTCTTCAAAACTTGTGATCATCAATATACGGGATCACCTTTGGTTCTAAGTCCCATGCCTTTCCTTATTTATGACCGTTAATTATCGCTTATGTTGGAGCTTCTCTCCCGATGTTTTCTAATTGTTAGGTCCCTATAATACTAGTGATTCCCCCATTACTATTTTCATTGTAGCCCTTAGTGTTATTATTGTGCACCTATTGTCCCCATATTATTATTAGTGTGCCACATAGAAGCCCACTATTTTTATTATTATGTCGGCTTTGATTATATTGTGACCCCTTAGAATCCTATTTATAGAAAGGTGTCTTAGTCATTTGTATCATCCAAGAATTGTTCATTTGTGTAATGTAAAGGAGGTTTCCCCCTCGAAGAGGTTGATTTTGAAGTCGTTGATCTATCTTTTATATCTTTTTGTGAGCTGGTTCATAACATTTTGTATTAGAGCTTTGGATTCTAGGGTTTTGCTGCTCCAAACAGGTCATCGTGGAATTTTCGCTATTACTTTTTTTCTCCGACCTTTTAGAAGCTAAAAGAAAACCCCATTTGAGCAAAAATCTTGATGATCCTCGGGTCCGAATTTCAAATCTTTTTTCACTATATTTTCAGAGATATGATCTAACAAAGTTAAGGGTTTTTTCCATCTCCCGAATTACATTCCAAAAATGTGACCTTGGGAAAATCGTCATGAATTTCTGTATCGGTATCATATTGAAATTCTATAAGAAGTTACAGAAAGAGGATGGAATTGAGTTTTCTTTGCATTGTTTTTAGGTCCGAAGGTTGAAACGGTGACACACGACACTTTGTACAAGTTAGCTCTACTGAAAAAGTGTATAATCAGGTGATATTAGGAGATTGGGCATAAATCTTTCTGGAGAATCCTATTTCAATCAGACTGGTGGCATTGGAAAGAGGACTACCAAAGTTCGACAATTCAAACCTTGGAGATCTGAAATTTTAGAGATAAATCAGATTCAATATCGAGCTCCTACAAAGTGAAAAAATGTGTGTAGCTTTTCTAAATTTTTTGCATAAGTTTGGTTTGAGAAATTAGTTTGAAGGAATTCAAAGGGCATAGTGAAGCATAATTATCATTAATTGATGATCCAAAAAAACAAAATGGAAACACCTAGTAAGCAACCAGAAATCACTAGCATGACTCATGAAAAAGAGGAAGAAATGCAACATGATATATCAAAATTACGAGACCAAGTGCAACAAAATTCACACTCACAAAAACTAATAGAAGCTAAGATAGATGCTTTAAAGAAAGGAGTGGAATCTAAGATGGACGACGTGTAAGATAAGATGGATGGTTTAAAGAAAGGCATGGAAGCTAAGATGAATGACATGGAAGCTAATATACATGGTTTAAAGAAAGGCGTGGAAGCTAAGATGAATGACGTGGAAGCTAAGATGGAAGGAAAAATGGAAGATTTGAAGACAAATTTGACAAAGTTGCTACAACAAATGTTTACTAATGGCGAAAGGGTAGTAAAGGAAAATCATGATGAGAACAAAATAAATGTTAATCATGATTTCATAGACTCTAACGTTGGATTGAATCCCACCATGTTCGAAAGATTGATATGAGGAAGTTTGATGGCAAGGATCCCGTAACATGGATACCACAAATGGAGCAATATTTCGATTTGCATAATGTGCAAAATGCATAAAAAATATGCATTGCAACTCTATATTTTGAACCAAATCAATTTGTATGGTAGCGATGGCTTTGCTATAGTAAATAAATTGTCACTTGGGAAATTTTTATAGAAGAAATGATAGCACATTATGAGGATACAAAAAGCAACAATTTTTTTAGCCAATTGATAGATCTAAAACAAAAGGGTTCAATGATGGAGCACATTGAGGACTTCCAAAAATTGAATATAAGGGTAAAAGGTATTCCAGAGGAGCATAGGATTGATGTGTTCATAGGGACTTTGAAGGATAACATCTAGCATGAGGTTCACCTTTGGAAACCTGATTCATTGGAGAAGGCATTCAAGTTGGCAAGAAAAATGGAAAGCAAAATTATGGAAACTAGGAAGCCTACCACTCACAACTATAAAGATGGAAGTGTTATTGCCCCTAGCCTTCCACATCCTACAAGGTTGACACCACAACAATTGAAATAAAAAGAGCAAAAGGGCTTTGTTACAGTTGTGATAGAAAATACACTGAAGGTCATAAGTGTGCTTAGAAGAATTTTTTTTACATAGATTGTGAAGAGGAGAAAGAAAAGAAACAAGAACATCAAAAGAAGAGGATATACACCAGGTTTAAAGAAAGGTGTGGAAGCTAAGATGAATGACGTGGAAGCTAAGATGGAAGGAAAAATGGAAGATTTGAAGACAAATTTGACAGATTTGCTACAAGAAATGTTTACTAATGGTGAAAGGGTAGTAAAGAAAAATCATGATGAGAACAAAATAAATGTTAATCATGATTTCATAGACTCTAATGTTTGATTCAAGACCCACCATGTTCGAAAGATTGATATGAGGAAGTTTGATGGCAAGGATCCCGTAACATGGATACTACAAATGGAGCAATATTTCGATCTCCATAATGTGCAAAATGCACAAAAGGTACACATTGCAACTCTATATTTGGAACCAAATCAATTTGTATGGTAGTGATGACTTTTCTCTAGTAAACAAATTGTCACTTGGAAAAATTTTACAGAAGAAATGATAGCACATTATGAGGATACAAAAAGAAACAATTTTTTAGCCAATTGATAGATCTCAAACAAAATGGTTCAATGATGAAGCACATTGAGGACTTCCAAAAATTGAATATAAGGGTAAAAGGTATTCAAGAGGAGCATAGGATTGATGTGTTCATAGGGACTTTAAAGGATAACATCCAGAATGAGGTTCGCCTTTGGAAACCTAAATCATTGGAGAAGGCGTTGGCAAGAAAAATGGAAAGCAAAATTATGGAAACCAAGAAGCCTACCACTCACAACTATAAAGATGGAAGTGTTGTTGCCCCTAGCCTTGCACAAATTACAAGGTTGACACCACAACAATTGAAATAAAAAGAGAAAAAGGGATTTGTTACAGTTGTGATAGAAAATACACTAATGGTCATAAGTGTGCTTAGAAGAAATTTTTTTACATAGATTGTGAAGAGGAGAAAGAAAAGGAACAAGAACATCAAAAGAAGAGGATATACACCAGGAAAAAACCCTAGAGAAAGAAGAAATGAATCTAACCATATCTTGTAATGCATTGGCTGGAATTACCACTCCTCAAACTATTAATATAGAATGACATATCAAGAAGAAAAAGGTAATAATGTTGATTGATTCAGGAAGTACCCATAATTTTACTCATTATAAGATAGCCAAGGAATTTAATTGCTTCCTATATCAAGCACCAGAGTGGCAAGTGATGGTTACAAGTGGAGGAACCATAAATTGCTTTGGATAATACCATAATATCAAGCTATCCATGGGAGAATATGTATTGAATATCCCAATGCTTTCCATTCCAATGGGTGGTGCTGATGTTGTACTAGGAGTCTAATGACTACAATCCTTGGGTACAATAGCTTTTAATTTTCAATAAATTTTCATGAAATTTTGTTGGAAGGAAAGGAATTTGAGTTAAGGGGTATCGCAGGGAAATTAGGAAAGATAATCATCTCTAACAAAATGAGAAATCTTTTAAAGAAATAACAACGTGATGTAATTGCACAATTATGTTCGCTAGAGGTTCCCACATCAAAATCATCTATTTCTCCATATCTGCAAAAAGTCTTCGACAATCATTTCAAGGTATTTGATACTCCCAATGGCCTCCCACCTATTCGTGAACATTCTCATGCTATTCATTTGTTTTCAGGAAGTGTTCCTCCAAACATTATGCCTGACAGATATCCCTATGCTCAAAAGACTGAAATTGAACGTATGGTCACAAAAATGCTAGAGGCCGGTATAATTCAACCTAGTAAAAGTTCTTTCTCTTCTCTAGTAGTATTGGTTCACAAGAAGGGTGGATCATGGCACATTTGCCTGGATTGTAGGGAACTCAACAAGCTCACTATTAAAGATAAATTTCTCATTCCTCTCATTGATGAATTATTGGATCAATTTCATGGATCAATTTACTTCACCAAGTTGGATCTTCGTTCAAGATATCATCAAATCAGAATGAAGATTGAAGACATTCCGAAAACAACATTTACAACTTATGAGGTTCATTATCAATTTTTGGTCATGCCATTTGGTCTTACCAATGCACCTTCTACATTTCAAGGTTTGATGAATTCCATTTTCAAACCCTTCCTTAGAAAATTTTTGTTAGTATTTTTTTTATGATATGCTATTCTATAGAAAGTCTTGGAAGGATCATGTTGAACATGCTGATAGGGTGCTCAAACTATTGGAGGAGAAACAATTATATGCAAAAATCTCGAAATGTTTCTTTGGAGTACAAGAGGTGGAATATCTGGGTCATATTGTATCTCATGAAGGTGTTAAGGTAGAGCTTAACAAAATTAAAGCCACTAAGGAATGGAAAATCCCCACTTCCATAAAGCATCTCTAAGGATTTCTCAGGTTGACATGGTATTATCGAAAGTTTGTTAAGAATTATGGAAGAAAAGCAGCACCTCTAATAACACTATTAAAGAGAGATGCATTTTCATGGACTCCATAAGAAACAAAGGCCTTTAAACATCTTAAAGAGGCAATGTGCCAAGCATCGATCTTAGCTACGCCGGACTTCACAAAAACCTTTATTATGGAATGTGATGCCTCAGGAAATGGAATTGGTGTTGTTTTGATGCAAGAAGAAAGACCCATTTCTTTTGAAAGTCATCCAATCAAAGGAAATTATTTACACAAAGCTATTTATGAGAAGGAAATGTTGGAAATACTACACGCACTTAAGAAATGGTGACCCTACCTAATGGGACGAATGTTCAAGGTAAAAACAGATCATGATAGTCTTAAATACATTTTAGAACAAAGATTATCTTCAAGAGAGAATTAAAAATGGGTCACAAAGATGTTGGGTTATGACTTTGAAATTATCCACAAAAAATGGAAGCAAAATTTTGTGGCATATGCACTCTCAAGAAAGGATGAGGATGTAGAAGCATTGCTTTGCGCCATTTCTATTATCGAGCCAGATTGGATAAATGAAGCAAGGGATGAATGGAATAATGAAGAAGAAGTGTGGAAACTCATTCACAAGTTACAACAAGATCCCAGTACAGCTAATACATTTAGCTTGAAAAATGATTCATTATGGTACAAATATCGCTTATACCTCTGTAAGAATTCCCAACTCAAACAAAATATTCTTATGGAATTGCACACGTCTCCCTTAGGAGGGCAGTTACGATTTTTAAAAAATTACCATAGGGATAAGAAGGATTTTTTTTGGGATGGCCTTAAATCGGATATTCAAAATTTTGTGGTAGAATATTTGGTTTTCCAACAAAATAAAGTTAAAACAATTAAGAACCAAGGTCTATTACAACCTTTATCCATTCCAAGCCAACGTTGGGAGGAGGTTTCAATGGATTTTATCACAGGTTTCCTCAAATTCGAAGGAAAGAGTGTCATCATGGTGGTAGTTGATAGAATTACCAAGTATGCACCCTTTTGTGCATTATCTCATCCATTTAAAGCCATTATAGTTTCTACTGCATGTATGGAAACCATTCAAAAGCTACATGGAAACCCAAAGATAATTGTTAGAGACAGAGATCCCATTTTCACTGGAAATTTTTGGACGTAATTATTTTCTTGTCTCGGTACTCAGTTAACTGATAGTTTATCTTATCATCCTCAATATGATGGGAAAATTAAGATAATAAACAATTTTTTGGAAGGATATATTCGTTGCTTTCTCTTTGATAAACAAACACAATGGGTCAAATGGTTGCCTCTGGCTGAATGGTGGTATGACACTTCCTTCCATGCTACAGCAAAAATGACCCCATTTATGGCACTTTATGGATATCATCCACCATCCATCACATCATATTTAAGAGAAAATTCTAAGGTTCAAGCAATGGAAGGTCACATCGAGCATCATCAACAAGTTCTTCAACTCTTAAAGGATAACCTCACTTTGGCATAGAATAGAATGAAACAACAAGAAGATCAACATCATAGTGAAAGAAGTTTTGATTTAGGTAACTGAGTATTCCTATGGCTACAACCATATAAAAAAATTTGCTTCAAGCAAGCTAAGAAGGATAATAAATTATCACCAAATTATTATGGTCCATACAAGGTGTTGCAAAATATTCGTACTATGGCATACAAATTAGAGCTTCCTGCAGCTTCTCGAGTGCACCCAATTTTCCATGTTTCATGTTTATAGAAGGTTATATGTGAGAAGCTCCCAGATCAAACAATATTGCAATAACTTGAAGAGGAAGGAAAATCATATTGGAACCTCAAGAAGTCACAAAAACAAGAACTAGAGAGCTATGAAATCGATCAATTTCGAAGTATCTCATCAAGTGGAAGAACTTACCCGCTGAAGATTTCACATGGGAGGATGAGAATTTTATAAAAAAGCATCCATAGCTACTCAAGCATTGAGGACAACACTTTTTTGAAGGAGAGAAGCATATTAGGTCCCTATAATACTAGTGATCCCCCTATTATTATTGTCATTGTAGCCCTTATTGTTATTATTGTGCCCCTATTGTCCCCATATGGTTATTAGTGTGTCCCATAGAAGCCCACTATTGTTATTGTTGTGCCCTTATATTATTATTGTTATGTCAACTTTGATTATATTGTGACCACTTAGACTCATATATATTGAAAGGAGGTTTAGTCATTTGTATCATCCAAGAATTGTTCATTTGTGTAATGTAAAGGAGGTTTCCCCCTCGAAGAGGCTGATTTTGAAGTTGTTGATCTATCTTTTCTATCTTTTTGTGAGCTGATCCATAACACTAATCAACAGTTTTAGATTGGTGCACAACACAGCTCCGCTGATCGCCGAACGTTGATAACCCTTTTCATTTGGCCCTCAGTCATTTGTCTTTTCACATGATTGCGATCTAGTCCTCCTAGTCGGAGCTCCTCTCCTAGTGATTTCCAATTGACATTTTTCAATGTGATGTAAAATATGCCTCCACCGATCACCAAATGTCGATCACCTTTCTTCTAAGCCCCTAGTCCTGTGACTCTTCATGTGCCTACGTTAAACCCTCTTATTGGATCCCCTTAATCGGAGAATGTCAATTGGCGATTCCATAATAATTCATAACACATCTTAACCTTCGATCCCTGAGGTCATCCCCTACCATGTCACTACCACGTGTCAACCTGTGAATGGTGAAACGTGTCACCCATTTTTGGCCTCCTCTAAGCCTTGAAAATGTTGAATCTTCTTGCCACGTGTTCACCATATGGTCACGTTAGGGTGACGTTAGCTTCCACATGGTCCATATCAGAACTAATTGTTGACTTCCATGTGTCCCTTATCAGATCCAATCTCTTGCTGGCACGCATCCCTTTGTGAGGAGAGAAAAAAAGGCCTCAACCTTCTCTATTTTTGCAAGAAAATCCTTTTGTAATTTTTTTTGGGCCTTCCTCGACATTTTAACACTGAATGATTTTTCCCGCAATGCTGGCGATTTCAAAATGTGATCACCTTGCCATGGCTTGTAGAACACCGATCAAAGATTTTTCGATTCCCCTAACTACCGATATGGCCATATAACCTCTGGGATGTGGGATGCAGGGTAATTGGAACGTCTGATCACCGATTGTGATCCAAAAAATTGCTAATCGTTGATTGTGCTCCAATATCCACTTCTTCCTCTCTCCAAAACCTCTAGTATGTAGGATTTAGGCTTTTACTTAGCGTTTTCCTTTGTTTTGTGGGTTCTGAACAAGGATCTTCTTCTTGTCATAAATTTTGATTTTGAGGTCCTTTTGAGGGGATCTATAGCTAGTTCGAAAGTTGCTTCTGAGTACTTTATTATGAAAATACCTACTATATCATTTATAGAAGCTTGACAAGAAAAAATCCTCCCCAACCTAAGACTAATATGATCATAGGACTTCAAGGACTAAATAGCTTCTTTGACAAGTAAATTTGTAGTCTATGACACCCACTAACTCATAGGCTAAACTTGACAAGAAGATTCCCAAAATAAATAACTGGATGTAGATTATAGTTACCTGTATTTATAAGACCCTAACATATTGAATAACGCGATTTTTCAATTAATTAATCATAGGATGAAGAGGATCTCCTTGTTATGAAGGCTTAATATATTGATTATCAAAAGAAGAAATCATATTCAGAGGATGAAGCTAAATGTGAAGAAGATGAAAAACAAGTACAGTCCATAGGTAAGATGCTATTATATTCCAATTATAAAATAATAAGTCATATTTCTCTTAAATGTTCAAATGCAAATTAAGAAAATGATGGTAATAAAAGAGAACTTAAAGTTGAGATAGTATCCCATGAGAAAAATAAGATAAGTCTTTGTCAGTTAGAAGATATCTCTTCATATGAACAAGATAAGGGATGTATCTCTAGTAGTGATGAAGAAGGGATTCCTCTCATGACTATTAAAGAGACATTAGATTCAAAGAAAGAAGTAGGTGAAATGAAAATAAACCAAGAATGTGACCTTGTTGAAAAGATATATTCTAAAAGAAAACTTGAGTATTTTCATTCGAAGATATTAAGAGGCTCGCAATGTCAAATCTAAAGCAAAAGGCACTGCTACCAAAATATGAAGACATGGAACTTGGTAATTATGAATTAAGAAAAGTATTGTTATCATGAATATTGAGAAAAGGGATGCAAAAAGAGTGGAAGAAGTGATGACCAACTAGTTGATCGAAAGAGAAGGTCATTGTGAGAATTTAGAAGTTGAGATTGTTTGTCTAAGAAATAATCTAGAAACCGCTAGTGACCAGTTAATCCAATATCAAAATTTTGATAAGAGTACCAATATTCTAGATTGTATTAGTAAAAGTTGAATATCTACCCTCATCAAGACTAGTTTTCATGATGATGGAGAATCAAGCACCAAGAATGATGAAGATAAAGAGCTAAAGTACTATGACGACAAGGTCAAGGGATCTATTGTAGCGACTACAACCACCCTCCAAAATTTTTCCTATGCTTTGATTTTGGAGCCTTCCCTCTTAACCACAACAACTCATATCACACTGATCTAGGTATTCGTGCTTCAACTGAGACTTATCTTTCCAAGTTTGCTTGTGTTTTCTTACTTAATTGATTTTCTAACTCACAAGTTGATCTCTCGACTTGGTCCCAGACCAGTTCCGGGCTTGCCCCAGAAAATGCACAATTCTTGAGGGTATCTAAGCTTGTTGTTGGGAATTGCATAGTCCCGACTACCTGTGTGACTTGAGCTAACAAAATTTGCAGTCATGAGGGGGTATTCCAACACTAAGCCTAGAAATTTTGCAACCCTCCTTGAGCTCACAAACCGTGTAGCGCATTGAGCCATAAAAGTTGCCTGGTTCCCAGAACTACACTATCTTTCTCAGTAGTGCACATGGCAGGTTTCCCTGGAAAAAAAAGAAAAAAAAAAGAAAAAAGGAAAAAACCATCCTTAAAAAATACGGATCTATTTTTAGTATCCTGAAAGAGACACGTTATTTTTAGAAAATTCCGCCAAGTGTCATTGTTACTTGATTTTAGGCATGCGTATCATAAACCCTAATTTGTCAAAATATATTTAATCAAAGCTAATAGATCTCATTTTCAAACTTGATCTTGGAGCTCTAGCATTCCTGTGGAGATCAAGGAACCTTCGATGCGATCACTGTCGCTTTTTTGGGTGAGTTTTTCTTTTGTCATATTTTTCCACTTTTTCTACCGATTTTGGTTTCTTCGCTTGTCTGAGTGTTGTTTCTCTACCTGATTGTTGGAATTTTAACTTTTTTTAGCTTGGAGAAGTGTTTTTCAAGTTATTGATTGTCTTTCCCAAGTGTCACATGAGTTTTCATGTTTTGGCACCAACGGTCGTCGTTGTGGTGACTCTCCTCACATGCTACATTTTCCTTCGTTTAATCAATTGTTGGACTTGTTTCATGTGCATGCATCTACACTTAGTTAGATATGCACTCAACTTCAGACTATCCTTTAGATTTTCTTGTTTTTCACACTCCCCTTGGGAAGATCTGGGTCCCCTTGCCCGGATCTCACTTTGCACATCTTGCTCTATGCAATCTAGAAACTCAAGCCAATGGCTTGGATTTTTGGATTGTGCAGAGCATATTTTGGGTTTGCTCCAACTATGCACTACATAGTTCCAAGAGCCATCTGTAACAGTCCTGGTGAAAAGTTCATGTAATAAAAGTTAATAACGGAAAAGTAAGACCACGAGTATGGGACACATATTCCAAGCTGAATGTTGGGCAAATATATCCTAGTGGGAATCACTAGATGTGCGTTTACGACTAGGGAAATTCGAAAAGGAAAATGAATTAAAATGAAAAAAAGAATTTTTGGCACATTTATTTATGAAAATAAAGGGAATTAGGAGAAAAGTAAGGTGAAAGGTCACAGGTTACATGTGAGGAGTATATTGAAGGAAAATAATGGAAAATCAAGAAATTGGAGGCCTCATTCATAAAAAGGCTTTTGAGTGTTAGTTGGCGATTTTTTATTCAATGGTATCCTTTTGTTAGTTCAAGTTTGGAGCTCTTGCATTATTCTCTCTCTCACTCTCTCACTCTTGGTCACTTAAATTTTTCTTGGAGCACTCTATTTTGGAGCAAAGGAAAAGAAAAGCAAGGAAAGGAGAAGAAAAACAAGCAAGGATCAAGGAAAGGAAAGCATGACTCAAGCAGATTTAGTAGGAATACTTGTAGGTAATCTTTTTCATGTGTGATTACTTAGCTGGTTTGGACATGCATGGATTTGCATGTTGGTGTATGGTTCTCTTATTGTAGGGGGCATGGTTTTGCTGAGTTATGACAATGGATTTCAACATAGCCTATCCTTTTTCCAAATTCCATGGTATGTTGGGATGCTATTTCAATTTTTCATCTTTCAAATTTTCAGATGGATTTCAAAATCTTGGGCAGAGGTGGTCTCAAGGTTCATTCCTAAACACCTAGGAATCCCTTGACTAGTTTTCGCAGGATACATGGTAAAGCTTGCGAGATCAGTCTTGGTTTACAGCCTAGTGATCCGGGTTTGGATTGTGATAAATATAGAGAGACAAGGAGACAAAAAATACCTTAAGGATAGTGATGGATTCTAGATGGCATTCCAAGTTTGGTTAGGTTATGATCAGAGCACCGGTTTTGGTGTGATCACGGTTTGATGAGGGTGGAGGTGGTTTAACCTCTGGATTCCCTAGGTTTTTCTTGGATTGGTTGTTCTATGAGACCTGAAATTCATGCTTGGAATATGGCATGGGGGTGACTGGATGAAAGAGATATTTGGTTCAGTCATGTCTATGGTCGGGTTGTATGTGGAAGTCCCGAACCTATTTGGATTTTCCTATGATTAATAAAAGATAAGTTCTCTTACTTTTGTACTTATTTATTTGTGGATTTAATGGCGGTGATATCTCTAATATTTATATGGTTTAATGCTAGTTATAAGAATGGTTATGTGATTTCTTCATGTCATGATTATTTCAAGTATTTATTTGTAACTGTTAAATGGATGGATGCAAGACCTAATTGATTATTTAGTAGTTCAATGGAGAAGGAGGTGATCCTTCTAATTGTATTTCATAATTTGTGTCAGTCATTTATGCTATTTCTTGTATCTTAGGAGTGTAGGTTGCATTGATGCCAAGTGTTTGACAAAATTTCAGTCCTGGTTGGGGATGCTCAGCCCTAGCCCTAAAGTTGATTTTTGATGGATCTGCACTGTTATCGTGTCTTTAATGAATTTTGAAAGTTACAACAACTTCTGGGCAGAGTGCAGGATTCTGGGCTAGAAATGTGGCTTAAATCTCTGGTTCACTGGCACAAAATTGGCAATTTTGGACCACAATCGCTAGCAGGTAGGCTTTTGAGAATGACTTTGGGTTTCTAGTCACTTCCTTGCCCATAGCATGAGAGCGACTATGGCCTAAGAGCTGCAAAATAGCAGTGGGGCCCATGGGTAGGTTGTTTGAGTGGTTGTCTTGCCTCCTGAGGGTTATGTTGATGATGTTGGATGACTGTATGTTTTTATCCTTCAATTCCACGTCCTTAAGGTCACATAAGAGGTTGAATCTAATCATAGTAGTCTTTCTTCTCAGGTTTACCCCGGTTGGCATGGTTACTTTGGGTAGACCTGGGAGGGGGCTTTATGGAGTGGTATCAGAGTGTGGTTGCACTCTCCTTGGGTGAATGTGTTGGTCATGCATGCATGTCAGTTGCGCGTGTGTCTCTTACTATTGCGTTCCATGTGCTTGTTGCATTACATAATGACTGTTCATGATGGTAGTAAGGTTATGATGAGGAACTTGACGTCAATTTTATGGAATGCATCGTCATGAGTATATGGTTGGTTATGTTCTTATATGCATCTTGATTACATCCTTGTATGTTGGATTGCATTCTTAGTTATTTGATTACATGTATCAGTCTTGTAGGTTGGTTACAACAATCGATCTCTTATGCTCAACTACATGTGTTCATGTGTATGTGTATTTGATTAGGTATTTCTTATGCATGTTGATGGTTTTATATGGAAATGTGTATAATGGAGTAATGGTTGTTTTCATGTGTGAGGTCATGGTTTGTGAAGTTGATATGGTCATGGATTGATGACTAGACTCTAGCTAGAATGAGGTGTATAGGGTTTGGTACTGATGTGTTATATGTCTATATGTCGTTGTTATGCATGTATGGACTTGGTTATGGCTGTGCATGAATAGTAGGTCAAACATGCCTTGTGAAGTCATGGTATGTAATTTAGGTCATCAGGGTGATATTGGTATGTTATGATGCTAATGTGTTGATTGAGATAGAGCAGGAGAAGTAGATCATCATAATGAGGTTGTAGCAATAGACTTTAGGATAAGAGAAGATCGTCATACATGTATTATATGTTGGCATGCAGGTATGTAAGTTAAGGATTATTATATGCATTAGGTTTATGTACATGCCTTTTGATGTTATGATTACATTTATGATAGATATTAGTTGATTAGTGTAGTTATATGCACATGTGTCATATAGTCAAGAATGATAGTAGCTTGTAGTTGTATGCATTTCTATTGTTGTTTCACGTTAGATAACCTGATGGTTAGGTTATATGTTGTTGATGAGCATGATATCTAGGTTATTGTTGTTATATGCTATTAATTTGATGATTAGGGTTATCTCATTGAGATCATGATGTTGTAATTTGGATTGGCCATATGCGTGATGCTTATGTTCATTGCATTGAAGATCTTGAAGTTATATGTATTGTGTTAACCTGTCTTGGCCTATGAAGATGGTTATGGTTGTGATATTCAAGTATGAGCCGATATATTTTTGATTTGGTGTCATACTACTCTGGACCGATCATACATATGTGATTGCTATTCATAAATTATAATTTTTATGAGTTAAGATGTGAACATGTTAGCTAGTGATTGTTATGGATAACATGATCTTATTTATGTTTATGTTGATGTGTTGAGAAGTTATATCGTGCTAACTAGCTTGATTGTGTAGACAAGATGGCCTCCCTTGAGATACATTAAGGTACAGGTTTTCTTATGTCTTGTATTTGGTGCTTGATTGTTTGATTATGTCATTTAGTAAATTTATTTAACATGGTATGTTGCAAGTTGGTTGAATGTTTGATGAATTTCATAATATGATTATGTGTTCAAATGATTTTGTTTTAAGATTATTATACTAACACATATATGTTGAGATAGTTCATATGTAATTGACTGTAGTAGGTGATAGTTGTAGCATTATGTCTAATGATCATGAGTTGACTATGGATTATGACATGATTGTTAGTCTTGGTAAAGATTTATTTCAAATTGATAGATATGATTGTCTTGATATTCAGAACATGTTGTTGACATGTGTGAGCAGTTCTAGGAAACATGTTTGGTATTACCATGACAAGGTAATAGTTTATGTGTTTATATAACTAACAGTTGGGTGATGTGACAATGCATAGTAAGCCTCGATTGTAGCAAGGTAAAAAGGTAAAAGAAAGGAATTGGACAATAATTTATTTGGCTATGTTTGGAAACCCTAATTACAAACAAATGAGTGTTTTGCATATAAGGAGTCTTCTTAACCTTGTTTTGTTTTTACATTATGTGGGTATGTGCTAGATTCATGAACATGTATTTGACAGGTATATTAGCTAGTCTCTAGTTACAGGTGGATCTTCCCAAAGCATTGGAGTCCCTTGAGACATGGCTTTGATGTGTTCAGTTGCAAGAAAAGTGCTTGGCACAACAATGTAAAGTAACCAGTGTGTTGTTATGTTTATTTATGCACTGACAATTATGTGTTTGTGGTAGTGTAATGCAGGGAGTTGCATGGAAAGAGAGATTGCCATGAATCTTGAAGAAGGATTGGGTTGAGATTTCCCTTGGGAAGATTGAGAACCATGGGGATTGAATCATGGTGTTTGTTTCCAGTATTGTGCTTTTGGTCTTGTATGATTTTCTAAGCTTGATTTGTAGTTTTTCTTATGATTGGTGCAAAGCCATGCCACTTTGTTTGTGGTGTCATGTTGTTATTGGCTTTAATGGTTTTCTTCCTATTGTTTCTTGGGTTGCATTTTATGTTTTGAGTCTTGGGAATTGTTCGGGAAAGAGGAAAGTTAATGGAGCTCGGGGAGAGCTGTGTGGTACCCAATAGGTAATGTAAGACTTAGATGAAGCTCTGTGCATGAGTAAGCGTAGCGAAAGGTAAGACTATGGCAGTGGATTGGATTGGTTGGGTCCATTGATGTAAATGGACGATGGTAGTATAGTCATGATAAAAGTAACTAGAAAAGGTAAAGTCAATGGATCTGAGGTGCTAGATGCCTTCACTAAGTTGGGAATTGTGGTTCTCAAGGTTGTGCATATTGTGCATAAATAAGGATTTTGTCTTAACCTAGACCTTATGTTATCTAGTAATAATGTTATGATCATGATTGTGCTGATGTTTATATGTGTATACATGAATGTATGTATGAATGTTGTTCTTTGATAGGATCATGATTTTTTTATCCTAAGATTTATATATGTATGTATGTATGCATGTACCTATGTCAGTTTCTAACAAAGCATCAATAATCGTTCTTATGGTTGAATGATTGCTTATGCAAGCCAATGACATGAAGAAGTTCCTGGCTATGAGATATCAAGTGGGAAGAGTAGTCATGACAAATATATGAGGTCAATATCATGCGAATATGAATTTATATTGTACACTTTTATTATGCCTATGATTTTTTTATGGACAGTTTATACCGAGGGCTACATCAACAAAGTGAAAGCGGTGTGGTTTACAGCATGCTAGGATAAGCATGGAAAGACACTCGAAACAAGGTTTCTTGGTAAGAACAATGTGGTTTTCGATGTGTGGTACTACTATTGTGCATATGTTGTATATGTTGTACATGTTGCATCTATGATGTGTGCACATGCAACGTTGTGTATATATAGTGTGTGTACATGTTGTTTATGTAATGTTATGTATAAGATGGTACAAATAGTGTTGTGTGAATATTGCATATGCAATGTTGGGTATGGATGGTGCTACGTACCAGTTGGATATGCGGTGTTATGTACAGATGATGGTATGTACATCTTGGATATGAATTTCTATGTACATGTGGTGCTGCATCCATATTGTACATGTGGCGCTATGTACATATGGTGTTGTGTGCATGACTATACAAGTGGTGATATGTGCAATTGGTGTTTTGTACATGTTGTATAAGTCATGTTGTGTGCAAGTGGTGTTGTGTACATGTCGTGCATGTGGCATTGCATACATACGGTGGCCCGTACATGTCGTGCATGTGGTACCGTGTACATGTGGTATTGTGTACACGTTGTACAGTGGTGAAGTGTACATGTGGCGTTGTGTACACATTGTGCATGTGGTGCCATGTACATGTGATGTTGTGCACACATTGTGTAAGTTGTTGTAGTTTACATATGGTACTGGTGTAGATGCATGTATTGCATGGTGCTGTATTACGTGTGTAGTTATATGTGTGTGATGGACACTATGTGTATGTGTACATATTTGAGTACAAGGAAGTAGATGTTTGTCGGGTGTGGCATCCGATCGAAAGTGCATACAAAATAAAGACAAAGGTAGAATCTAAGGATTGATGAAGGATAAGTATCAAAATTTTATTTCGGTTTTATTATGCATGTGATTTATGACAATGGTATATGATGATTATATGTGATATATGATTTTGGTTTATGATGGTTACATGTGAATTATGATTTTGATCTATGATGGTTATTTTTTGAACTAACCTGATGTGATATATTTATACATGATGATTTGGTCAAAGATGCTAGTTTGACTTGTTGTGATAGGAAGTGAACAGGATTGAAAGTCTACCTTATTAAAGACCTACCAATGAGGTATGATTTGAGGTTATTTCAATTTATTTTAATGTAATCAGAATTATTTTCTTGGAATAGGAATGCATGAACATGCCGAGTTGGGTGGTTGAAATCGACCGCAATAATTGGCAGCAACAGGAAAAGAAATTGGAACATGCATCAGTATGTTGGTAGAGCACTTCAAGAATAGAGAAATTGTGAGGCACTGATAGCCAATAGTGTCCATTTATTTCCGTGAGCATGCTATGATCGGTATGATGGTTTTGAGGTAGGGATATGCCTTGGTTTTGTATCTTTCAATTGGAGGTAGCCTCGCTAAGGGATAGATCGTCCGGGTTATGGGATTCCGAGAAACTTGGAAGCTGAGTGACTACACGAAGGGCGTGACCATATTTCCAGAGGGACCATGTAGCAGAAAATGGAATGTCGTGGATGTATTTGTTTTGGTCATTAGCATTGCCAGATGAATTAGATGCAGATTCGGAGTGCACCCTCAAACAATGAGTCGGTAACCGTTCACTGAGGGGACAAATGGCCTAGGATTGTAGCGCTAGACATTGGATGCATCTTTAAGTATGGAAGTGGATTATGGACTTCCTCAAGAAGAGGTGAATCCTGGTATTCCTTTGATGGTGGAGGTGTGATCCTCTGGATTCCCTTGTTGATTGATATGGTCACCATATCCCTTTATTTGTTGGTTTAGAAAATGTGCATTAGTGCATATGTAGTTATTGTAAATACCATAATGAGATGTGTTATAAGGCTCTAGTATGTGGTATGTTGTCATGTTGTCATGATGTTTTGCTTTTGAGGAGGTCTTTTGTTGTAAATACTGCAACGAGCTAAGTTATAAATCTACATGGGAAATATGTTTTCTTTTCATCGGTCTTACTGAGTTCTTGTTGTGGCTTAACACTAAGGAAAATGTTCCCCAAGGGGGAGGGCTCTGTAAGAGCCCTGGTGAAAAGTTCACATAATAAAAGTTAATAAAGGAAAAATAAGACCACGGATAAGGGACACATATTCCAAGATGAATGTTGGGAAAATATATCGTAGTGGACATCACTGGATGTGTGTTTTTGGCTAAGGAAATTGGCAAATGCAAAGGCAAAGACATCGAAAGGAAAAAACACATTTTTGGCACATTTATTTATGAAAATAAAGGGAATTAGGAGAAAAGTAAGGTGAAAGGTCACAAGTTGCATATGAGTGGGAAATTCAAGGAAAATAATGGAAAATCAAGAAATTAGATGCCTCTTTCATAAAAAGGGTTTTGAGGATCAATTGGAAAGTTTTTTAGTTAGTGTTAACCTTTTGTCAATTCAAGTTTGGAGCTCTCTCATTATTCTCTCTCTCTCTCTCTCTCACTCTTGGTCACCTTAAATTTTCTTGGAGCACTCTAGTTTGGAGCAAAAAAAGGGAAAGCAAGGAAAGGAATTGAAAAAAGAGCAAGGGTCAAGGAAAGTAAAGAAGGACTCAAGCAACTTCAATAAGAATACTTACAAGTAACCTTGCATGTGTGATTTCCTAGCTAGTTTGTACATGCATGGCTTTGCATGTTGGTGTATAATTCTCTTGCTATGGATGGCATGGTTTTGCTAGGTTATGATAGTGGGTTTCAGCCTAGCCTTTCCTTTCTCTAGATTGTGTGGTATGTTGAGATGTTATTTCATTTTTTTACCTTTCGAATTACCAGATGGATTTCAGAATCTTGGGCGTAGGTGGTCTCAAGGTTCATTCCCAAAGGCCTAGGAATCCCTTGACCGATTTTGGCGAGATACATAGTAAAGCCTGAGGGAGAAGTATCGGTTTAAGGCCTAGTGATTTAGGTTTGGATTGTGGTAAATCCAGAGAGACAAGGAGACAAAAAATTCCTCAAGGATAATGATGGATTGTAGATGACATTCCAAGTTTGGTTCAGTTGTGATCAGAGAACTAGTTTTGATGTGATCACAATCTGGTGAGGGTGGAGGTGGTTTAACCTTCGATTCCCTTGGTTGTTCTTGGATTGGTTGTTCTATGAGATCCCACATTCATGCTTAAAATATGGCATGGGTGTGACTGGCTAAAAGAGAGATTTGGTTCAACAATGTCTATGGTCGGGTGCTACGTTGAAGTCCTAAACCTGGTTAGATTTACCTATGATTAATAAAATCTAACTTCTCTTACTTTTGTACTTTTTTATATGTGGATTTAATGGTTGTTATATCTCTGTTATTTATATGGTTTAATGTTGGCTATAAGCTTGGTTATGTGACTGGTTCATGTGATGGTTATTTCATCTATTTACCTGTAACTGTTAAATGGATGGATGCAAGACCTAATTGATGATTTAGTTGTTTCAATCATTTATGCTCTGTGTTGTATCCTAGACATGTAGGTTGCATTGATGTGAAGTGTTTGACATAATTCTGGTCTTGGTTGGGGATGGTCAAGCCTATTCATGAGGCTGATTTTTTATTGATTAGCATGGATATCATGTCCTTAATGAATTCTTAAAGTTACAACAATTTCTGGGAAGAGGCCAGCATTCTAAGCTAGAAAAGTGGCTCAAATGCTAGGGTTGTTGGCATAGAACTGGAAATTTTGGACGACAGTCACTAGTAGGCAGGCCTGTGAGAGCAACTTTCGGTTTTTGGTCACTCCCTCGCCCATAGCATGAGAGCGACTATGGCATAAGAACTGCAGAATAGTAGTGGGACCTAGTGATAGGCTGTCTAAGTGGATGACTTGTCTCCTAAGAGTCATCAAATTTAAGATAGACACCCACCCATGTTTACAAGACAAAGTCCCCAAGGAAGGCTTACCAGTTCTTGATCATCTTTGCCTGAAAAATATACAATAAAGAGAGAATAGAGACCTTCCCTAAAGGGTGCGCAACATTCCTGGACTAGTTGGTAAGTGATGGGACACCATTAAACTGGCCGTATCTATTGGCTCAACAATTGAAGTCCCATGTAGCTAAGGCTCGAAATCCACCCAAGAATAAGAAAGAAAGGTTTATGTGTCCTCATACTTACTCGATGCAATATGTGCATAACAACAGTTCCTTGGCATGGGTTGGGCATGGACACCACAAGATACTTCTGCCAACATCTATTGAAAATTCCTTAACAACTACAGTTATCGAGGAGTGATGGTAAAGCTAACTGACCACTTGTTCATCCCATTACACAACCTTATATTTGAGCAAGATCCACCTTGCATGTCCTAAGAAGCAATGGAGGTGATAGTAAACATTGCAGATTGGTATCCCTCACCAAGTGGCACCTTCATCAGAGTGTTTGGTGAAGAGAAGCCTCTGCATGCCTTAACAAGGTATGCCATTGAAAAACTGATCATGCAAGAAGTTTCATACCACCTTCTACATGGTTCTCAACAAGACTACATAGGAAGAAGAAAGAACCATGGCTCGCTCTTCCTTTGCAGATCAAATTATACAAGATTTAAGAGCTTAAAAGATGCAGATGCCGAAGCTAAGGAGATAATAAAATTCAATTTCGGCACCAAGGACTTTAATCTGTATGATCCCCATGGTATTTTCAAAGACCACTATACGATAGTTTACTTTATGTGGATCCATGGGACATTTCATTTGCCATAGGAGCATCCTTGGAGGTACTACTACAATGCCTCTCGAATCAATGAGTCAATTAGTATTGCAAGAGCTTCGAAGGATTCTCTAAAGACAACAACAACTCTAGAAGCAATAGCAACAATAGCATAAGGAAACAATCTAGTGCAAGACAAGGGAAAGAGGAAGACTGTTGATCATCCAGATGGAGAGAAAAGCTACAAAGTGATGGCAAGTCATTTTATAGCAAAGGAAACTTTGACAGCAGAAGCAAGGAGGGAGCAATGGATGAATGGAGCAGATTGGAGGAAGAGAGAAAATAAGAGGTTGCATGAAGCCAAACTGAATTCGTAGGAGAGACAAAAGAAGTTGAAGGAAGAACAGGAGTTGGGGAGGAGAGAAGGAGAAGAGAAGCAGAAGAAAGAATAAGAACAAAGGCAAGGCACAATGACAAAGGAAATAATGGAAATACAAGTTGATGAGTTATAACATCCAGCAACAAAGGAGGAAGGTGAACGGATGCAGGATCAAGATCTTGCTGAGTAGATTGAGGAATTGATCGAAGTGACAAATATGGAGTTGGAAAAGGAGCCACAAAATGAAGACACTAACTTGATTCCAAAAGAACCACACATCATACCTCAATTTCCACTAGCTCTAGTATCAAAACCGGTCCCAAGTGAGAAAGAAGATGTTGTTCTCCTTGATGATTATTTGGTCATGGATTTGTATAATCTATCATTTGATGAGTTCCGGAAGAGGATTATACAGGCATGGAGGAAGAACTTTCTCGGTGATTATGAATCACTTGCATTCATAAATGAAAGGGTGATAATGTCAGACAATAGGAAGCATCTAACTATCATTCTTGAAGCCATGTTGGCCTATGCAAGACCAACAAGCTCAAATGCTCAGTATCTGACAACCGAGAAAAAATGACTGGAAAAGGACTTGTAGGCTACCAAGGAAGAGGTAGAACAACTCCAAGAATCAAAAAAGAATGTAGTCTCCACATTGGGGTAGATGAGGACAATGATAATTTCTGAAGTATCAACACTTGGTGTTACCATGCGAAAGATCTATGATGGATTTGTCACCATGTATAAAGATGTTTTCTGTTTTAATGGCCTACAATAGAAGAGCAAAGAGTTGGTTCAAACTGTTGAGAACATGCACGTTTCCATCACACATGTAAAAGAGTGGGAAATGAGGTACATGGGCCCCGCTTGACTTAGTGAAGAAGATGAAGCTACAAGCAAAGCTAAAAAAGCAAAGGTATGAATGTTGATTTAGAACAATGAGCAACTCGTCTCATTCATCGGCAACACATAGGCCTCATATGCGTACTTGGGAAATAGTTTGGATGTCCCTCTAGGAAAACAGCAAATCCCATCAATCGGTTCCTTCATCGATGGTAAACCTAAGAACTAAGTCTAGTTGTAGATCGATCAGTACTTTTAGAAGTTAAGACAAGAAGCCACCAAGGAAGACTTTGAGCTGAAAGCACACAACATGCAGAAGTGGATCGGTGGTCCGATCGAGATCAAGACAATGTTGCTCATGCTTCAGAATGAGTTGGACATAGGTTCCAAGAAAATATACCCAGATTCCATGGAGGCTACATTCCGCTTCTAGAAAGACATCGTTAAGAAATTTGGGGACATCATCACACAGTACCAAGCTTGGTACCAATATGTAATTGAGAAGCAGCAAGTGGAGGTTGCTGAGCTAAACTTCCCCTGAAGTCTAGAATCATAATGTTGTGTCTTGTTAGGTTGTTTCTACCCTATTTTGTCTTATATGTGTACATGTAGAAAATTTAGTACTATTTGTAATTATGTTGTAAGTGAAATTTCATGTGTCAATATTGGAATATGAAATTTCACCATGTAATTTAATGTGTTATTTATTGAAGCAGTTGCATAGTCATGAGGGTAGTCCAAAGGTCACAAAGGGGAGTTGAAGAGTCACACCCTCTTGTTATAAATCGAACCTCATAAATCTAATAAGAGGATTTTGGGAGCCAAGCTTTGGTCCAGGCTTAGTCTTAGAAAGATCTTGGGAGTATTGTGAAGAGCCTTGGCTTCTCCATAGTGTAGAGAAAGTGTACTTCATTGGAGGAGTATGTTTTCTTGACTTTAATGTTCCACTATTGGGGCTAGTGGTCGTCAATGGTGTATGTATGGATGGAACTTTCACTTATAATAATAAAATCAGAGCCATCACACTTTCATGCATATCTTGTTAATATAGTAGGACTATTATTGTTGTATTGCCAATGTATGTTATTTAACTTAAGCATATGCATATTAAATACTTTGTATGCATTCGTACAAATCTTGTTGAATGCGTGTTGTTGGATTAAATTGTCACTTTAACTTGTGGACTATTATGAATTTTAGATTGTGATGTCATTTCATCATGTGTTCCTTTTAAGATGCATACTATTACAATCTTCTAAAGGGCACACTTCATTTTCCCTTCGTGTGTTGGAACCATCATGCATCGCACTTGACGCTCCATAGGGTCACACACTTGCTCTCACCTGAAGTTATCATACTTTCCTCTACACGTTTCCGCAGTCAAACCATTATATTACCACCTACTGTTGTGAGTCCTACTCCAAACAGTGTGACGTCTAGTTGGGACTTCATAGTGGGGAGATCCCGTGGCTGTTGGAGGGTCCACCGCCATTAACATTTCCAGTGCTAGAAGGAGGGATAGATGAAAAGTCGAGCCCTTAAAGTCTGTTTTGAATTTCTACACATATTTCATGACTTATTCCTAAATGATAACCTTGACATGTTTTTCTAATTCTGCACATTTTGAGGTGTCAGAAAGAATTTTAAATGACTTTTCCATAATTAATTTAAATGGAAAGGGTGGAATAACCTTGCTCAGGCACACAATTTTTTTCTTGGTTTCTATGAAAGGTATGACATCTCATCTGAGGATATTTCCTGTGGGTTGTTTTCTCTCATGTTCGAAGGTCATGCAAAGAAATGGTGTCACACATTTCCCACAACCTATATGCACTCCTTCAATCAGTTTGTTAGCGAATATTATCATGATTTCATTCTTTATGATTGTAAAGCCATTAATAGAAAAATTTTAAAATTGCAAAAGTCACCTGATTAAAATCTTCAAGATTTTCATGATCTTTTTGTTCATTAATGTTTTTAATTTCCTCAAGATGAATGTGACTGGGTATTCTTGGATGAAATATTTCAATATCTTGTTCACGTTTCTAAAAATCCACATGACTTATAATCTTTCAAACTTCTCCCAACATACCTTCATGTTAGGGCTTCTAAATATGAGATGGACAAGGTTGTTGTCCCAAGTGACCCTTCATCCCCTTCTTATCAAACAACTCTAGCTCTGCTTGTTGAGGTGGGAGAAGTTGGTAATCAACCTATTGATCTACCACCATCTCATCCTACCCCACCTACTTAGAATTTGTGTGGAGATTTGGACTGTAACTTTGATGGTTGTCATGAGATTGTATCTCCACATCCTCCATCCTTTGTTCCTTCTTATCCTTCGAATTTTGGTTTATTGTGTTCATCTGTCTCGAATCATTCTTGTGATGTTTACGAGGATCAAGTTCTACATGGAGTTGGTTTTGAACAACCAACCTGTGATATCATTTTTTATGAGTATGTGTGGGAATCTAAAGAAGAATTTGCGGTGAAGGATGACCCCCTTCTCTCTGCACCTCGTCCGCTTTATCTTGACACCTTCCATGATTCTTTTATTTGTACTCAATCTTGTGAAAATTCCTTTTCATATGTTTATGAATTTGATCATTCACAGAATACGTGGAATGCCAGTTTTCATTTGAATGTAGAGAGGACAAATTGGTCTTCCCGAATCTGCCCAATCTCTCATCTTACATTTCTGGCAACATAAAGGGTGAAATTTCATGTTTTTCATCATCACCTCTTTACAATTTGTTAGATTATGAGAATTCTTCTGTTTGTGATCTTGAACTTTATGATCCTGGTTGTCGTGGTCATTTCATTCATTCATTCGATAACTATTCTGCTTTTTCCAGTGTTGATCTTTCTAAGCCACCGATCTTTGATGATCCATATTTTGATGAATTGGAACCTCCCCAAGCTGTTGAGGCACTTCAACCCAAGGTGATGGTTATGTCAAGTTCTTGTGGGCTTGAGGTCAGTTCCACTTATGATTAGAAACCTGTTGAATCTTTCACGGCTCCTCATCACTCTGTTGTTCACATTGAAAATCAATATATCTCACAATTTCCACATCCTCCTTTAGAATAACTCAATCATATTTCTCATGAATTGGAGGAGTTGTACGTAACAAGAATTGTTGCATAATTTTTTTTTCTTCTTTCTTCATGTTTGCTCATTTTTCAAGTTCGAAAGTGTGTACATGCTTGTCTTCCACTTGCAATGTGTCAGGACACCACAATACATCTGCAAAATGCCTTTCATGTGATTTTCATTTTTACATTTCTGCGAATGCTTTCAAGCTTGAAACGTTCTTGTTTGCATTGTTTTATATTTCTTGTTTGTTGGTTTTCTTCCATATATCTCTTATTAGTCATTCTCTAACCTTCATGGGCACACCAATGCGTCGGTTGCTACATTGGAAGTATCACTTTACGTGAGTTGGCCTATGTTCTTTTAAGGTTAGTAGTATGAGTAGTTTTTCCTTTCTTCTTTGTTTCTCCATTTGTTTAATTTTGTTAAGTTATGGTATGTTATATGATTATAACAGATTACTTCTTTTTCTTATTATATTCCACATATTAGCAATCACATGTACATAAAGTAAAGTGCAGATAGAACATTAAACAATCGACAAAAAACAAGCCAAGACAAGAGACACAAGATGTGGCGGCTAGCCAGGGACAAACCCCACAATGTGTGGGGAAACCCTTTGATCAAATCTTCTTTTATCTTAAATAATTCAGTAGAGAGAAATAGTACAATAAATCTGATTCATATCAGCAGTACAAACCTTAGATCAGCAGCATCAGCATTAGCGGCTTCATTATCAAAAAAGGGCAGATGATATCTCACAAACCGACCGTTGGATTGACTTCATTCCACCACCAAAAGTTCCGGCTTCCAGAGGAGGTTCAGATGAAGCTACAACGTAGTTCCAAATAGGATATCTTGTAGGCCACTCAGGTCATTCTTTACTTCTGCAATTGTAGCTTTAGTTTCAGCAAATTCCGGCTTCAAACTAGGGCAGTCGATATCTTGCAAACCGTTCGTCGGATTGACTTCATTCCACCACTAAAAGTTGCGACTTTCAGAGGAGGTTCAGATGAACCTATAGTGAAGTTCAGATGAGGAGATCTTCTAGGCCACGCAAGTCAATATTTACTTCTGCAGTTGCAGCTTCAGTTTCAGCAGTTTCCGGCTTCAAATGTGTGAGAGAGAGACCCATTTCTGCGCAGTAGAGAAGAGACTCATTTTTGTGTAGTAGAGAGAGATAGATGTGATGAGAAGTGTGAGTCCAAATGAGGAAAATTCCTCTTATATTTATACACAACGTTGGTGGGTGAATAGATGCGACTGTTGGGCTTCTGAGCCTACATGAGTTGTAGGTCGGCTTGATAATAATTCCATAATCAAAATAAATTCATATCTCCATGAATACTTATCGGAATCGGATGATCTTTATATCAATCCTACACCTCTCCATGAGAGGAATCTAATAAAAATATTATTAGCCATGAATAAGATGACCCACATGAAGTTTTTCCCTAGTTTCCAATTTTAACACTCCCTCTCAACCAGGGAGAACTTCATCTGCAATTTGTCTATCGGTCATTACTATTCATCAATCAAATGCACTGCCCTGTACAACCTGATCCTTGCCCTGCTCTGCTCTATTCTACCTATTCTATTTTGTCTTGTTCTGCCCTGTACTGATCAGTACTGTTTTTCTCTGTTCTGCTCTGCTTTTGTCAGAATTATGAAGAAGAGGAAATGATCGAGGATGTATCATACTGACTCAAACTCAGTCTCAGAGTATGTACCACTGGTCCCAGACCAGTCTCAATCAACCCGAAGTCAGCGTCATAGTGAGTACAACTCCACTGGTCCTAGACCAGTATCATCCTCCATTGACTCAAAGTCAGTCTCAGAGTGCGTACCACTGGTCCCAGACCAGTCTCAGCCATCCCGAAGTCAGCTTCATAGTAAGTACCACTCCTACCACTGGTCCCCAACCAGTATCGCAGTCTCAGAGAGTGTACCACTGGTCCCAGACTAGACTCAACTGACCCGAAGTCAACATCATAGTATCTACCACTCTCACTGGTCCCAGACCAGTACTGCACTAACACGAAGTTAGTCTCGGAGTATGTACCACTAGTCCCAGACCAATCTCAACCGACCCGAAGTCAGCGTCATAGTATGGTACAACTCCCACCACTAGTCCGAGACCAGTATCACAGTCTCAGAGAGTGTACCACTAATCCCAGACCAGTCTCAACCGACCTAAAGTCAGCGTCATAGTATGTACCACTCTCACTGGTCCCAGACCAGTACTGCACTGACACGAAGTCAATCTCGGAGTATGTACCACTGGTCCCAGACCAATCTCAACCGACCCGAAGTCAGTGTCATAGTATGGTACAACTCCTACCACTTGTCCCAGACCAATATCATTGATCCCAGATCAATGGAGGTCATCCTAGCGTAGGGAGTACGGTAGATACAACGATGCATCCATCGGTACTACTATGGTCCCTAGCTTCATTTCCCTGCTCATTGATCAGATGAGAGGTTACTTCCCATGAGTCCTAGACTGCATGGGTAGGATGCCTCGACAGGAGAACTAATCAATCCAGTCCTCATAGGAGAACACATCAATACTGCTACAATCACCATGGAGAACACATCAATCCAGGCCTCACAGGAGAACTAATCATCCTGCTACACAGGAGAGCGAATCATCCTATTCCACAAGAGAGCGAATCATCTTGTCCCACAAGAGAGTGAATCATCTTGTTCAAGTGTGCACCACCAGGGGAGGGTAAGTCACCCTGTGGCCGTATGTTGCTCCAGTAATAACCGCAAGCCCTCAGAGCTCCCAGAGCTCAATGTATGCAACATGCAGGACCCTTGTACAAGGGTTTCTTGCCGACTCCAATTCGTTTGGGAAAATCACAGATTGGATCTTTCCTCGGGGCTTTGACAAGGTGTATCGACCTGTACATCATCTTAATGCAATGGAACCTCCTTGCTCATCGACTTACCATATCCCAGATGATGTCTATCTACTGGAGCAATCGACGAATACAGGATTCCTCAATAATTGAATCCCACCTCTGGTCTTACAGAGAATCACAGTGGTATCCAATGTAAATCCAAATACATCACTGAAGAGCTTTCGCAACCAGACTGCCTCACACGAGGTCATGCTAGCAACAATATATTCTGCTTCAGCGGTGCTCAAAGCCACCGACTTCTGCTTCCTGCTCATCTAGGATATCGAAGCAGATCCCAAGGAGAAACAACACCTGGAAGTGCTCTTACAGTCCATCACACTACCTGCCCAATCAACATCAACATATCCAATTAGTCTCACATCTTCGGTAGTGTATCTTAACCCATTGTGCCATAACGATATCTCAAAGATTCTTGGCATCAATCCAGTGAGGCTAAACCAAATATGAGCTCACAATGCTAACTTCAAAACATATGTTCGGATGGAGGTTCACCAAGAACATCAATGCGATTGAGTTTATGAAACTCAGAGGCATTTCACAAATCTGGTCTGACATCACTACCATATAGCTTCTAAAAGTTAATATCCTCGAGGTAGTCACACGCTTGCAGTCCATCATACTGAGTATTTCCAATATCTTTACCACATATTTTCCTTGAGATAGGAAAATTTCCCCCAACTTCTGCCACACTTCAAGTCCTTGGTCCTTCATTTCAAATTCAGAAGCCAACTCCTTCTTACATTTGTGAATGAGAGGGTTTGCACCTGTTAGAAAGAGGTCATCCACATACAGCACCAGTATGAGAGGCTTGTCATCTTCAACCTTAAGGTAAGGGTTAGGATCAGCTTCACTCCTAGTGAATCCCAACTTCATCAAGTATTTGTCGATCCTCTCATACCATGCTCAGGGTGCTTGCTTTAGCCCGTAGGGAGCCTTCTTCAACCTGCATACATGATATTTTCAATCAAATCCTTCGGGTTGCTCCACATAGACCTCTTCTTTGATCGAGCCATGTAAGAATGCAGTCTTGACATCCATCTGACATAGGTTCCATCCTTGTGAAGCAGCAAGGGCTATGATTAAGCAGATGGTCGTATATCTAGAAACAGGTGCAAATATCACATCATAGTCTATACCTTCCTTCTGGGAGAAACCACGAGCAACAAAATGATCCTTATACTTTTCCGTACTTCCATCTGTTGCATGCTTTATCTTGTAAAGCCACTCGGAAGTAACAACTGTCTTGTCCTGGGGTCTGGGAACTACTTCCCAGACATCATTCTTCATGATAGACTCATATTCTTTGGTCATAGCATCCTTCCATACTTGATCCATGACGGCATCTAAGAATGATGAAGGCTTATTTTGTATGATCGTGGTCATGATGGTTAGGTATCCCTGATACCTATTAGGTTTCTTACTTTCACAAAAGGTTCCTCAGGGTGCAGCATGTCCTTCAGCATCATCAAGTAGCCCCCTAAGCCATGAAGGCCTATTCCTAGAAGAGGAAGGTTCATGTGGAGGAGGATCAATCGGATCCATGGGTTCTTCTACATCAGGCATTAATTTATCATCCTTTTCTTTTGGTTCCCTTGTGTCGGCTTCTTGAGAGCTCCTCAAAGTCGGAAGATTGTTCACCTTACTGAGAGCCATATCTTCGTCAAAGGTGACATTATGACTAATTATGACTTCCCTTTGACCGGCTACATAGATTCTATAGCCTTTAGTATTTTCACCATAGCCCAAAAAAATTCCCTTCTTTCCAGATGCACCCAATTTATTTCTTTTCTCTTTCAGCACATGAAAATATATAGGGCTTCCAAAAATTATAAAATGAGAAACATCATGTTTCTTACCGATGAACTTTTCTTCAGGAGTCTTGGAACACCAATGCTTGATGATGGCATCGATTTTGTACATATATGGTAGTGTTTGTAGTTTCAGTCCATAGAAACTTTGGAAGTCTTTGATCATGTAGCATGGCTCGGACAGCTTCCACAATCATGCAATTCTTCCTTCCCGCCACACCATTCTGCTTAGGAGTATGTGGTGTAGTAGTCTCCCTCTTAATGCCAACATCAGGTATGCTTGAGTGAACCAACTGTAATATATTGGAGGTCTTGCTTTGGCTTGAGGGGAATGGACCCCATTTTGAGCTTTCCTTCGGCCCATCCTAGACATACACCTTCTTTCTCTACTTAGAATTCGGGCATCCCTATCACCATTTGTCTTATACCGAGTATGGCTTTATAATGAAGGGGGGAAAACCTCCAATGCCAAAGTTCGGACTGAAGAGATGTGTCATAAGACATGACACCTAGCAGACTTCCATCAACCTAATATAATGAATCAACATGAAACCCAAGAGTAAAGGCGTCTTTAACATTATTTTTCCATATACATACCTTGCCATTACTGAAGGTTACCTTGTAGCCTTTGTCTTCCATTGCCAAGATGGACACTAGGTTCTTTTTGAGGTCAGGTGCATTTAATACATCCTGGACTTTCTAGCTTTCTTGAATGGTTGTCCTCTTCCTCAATTCCTAGCTCTCCTCTTATCTTTGCTATTGAATTTTCCATCCCTTCGATTACCATGAGAGAGATTTTGATCATCATCCTGCTGTGAGTCCTTCCTATCAGGGCACTCCCTTGCATAGTGGCCTCCTTATCGTAGATGTAACATCGTCATTTTCTTCCAGCCTTAGGTCCAGCCTTTCCTTTTGATTTAGTCCCGAAATTATTTCTTTTCTTAGCATGAGAAGAAAAGGCAGCAGGAGGACCTTTAGGCATGTGCATTTCTTGCTCTTCTTCCCTTGTTTCTTCTTGCATGCATCTAGCCATTAATTCCTGGAAACCAGGGATTACATTATAGTTCAGAAGAGTAGTCCTGAACACCTACCATTCGTATGGTAATCCTCCAAGGGTCATGAGTGACGTTTCCCTATCAGTAATAGCCTCCCTAATAGATAGGAGATCGTTCTTGATCACGGTTATTCTTAAGAAGTATGCTTTCATACTCTCATCTTTACCCTTCTTGATTTCCCTCAGTTTATTTCTAAGAAACAAAACTTGATTTGCATCATTAACTTTAAATAAACTCACTAGTCTATCGTGGATTTCCCTAGAGGTGTCTAGTTAAAAGATGTAGGCCACCAAATAGAGTCCTGGATGATCTTCTATTTTGACTTCTTCAGTTTTCCATTTGTTCCATGCAGCAACAAATGCATTTGATGGAGGCTCAACAATATTGCCTCTTACATGGTCCAACATTCCTAGATCTTCTAGCATTAGATCGATAGACATCTTCCATCTGTGATAGTCATCTTTCTTATGAAGCTTGCCTTCGGTAGAGTGTTGAAGACCCCATAGTTCTTTTAGGATAGCCTTGCCAATCTTCTCTTCAGTGATTGCTCTTGCTCTTGCTCGGGCTTTGTCTTCACCTCAGCTTGTTACCATGTTAAGTTATGGTATGTTCTATGCTTATAACAAATTACTTCATTTTCTTATTATATTCCACAGATTAGCAATCACATGTACATAAAGTAAAGTTCAGATAGAACATTGAACGATCGATAGAAAACAAGCCAAGACAAGAGACACAAGATATGGCAGCTAGCCAGGGACAAACCCCACAATGTGTGGGGAAACCCTTTGATCAAATCTTCTTTTATCTTCAATAATTCATCAGAGAGAAATAGTACAATAAATCTGATTCATATCAGCAGTACAAACCCTAGATCAACAGCATCAACATTAGCGGCTTCATTATCAACCTAGGGCAGACGATATCTCACAAACCGACCATCGGATTGACTTCATTCCACCACCAAAAGTTGCGGCTTCAAGAGGAGGTTCAGATGAACCTATAGTGAAGTTCCAAAGAGAAGATCTTCTAGGCCACGCAAGTCATTCTTTACTTCTGCATTTGCAGCTTCAGTTTCAACAGTTTCCGGCTTCAAACTAGGGCAGTTAATATCTTGCAAACCATTCGTCGGATTGACTTCATTCCACCACCAAAAGTTGCGGCTTTTAGAGGAGATTCAGATGAACCTACAGTGCAGTTTAGATGAGGAGATATTGTATTTCACACAAGTCAATCTTTACTTCTGCAGTTGCAGCTTCAGTTTCAACGTTTCCGGCTTCAAATGTGTGAGGGAGAGACCCATTTCTGCGCAGTAGAGAAGAGACTCATTTCTGCGTAGTAGAGAGAGAGAGAGATGTGATGAGAAGTGTGATTCCAAATGAGGAAAAGTCATCTTATATTTATACACAACGTTGGTGGGTGAATAGATGCGACTGTTGGGCTTCTGAGCCTACATGAGTTGTAGGTCGGCTTGATAATAATTCCATAATCAAAATAAATTCATATCTCCATGAATACTTATCGGAATCAGATGATCTTTATATCAATCCTACACCTCTCAATGAGAGGAATCTAATAAAAATATTATTAGCCATAAATAAGATGACCCACATGAAGTTTTTCCCTGGTTGCCAATTTTAACAACTTTGTCTTTCTTCTTTCCTTTGTTTGATTTCTTTTGCACCTGTGGGTTAGTTTTCAAATCAAATTGTGTTTGGCTTCTTAGCCAAGAAAGGTGAATTCCAAGAGGAACTTGTAAAACTATCAGCACACGGTCATTTGTTTATTCCCTCTCTATATGTGAATCTTGTATTCCTTCTAGTCGATGACACCCTGATGAGAAATGCATTCCTTCTAGAGAGAGTCATGGTCGAATCATGATGCTTGCACTCTTAACTAGTACCACCTACTCTAATCGGTTTTCTATTTTTGGTTAACCAAAGTCAACTAAGTCAACTAGAGTAAGGAGAGGCGGAAAACCTTAACAAGTATGTCAATGGTATATATAAGTATCCTTCTTTGAAGGGACAAAATCTTCTACTCTCAATAAGTTAGGATCCCTCTTTTGCCTCATGAAATAAATATGTGCCTATGCATAGTTCTTTGAAAAATGAAAAAAACGAAAAAATTAAATAAAGGGCGAGAGAAGATAAAGGCTTCCTTCATAGAGAGGTGAAGAAATTAACTCTACTGAGGAAATATCCAGACTCATCGGTAGTGTTGAAATGATTATGTTCTTGAAGTGACTCCATCGGGTTACTGTCGAGGCCTGCTAGTAGCAGAGCAACACCATAGATGAAACTATAACTTTGATAGTCTATATTACTTATGGATCTATATAACCCTCATCCCTAATAAAAACAATTTAGTTTGACTTCGCTTGGTATTCATGCTTCCGACAAAGAGAATGGTAGGGACTATATCTTTAACTTCAGCTAAGTGAAGAAGTTATGATAATTAAAGAACTGAACAATGCTTCCGGAAGAGTTAGACTCACTTTGCATGAGACAAGGTCCATACAGAGAGCTAGAGGTCTACTAGTGTGTCGCCAATGTTGTAGTGGCTATAACCACACTCCAAAATTTTGCCTATGCTTCGATTTTGGAGCCTTCCTTCTTGACCAAAACAACTCAACTCAGACTGATCTAGATATTCATGATTTGATTGAGACTTATCTTTCCAGTTTGGCTTGTATTTTCTTAGTTGATTTTCTAACTCAGAAGTTGATCTCCCATCTTGGTTCCGCAATAGTTATGGGCTTGGCCCAGAAAATTATGCAATCTTGAGGGAAACTAGCCTAGTTGTTGGGAATTTTACAGTATTAATTTCCAGTGAGCCTTGAGCTTAGAAAATGCACAATGATCAGGGGGAAGCCCAGCAATGAATCAAAAAATTATGCAAACCTTCTTTAGTTTAGAAACTTCCTTGTGCACTTAGCCGAAAAGTTGCCCGGTTCTTGAAAATGCATTGTCTTTCCGGTAGTGTGCATAGCAAGTTTCCCTGGAGAAAGGAAAAAGAAATAAATCATCCCTAAAAAATAGGGATGTATTTTTAGTATTCAGAAGGAGGCGCTTGCATTATTTTTAGAAACTTTCGCCAAGTATCACTTTTTCCTTGATTTTAGGGATGCAGGTCATAAACCCTAATTTGTCCAAATCTATTTAATCAATGTTGCTTGAGCTCATTTTCATACCGAATATTTGAGCTCTAGAATTCTTGAGGAGATCAAGGAACCTTCGGTGCAATCGTCATCTCTTTTTTGGGTCAATTTTGCTTTTGTCATCTTTTGTTGCTTTTTCTGTCGCTTTTGGTTATTTGGCTTCTGTGAGTGTTGTTTCACTTGTTTCTCTACATGATTGCTGGAATTTTAACTCATTTTAGCTTTTATAAGTTTTGTTTCAAGTTATATATTGCCTTTCCCAAGTGTCACATGAGTTCTCTTGTTTTGGCACCAACGGTCACCATTGCAGTGACTCTCCTCACATGCTTCGTTTTCCTTCGTTTAATCAATTTTTGTACTTGTTTCACATGCATGCATCTAGCTTACACATATTTGCACTCAAATTCACACTATCTTTCATATCTTCTTATTTTTCACACTCCCCTTGGGAAGATATGGGTCTCCTTCCCCGGATTTCACTTTGCACAACTTTATCTGCGTAATATGGAGACTCAAGCCTCTAGCTTGGCTTTTGGAATTATGCAGAGCTAACTTGGGTTGGATCCAATTGCGCACTACATAGTTCAAGGAGATAGCCTTTTGAAAATTTGGAAGGCCAAAATTTCTACTGTAGTAACTGATGAAGTTTCTTCTATTTATTAAATTACTCAACAAATTATTTACTACATCCTACAACAAATACCGAAACTAATACACTATAGCCTTCATCAATTAAGTTAAACGCAAACACAAGAAAGTGAGCAAGAAAGAAATACAAAACACATGACACCGTTATTTTTGGACAAATGTCCCTGGAAAAACCCAATGTGGGAAAACAGGTGCAACAACGGAGGGTTTGTATTATTAAGCAATAGTTTTCTGAATATAATCTTTGGATGCCTTGCTGGCTATCTAATATAGAGAATCTAGTTGGAAGAAGATTAGTAAGAAATAACTCACATTATCACGAGTGATGCAACACTAATCGAGGCCCTAGATGGCTAGCCCCACACTGGCTCTACACAACTATTATGTCAGCCTACATATTTTTGCATTAACCTATCTAGGGATATCTGTAACCTCGTCCTAGATCTCTTGTTTTTGAGAGATTCGTTCCTCTATATCTCCGGTCTCACACCCCATCTTGTAGCTCAGGAACGTGACTACCCAACTGAATTTTCAAACTCCCCCTGAACCTCTGCGCTGCCTCTGCATGGGATTTTGTTGCCCAACATAGCCTTTGTGCTGCCTCTTCCTGAACTCTCTATGCCTCCTCTGTGATGTATTCCTGGATCAGGAAACCTCCCTTCGGAACTATCCCTACCCCTCACTGCAATAAATATCCTCAATTGGTTCTCTAGCAACTTTTGTGCTGCCTTCTTTGAGAAATTCGGTCTCTTGATCTCTCTCCAATGTATTTTCCAAATGCCCATCAAGCCTCTTCTTATAATCCTATCATTGATCAACCAATGACCCATATTAGATTCTAATCAATGGCTTAGATCATTTGGACTTAATCTCTATCTTATTCTAGAAGTTTCATCCTTATTTTGATTAATACCCTTTAATTATTTTAATCTCTTAAGTGTAGACTTAGGCACCCATTAAATATCTATATATATATATATATATATATATATATATATATATATATATATATATATATATATATATATATATATATATATATATATATATATATATATATATATATATATATATATATATATATATATATAGATATATATATATATATATAGATATTAATAAAATTGTCTCCGAGTGGAACTTCCAAAAACGATTTATGGGTATTGTGGACTACATGTGTCCTAGCCTCCCTGCAAATTTTGAGGCTTAGAGCACATATTATGATAACATAAATGAACATTCCCTCTTAGCAAGGAATGTGCTCTAGTAATGCAACCTGCTAAAGCATTACCCTTCTCTATAAAATATCCCTCTATGCTATTGATGTCTAACATCATTACCCACCAACTAATTCACAAATTACGCATCTGTACGGCTGCTAACCCTACCACCATCAACACTGCATATGTACTACAACCCTCATAATTTCTGCATCTATGCTACTGTTGGCACTACCATTGCCAACAATGAATCTCAATTGCAACCTTCTCTCTCTGCTTTGTGCAACGTTGTCTCATGTGTGCCAACTACACTATAGCCAATTTTGCTCTATGTTGCTCAGTCTCTAGCACTCCTAACCACTGTAAATGTCACTCTGACACTCCTCTACATCGACTGATGCTAGTCCATCCTACTACTTCTGATATGGGTTCCTGTAGCAAGGTATCGATCCGAGAGGTGGAGTCCTCAAGAATCCTACCCATCTAGAGTTCTTTCGAACTACAGTACTAGATCACCCAACCACTCGCCTGGAGGTATCTGGGCCACAATGGAAAAATCTTCCTCCTTGATCTTTGTGGATGCAGCCTTCGAATCATGCTTATCATCCTTCTCCTTCTTCTTGAGAGGACACTATGTAGCGTAGTGACCAAATTCACCACATTGGAAGCACTTAATCTTCAAGGCGTCCTTCTTTTTTCTTTATTCCTCCTGTTGCCCCTTTGATGCAAGGGCTACATTTCTTCCTCCTCCTTGGGCTTCATCCCATTGTTATTGCTACTATCATGTTTTCACTTGACTAAGTCTCTCCTGATCTATTCCTATTGAAGAGTGGCCCAGATCCCTTCCCAATCCGGTAATCTCTCTGCCCAGGATACTTTGGACAAACACTTTTCATTCTTTAGAGACTAAATTGAGGACCAACCTCACCATCTCAGTAGGCTGAGGTGTTGAACCCACAACTTCCAATGAGTCTCAGATTTCCTGAAGCTTCATTAGGAACTGATCAATGTGTTCCCCCTTCTATATCTGTGTGGATCTCATATTTTGTTGCAAGTAAATCTTTCGCTCCTCAAAAGATCATTCATATAGCATGGAAAATTCTTCCCACATGTTTCGGGTACTATCATTTCCAACAATGTGACACACTACCTAATCTCTCACTCTGTCAAGGATCAATTTCTTGGCCTTTGCCATCTCATGCTTGTACTTCTTGAGTGAATCTAGATCCACGGGTACAACTACCACAATGTAGACATAGGTTATTAGATCTTGCTCATATAGAAGGCATGAGATCCTTGCCTTCCAGATCACATAGATGGATGCACCATCCAACTGATGTTGATCTCTTAACCAACTAGCTTCCATCTCTACCAATGAAATGTCCAATTGCCTCCTCTATCCTCTACACTACTCTTGGGTTGGCCTACGCACTCCCTACTAGAGTTAGTAGATCTTCTCCTCTTTGTTGCTGCTCAACAATAGAGAAATCAAATTCCTTGGCTAGGAATTATTTGAGGAATAAATTCCCTCAATAGTGTCTATTTCTTCCTTCTGACGCTTTTATGCCGCAAAAACTGTTGCAGAAAACTACGTCTCACCAGAAAACTGTTTTGTGATGATCTTTCTGCGTTACTCCCTCTTACACTGGAAAATTTAGATCTAGAAATATTACCTCTCTGTTGACTCACTCAAAGAGAGATCTTCCATGAAAAACTTTCCCTTCTCGCTTGGAATGTGCAATCCCTCTAGCGATTCTATTTGATTCCTACACAACACTTCAACTTTCCTCCTCTTTAGCCCTAGGTTCTTCTTGCTCCACTCTCTTGCTTCACCTGCACTCTGATACCATCTGAAAATTTGGAAGGCCCAAATTTATAATGTAGTAACTAATTAAGTTTCTTCTATTTGTTAAATTACTCAACAAATTATTTACTGCCTACTACAACAAAGACCGAAACTAATACACTATGGCCTTTGCCAATTAAATTAAATTTGGAATCAAGAACCGAGCAAGAAAGAAATACACAACAAATGACACCCTTATTTTTGGACAAATGTCCGCAAAAAATTATGCAAACCTTCTTGAGTTCAGAAACTACCTTGTGCACTGAGCTGAAAAGTTGCCCAAAAGGAGGCACTTGCATTATTTTTAGAAACTTCGCCAAGTATCACTTTTTCCTTGATTTTAGGGATGTGCGTCACAAACCCTAATTTTTTGAAATATATTTAATCGACCTTTCTAGAGCTCATTTTCACACCCAATATTTGAGCTCTAGAATTCTCGAGGAGATCAAGGAACCTTTGGTGCAATCATCATCTCTTTTCTGGGTCAATTTTTCTTTTGTCATCTTTTGTCACTTTTCCTGTCGCCTTTGGTTATTTGGCTTGTGTGAGCGTTGTTTCACTTGTTTCTCTACATGATTGTTGGGATTTTAACTTATTTTAGCTTTTAGAAGTTTTTTTTCAAGTTATAGATTGCCTTTCCCAAGTGTCACATGACTTTTCTTGTTTTGGCACCAACAGTCACAAATGCGATGACTCTCCTCACATGCTTTGTTTTCCTTTGTTTAATTAACTTTTGCACTTGTTTCACATGTATGCATCTACACCTAGATATATTTTCACTCAAATTCACACTATCTTTCACATCTTCTTATTTCACACTGCCCTTGGGCAGATATGGATCCCCTTCCCTGGATCTCACTTTGCACAACTTGCTCTGCGCAATCTCGAGACTCAAGTCTTTGGCTTGGTTACTAGAATTACACAGAGCTAACCTAGGCTGGCTCCAACTTTTCACTGCATAGTTCAAGGAGACATCCTTATGAAAATTTGGAACGAAAAAAATTCTACTATAGTAACTGGTGAAGTTTCTTCTATTTATTAAATTACTCAATGAATTATTTATTTATTCCTATAACAAATACCAAAACTAATAAACTATAACCTTCATGAATTAAATTAAATGTGGAAAAAAGAAATTGAGGAAGAAATAAATACAAAACACATGACACCGTTATTTTTGGACAAATGTCCCTGGAAAAACCCAATGTGGGAAAACAGGTGCAACAACTGAGGGCTTTTATTATTAAGAAATAGTTTTTTGAATATAATCTTTAGATGCCTTGCTAGCTATCTAATACAGAGAATCTAATTGGAAGAATATTAGTGAGAAATAACTCTATCACTAGCGATATGACACTAATCGAGGCCCTAGATGGCTAGCCCCAAACTCGCTTTGCGCAACTACTATGTCAGCCTACATATTTTTGCATTAACCTCTCTGGGGATATGTATAACCTCTTCCCATATCTCCTGTTGTCAAGAGATTCATTCCCCTATATCTCTGGTCTCACACCCCATCTTCCGGCTCAGGAAAGCGACTATCCAGTTGAATTTCACACTCCCTTTGAAGCTTTGCGCTGCTGCTACATGGGATTACGCTGCCCAACGTAGCCTCTATGCTACCTCTTCCTAATCTCTCTTTGCCTCCTCTATGATGTATTCCCACATCAGGAAATATCCCTTTAGAACTATCACTATCCCTCACTGCAATAAATATCCTCAATTGATTCTCTAGCAACTATTGCGCTTCCCTCTTTGAGAAATTCGATCTCTTGATCTCTCTCCAATGCATTTTCCAAATGCCCATCAAGCCTCTTCTTATAATCCTATCATTGATTAGCCAATGACCCATATTAGATTCTAATCAATGGTTCAGATCATTTGGAATCAATCTGTGTCTTATTCTAGAAGTTTCATCATTAGTTTGATTAATACCCTTTAATTATTTTAATTTCCTTAGACTTAGGCACCCATTAAAAATAATTAATTATTTTAATAAAACTGCCTCCAGGTGGAACTTCCAAAAAAAATTTATGGGTATTTTGGAATACATGTGTCCTAGCCTCCCTGCAAATTTTGAGGCTTAGAGCACATCTGATGATAACATAAATGAACACTCCCTCTTAGCGAGGAATGTGCTCTAGTAATGCAACCTGCTAAAGCATTACCCTTCTCTGTAAAATCTCCCTCTACACTGTTGATGTCTGACATTGTTGCCCACCAACTACTTCACAAATTATGCATATGTACTGCTCCTAACCCTCCCACCATCAACACTACATATGTATTGCAAGCCTCATAAGTTCTGCATCTGTGTTGCTGCTAGCACTTCCACTACCAACACGACATCTGCACTGCAACCTTCTCTCTCTTCTCTATGAAACGTTGTCTCCTATTTGCCAACTGCACTCCCAATTTTGCTCTGTGTTGCTCAGTCTCTGGCACTCCTAGCCACTGTAAATGTCACTTTGACACTCCTCTGCATCGACTGATGCTGGTCCATCCTGCTACTTCTAATATGGGCTCTCGTGGACTCCTCAGGAATTTTGCCCATCCAGAGTTATTTCGAACTACAGTACTAGATCACCCCACCACTCTGTTGGAGGTGTCTGGGTCACAATCGAAAAATTGTCCTCCTTGATATTTGTGGATGCAGCCTTCAGATCATGCTTACCATCCATGTCCTTCTTCTTGAGAGGACACTATGTAGCGTAGTGACCAAATTCACCACAGCGGAAGCACTTCATCTTCAAGGTGTCCTTTTTTCTTCATTGCTCTTGTTGCCCCTTTTACGCAAGGGGTACATTTTCTTCCTCCGCCTTGGGCTTCGTCCCACTACTGCTGTTGCTATCAATTTTTCAATTGACTAAGTCTCCCTTAATCTCTTCTTGTTGAAGAGTGGCCCACATCCCTTCCCAATCCGACACTCTCTGCCAAGGATACTCTGGACAAACACTTTTCATTCTTCAGAGACTAAATTCAGGGCCAAACTCAGCATCTCGGTAGGCTAAGTTGTTGATGCCTCAACTTCCAATGAGTCTCAGATTTCCTAAAGCTTCGTTAGGAATGGATCAATGCGTTCCCCCTTCTACATCTATGTGGATCTCATCTTCTGCACCAAGTAAATATTTTTCTCCTCTGAAGATCCTTTGTATAGCATGGAAAATTCTTCCCACATCTTTCGGGTAGTATCATTGCCAACAATGTGACACACTACCTCACATCTCACTCCATCAAGGATGAATCGATTGGCATTTTCCATCTCAGGCTTGTACTTCTTGAGTGAATCTAGATCCATGGGTACAACTACCACACTGTCGACATAGTTTTCAGATCTTCCTCATCCATAAGGCATGAGATCCTTGCCTTCCAGATCACTTAGATGGATGCACCATCCAACTGATCCTGATCTCTTAACCCACTAGCTACCATCGTTGCCAATGAAATGTATAATTTCCTCCTCTCTCCTCTGCACTACTATTGGGTTGGCCTACGCACTCCCTGCTGGAGTTAGTAGATCTTTTTCTCTTTGTTGCTGCTCAGCAATAGAGAAATCGAATTCCTTGGCTAGGAATTATTTGAGTAAATTCCCTCAATAGTGTCTCCTTCTTCCTTCTGAGGCTTTTCTGCCCCAACAACTGCTGTAGAAAAATACGTCTGACCAGAAAACTGCTTTGCAATGATCTTTCTACACTACTCCCTCTGACACTGAAAAATTTAGATCTAGAAATATTACCTCTGTGTCAACTCACTCAAAGAGAGATCTTCCACAAAAAACTTTCCCTTCTGGTTTGGACTGTGCAATCCATCTAGGGATGCTATTTACTTCCTATGCAACACTTCAACTTTCCTCCTTCTCTTTAGCACTGGGTTCTTCTGGATCTGATCTCTTGCTTCACCTACACTCTGATACCATTTGAAAATTTGGAAGACCCAAATTTATAATGTAGTAACTAATTAAGTTTCTTCTATTTGTTAAATTACTGAAAAAATTATTTACTCCATCCTACAACAAATACCGAAAATAATACACTGTAGCCTTCACCAATTAAATTAAATTTGTAAACAAGAAACTAAGCAAGAAAAAAATACACAACAAATGACACCCTTATTTTTGGACAAATGTCCAGAAAAAAACCCAATGTAGTAAAACAAGTGCAGTAATTGAGCGTTTGTATTATTAAGTAGTAGTTTTCAAAATACAATCTTTGGATGCCTAGATGGCTATCCAATATAGAGAATTTGAATGGGAAAAGATTAGTGAGAAATACCTCACACTATCACTGGTGATATGACACTGATCCAGGCCCTGGATGGCTGGCCCCATGCTAGCTTTGCGTAGCTACTCGGTCAACCTACACAGTTCTGCGCCAACCTCTATAGGGATCTGCATCACCTCTTCTCAGATCTCCTATTGTCTGGATCTTCGTTTGTCTGTCTCTCTGGTCTCACACCCTAGCTTCTAGCTTAGGACCTTGACTACCCAGCTGAATTTCAGACTCCCTCTGAAGCTTTGCGTTGCCTTTGCATGAGCTTACACTGCCCAATGTAGCCTCTACACTGCCTATTCCGGATCTCTCCCTGCCTCCTCTGTGATGTATTCCTGGATTAGGAAATATCCCTTTTGAATTATACCTGCCCCTCAATGCAAGAAATATTCTCAATCGATTCTCTAGCAACTGCTACACTGCCCTCCCTGAGAAATTCGATCTCTTGATCTCTCTTTGATGTATTTTCCAAATGCCCATCAAGCCTCTTCTTATAATCCTCTCGTTGATCAATAAACAACCCATATTAGATTCTAATCAATGGCTCATATCATTTGGACTCGATCTCTGTCTTCTTCTAGAAGTTTCACCCTCAGTTTGATTAATACCCATTAATTATTTTAATTTCCTAAGTTTAGACTTAGGCACCCATTAAAAAAAAAAAAAATTGTTTTAATAAAACTGTCTCCGGGTGGAATTTCCCAAAATGATTTATGGGTTGTGGAATACATGTGTCCTAGCCTCCCTACACATTTTGAGGCTTAGAGCACATACGATGCTACCAAAAATCAACAATCCTCCCATCTTGGCCACTAAGATAGCACAATGTGTAGTCTCTCCCATGACTTGGCCCAGGCTAAACTCTGCATTATGGAGTTTCAGTCATCAATCTTCCACACCGACTACTGGGACTGCATAGTACCCAGTTCCCATAGTCACTTAGACACCCCTGTCAAGAAAAACTGCACAATCTCTCACATCAAGTGCTTGACTTGTTGCGTTAAGTTCCCTTGGAGTTGTTTTGGTTTAAACTAACATTTGCTTTCCATGAGTGCCTTCTCTGTCCCATAGGTATAGTAGTTGTTGAGCATCTCTCTAGCAGTCATAGTTAACATGGAATCCAAAAGAACTACATCAAAGCAATTCACAAAGAGAAGTACTAAGGAAGTAGTTGAGCAGATATCAGTTGATTTATCAGTGTATGTAGATACTCGGTTTTTAATTAAGAAGGGAACAAGACTGACATGGAAACAAATGAAGGACACTTTTGTAGAGGACTTTAAGGCAGAATTAGAGGAACAACAAGTTTATCTTAGCATCCAATGATCAGGTTTATAAAAGGTTGCATGCAGGTACCCCACCTTCCTGTGTGCAGACATCGTCAGTTGGATTGTCTCACATACGGATGACTAGTCTATGACATTGAGCACTGCTAGTGGGAGAAATACTGCCACCTTCAGGAAAGAAGGCTTTCAACAGACATATCACTTTCTCGAGGCGGTGAAGCACATGGACTTACACTTATATGCCACCCATAGCTATTTGAATATAAGAGAAATCATCAACCACTAGGTGAAAGAGTCATCGAAGTTTAGATAAAAACCCACTCATGTTTACAACAAAAAGTCCCTTAGGAAGGCTTACATGTTCTTGATCATCTTTTCTTATATAATTTATAGTCAATGGAGCACAGAGACTTTCCCAGAAGGGTGGGAAGTCTTACTGGACCATTTAGCAAGTGATGGGAGGCCATTCAACTAGTTGGATTTGTTGGATCAATAACTGTAGTCCCATGTACCTAAGGCTCATAATCTTCCCATAAATGAGTAAGGAATATTTTACATGTTTACATACTTACTGGATGCAATCTATACAAAAAAATAGTTCCCTAGCATGGGATGGACATGGACACCACAAGAGACTATCGTCAACATCTATTGTAAGTTTTTTTTTTTATTGTAACTATCGAGGAGTGATGGAAAGGCTAAATGACCATTTAAGTATCCCGTTATACAAGCTTATATTTTAGCAAGATCCACCTTCCATGTCCTGAGAAGCAATGGAGGCAATAATAAACATTGCAAATTGGTATGCCTCACCAAATGACACCTTCATTAGAGTGTTTGGCAGAGAGAGGCATCTACATGTCTTACCAAGGCATGCCATTGAAAAATTGATCACGCAAGAAGTTTCATATCACCTCACTACAGGGTTGTCAACGGCACTGCATAGGAAGAAGAAAGCATCATGGCCTGTTTTTCCTTTTTGGATTGGATTATACGAGATCAAGAGCTTGAAAGATGCAGAATTCGATGCTAAGGACATAGTGACATTCGAGTTTAGAACCAATGAATTTAATTCATATCATCCTCATGGTATTTTCAAAGACCACTGTATGAGAGTTTACTTTCCCTTGATCTATGGGACATATCATTATCCAAAGGAGGATTCTTGGAGGTATTGCTACAATTCCTCCAAAATCAATGAGATGGTTAGTATGGCAAGATCTTGGAAGGATTCTCTACAGATAGCAACAACTCCAGAAGAAACAAAAACAATAGCAGAAGGGATGAATCCAGTGCAGGACAAGGGAAAGATGAATATTTTTTATGGTCCAGAGGGAGAAAAAAGCTACAAAATTATCGAAACTCTTATTATAGCAAAGTCATCTTTGGCAGTGGAAGAAAAGAGGGAGAAATGAATGAAGAGAGAAGAGCGAAGGAAGAGAGAAAAAGTAGAGGCTAAAGGAATTATATTGAAGTTGCAAGAGAAAAAGAAGAAGTTGAAGGAATAACAGAAGTTAAGGAGGACAGAACAAGAAGAGAAGCAGAAGCAGGAAGACGAGAAAAGGAAACACACAATGACAGAGGAAACATGGTTGATACAAGTTGATGAGATGTAACAAATAGAAACAGAGGAGGAAGGTGAACTGTTATAATATCCGGAGCTTGCTCGACATATTGAGCAATTGATCGAAGTGACAAACATGGAATCGGAACAAGAGCCACAAAATGAAGACACTGACCTGATTCCAAAAGCAACATAGGTCATCCCTTAGTCTCCACCACCTCTAGTATCAGAACCATCCCCCAGTGAGCAAGGAGATGTTGTTTTCCTTGATAATGGTCTGGTCATGGATGTGTATAATCTACCATTGATGAGTTCTAGAAGAGCATTATATAGGCACATAGGAATCACCTTTTGGATGATCACGCATCACTTGAATTCATCAAGGAAAGGGTCATAGTGTGAGACACTAGGATGCATCCAACTGCCATTGTTGAAGCTATCTTGGCCTATGCAGGAGAAAAAACCTCAAATGTTGAGTATCCGATGGCCGGGAATGAACAATTGGAAAAGAACTTGTAGGGTTCTAGGAAAGAGGCAAAACAACTCCGAGCATCAATGCATAATGGAGTGTCCACATTAGGGGAGATGAGGACAATGATACTTCCTAAAGTATCAACACTTGGTGATACCATGCGACAACTCTATGCTGGATTTGTCACCATAAATAAAGCAATTGTTTGTTTGTATGGCCTACAGCAGCAGAGCGAATATTTATTTCAAACTCTTGAGAAAATACATGCTTCCATCACCCATGTACAAGAGGGGAAAATGTGGTACAAGGCAACCCTACTTGACTTTGTGAAGAAGATGAAGCCACAGGTAGAGATGGAGAAAGAGAAGGTCTGAATATTGATTCAGAACAACAAGCATATCACCCCATTCACCGATAGCACACAAGCCTCATATGTGCGGTTGTGCAATATTTTTGATGTCTTGGTGAGAAAAAACTAGATCCCATCAATTGAATCCCTCACTGATGCTAAACCAAAGAACCAAGTTTGGCTGGAGATCGATCAGTACTTGGAGTAGCTAAGACAAGAAGCCACCAAAGAAGACTTGGAGCTAAACACACACAAAATGCAAAAGTAAATTGATGGTCCTGTCAAGATCAAGACAATGCTTCTCATGCTTCAGAATGAGTTGGACAAACGTTCCAAGAAAATATACTCAAATTCCATGGAGGCTAGAGTCGACTTCTAGAGAGACAGCGTTAAGCCGTTTGGGGACACCACGACACAATACCAAGCTTGGCACCAATATGTGACGAGAAGTAGCAAGTGGAGGTTATTGAGCTGAACTTTCTCCAAACTCCATAATCATAGTGTTGGGTCTTGTTATGCTGTCTCTACCCTGTTTTTTCTTATATGGGTACATGTGGGAAATACAATATTATTTTTAATTACGTTGTATGTGAAATATCAAGTGTCAATATTGGAATATGAAAATTCACTGTGTAATGTAATGTGTCATTTAGTGAAGCAGATGAAGAGTTATGACGGTAGTCCAAAGGTCACAAAGGGGAGTTGAAGAGTCACCCCATTTTATTATAAATAAAACCTCATAGCTAATGTAAGAGGTTTTTGGTAGCCAAACATTTTGCTAGGCTTGGGCTTAGAAAGAGCTTGGGAGTATTGTGAAAGCCTTGGTTTATCCATAGAGTAAAGCGAGTATACCTCTTTGGAGGAGCAGGTGTTCTTGACTGTAATGTTCCACTATTGGGGCTAGTGGTCGTCAATGGTATATGTATGGATGGAACATTCACTTATAATAATAAAATCAAATCCATCACACTTTCATGCATATGTTGTTAATATAGTAGGACTATTCTTGTTGTGTTCACAATAAATATTATTTAACTTATGCATATGCTTATGAATTACTTTGTATGCATTTATATGAATCTTGTTGAATGAATTTTATTCGATTAAATCATCATTTTAACTTGTGGACTATTATGCATTTTAACTTGTGATGTCATTTCGCTCGTGTGTCCCTTTCAAGCTGCGTACTATTGCAGGCTTCCAAGGGGTACACTTCCTTTTTCCTTTGTTTGTTGGAACCTTCATGCATTGCACTTGACGCTCCATAGGGTCACACACTTTCTCTCACATGAAGTTATCATATTTTCCTCTGCACATTGCCGCTGTCAAGGCATTACATTACCACCCACAGTTGGTACTCCTACTCCAAATGGTGTGAGGTCTAGTTTGGAATTTATATCGGAGAGATCTGATGAATGTTGGCAAGTCTAGCACCGCCAACATGATCTAAGATCAAAGAAACTAAAGGAAGTGATAAAAGTCATTAACAATAAAGGATGGCAAATGGGAAATCTGAATAACTACATGGATGAAGTAAACAATAAGTAGAAGCCTCAACAATATCAAAGTGACAACCAACCAAGAATCAAAACATTTTTCCCTCAAAGGTTGTTGGCTCCTAGGTATTTAAATCAATTCTCTGGCTACTTCTATTCTTGTAATAATTTTTGATCATAATGTTGTTAATTGTCTAAGATCTTATGTTAAAAATGATCATATTAGAAATAAAAGTAAAGGTCCATTCTCAATCCCAAGTAGTTGAGATATCTGATCGACAAATTCACAATGTAATAACCCCATAACTAACAATTTCTTTGCTCCTTTGCTTAATCATATTGAATATTATAATTGTAAGAATTATGGGCACAAAGCAACTGAGTGTAAATATGGAAAGATCATACCTCCCTCTTAGAATGAGAAAACATAAGAAGGAACTAAACTATTGAAGGAAAATAGGCATAAAGAAGTAGAAGAGTGTGGATTTTCACTCTCTACTCGAAATCAAGGAAACCCATGGCATATAGTGAATGGGTATTCAATGCACACAAAAAGAGATAAGAAAAATGCAAACAGAGGAACAAGTCAAGCTAAGGACCAGCAACGATATATTAATATCAACAACAAAATAATCATTTTATTTGGAGGAATGAATCAACCAAGTTTTGATTTTTATCATAAAGCTAATCATAGTAAAGGTAAAATAATGAATTCCTCAAGAAGGCTCTTGTCATGTAAATATTAAAGGAATAAATTAGGTAACTCCCGTAAAGGTGAAAGCTACAACACCTTTTCTCGCCCAATGGATCTCCCTAAAGGCTTCAAATATGAGAGTCATGGAAACCAAGCAAGTGACTATAGAAGCATCCCAATTAATCCTCCAAAGTGAAATAAGCAAGAAGAACACACAAGGATATGGAAAAAGAAAGACGCGATGAAGGAAAAATTCAATTTAACTATCTGGTCAATATAAAGAGGACTAGTGGTATGTAGATAGTAGATGTTAAAATCACATGTCTAGAGACAAAAACATATTCCTCTCTTTGAAGGAAATCAAAGGAGACAATGTCATTCTTGGAAATAATACATCAACCATATTTTGATGGTCTTGACATTGAGAAAAGGAATGTTAAATGTGTATTGTTTGTTGAAGTTTTAAATAAAAATATTTTAAGTGTAATTCAAATCACTGATAACAAACATGAGGTCATATTTTCTTATAAAGGTTGCAAAACAAGGAAAGAAAATTCTAGTAGAATATTAGCAACAACAACAAGGACCTCAACAAATGCATGTGTCCTTAATAAAGGTGAATCAAAATATTGTAGTATGAGAGTGTTATCTCGCACAACTTATTAGAAAAATAAAATTGAGGGACAACAACATCTCATGACACATAAAGAAGATAGAAATCATTGAGAATGAGTTGTAATATAAGAGTGGTGAGTTGGAAAGACCGTTGTAGATATATTAGGGGCACTAAGTAAAGTTCATTTGGTTAGAAATAAATATGAACAAATTAATTGCAAAGATGATGTCAGAAGAAGGTGTCAAAAGTTAAGACAGGTCCATAGGAATATCCTACAGGAAAAAGGAAAGAAGGCAGATGTAAAATTTTGTCAAGGACAGTTGCATGTTAGGAGGTCAGAGAGAATATTAGTAAATAATCTTAAGGGCACATGCAACATCAATAATAACATGCATTAAGGGTAGAGTTCATTGCTCAAGAAAAACATGAAATGAAATGTTTTCAAATCTTATATGTTTTATCTTATTTCATTTGTATAAATGGCTAACACAACTAGGTTCAACAACCATGAGAATAAACAACATGTCATGTTAAGGCATGTGAATAATTTGTCTCTTAGTACAACAATTAGTATGCCTTGGCTCATTTGTACAAAATTAGAAATACATATTGATCAATTGGTATAAAAATGGAGATCTCTTAGTATTTGGATCAAACATTAGTGTAGTAATAAAGTTTGGCATTCGAAGAAAATTTAAGTTTAGAATGGTACATTAGTACAACTCATTTTATTGGTACCACAATAGAAGATTTGGATCAATAGGAGAACCACAAGTTTAGGGTGAGAAAAGTGTAGTACAAGGCACTATGAAATGGAAATTTTGCATGCTTCTTATGTCTTCCCCTATATATCCTCAATTGGTATCACTTGATTTAATTGGGAGAAATCAATATATTCAATAAAAAATAAAACCAAAGACCATTGCCCAACTGAGAGAGTGATATAAAATGGGAAGTATCTAAGTCCAATGTAAGTCAGGGGGGGAATAATTAGCAACTTTTTATATCCCTTTAGAAGGAAAATGGATATAGGGGGAGGACCTAAACCATTTTCCATTGATGCTAAAAGGGGAGAGTAAGAAAACATTGGATATGAGATGAAATTTGGACAAAGATATTGAATATGGAGATTAATCAAGGGGGAGGGTGCTCAACCAATTACTCTTCAAATGTAAAAGAGGAGGGTGAGAAAAAATTGATAGTTCCTTCAGCATGTTACTTCATCCTAACAAGGGGCGCATTTCCAAGTGGTGTTGTTGCCATTATTGACCAGCAATGTTTGGTGGTGCTTTCATCAATACAAAAGGGGGATATTTTTGAGCATGTTGGCAGTTGTTGTCATTGATTTCAAGTCTAAGTCATTGATGTCAATTAATATCAAGTTTAGGGGAAGCTTGTTGAGGTTTCCATGCATGATGATTAGGTTGTTATTGATGTCTTTGTTGTTTCTATTAACAATGTTCTAAGCCTATGTTGCCTTCATTATTGTTGAGTGGCCTATCTTTGAAGGAATTTTTTATGCAAGTGACTTTCTCATAACAACATGAAAAGAGCTTAGTTGGATAGTCCTCTCCAAGATATTTCCAACAATATATGTCACTTGACCTAACTACCGAGGAATGAAGAGGAAAAAGAGATCAAGCAATATATGTCACTTGCGATTCAAGAAAAGTTCTTTTGAGAGCCTTAGTGAAAATTCCATGTAATAAAAGTTAATAAAGGAAATATAATAACCACGGTTGATGGGACACTTAATCCAAGCTTAATGTTTTGCAAGAAATAATAGTGTGGGTGTTCATTTGGTTTATTATGGCTGAGGAATTCACAAAGGCAACGATAAGGATTTGGAAAGGGAAAATGGAATTTTGGCACATTTATTTAAGAAAATAATTGAAATTAGTAGAAAAGGAAGGTGAAAGGTCACAGGTTGCATGTGAGGAGAAAATTGAAGGAAAATAATGGAAAATGAAGAAAATAAAGGTCTAATTGATAAAAAGGCTTCTGATGATCAGTTTGTAACCTTTTGTTGGTTCAATTTTGGAACTCCCTCGTTATTCTCTCTCTCACTCTCACTCTTCGACACTTAGAGTTTTCTTGGAGAATTTTGGTAGTGCATCTAGAAAGGAAAAGAATGCAAGAGGAAAAAGAGATCAAGCAAGGAAGAGTAGTATCAAGCAGATACAACAATATTCTTTGTAGGTATCAAGTTTCATGTGTATTTTCCTTGCTATATTTTGCATGCATGGTATTCCATGTGGTTATTTTATTGTTATGGTTGGGGTTTTGCTAGGTGTGACAGTGTTTTCAGCCTAGTCTTGCCATTTTCAGATAGCCACGGTGTGATATGGTTCTCATGTTTTGGTTGAGCAGGATTGACGGATGGATTTGAAGCTAAGTGAGGTGGATCTCCGAATGATTGGGCACATTCCCTAGTGGTACCTGAACGGGAATATGAATCACGATAAAGCCACTGGCATAGTAACCCCTAAAATAGACAATGGGTTGCGGTAAATCCAAGATTGTGTTTCTTTTGTGAGCCTAGGAATCCTTGCCAGTGAATGACAAGTTATACGGTAAATCCAAGAAGTGGATTTCTCTTCATTGGGCCTATTAATATTGGGTTGGGATATGCAAAAGAGGCTGGAGAGTGGATCTTGGTTTAGGGCCTAGTGATCCAGTGTGGATTGCAGTAAAGCCTGAGAGACTAGGGGACAGGAAAATTCCTCACGGTGTAGGTGGAGAAATCTAGTGGCATTCATGCCTGTTTTGGCCTAGTGGACTGGTGGAGATCATGGTAACGATTGCTATTACATGTTTTTTGTGTTGGTCTAGTGATCTAGGATGGATTACGGTAAAGCCTGGTTTCTATTGATGAGGGTGAGGTAGTTTTCCATTGAGATGCCCTAGTTGGTTCTCTTGGTTTGAGTCCCACATTCGTGCTTGGAATATGGCACATGGGTGAATGGTTGAAGAGAGATTTGGCTCAACCATTCTATGTTCAGGTGGAATGTGGTAGTATCATCCTAGGTTTGGATTTCGTATCATCAATATGAAGTCATTTCTCCTTGTATTTCTATGAGTATTATATTGGTTTATATGTGGATCATATGGCTATGATTTCCTTGGTATTTATGTTGCTATTATGCTAGTTATGTATGTGTTTTATGACAGTGGCTATGTATGGCTCTCATCATGTTTTTACTTGTAAATGAATGAACATTGTATCTATGACCTAATAGATGATAATGCAACAAATGATATAAGGGAAAAATGCTTCATAGTGACTCTCAGATAATTATGAGACCCCTATGCTTAAATATGTTGTTTACACCTATAGATTACATATTTGTGATATGTTTGACAAAATGCCTAGATAACTAGTAAGGGTCTGGTTAAGGGCTTGTTCAAGTATTTACATTTGCACCATTGTTTCCTTATTATCTCTATGCTATGAAGGTGTCATTCAATTCTGAGCAATGACCTCAGATCTGGGCTTGAAAAAGTGGCTCAAATCCTAGGGACATTGGCACATCATTGGGAAAAATAGTCCCTAGATGATAGTATTCCTCCGCATGACAACATCCAGAGCCTCCTGGATGTTGTCAGGTCCATATCATGGGAGTGTCTGAGGGCCAAGTGTTGTAAAACCTCAGTGGGACCTAGGGGCTAGCTACCTGAGTGGTTGGGATGGTTCCTAGGAATCTTGTAGCTGATGTGGAAGGTTTGTATGTTGTGTTTCCATTAATTCCACTTCCTTAAGGTCAAATAGGAGGCTGAATCTAATCATAGTATCCTCTCGTCACATGTTTACCCCGATTGGATGATTACTTGGGTAGATGTGGGAGGAGGGTGTTACAGATGGTATCAGAGAATGGTTCACCCCTCACACTAGATGGGTGGTGTGTTGGTGATGCATTCATGTCATTCTCATGTGTCTTAATAATTATTGTGATCTATGTGCTTGTTGTATATGCATGGTGTCGTTCATGGTTGTAGTGATGTCACCATGTGAAAGACGATGTTGTGGCTATGAAGTATGTCGCCATGAGTGTATGATTGGTTACATGTTTTTTATGCTTACATATTATCGATATATGTTGTTATGGTTGTTGTTGTCATGCATAAGGTCATGGTATGTGTAGTTGATATGGTCATGCATTGATGCATGGTTATATGCTTATGTATTATATGTCTATATGATGTTATTATTATATTATACATGTATCATGTTGGTTCGATGATCTTGAGGATGAGATATCCTCCCTGAATTATGCTAAGGTACGTTGGTTTATTGTGATTTGGTTTAGATGACATTGTATGCCTTGCAGGAAAGCGATCAAAATTACCAGCAAGGTGGTATACTACAAAGACTCTCCCTATGAATCAGATGAGCAACGTGGTGTTGGGCACTCTTATGATTTGGAAAAAACATTGAGAATATTGAAGGAATAAATAAGGAGTTGTAAGGAAGACAATGAAAAAATTATATAGGCACAAGAAAAAAAAAGCAGAGGTTAATGCTATACTTAAAATTTGTCAGAATTTCAGTGAAAAGGTCCACTTCGGATTAGCGATGGACAGTAGGACAAAATTAATGGGGCATATGGTAGTAGGTATTATGGTGGTTACATGGTTGATAGAGATGACACGATTAGAGAGGGAAAATTGTTGGATACTTTAGATAGGAGAGGTGATGGATATATGTATTATTCTAGTTCTGGTTTTGATAGGCATCATGATCGTCATCATTATCATCCTTACATGAGGAGCGATAAGAGTTACTTACCAAATTAGTTTTAAATAAAAGCGACCTACTTTTGATGGAGATGTGAAGAATCTGGAAGATGCAGAGGCTTGGATACTTGGGATGAAGAAATTCTTTGAGTTGCATGAGTACACAGATAATATGAAGGCTACAATAACTATCTTCAACTTGAGAGGTAAAGCAAACATAGGGTGGGAAGATGTGAAGTGGGTTAGAAACATCATGATAGATTGCTTTACTCGGCACTGGTTCCAAAGGCTTTTAAATGAGAAATACTTGTCAAAAAGGTACTGCGATAGTAAGCCCAAAGAATTCTATCAGCTAAATATGGGATCAATGAAAAATGAAGAGTACATGACTAAGTTCCTTGAGCTATTGAGGTATGTACCATATCTTAAAGATGAGAAGGCTAATGTTCACCGATTTGTCAATGGATTTCCATTAGGATTTGGAGATCCGATTAAGTATGATGAGCCTTGGTCACTAGAGGAAGTTATTGAGAAATTGAATCATTGCTATGAACAGTCAAAGCGTAAGATTGAATCTCAACAAGGATGGAAAGGAAAAGGCAAAGGTAAAGTTAAATGGCATCCGAAAATAACAAGGCCTCAGAATGCAGATGAGAAAGAAAATGTGGCACCACAAAAGAAGTTCAATGCAGCTCAACAGGGACATGGGTCACAACAATAGCATAGAGGTGAGGGTGCTGCTCGGTTGGCATGTTGGACGTGTGGTAAGGAGCATATTAAGGGATATTGTCCACAAATTTAGGGTGGTAGACCTCATATATATAGTACGCAAGAGGCACATATTATTGGGGATGTTTGTCAGAGAATTCCTCATATTTATTCAGCATTGGATAAAAAACAGGCAAGCCATTAGGAATCTATCATTAAGATGGAAAAAAAGCTTTGTTACCAAGTTATTTCTATTTAGATTGTCCCTGGATCTAATTATAGCTTTGTTAGTACTGACTTGGTGGATAAGTGTGGTTTGTGTAATGAATTGCACGTAGAATCTGGTTAGCATAGTTAGCTAGAGGTACAAAGAAGTGAGTTCACCATTGGGTAAGATCTTGTACATTTGATTTGAATGGTATGCCTACTACAATGAGTTTGAATGTATCACCATTGGGATCATACAATATGTTGTTAGGGACATATTGGTTGTACCTTCATAGAACCAGGTGGATTTTTATGACAAAGCCATTGATTATGTGGATGACAATGGGGAACCAAGAGTCTTATAGGAAAGAAGAAAGCCATATCAGTTAGGATGGTGACAACTATGTAGGCAAAGTGTAGTCACATAAAGGGGTGTGTGTTATTTGCAATGCATATTTCTAGTGACAAAGGTAAGGAAGTTGAGGATGCAAATGTTTTGAGTAGGTACCTAGTTCTATAGCAGTTTCAGGATGTGTTTCTCGAGGAGATTTCAGAGTTGCCACCTCACAGGGGAGTAAACTTTTCTATTGATTTAGTTCTAGGGGAAACTCCAGCATAAAAAGTGCCTTACAGGATGAGCACACCTGACTTGGGAGAGTTGAAGTTGCAGTTGAAGGAAAGGTTGGATAAGGGATACATTATGCCAAGTGTATCACCTTGGGGTGCACCAATATTGTTTGTGAAGAATAAAGATGGTACTCTCATATTGTGCATTTATTACAAGTAGTTGAACAAAGTGACCATCAACAACTAGTACCCATTATCGAGGATTGATGATTTGTTTGATCAACTAAAGGGAGCATTAGTGTTCTCTAAGATCGACTTGAGATTCACATATCATTAGGTACGCATCAAAGAACAAGACATCTGCAAGACCGCATACAGAACAAGGTATGGGCATTATGCGTTTTTTGTAGTTCCATTTGGTTTCACTAATGCTCCAGCTACATTTATGTGTTTGATGAATAGCGTGTTATGTCCGTATTTGGATAACTTTGTTATTGTGTTCATTGATGACATATTGGTATATTCTAAAAATGAGGAAGAGCATGTCGAGCATTTAGCAACAATGTTGAGGTTGTTGAGAGAGCATCAATTGTATGCTAAGTTTAGCAAGTGCAATTTCTTTTAGATTGAGTTACATTACTCGGGACATGTTTTCTCGAAGGAGGGCATTGCAGTAGATCCATAAAAGATAAGGGCCATCATGCAGTGAGTAGCTACTAGGAATGTGGATGAGGTGATATCTTTTAGGGGGTTGGAAGGATAATACAAAAGGTTCATCAAGAAATTCTCATAGATTTCTTATCCCATTACATCATTACAGAGGAAAGATAATAAGTTTGACTAGAACGAGGAGTGTGAGGCTAGTTTTTAGTAGCTTAAGAAGTTGTTGAAACATGCACCAGTGTTAAAAATTGTAGATCTAGGCAAAGAGTTTGTAGTATGCATAGATGCTTGCACATTAGGGGAGTTTTGAGGTCTAAAATGGGCCTCTTAAGAAAAATGTACAACCAAAATAAACTTTATAAGAACCAATAGGATTCAAGATGATGATGTCAACCATGGGCGATGATTCACCATTTTTGGAGTAAAAAAGTAAAGATATTAAAAAATGATAAAATAATAAAACTACTTTTTCAACTCATATTTTCAACTTCTCTCCCTAATGTTTTACTCTAATTTGAAGTGGGAGTACTTGTTGGATGCAAAACTTAATTCCTCATCCAAAGAGTACCCATGTTGGATACCTTATATGGACTGTAGGGTCCATCGAAAGTATGCAACGTGGGTACTCCTTGGATGAGGAATCAAATTATGCATCTAACGAGTGTTCCCACTGAAAATTTGAGTAAACACATAGGGAGATAAGTTGAAAATACGACTTGAAAAAGTATTTCCCTCCAAAATTTGATGACGTAATATAATATTATTTTATTATTTCCACTATTATTTTATAATTTCCTTAGGAGACCCATTTTAGACCCCAAAATTCTCGTAATGAGAAAGGACTTGGTGGAGTCCTTATGCAGGATCGATAGGTGGTATGCTATGAGTTGTGAAAATTGAATGAGCATGAGCAAAACTACATGACACATGATCTTCAGTTAGCAGTGATGATACTTGCATTCAAGATGTGTAGGCACTATCTTATTAGCAAGAGGTTTGTACTAATGACTATTCACATTGGGTTGAGGTATTTGTTTGACCAACCGAATCTAAATTCCTAGCAGGCTAGATGGTTGGCCATGATTAGTGAGTTTTACTTTGAGATCAGGTACATACAAAGAAAGGAGAACAGGGTGGTAGATGCTCTTAGCAGGCTGGTATAGGTAAGTCACTTAGCAACTATGAGATCCTATGGCACCGAATTATAGGATAGGATCTTGCAGGTAGGTCAGCAGGATGTCAGGTATATGGATATTGTGCACAAGTTGTAGCAGATTATAGGTACAGGTATAACTATAGGTAGTGGTACAGGTACAGGTACAAGTGCAGGTGCATCGAATGTGGACTATTGTCTTACATCGGCTGGATTGGACAGATTTAGAGAGAGGATATATGTGCCAGATAGTAGTGAGCTCAAGACGATGATCTTGAGGGAGTTTCATGTGAAACCATATTCAGGTGACACATACTATAAGAAGAAGAAGGATGTAGTAGAGTTTGTGCCTAGGTGTTTCGATTGTCAGTGTGTGAATGCAGAGTGTAAGTATCCAAGTGGACTGCTATAGTCGACTGTGATTCTAGAGTGGAAATGGTAGGTCATTTCCATGGACTTTATTATAGGTTTGCCGTGGATAGTGAGACAACATGATTCCATCATGGTTGTTGTGGACATGTTAAAAAAGGTTTTGCATTTCATTCTAGTGAAGTCTACATTCTCAGCTAGCGATGTAGCACAAGTATTCATTCGAGATGTGGTCAGATTGCATTGAGTTCCAAAGAAGAATGTGTCAGACAAGGATGCAAATTTCACTTCCAAGTTTTGGAAGGAGTTGTTTGCAGGTTTCGGCAAAGAGTTTGCCTTTAGTACGACTTATCATCTGCAGATAGATGGATAGATCGAGTGGGTGAACAAGATATTGGAGCACATGTTGAGGATGTATATGATGCATCAAAAATGAAAGTGGGAGGAGTATCTTCCATTGGTAGAGTCTGCTTACAACAATGGGTATCAGGATCCTTTGAGGATCAGTCCGTTTGGGGCATTGTATGGGTGGAGTTCCAATACTCCCACTAGTTGGAGCGATTGAGTTAATAGGGTGTTGATTGGACCAGACATGTTGGAAAACATGGAATAGGAAATGAAAGTTATAAAGAAGAACCTAAAGGTAGCATAGGATATGCGGAAGAGCTATGCAGATCGGAACAAGTTGTTCAAGGAGTTCCATGTTGGGGAAATAGTGTACTTTCGCATCAAACCAAAGAAGATCTCCATAGGGATTGGATCATGTGCCAAGTTGACACCATGGTTTTGTGGATCGTTTAGTATTGTTGAGAGGATTGGGCCAGTAGCCTATTGACTTCCACTACCTTCGACAGTGAAAGTCCATGCTGTTTGCCATGTTTCATTACTTAAGAACTATGTTAAATATGTTGATCATGTGATTGACTAGTCTATATTGCAGGTGGAACTTGATGGAGGATTCCAACCAGAGCCTTATTGTATATTGCAAAAAAGGTGTTGATGCTCCAAAACGGAGCAATCGAGAAGGTTAAAGTGCAATGGAAGCACTTTGGGCCCGATGAAGCTACATGGGATATCGCAGGTCAAATGTAGGCCATGTATCCTTCAGTGTTTGTTGTTTGAAGCAAAGAAGTTTTGATATGGCATTTTGGTATATGTCTTTGGCATATGTTATGGTACATTTTTGTCATTTTTTGGTATATGTACATATTATATGGATGTAAATACCACTATAATCTATGTTATAAAGCTCCAATAAGTGGTATGGGTGTCATGTCATTATAGTTGTCATGTTATTATGTTGTCATGTTGCTTTTCTTTTTAGCAGGGTGATCATTGTAAGTACTGCATTGATCTATGTTATAAAGCTCCATGGGTGGTATGGTTTTTTTCTAGGGGTTTTGCTGAGGTATACGTGTGGTTGAACACCAAGGAAGATGTCCCCCAAGGGGGAGGGATCTATAATAGCGCTGGTGAAAATTCCATGTAATAAAACTTAATAAAGGAAAAATAATAACCATGGTTGATGGGGCACTTATTCAAAGATGAATGTTGGGTAAGACATCCTAGCGTGGGTGTTCATTTGGTTTATTATGGCTAAGGAAATTGGCAAAGGCGATGGCTAAGGCTTTGGAAAGGAAAAATGGGAATTTGGCACATTTATTTATGAAAATAATGGAAATTAGGAGAAGAGGAAGGTGAAAGGTCACAAGTTGCATGTTAGGAGGAAATTGAAGGAAGCTAATGGAAAATGAAAAAAATAGAGGCTTAATTAATAAAAAGGCTTATAAGGATCAATTTGTAACCTTTTATCAGTTTAGTTTTGGAGCTCTCTCATTATTCTCTCTCTTTCTCTCACTTTTGGACACTTAGAACTTTCTTGGAGCATTTTGGCATTGCATCAAGAAAGGAAAAGAAGGCAAGAGGAAGCAGAGATCAAGCAAGGAAGATAAATATCAAGTAGCTATAGTAGTATTTTTTGCAGGTATTGATTTTCTTGTGTACTTTCCTTACTAGATTTGGCATGCATGGTATTCCATGTGGTTCTTTTGTTGTTATAGCATGGGTTTCGCTAGGTGTGACAGTGTTTGCGGCCTAGCCTTGCCATTTCCAAATAGACATGGTGTGATGGCATTCTCATGTTTTAGTTGAGCTGGATTGTTGGATGAATTCGAAGATGAGTGAGGTGGATATATGGATGATAGAGAACATGCACTAGTTGTCCCTAAACTGGATTGTGGATCACGGTAAATCCACTGGCCTAGTAACCCCTGAGCCAAATAGTGGATTGCAGTATATCCTGGATACATTGCCTTGGTGGGTGTAGGAATCCTTGCCCGTGAACGGTAGGATCTACGGTAAGGCAAAGTGGTGGATTTCTCTCCAATGGGCATAGTAATCCTAGGTTGGGATATTCAGTAAATCTTGGAGAGTAGGTCTCAGTTTAGGGCTTGGTGATCCAATGTGGATTGCAGTAAAGAATTAGAGACTAGGAGACATGAAAATTTGTCATGGTGTAGGTGGAGAGATCTGATGGAATCCATGCTTGTTCTGGCCTAGTGATCTAGTGGAGATCATGGTAAAGCTTGTTATTAAATGTTTATTGTGTTGGCCTAGTGATCATGGATGGATTACGGGAAATCCTGGTGTCTATTTATGAGGGTGAAGTGTTTTAACCTCGTGATGCCCTGGTTGGTTGTTTTGGTTTGAGTCCCACATTCATGCTTTGAGTATGGCATGGGGGTGAATGGCTGAAGAAAGAATTGGCTCAACCATTCTATGGTCAGGTGGAACGTGGTAGTCCCATCCTGAGTTTGGATTTTGCATCATCAATATGAGGTCATTTCTCCTTGTATTTATATGAGTATTATATTGGTTTATATGTGGATCATATGGCCATGATTTCCTTGGTATTTATGTTGTTATTTTGTTGGTTATGTATGTGTTTTATGACAGTGACTATATATGGAAATCATCATGTTTTTACTTGTAAATGAATGAACAATGTATCTATGAGCTAATAGATGACAATGTAGCAAATGATATAAGGGAACAATGCTTCATAGCATTTATCATATAAGTATGAGACCCCTATGCTTAAATATGTTCTTTACACGTGTAGATTACATATTTGTGATATGTTTGACGAAATGCCTGTCATGGCTAGTAGGGGTCTGGTTAAGGGCTTGTTCAAGTATTTACATTTTCATCATTTTTTCCCTGTTATCTCTCTGTTCTAAATGTTTCATTCAATTTTGGGCAGTGACCTAGGATCTTGGATTGAAAAAGTGGCTCAAATCTCGGGGATGTTGGTAAGACATTGGGAAATTAGTCCTTAGACACTGGCATGCCTTATCATAAGAGCATCTAAAGCATCCTAGATGTTGTTAGGTTGATATCATGGGAATTTTCAGGGGTCAAGTGGTCTAAGACCTTAGCGGGACCCAGGGATTAGCTGTCTGAGTGGTTGGGATGGTTCCTGGGAATCTTGTAGCTGATATTGAAGGTCTGCATGTTGTGTTTCTGTCAATTCCACTTCCTTAAGGTCAGATAGGAGGTTGAATCTAATCTTAGTAGCCTCTCATCACATGTTTACTTCAGTTGGTCAGTTACTTGGGTAGATGTGGGAGGAGGGTGTTACAGTTCTAGTTATTCATGGTTCCAATGTTAACCCCTCATTAGACTGAAACCAAATTTGAAAGAATGCCAGAAGGAAGCGGAAAGGCCAACAACAGTGCAACACTAAGATCTTGGTCCTAGCCACTAATCATAGGGATTTGAGCTAAAGTTCCTATGGCCTTATCAGAATTTCCAATCCATTTAATGTGAAAACAATAACAATGGTTGGTAAGCGGTGAGAAACAAGTGATGGGGCAACAAGGCCCTCTATCACAACCCTTGGTCACAAGGTGCTTGGCCTAAACACCCAAGTTCTTGTTCGACCTCTAATTGTAAATGATGTGCACACAAAAGAATGGGCAATGAGTGCCAGGAAATAAGCCTTGGTGTGGTTTTCAAGGTCCCACATGGTAGAGACAGGTGGTAGGAAAATGACTTAGCCTAATGAGGTGATGTCATGGGTGATGACATGTAGTCGATGAAAGATGGAACTCTATGGTCATGAAACATGGCAAGTGGATTTAAACTTTTTAGATGGCCAAGTAACCCTTTTCTAAGTGACAAGCAATAGTGACATGTAATGACAAGTGGTAGAGAGATGATGTGGAAGCTCGAGGAGACGAGAAGTGGTAGCTATGTGGCATGTGACATGATAGAAAATGATGTGGCATGAAAGGTGGAAGTGATGATGATGTGTTAGTGTGAGTGACATGTGGCAGGTGGAATCACTATTTTCATATGGCCAAGTGGATTTTTTTCAAGTGTCACATGGTAGGCACATGTCAGGAGAGGAGACATTGCAGGATTTGATTGGTGGATATGGACTTAAGATGATAGGTTTGGATGCCTTAGGATATGTACCAAGAGCTTATTTTGTGATAATTCCAAATGTTAAGATATTTTGGTAGGTTCTATGGTTTTTCATGTGGGGGCCACTAGTCACCCCCCACTTCCATCGACATGGGAATAATGTATTGTGAATGTTTTCCAACAGTATAATGACAAGTGGTAAAGTGCTTGAGAGAGATTTGCATGATAAATGTGGTACTATCAAGCGATAATATCGTCTCTCAGATCACCTCGATATTAGAGTTGTGCATAAATATGTGAGTGGTGAGTGGTGAGCGGTAAGGCCTCGGTTGTAGGCCTAGGTGACTTTTTGCTAGGGAGTGAGTTCTTAGGGCTCCTATCAACCATTGGTAGTGAAAGTGACTAGACATGTAGACAAAGGTTGACAAGTGGAAAGTATTGTTCTGATGGAGGACCAACCCTCAATCATGGCCCTAGCCATGCTAGGCTAAGGAACAAGCACCCAGGGGCCTATCAACCATCAATTTACAACTTATGGTAGTGCATAGAGAGAAGTGATTCAGTCTAAGTGGCGACAAGAGCCTTTGGTCTTAAGCTCATTGTTTTGGTTCATGGTCATATGAGAAAAAGGAGCTAAACCACTAGGGTCTACAAGATAAAAATTGGTGTTCGAGAAACAAATTTATGGTATAGTGCAGACTTAATAAAAGTCACTTATGAACATATTTGAAATTTCAGATCCATAAAAGGATGAAATGAAACATGATATTTGTGTGTTTTTATGTAGAATGATTCGTTTCTGTTTCGGATAACCTGAAGAACAACAAGAGAATGGTGAAGTATAGTGAAAGTTGGGCAACTATAAACATGCTAAAGAGATTCGAGGAGGGCGAGAGGGCCTGAGGAGTTCCAAGAAGGCCGAGTTGGGATATATAATATATATATATATATATATATATATATATATATATGCATATTTTAGTTCTAAGATATAATAGAAAAGAGCACGAGTAGCAAAGAGTTGTAGGAGCATAAATTAGAGATAATATTTTTGGTTTAAATTCATTACAAGGATATACATTAAATCTAGGTGGGAAGGATAACAACATTTCTTCCAACCACCCAATCTAAATCTAATTTACTTAGCTATTAAAAAATATTACCTATTTTTTTTTATTTTTTTTCATGCATTTGAAGAATTATTTTTATAAATAAACATAATTGTTAAAACATATGATGGCACATTTGATTTCAATTGTTAAGAATTATTAGGTGAAAAATTGGCTATATTTGTTTAGTTCAACATGTTACACGCTAAAATTGAATCCAGGTGAGAAGAATAACAACATTTATTCCAACCACCCAAACTATATCCAATTTATGAAGCTATGAAAAACTATTACTATTTTTTTCTAAATTTTATTCATGCATTTGAATAATTATTTTTATGAATACATTATTGCTAAAATATATGTGGTGCATTTGACTTGAAACAAGACAAGCTACATTTGTTTAAGACACAAATAATTTTAGGTGAATTGGCAATGATCTTCCCACAGTGATAATATTATCAACACATTTTTTTTCACGAAGATTAATTTAAAGTTTTTTTTTCCAATGTTGTATATATATACAATTAATGTTCATGTGAGTTTATTTATTTATTTTTAATTTGATAATTAATTTAAAATTGACTTATTGTAAAATTATAAGAAAAAGGTGTTCAAGAAAATAAAGTGATTTTTTTTAATTTATTATTTATAATATTCCAATTTTACAATTGTTTTAAATCTATTCAATACCACACCTTTTTTTGGATTACTTCTAGAAAAATTCCCTCTCTAAGAAATTTGATAAATTTACAAATAAAAAATTGTGAAAGTTATAGCAATGAATATAACAAAAACCAATATCCTCAATATCAGATGATTAAAATGACATGATATTTTGATTTACCATTGTAGATCCATTTAAATACAAATATATCATGAGCTGACAGGGATCCAATTTTTTCACTTGCAATTTTTGTTATGAGCCTACATTATTTAAAAGTTTTGTATTGTTATTTAATTTTTAGATTTTTAGATTTTTTTTATTTTGGCAGACATAGGAAATTTCAACTTTGATGATGGATGAACATACCTACACATCACACTGGGTTGTAGAATGAGCCTCTCAGCAAATTAATATTGGAAGACATCATGTCAATCAAATTACCAAAAACTGTTACAATTGCTTTGCATATTGCGTACCATAGTGAATATATATATATATATATATATATATATATATATATATATATATATATATATATATATATATATATATATATATATATATATATATATATATATATATATATTAATAAAAATTAATTATAAAACATGAATAATCCAGTGTTCACTATGCTTCTCAATTAATGGTTGATATTACAACCCCATATCAACATGTGGTAAGATATGTCCCTCTCGCTCTTACCCCTAAATAAAATGTTTCAATGCCCATCTTAGTTAACGTAACTTTATATCAACTTTGTAGATAATAAAATAATTAAAAGTAAAAATCATGGGAAGATGTATAATTCTTATACTTTTTTAAAATATGTTAATATAGTACTTAAACAAACTATTTTGATATCTATATTAATTAATATATTTCAATATCAACTTCATATATATAGAGAAAATATTATTTTATTGATGATCATAATGAAATATTTCAATATCCAAAGAAAATAAATAATTAAAAGTAAAATGAGTTCAATCACTTCTTAGTAAGAGGGAGATGTGTAATTCATTCAATGCTTAGCATAAAAATGATACATGGAATTTAAATAATAATAATAATAATAAAATTTAATGTGACTAATAAATGAAATATTTTAATATGTAGAGTTAAGTAATATTTACGAGTATTTAGAAATATATTAGTAACAAAAAAAATATTAACATGGAGATTTCGGTTTATAAATAAAATATTTATATGTCTATTCTAACATACCTCAAACTCTATTGTGTCATTCTTGAGGCCTAATTTCTATTTCAATAACCCTTGCAGATTTTTCCTTTCGTGGGAATTACTAGCATACTATAATTCATATTTAAATGCATGCCCATATGAAGAAAATGAACACAAATATGTGCTTAAGCTAGTTAACATGCAGATACATGTAGAAATATGTATATGTATACACACACACACACACACACACACGCACACCCACATATATATTGTAGTGGAAAATATAATACAACAAAGAAGAAAATTGCTTATCTTTTAAATCCTGCAACTCGATGCAGACTTTTGATGTTCCAATAAGCCATAGACTATGTGGTTCATTTCTTTTAATAGCGGGTCACCCTTGAGCTAGGGGTTTGATTCCATGGCATTAGCAACAACTTTCCTGAAATCTCAGTACATACATAGTACCAATGATTACCGGCCAACATAGCAATACTAACAGCCTCTAACCAACAGTCGTGTGGCTTCCAGGATTTCCATCACCCTCATAAGCCTTCCAAGTACCCTTCTGACTTCACATAGTGAAGGTACCAAACCCATCAACCTCCAATGAGTAGTCATGTGGCTTCTCTGATTTTTTATACCCTCACAAGCCTTCGAAGTACCATTCTCGACTTCTAATTGAACCATGGTCCCCATATTTCCATGACCATATTTCTAGAATCCTTCCTAGCATTGGTTTGTACTCCTTCCCAACATAAGATTCAATCATACTAATCACTTCACAAATCTAACCCATGTTTTTTTACATGCATGCCCCCCCTTTTTCCACTTGGAATTCTCCCAATCCCTTAATGGACTTTGGTTATATGCATGATAATGTTTTATGATTATTAAATTATATAAGCCCCTTTAACTCACCCATCCATGAAGTCTCAACCCCCCATTCTCATTTACATATTTTTGGTCTACAAGCAGTTTATCTCTATTAATATGTGTAACATAATTACATCATCATGCTTTCTAGCCTCAAAATATAAACATGTGAATATAGGCACAACAACCCCATTACACGTAAAAACACATACACATGGGTGCCAAAACACTTAAAACATGTCCTCAACTCACCAACCTAGTTCCACATATGCGTGCTATTTACATTCCAGGGGTCAGACAAGGGTGTCACATTCCAATTTATACCTCTCATTTTAGGAAATCTTAGGAATACAATCATGAATGGGATATAACTTAGAGGAAAATTCCTCTGAGGGTTAAGAAGATAATTTAAATATCACTGATTTTATATAGGGAAGAAGCCTCGAAATGATTGATGAAGAAAGGATGCATCCTCAATGATATGGTAACTTACAATAATGGAGTTCATTGTACTCGAAATTGTTAGCCTTGCTAGCAAAAGGCCCAAAAATGGATGCATTAATGCTCTTGAAATCTTCAATTTTTGCTCAAAGCTCATCCAATGATCAAACTCAGCGCAAGAGGAAAGCCCTTGGAAGGGAAGAAATACACTATTGGGAGCAAAAAACACTTGAAAACCATGAAAAATCCACAATCCTGGGACCAAACAGAGGAGTGAACAACAGTCATTAGATCTGGCCAATCAACGACCCAGATCTAAGTGGCTAATCGCAATCGGCTGAGCAGAAGGGATAGTTTAAAGTTCGGCGCATGACACCATCGATCAGTGATCGTCGATGATCAGATCAGCGGGTTGCATCGGCAGGGAGCATATGCTATGTTATATAAAGGACCTGAGAAGTGAGCGATGCACAATTGCGATTTATTGCATTGCAAATATCGCATCAACACTATACCATGGGCGGGGCCTATGAACATACATATGGGTGACCCAATAGCCAGACCCGACGACATTATATATGAGAATTCACAAATGTTGAAGTCTATGCCAAAGCTATTTTTAAATCATTTTCTGTGTATTTTGTTATATAATGAAATACAAATGGAAACAGGGGCAGTGCGATAGTGATGGAACTCGGACCCGATGGGTTTCAGGAATCAAAATATATATATTTTCAAGTCTGCAAAAGCCCAATTTTTAATGTATTTCATGTATTTTTGTTAGATAATGAAAATACGAAGGGAGCATTGGCCAACACTGATTGTGATGAGTCTCGGACTTGAAAGGGCCTGGGAAGTGAGATACATAATTTTCCAAGTCCGTCACAGTCCTTTTTTAATGATTTTCAATGTTTTAGGCACATTTTAAAAACATAAACAAATCGTGAAATAGGCAGGATTTCGGGCGGGCCATGGGCAGTAAGTGGTTTAGGCGGAGTTTCGCCCGATGCCATACAGTGGTTGCGACATGTCCAAGATGAGGAGAGAGAAAACCACCCTCATCAGGTGGTTAACTCTAGTACAAAAGAGGCGCCCGAAATGTATCATCACCATTAGATCTAGGACTCCCAGATCAACGGTGGAGATGTGTTATCACTACAAGGGCAGACCCAAGACGAGAATAAGCCATATCTAAGGATTTTTGAAGTCCAAAAAGGACACAGAGGGGTGGTATGTCTCAGTATTGCTGCATTTTCTGTTTAAAATAGAAAACAATCATGTATTAACAGAAAGGGGCAATTTAAAGGGATTATAAGGGCCCAAAGACACATTCCACCATATAACAGAGCCCGAGAAACATATTGTTGGGAAAATGGGGTTGGAAAGGGAAAGAGAAAGGCCATATCATGCAACTCACCCAAAACAGAGACATCATGGGCATCAACAGCACAGAGAGCACAATAGTCACACCAACAAACATTATGGGGCACCTTTGGAACGAGAGAGCTCCCAGACATCACAGCAAGCTACCCAAAATATCTGAATGCAGTTATTCTTCTATCAAAAGAAAAAACCTCTAAACCATGCTGCCTATTAAGGGAATCAATCAGTTGAAGAGATATAGGGATAGATTAAGACCACTAAAGCCTCAAAAGGCTCAGGATCATTGTAAAGAGCTATAAATATCTGAAAGAAAAATGTAATAGGGGTTCAAATTTTGGAGATTGTTCCTCCTCGATTCCTTCAAACTTCTCATCTTCATTCTAGCAATATAAGCTTCTTTTGCTATTATATGTTTAATGTCCATTCTCTTTTTTGTTCTATGCTTGCACTTGAACAATTTGTTCATGTTTTCTTTTGTTTCTAAGGCCAAATAACTGTCATCTTATCTCTGCTTTGATAAATTAGATTTGCAAGCTTCTTTTACTTCCTGCAGCTGGTCATTCATATGTGTTTATGTATGCAATCTGCTGGTATAGTCAGTGTTCTCCATCTATCTACCAAATCTATAAATTATTTAGCATTAGTGGTCTAAAGCCTTGTATTGGTGAGAGTGTTCATGCATGTCTTGAGTGAGAATAGAGCTGAAATGGTTATCTAACTTGATCCAAACCCTCATTTATTCCAATAGTTCAGAGAACAATATTAAAGACTATATGTTACCAGGCATCTCCAATCTACAACCTAGGAGAGTTTCTTAGAGTCATAACATAATTGGCACCGTTGTCGGGGAGAGGAAACTAAAGCTCAGCTTCCCTGGGAAATGACATAGATCGAGCTTTGATGATAGACAAAGTCTCGGCACTCTTTTGGTTGTAATCATCTATTTGACGACTCTAGTAGAAGCCAAACCTCTTGGTGACTCCACTTCATAGTTATGGCTTAGTTTGTGAGGCATACTCAGAGAAATCCTCAAAAGCTACAAGCTGACCCATTACCTGACCCTGAAAAAATCATCAAAGAGAGAAAGGTATTGCATAAAGGAGCATAAAGATCAGGTAAACCTAAACAATCTTCTATATCTCTTCAAGAAAGGCTTGTAATAGAACAAATACATGTTGAGAGTATAGCATCTAATACTAGTAGTGAAGAAAAACTCTTAGAGATTCATAAAGCTCCTTATTCTTTAGGTTCTTCTTTTGTTGTAAGCCCAAAGGAAACCTCACCTCCTATCCATCACACTCATTTAGTCTGGTCAGTCACTCCTCAACCCTCTATTAGTCAGAATGCTAGTACTCTTTTAGCCACCATAGCTATGGCAGGTCCACAAGCACCTACCAAAATGGAAAGAATCATAGCTGCTAGGTATGGACCTCTAATACTGCCCACTCCACTGGAGAATATCATAAATATAGGCCTAAGTTCATTGGGACTGAAGGTGTTACTGCTGAAGAACATCTTGAGTCATTCTATAGCTATGGTGATAATCTGGACATTAGTAAAGATGATGTGTGGATGAGAGTCTTTGTCCAAAGCCTAGATGGAGAGGCTATAAAATGGTTCATAGAACTAACCCCAAGATCTATAGCAGATATTGAAGCTTTAGATGATGCATTCCTAAAGCATTGGGGGGATAAGAAGGATCTCCTCTACTACCATAATGAGTTTGGGAACTTAAAGAGGGAAAATGGTGAGTTGCTGTCTGATTTTAATAAGAGGTTTAACCGTATGTACAACAAGATACCAGCTGAAGTAAAACCCACTACTACCTCTGCTAAACTCACATATGTCAGTTCTTTTGATTCTGACTTTTGCCTACTGTTGAGAGAGAGGCGATGTGCTACTTTGGCTAACATACAGGATGCAGCCTTGGAAATGGAATCAAACATCATGGTTGTAGAGAAGCTAAGGGAAATGTTGATAGAAGAAGACAGAGGGGCGAGTCTTCATCATCCTCTGATCCTAAGATAGATAAAATGACCAAAATGATCAAGTCATTAGCCTCTGAAATCTCCAAATTGAAGGTTGAGCAGCACTCGGGGAAAGGAAGAGTGCCTAATACCTTTGCTCCTAGAAATCCAAATCCAAATCCATATAGAAGAACAAATGAAAAGTTGTAGATTTTGCAAAGAAACAAATATTCTAATGAACACCAAAGGGTGAAGGCTCCTTTTCAAAATGCAGTCATGGAAGAAGAGTAGTTTGAAGAAGACGATGAGATCCATTGTCTGGAAGACAAAGACAATGCTTCCTTTTTGACCTCAGCTGCCTATGAGAAGTCATTATGCAATGACCAGATCAACCAAGAATGGGATGGTAAAGCTATTCTACAAATTGTAGATCAGAAAAGATATAATTTGAGGTCAAAAATAAATAATGACAAGGAAACTCCTATTCAAAAAGCTGTTGTCCATGTAGTACGGCAAGCTAATAAGGAAAAACAACCGGTAGTTGATCCCATCATCCTCAAAGCTCCAGCTCATGAGGTAAGAGGCCTTGACAAGTCTCCTTCTCCTTTCAATTTTCAATCCAAAATTCAGAAGCTAAGAATACCTATGCCTCTGATTGAACTAGTGAAGAATGAATCCTTCAAAAGATCCATCCTCGAGGCCCTTGAGCCTAAAGCCCTCCAAGCCTCCACAGACCATGTAAATTTGTAAGATGACAAGCAAGCTGTTATTCTCAGCCCAATGATTGAAAATTGTGAAGGCAACTCGCCATCATTCTATGTCTCTCTGACTATTCATGAAAAAAAGTTCAAAACTACCTTTTGGACACTAGAGCTAGCCATAATCTAATGCCCAAGACTGTCATGGATGAGTTGGGTCTTGACATCACTAAGCCTTATCATGACCTGTTCTCTTTTGACTCTAGAAAAGTGAAGTGTCTATGATTAATCAAGGACCTAGCCATCACTTTGTCTCAGCCGCCTGTGAAAAGCATGATGATGGATATTGTGGTAGCAGATGTACCTCGCAAGTTTGGCATGTTACTTTCCAGAGGTTGGATCAAGAGACTAGGTGGATCATTACAAAATGATATGTCCTTTGCTACTGTCCTAGTTTTCAGAGGTGAGAGCAAGAGATTATACAGAGAAGCTCAGCTGGCTTATATAATAAGCGATGAAAAGAATCCCACCAATCATCCCATATATGTTGTTGACACTGATTTTGGAGCTTGTATTCTTCATATTAAAGAATCCCAGTTGGCCTCTACACAGCTCAAGAAACCAATTTGCTAGATCGCAGAGGAAGAAAAGCCACAGATTTTGTTGGCATTATGGCACAGGTATGACACTATGGTACAGGTGTTGTCCTTGATGGCAACTCTCTCTGATGACAGATCTCAGTTCAGACTACAAGAATGAAGAGAAAATTCATATACGCAGGTTCATTAAGATCAAGTCGTGTATACACGCAGGTTGGACTTTATAAAAGTGCGTATGCATATACACACACTTTCATGCAAAGAAAAGCGCGTATATGTTGGAAATCTTACCTTTGGTCCATGGCAGTTAGTCCTTGGAATTTGAACCTATGGTTTTGGACCATGGTATCTCGACAGACGTGTTGATCCCTAGTATTGAGTTGATGGTATTGGTTTATTATGGTTTTGGACCGTGGTATTGAGGAAGGCCTAAAACTATAAAAGAGGAAGGAGATCATGTGGCAAGGATGAGGTGAATTATTTGAATATCTGATATTGTGATAGATCTGGAATACAGGTGATTGGGTTATGGTGCAGATCTAGATCTGAATGAAGGAGGAACCTGAGCGCAAGAAGGATAAGGACTATTGATGGATCTAAATCTCAAGGCTTGAACATTGGTATCTCTGTATGATTTTGATCTATTATATGTGGCGCACTCTCGATCTATAAATCTGGGCTAACTAATGTCTGAATGCTTAAAAGAATAAATTATCCTTTATAGATCTGTACGCAGGTTCAGTGAATTGAAGGTGCGTATATACGCTTTTTATGTGAATGAAAGGCGCGTATACGCAGGTTGGTTGTGGTACAGAAGCGTATACTCGCAGGTTGATGAAAAGTGAAGTAGTGTATATATCTTGATTTATGTTCTGTTTTATTGCAGCAGTGTTCTGGGTTCAGAATGTGTGTTTGATTACAGTTACTGTGTTCTGGGTTCAGTGGTCAGAGAAGTGCTCATTTGTTTCAGCTTTTGATTGGTGAAAAGGAGTTTGGGTTATGCAAAAATTCTTGATGTTTGATTGATGTTACTTATGGATCCAGTCTGAAAATTAATGAAACGAGGTCCCTGAAAGCAAAGAGAAGGTTGCTGCCTTCTGCAGGTAGGAGCCTGCGTACTAGTATCTCAAGCTAGTACAAGAACTAAGGGGGTTGGAGCTCCCTTCCAGGGAAGCTGGAAAACGAGAGAGAGTTGTAGCTCTCTGCAGGTTGCAGCCTGCGTACTGGTAAAGTCTGCTCCAGTACAAGACATTGTAAAGAGAAGTTTCTAATTAAAAAGAAGATAGAGACGAATTGCAGCAGGGGGTTTTCACCCACTTTGGGTTTCCTCCTTATATCTTGTGTTCTTGTGTGTGACTGTCTTCTGCTATGTTTCACTGTTTCTGGTACTGTTTATGTGCATCTGAATCACAGATTAATAACTGACATCTGAAAGATAATTTAAATTATAAGTTTGATTTATATACGCGGGTTTCTTTATATGGAGTTGCGTATATACGCGATTTTTATTAACTGAAGTAGCATATATCATCTGGAATTTAAAAAGGAATTATTTGGCTTGATAATACTGATTCACCCCCCCTCTAAGTATTATTTCCAACAATTGGTATCAGAGCAAGGTTCTTCAGAGAAGCTTGATCGCTTGAAGGAAGATCATTCATCATGAGCAACTACGAGAGGGAAGCATCAATCAGGCCACCAATTTTTGATGGGACAAACTTCAATTATTGGAAGGTAAGAGTTACTGCCTATCTTCAATCTCTTGGTACAGAAGTTTGGGATATCATAGATATAGGTTACACTTTTCCTTCAGCTACTCCTACAGATCCAGTCGAGAAGAAGAAATATGAAACAAATGCTAAAGCAGTCAATACTCTGCTGGGATGCTTATCTCAAACAGAATTCATGAAGGTTATGCAATATAAATCTGCAAAAGAAATATGGGACAAGATTGTCTTGAGCTATGAAGGAGATGAACAGGTAAAGCGTGCTAAACTTCAAACCCTCAGGATTCAGTATGAGAATCTCAGAATGTATAATGATGAAAGTGTGGCTAACTATTTCCTTCGGGTAGACGAGATTGTTAATTGCATGAAAAACTTGGGTGAAGAAATAAAAGAGGCTATTGTGGTTGAAAAAGTCCTAAGATCATTGTCCCCCAAGTTTGAATCTAAAGTGTCTGCAATAGAAGAAAAGAAAAATCTACGAACTCTTACTATGTCTCAGCTACACGGAATTCTAACTGCTTATGAAATGAGGAAAGGAGGTCCATCTGACAGGAGAGAAGCTGCCTTCAAGGCTTCAGGCAAAGAAGAGTACTATGAATCAAGACATGGGTCAGAAGAAGAAGAAGAATCAAATTTTTTCAGAAATCTTCAACGGGGTGCTGGACGGTTTAGAGGTAAGTTGCCCTTCAAATGCTTTGCTTGTGGAAGAGTAGGTCACTATGCTGCCAAATGTCCTCACAAGGATAAGATCGACAAGGGAAGGGAACCTATTAGATGGAGCAAGAAACAGAATGCAAATAAGAAAAGCTACTAAACTCATGAAGACAGTGATGGTCTATCAAATAGTGATGAAGATGAACGAGGTAATGACTATAAAATTTTAATGGCCTTTGAAGATGATGATTACATGGATGCTATAGATGTGGATAGTTTTTATAAAGAGATTTCTAGACTCAAGACATGTATAGAAGAAAAGAATGTGATCATTGATACTCTACAATTTCAAATTGATGAAAAAGAAAAATTTCTTGAAAAATTAGAATGTGAAATTGTCGGCCTTAGAAACGAAATTGAGAAAACAAAGGCTATTAATCTTAAGTTTGTCAAAGGATCTGAAACTCTGGATGAGATCATCAATGTATAGCATTCTCTGCTAAACAAGATAGGTCTGGGGTATAATGGAGAAACATCTCAAGCTTCCACCTCAAAGAGTTACCTTGATGCAGCAAGAAGGAATGAGAAAAAGCACAATGGAGATCACCAGGTAAAGCAGGGACGAATTACATCAAGAACAAACAAAGACTATCAGGTAAATCAGGGGAAATCCGTCTTAAACAAAAGCTACAACCAGCCACAGGTAAAATCCTCTCAATTTTCTTCAAGAATGAATGACAATAGAAATTACAATCATTCGGCTGGTAGATTTGATAACCGCAGAAGTTTCTTCAATGGACAATGTTTCTCTTGCCATAACTTTGGTCACAAAGCAGCTCAATGTGTTGCATATAAAACAATCATGACTAGAGAAGCTCAAAAACGAAGAAGTATGACTGGGATTACAAAAAGGACCTATAACAACTTTTCGGCTCTTGAAAATGAAATTGAATGTTCTATTTGCAATAACTTCAGTCATGAAGATTCTGAATGCAGGAGCAGGTTTCAGCAGACAAAGGAACAAGCCTCAAGCACAAGAACATGGAGAATAAAGGAACCACAAACAGAAAGATGTGGGATAGCCTTTTATGCAGAGGGACAGGAAAATCTATAGTACATTGACAGTGGATGTTCGAAGCATATGACAGGTGATAAAGAAAAAATTGAATCATATTCTGCTTTAGAAAAGGAAAAGAAAGTTTCTTTTGGAAATGATACTCCTGCAGCTATAAAAGGAAAAGGCACTACTCAGTTGAAAGAAAAGGTCAAAGCTGGAAATGTTTTGTATGTTGATGGCTTGAAGCATAATCTTTCAAGTGTCAGTCAGATGTGTGACCAAGGAACCGAAGTAATATTTCGATCAAATGGGTGTAGTGTTCGTGATCTTGATACAGGGAAAACGGTGATCAAAGGTAGAAGAACTCCAAATAATCTATACATATTTGAAGAAGGACAACAACAATGCTATTTGAGCAAGGATGATGAACATTGGTTATGGCACCGAAGGCTGGGGCATCTAAGCTTTTCACAAATAAGGAAATCATGCAAATATCAGGCAGTTCGTGGTCTTCTAGATATCAAAATTCCAGACAACACCATATGCAAATCATGTCAGTTTGGAAAACAAACTAGAACTAACTTTCCGGAGAAGGAAGGATCAGCTAGCATGCCTCTTGAGCTAGTCCATACAGATGTATGTGGTCCCTTTAGGAAAAGGACACCTCGAGGAGAAGAATACTTGATATTATCCATTGACGATTTCTCCAGGTTTGTTTGGTTAGGACTTATGAAGCACAAAGATGAAGCATTCGAAAAATTCAAATCCTTCAAAGCCTTGGTTGAAAATGAATCAGGTTACAAAATTAAGTGCCTCAGGTCCGACAGAGGTGGGGAGTTTACCTCAAATGAATTTTTTGATTTTTGTGAAGAACATGGGATAAGAAGGGAATTCTCCACAGCTAGAACTCCTCAGCAAAATGGAGTGGTAGAAAGAATGAACAGAACAGTCCAACAAATGGCTCGTGCTATGATTGATGAATCCGAAACTCCCGCAACTTTCTGGGGTGAAGCTGCGTATGCTGCGGTTGTTATTCTCAACAAAACAAATGTCCGAGTGAACAGCACTCAAACTCCTCATGAGCTCTGGTATGGTGAGACTCCTTCGGTAAAGCATTTCAAAATTTTTGGGAGCAAATGCTATATTAAGAATACTGATGAGCAGCTTGGCAAACTTGAACCTAGAGCAGATGAAGGCATTCTTCTTGGTTATTCTCCCTACAACAAAGCATATAAGTGTTACAATAAAAGACTTGGAAGAATTGTTGACAGTATTGATGTAGTGGTTGATGAAAAAGGATACATCCCCAGGCAAGTATATCATGAAAACATCGATGAGGATGAAGACTACTCTCCAAATCAGGCAGATGATGAAGAAGAACCCCAAGAGGCACCAGAGGAACAGATAAGGATAGAAGAGAAGACTCCATCCAGATATGTTCAGAAGAATCATCCAGAATCTCAAATTTTGGGGCAGAAAGAGGCAGGTATACAAACAAGAAGAACAATAGCAGAAGCTTCAAGCTATTTGGCATTGCTCTCTTCCACTGAACCACAAAATGTAAAAGAAGCATGCAAAGATGAGTGTTGGGTTAAGGCAATGGATGAAGAGCTTGAGCAGATCGAAAAGAACAACACTTGGGAGTTGGTTCCTAGACCAAAAGACAAGAATGTCATAGGAACAAAATGGATCTTCAAGAACAAGTTGAATGAAAATGGGGAAGTTATTAGAAACAAGGCCAGGCTTGTTTGCAAAGGGTATGCTCAACAGGAAGGAATAGACTTTGAAGAAACTTTTGCTCCTGTTGCTAGACTTGAGGCCATCAGAATGTTCCTTGCCCTCTCTAGCTTTCAAAATTTCAAAGTATTTCAAATGGATGTGAAGTCAGCCTTTTTGAATGGAAGCTTAGAAGAAGAAGTGTACATTGAGCAACCAGATGGCTTTATCCTTGGAAATGATCCAAATCTTGTATGCAGACTTAAAAAAGCTCTCTATGGGCTTAAACAAGCTCCAAGGGCTTGGTACTATCGGTTGGACAAATACCTTCATCAACAAGGATTTTCAAAAGGATCAGCAGATAGCAATCTATATATAAAAATTGAAAATAACAAATTTCTAATACTTGTTGTGTATGTAGATGATATTATCTTTGGGAGCAATGAAGAAGCTATGAGTCAAAGCTTTGCATTGGTGATGCAGAAAGAATTCGAAATGTCATTACTTGGAGAATTGACATATTTTCTTGGATTGCAAATCCAACAAAATGAAGGCGGTATTTTCTTGTCTCAAACCAAGTACCTCAAGCAGATCTTGAAGAAGTATGGCATGGAAGATTCGAAACCTGTATGTACCCCCATGGTTACAGGATGCAGCCTTAGTGCAAATGATGAATCAGCAGCAGTGCATCAACCAACCTATAGATCCATGATTGGGAGTTTGCTTTATTTGACAGGTACCCAACCAAATATTATGCATGCAGTGGGAATAGTTGGAAGGTTTCAGGCAAATCCAAAAAAAACTCATCTTCAGGCAGTGAAGAGAATCTTCAAGTACTTTCAAGGAACTCAAAACTATGGCTTATGGTATCCTAGAGATTTAGATCTCACACTTCATGCTTACACAGATGCAGATTGGGCCGGAAGCGTGGATGACAGGAAGAGCACAAGTGGTGGTGCATTCTTTATGGGTTCCAGATTAGCATCTTGGTTCAGCAAGAAACAGAGTTCGATTGCTTTATCTACAGCAGAAGCGGAATATGTGGCTGCTGCATCTTGTTGCACACAACTCCTTTAGATGATGGAAACCTTGCAGGATTTTCAAATCACTTGTACTCCACCTGTCTCTATCTTATGTGATAATACAAGTGCAATAAGCATTTCAAAGAACCCAGTCATGCATTCAAAGACCAAGCACATACCGATCAAGTATCACTTTCTTCGGGAACAAGTGTTGGAACAAAAGGTCAAATTGGAGTATGTTCCTTCTAAGGAACAAGTTGCTGATATTCTCACCAAACCACTGCCCAGAGAAACTTTTGAATATCTCAGACAGAAGCTGGGAGTCATTGATGCTTCATCCTGCTGTTGAAGCTTGTCTGTTCCAAAGAAAAGTTGGTGTACGCGAGTTGGATGAGGGTAATCCGCGTACATACGCTGATTTGTGCAGGTGCAGTCGCGTATATGGAGTTCTGAAGAAAATCAGCAAGGGCAGATTCTGGTTGAAGAGCATCTGATATGGGTCTGTCAGAGATCATCAGGCACAGGTTCAGGGGGAGCAATTAATCTTCTAATAATGCATTGTTGGCATTACCTTAGAAGTTCTTGGTTCTAGTACTCAAGCTGTTTTGGTTCAGGTGGATCAGCTGCAGAAAGGGATCAGAAGGAGAACTTGATTGCTGATATCGACAGTGATTGTCAGATGATAATTGTCATTGGTGTTTTGCTTAGTCTTGATATTTCGTCTCTATGTCATGTATATTTTTTTTATCAAGGTCATGTAACGGCCTATTTTGGTTTCCCCACTATGCCTGGGATGATTGATGCAATTGATTGTCATATGTGAATTTCTGTTGTATCTCCACTTGGTTGGATGGATGATCCCCACTTGGTTGGGTGATGGTTGTATGTATTGAGTCTTTTGGTGATAGGAAGGTCCTTTATGATGTTTAAGTCATGGTTCTTCTTGAAGAACATCTTTTTGCAGATCTTGCCTACAGTCAAGGGGAGCATGTTCAGCACAGCAGAGCAGAGATATCAGCATGAACTCAAGGGGAGCACAGCCCTTTGCCCTTGATGACAAAGGGGGAGAATGACTTTGAGGATCTTGGGGTTGCCATCAAGTCCAAAGGGGGAGATTGTTGGCATTATGGCACAGGTGTGACACTATGGTACAGGTGTTGTCCTTGATGGCAACTCTCTCTGATGACAGATCTCAGTTCAGACTACAAGAATGAAGAGAAAATTCATATACGCAGGTTCATTAAGATCAAGTCGCGTATACACGCAGGTTGGACTTTATAAAAGTGCGTATGCGTATACACGCACTTTCATGCAAATAAAAGCACTTATATGTTGGAAATCTTACCTTTGGTCCATGGCAGTTAGTCCTTGGAATTTGAACCTATGGTTTTGGACCATGGTATCTCGACAGACGTGTTGATCCCTAGTATTGAGTTGATGGTATTGGTTTATTATGGTTTTGGACCGTGGTATTGAGGAAGGCCTAAAACTATAAAAGAGGAAGGAGATCATGTGGCAAGGATGAGGTGAATTATTTGAATATCTGATATTGTGATAGATCTGGAATACGGGTGATTGGGTTATGGTGCAGATCTAGATCTGAATGAAGGAGGAACCTGAGCGCAAGAAGGATAAGGACTATTGATGGATCTAAATCTCAAGGCTTGAACATTGGTATCTCTATATGATTTTGATCTGTTATATGTGGGGCACTCTTGATCTATAAATCTGGGCTAGCTAATGTCTGAATGCTTAAAAGAATAAATTATCCTTTATAGATCTGTACGTAGGTTCAGTGAATTGAAGGTGCGTATATACGCTTTTTATGTGAATGAAAGGCGCGTATACACAGGTTGGCTGTGGTATAGAAGCGTATACTCGCAGGTTGATGAAAAGTGAAGTAGCGTATATATCTTGATTTATGTTCTGTTTTATTGCAGCAGTGTTCTAGGTTCAGAATGTGTGTTTGATTACAGTTACTGTGTTTTGGGTTCAGTGGTCAAAGAAGTGCTCATTTGTTTCAGCTTTTGATTAGTGAAAAGGAGTTTGGGTTATGCAGAAATTCTTGATGTTTGATTGATGTTACTTATGGATCCAGTCTGAAAATTAATGAAACGAGGTCCTTGAAAGCAAAGAGAAGGTTGCTGCCTTCTGCAGGTAGGAGCCTGCGTACTAGTATCTCAAGCTAGTACAAGAACTAAGGGGGTTGGAGCTCCCTTCCAGGGAAGCTGGAAAACGAGAGAGAGTTGTAGCTCTCTGCAGGTTGCAGCCTGCGTACTGGTAAAGTCTGCTCCAGTACAAGACATTGTAAAGAGAAGTTTCTAATTAAAAAGAAGATAGAGACGAATTGCAGCAGGGGGTTTTCACCCACTTTGGGTTTCCTCCTTATATCTTGTGTTCTTGTGTGTGACTGTCTTCTGCTCTGTTTCACTGTTTCTGGTACTATTTATGTGCATCTGAATCACAGATTAATAACTGACATCTGAAAGATAATTCAAATTATAAGTTTGATTTATATACGCGGGTTTCTTTATCTGGAGTTGCGTATATACGCGATTTTTATTAACTGAAGTAGCGTATATCATCTGGAATTTAAAAAGGAATTATTTGGCTTGATAATACTGATTCACCCCCCCTCTCAGTATTATTTCCAACAGATTTGGGATATGTTTTTTGATGGGGCTTGCTCTAAAGAAGCTATAGGGGCAGGTGTAGTCCTTGTGTCCCCAACGCAGGAATACATTCATTTATCCTTCAAATTAACCTTTCAGGTCACAAACAACATAGTAGAGTACAAAGCTTTGATTTTGGGCTTAAGAGCTGCTAAAGAAATGGGTACCAAAGGCCTAAAAGTGTTCGGAGATGCATACCTCATTATTCAACAGGTAAATAAAACTTTCCAAGCTAAGAATCCAAGGCTGAAAGCATACAGAGATGAGGTATGGAGGCTCAAGGATTATTTTAATGATTTCAACATTTCTTATATTCCAAGAATGAAGAACTAGCTTGTCGACTCCCTTGCTATGTCCGCTAGCATGTTTATTCCTCCTTTTCCTCCTAAATTGCCATATGAACTTCCAGTAAAATATAGATTGTCTCTACCAGACAATGTCAAATATTGGAGAGTTTTTGAAGATGATGAGGAAATTAACAGGTTTTTAAAAGTCGTTGAGGAATTTTCTGAAACACACATCGACCAAGAAAATGAAACCATGGAAGAATGCGGCCAGTCCAAGATAAAAAGTGAGATCAGCCGAGGAAGCATCGTCCAGCTGCCTAGTAATCACATACCAAATGGATTGGTGCCTCTAGAGAAGCTTTTCAATCATAACGGCGTGCCCTATAAGCCAGCCAAAATAGAGAATGAGTTTGTTGTCTGTAAACATAATATAGGGAGCCCAACCCATCCGAAATTCATCAATCTATCCACTCATTTGTCTTCTGCCCAGAATTCCGAGTATTGCACCCTCATGAAGCGATTCGCTGATATTTTTTCCTGGGAATATAGTGATATTAAAACCTATGATACAAACATCATTTAACACAAGATCCCACTAGAAAAGAACACTACCTGTTTTAAGCAGAAATTAAGACCCATCAGCCCTCTCTTATTGCCTTTGATTGAGAAAGCGATCAAGAAGTTGTTGGATGCCAAAATTATAGTTCCCCTAAGGTATTCAAAATGGATATCTAACCTTGTGGTAGTGAGAAAGAAAAATGGAGAAATCAGGCTTTGTGTTGACTTCAGAAATCTGAACAAGTGATCTAAAAAAGATAACTGCCCCTTTCCTAAGATGGAACACTTGCTGCAAAGAATTTCAGGGGCCAGAGTCATGTCTTTCTTAGATGGATTTTCAGTTTACAATCAGATTGTTGTACATCCTGAAGATCAGGAAAAGACCGCCTTCACTACTCCTTGGGGCACTCTCATGTACTCCAAGATGCCTTTCGGACTGATGAATGCTAGGGCTAAATTTCATAGGGCCATGGACATAGCCTTCACGGGAGACAAGGACAAGTTTGTCCTTATTTATCTTGATGACATAATAGTATTCTCCAGCAGCCACAAAGACCATTTACAACATTTGAAGAAGGTCTTCCTAAAGTGCAGACAATTTGGAATTTTAGTGAGCCCAAAGAAGTCACAGTTTGCTCTAGAAGAAGGAAAACTTCTGGGACATATTGTTTCTGCTGAAGGTATGAAGATTGATCCAACAAGGGTTCAAGCCATTCAGACATTGTCCATCCCAAGGTCAAAACGGGACATCCAATCATTCCTGGGTAAGATTATCTTTTTAAGGAGGTTCATTCCAAACTTTGCAGAGCTAGTAAAGCACATCACTTCCATGCTAAAGAAAGGATCAGAAATCAAATGGACAGATGCTTCAAGAAGCTCTTTTGAAGCCATCAAGCAAGCCATCATGGAAGCTACCACTCTAATTAGCGCAGATTACGCTAAGGAGTTTTGTATCTTCTCTTTTGTCTCTTATGATACACTTGTAGCAGTTCTGTTGTAGAAAAATGATGAAAGCATAAAGCACCCCATGGCCTTTTTCAGCCAAACTTTAAGGGATGTTGAACTAAGGTATGACCTTATTGGAAAACAAGCTTATGATCTCATAAAATATTTAAAGGCATTCAGAATTTATATTCTGCATTCCAAAGTAGTTGCATATGTACCTTCAGCCTCAATGAAAGATGTCTTAACTCAGCCAGATATTGATGGGAAGAGAGCTAAATGGATTGCAAAATTAATACAATTTAACATAGAGGTGAAGCCCACTAAGTTTGTCAAAGGCTAGGGCTTGGCTAAACTTATGGCTGAAGAAAATTGCAGCTTGTTAGGCATAAATTCCATGGGTCTAAATTTAGATGATGAATAGACAGAGGGAGCAGCAAAAGAGGAAAAGCAGAATCAGTCTTTGGCTGAAAATCTAGCCACATGTGAATGGTATTATAGCATAGTTCATTTTTTGCAAAATCTAGAAGTCCCTCTAGGGCTTAGCTCAAGTCAAGCTCGTGCCATTAAACTTAGATCAGCCAAATTATACATTAATAAAAATCTGCTTTATTGGAAAGACCCATCACGAATCATCTTGAGGTGTCTAGATAAAGAACAATCTGTGGAGGTCATACACCATTTCCATTCTAGCATCTGTGGAGGGCATCATTATTTGCAAACCACAGCTCACAAAATCTTGAGGGATGGATATTATTGGCCTACACTTTTCTCTGATGTGTTTTCTCTTGTAAAAGCTTGTGACAAGTGTTAGAGGTTTGTAGGAAGACAACAACTAAAATCTCTACCCTTGAAGCCAATACATGTCAATGGTCCCTTCCAATAGTGGGGCTTGGACTTTATAGGTGAGATCAACCCACATTCCAATGGCCAACACAAATGTATCTTAGTAGCCACTAATTATTTCACCAAGTGGATTGAGGCTATACCCACTAAGAATGCCAATCATCAAGTTGTCATAAAATTCTTGAATGAGAATATTTTCACTAGATTTGGTTGCCCAACCAAACTAGTCACTGATAATGCAACAGCTTTCAAGGTAAAAGAATTGATGGACATGACTGAATCCATGGGCATTCAAGTGGTGCATTCTACCTCATATTATCCTAAAAGCAATAGCCTGGCAGAATATAAGAGTCTGGTAAGGGTAATCAAAAAACTGTTAGAGGACAACAAAAAGAGTTGGGATTCCAAGTTGAAGTTTGCACTATGGGTTGAAAGAGTTACCATCAAAAAATCCATAAGGAATTTTCCATTTAAACTGGTTTATGGTGCTGATGTTGTTTTCCCCATCCAGTTGATTCTCCCTGTGGCTAAATTCTTTCAAGAAGAACAAGATGAAGAAAATGATATGGTAAGAAGAATGAATAACCTGGTTGAACTACAGTAGATCAAAGAGCAGTTGGTTGAGAAGTCAAAATCTCATCAGAAGAAAATCAAAGAAACCTTTGACGGGAAGGAAAAAGTGAAAAATTTCCAAGTTGGTGATTGGGTGCTTAAATGGGATGCATTTAAGGAAAATAAAGGTAATCATGGAAAGTTTGACTCCTTATGGACAGGTCCGTTTGTCATCGCTCAAATTCAGTAGAACAATACATTCATTCTGCACAGTCTGGAAGGAGGAGATACTTTTGGTAGGCCAATAAATGGGCAGTTCATGAAACTTTATTTTGTTTAAGGCTTTAAAGCCTTGTCATTGTAAATATGTTTTTCCAGTTTTTATTTCATTACAAAATAGACTCCATGACCAATGGAACACTAGAAGGAAGATTTGATTTTTTTTTTTCAGGAAAGGCATTGATCTGTGATCCTTGAAACCTCACAGGGAGGATTTCATCCCCAGAAGGAGCCAATGTTCGCCTTGCTGGAAAAAGGCCCAAAAATGGATCCATTAATGCTCTTGAAATCTTCAATTTTTGCTCAAACAACATCCAATGATCAAATCAGCGCAAGAGGAAAGCCCTTGGAAGGGCGGAAATACACTATCAGGAGGCAAAAATGCTTGAAAACCATAAAAAACCCATAATCGCAGGATTAAAAAGAGGAGTGAATAGCAACCGTTAGATTTGTCCGAGCAACGACCCAGATCTAAGCGGCTAATCACAATTGGTCGAGTAGAATGGATAGTTTAAAGTTGGGCACATGACACCACCGATCAGCGATCGTCGATGATCAGATCGGCAGGGAGCATATACTATGTTATATAAATGACCCAGGGACTGAGCAACGCGCATTATTTATCGCATCGCTGATATCGCATCAGCACTATACCGTGGGTGGGGCCTATGCACATACATATGAGTGACCCGATAGCCGGACCCGACGACATCATATATTAGAATTCATAAATGTTGAAGTCCGTGCGAAAACCATTTTTAAAGAATTTTCCGTGTATTTCATTATAACAAAATACAAAGGGAAACATGGGGCAGTGCGATAGCGATGGAACCCAGACCCAATGGGTTTCGAGAATCAAAATATATATATTTTCAAGTCCGCAAAAGCCCAATTTTTAATGTATTTCGTGTATTTTTGTTATATAATGAAAATTTGAAGGGAGAATTAGCCAGCACTGATTTACGATGAGTCCCAGACCTGAAAGGATCCGGGAAGTGAAATACATAATTTTTCAAGTTCACCAAAGTCCTTTTTTAATGAATTTCAATGTTTTAGGCACATTTTAAAAACACAAAGAAATTGCGAATTAGGCAGGATTTTGGGCGGGCCATGGGCGATAAGTAGTTTAGGCCGAGTTCCACCCAATGCCATACATCGATTGCCACATGTTCAAGATGAGGAGAGAGAAAATCGCCCTCATCAGGCGATTAACTCTAGTACAAAAGAGGCGCCCGAAATGGATCATCACCGTTGGATCTAGGACTCCCAAATCAACGATGGAGATGTGTTATCACTGCAAGGGCAGACCCAAGAGGAGAATAAGCCATATCTAAGGATTTTTGAAGTCCGAAAAGGACACAGAGGGGCGGGATGTCTCAATATTGCTACGTTTTCTATTTAAAATAGAAAACAATCATGTATTAATAGAAAGGGGCCATTTAAAGGGATTATAAGGGCCTGAAGACACATTCCACCATATAACAGAGCTTGGGAAACATATTGTCGGGAAACAGGGGTCGGAAAGGGAAAGAGAAAGGCCACAACATGCAGCTCACCCAAAACAGAGACATCATGGGCATCAATAGCACAGACAGTGCAATAGCCACACCAACAAACATTATGGGGCATCTCTGGCACGAGAGAGCTCCCAGACATCACAGCAAGCTACCCAAAATATCTGAATGCGGTTATTCTTCTGTCAGAAGAAGAAACCTCCGAACCATGCTGCCTATTGAGGGAATCAATCAGTTGAAGAGACAGAGGGATAGATTAAGACCTCTCAAGCCTCAAAAGGCTCAGGATCATTGTAAAGAGCTATAAATATCTGAAAGAAAAATGTAATAGGGGTTCAACTTCTGGAGATTGTTCCTCCTCTATTCCTTCAAGCTTCTCATCTTCATTCTAGCAATATAAGATTCTTTTGCTATTCTATGCTTGCACTTGAACAATTTGGTCATGTTTTCTTTTGTGTCTAAGGCCAGATAACTGTCATCTTATCTCTACTTTGTTAATTAGATTTGCAAGCTTCATTTACTGCTTGTAGCTAGTCATTCATATGTGTCTATGTATGTAATCTGCTGGTACAATGAGTGTTCTCCATCTATCTACTGAATCTATAAATTATTGAGCATTAGTGGTCTAAAGCCTTGTATTGGTGAGAGTGTTCATGCATGTCTTGAGTGAGAATAGAGTTGAAATGGTTATCTAACTTGATCCAAACCCTCATTTATTCCAATAGTTCAGAGAACAATGTTGAAGACTATATGCTACCAGGCATCTCTGATCTACAACCTAGGAGAGATTCTTGGAGTTATATCAGGCATAGTTAATTATGAGATGACAGATGATGAAAGGGGAAACAAGGCTCCTTGGTGTACCTCTCTTCTCCTCTTAGACCTCGACTAATATAAGAAGGAAACATACAAGTCAGTAACACCAAATGATAATAGATGTCATGATGAGGGGTGCTTTCCTTTTTGTCCCCATTCACTAAAAGTAGATTATGCTCCTTATGGTTGTATTGTCATTGGGGATCATTATATGCTTGTTGGTGCAAATTTTGGCACATTGGAGATAAATTTTCATATTCATTATAAATTAATAATCATTGATATATGGTGAAACGGATGCTTGGTGGTCAGTGTGGGAGCATGGCTAGGCAAGCCACATGTTATCCTTCATAACTTCTAGCTTAAATTAATTCACAAACCAATGAAATACACAAAATATTGCAAAAACATAAATACACAAACACATAAAACAAGAGAGACGCATATATGCGTGTTTCACCCAATTTGGGCTACACCCACAGAGAAATAGACAGTACTTCAATTTATATTATCCAACCAAATGAAGAGATACAATCTACAACAAATCTGTTTTGATTTCCTCTTCACTCTCACATTGTCTCCTTTCTCTCTTGCTGAGAATAATAATCCATAGCCGCTATACAATTACCTCATATAAACCGAGAGGGTACCTTCTAAGGAAAAAAACAATAAATTAACATAACTTCTACCGTTATATCATCCACCTAATGAACAGATTAGATTGACTACAAAATTATAATCTTTTACAAGGAATTTTTTCATATATTTTTAGCTTTGGGGGCATTTCCCTCAAATCCCTTCCACGGGGTGCTCAAAATTCTTCATCTCTGATCCAATTGGATCTCCAAACACTAGTGGCATGAAAAAGGCTCAAAATTCAAAGTGGCCGAAAGATGATGAACTTGACATCAGATCGAAGTGCTCGTCACCCTGATTCCAACTGTGTGAATGACACTCCAATCCAAGTCCGAATGAAGGAGATAGAGGTAGTCAAAGTTGGGTTGACTTTTGCTGACTAGGTAGGATTAACAAAGAAAAAATCTGAACATTTCTGGCAGATGGAATCTGGCGAAATCCGGCCAGATTATGGGTGAAATCATTTCCAGTTTAAAAATACCCCTTCGTTCAAAAACTGAATTCCCAAAAATGCACATTTTTGTTTCTATTAACAAAAAAAAAATATAAAAAGGGGGTGGCAGGCCACCAACCCCGCATATCCAAAAAGAAAAAAAACATATGTGGTGGAGGGGCAGGCCATGACCCCCGGCCCCTCCCATGGAACCACCACAACACTCATTGAACAAGCCACAAACAACCCATAACAATTGCAATTAAATGTGGGTGGTGGGTCGGCCCTTGGGGCATGGACCCAACCACACCCAAAAAGGAAGCGCAATAGCCATGAAAGTGGAGGTACAGTGGGTGGGCCCAACCGAACTAATTTTTATTTAGAAAAAAGGATTTTGTTACATAAAAAGGAGGAGGGGGGGTTTGACTGCCTGACCTCCTCCATATTAACCGGACCCCTAAATCAACTTAGCTAACTGCCACTTGGGAAAATCCGTTGGCCAAGTTTTATTTAAACGCAGTTTTTCAATGTGTCTAGGGAGGAGGATCCAGTGCACCAGTTTGAAGAAAATTTTTGTAGGAGGGCTGAATTTTCACTTTGTCAGAATTTGACAATTTTTATATGGTTTCAGCACTTCTCGATGCCATGAACACAATGGCACTATCCATTTCTCCATCAGAGTTCTGCATTTTTCGGCCATTTTTCAGTATGGAGGTATAAAACTCCTTTTTTGTAACTGATTCTTGTACTCTTCTTTCTCGTGCCATTTAATGAATGAAGGCCTCCCCATTTATTGAGCAGGGCCTGTTGATGTATTCCAAGTCGAACAAACTCCGTTATCAAGTCTTGCTGTCTTCTTTCATGACTTACGTGTTTCTCCTATTCTCTGATGTGCACGTTAAATTTCTATGTTAAGCTACAATTCATGCATGTAAGTCTTTAACACATCTATAAGCAAAAGATATTGGATCAAGTGGTATCAGAGCAAGTCTTTTTATAGATGTGAATTGCGTGTTTGTATGCTAACAAGAAATAGGCTCTGAAGAGGCAAAGGGAAACTAAAGTCTTTTGATCCCAAAGCGGGGCATGCACATCGAAGGAGAAACATGGCAGATGAAGATGATCGTTATGAAGAGGAGCTCAATTTCTGCTAAGCCTTCTATACAATGGAAGAAAATTTCAGCTAGTTGCTTTCAAGACTGGAGAAAGTAGAATGGAAAAAGGCAAAAGAACAAGGTTCAGTGCATGGAAATGGTTAAGAAGAACCCCCTCCTTCTCCTTCCATGAGTGGAAGTTCTTCTTCCTCTCATCACCATCATCATAGAAATTCAAGGGATGCATATGAGAAACCTTTCTTTAAACTAGATGTCAAATTGGACCTTCCCATGTTGAATGGTGAAAGTAATGCAGAAAAGCTTAATAACTGGATTAGGCATATTGAAATCTACTGCAGGATTTAGTAGATCGAAGAATATGAGGCAAAGATTCAACTAGCCTCTCTTTGGCTGAGTAGCACCGCTCTCGTCTAGTGGGAGAGCAAATTGCGAAGCAGTAAGAGTGTGGGTAATCTTCTTTCCTCATGGCCTAGTTTAATTTCTGCATTAAAGGAATAATTTTATCCCTTGGGTTACAAAAAAAAAAGCCTCAATGGATTGGAAATACTTAAGGCAAGGAAGAGGTCATTGTGTTCAAATCTTTACAGAGGAATTTAGAAAATAGGCACTTAATTTTGGCATTGCACTTGACTCACCTGAAGGAGTAACTAAGTATATTGGATCATTACATAGTTAGCTTAGACATTCATTATTATTGTTTGAACCAACTATTATTGACTCGGTCAGTGTAAAGGCCATCCATCTTGAGAAAATGGGCAAAAATGAAAGAGATGATCATTTCAAGAAACCACCTTTCAAACCTCCAAATGGAAAACCCAAAGTGAAAGGAAAAGGAAAGGAGAAGAGGGGGCATCAACCAAGAAATATGAAGGAGAAAGACCTTATTGCACTCACTGCAAAAAGGAAGGTCATGACGATCATCATTGTTGGAAATAGTACTTGGAAAAGAGACCAAGAAGTATGGAGTAAAAGGAAAGGAGAAGACAGTGGAAACTGTGAAGCAAGACCTCGGATCCAATTCCAGAGATGAAGAATTGATCACAACATCGGGAACAAAAGGTACGCTTACACCTCATGTTAATTCCGAATCACATGTAGGCACTAGTTCAATAGATGAGTCTCTTCCTAATGAATGAAAGAGAATTGAGCTATTTCATATTATAGTTATCATAAATCATACAAAAGTAGAAACTCTGTTTGATACTAGATACCAAGCAAACTTAATTTCAGAGTCCTTGGTAAAGAAGCTAGGCTTGGAAACCAAACCACATCCAAAACCTTACCCACTTGGATGGATACTTGATAAAGCAAAACTGAATGTAACTAAGCAGTGCAAGGTTAAATTTGTGATCACTTCTAAGTTAGTGGATGAGGTAAATTTGTGGAGTCCATATCTATATGATAGAAAGGAAATCTTTTTCCGTCATGAAAAAAAATGCCAAATCACAAAATATGGGGTAGAATATATTGTAAGGGCTCATCAAACTAAAATCAATGCTAGCCTTGTAAGTGCAGGAAAAATGAAGAGGTTGGTGAATTCCAGTAAGGGTTGCATGCTTATGGTTGTAAGGGGAAAAGATGCAGTATTATCTGATGCTTTCCAGGGTTGTGATCATGTGAATAAAAAGGCATTATGTGAATTAATTTCTAACTATGATGAGATGTTTCAAGAACCCAGAGGATTACCTCTAAAGAGGGAAATCCAACATGAGATCCATTTGCAGCATGACACTCCTTTACCAAATATTGGCATGTATAGGATGTCGACCATTGAGGTGGAGGAGATCAAAAAGCAGGTGAAGGAACTATTGAACCAAGGGGTCATCAGATTAAGCACTTCTCCATGTGGCTCACCAATTGCCTTAGTGGCGAAGAAAGATGGAACATGGAGGATGTGTGTGGATTATTGAGCACTAAACAAAATCACGGTGAAAAATCGTTACACTCTCCCCCGCATTGATGACTTATTAGATCAGTTAAAGAATGTTATCTATTTCACCAAATTGGATTTGCGTAGTGGTTATCACCAGGTCGAAATTGCAGAGCATGATGTCTGGAAAACCACCTTCAAGACCAAACAGGGGTTGTTCAAATGGATGGTGATGCCATTCGAACTTTGCAATGCTCCAACCACTTTCATGAGGGTCATGAATGATCTCTTTAGGCCTTTCATTAATGAATTTGTTCTTGTATATCTAGATGATATTCTTATCTTTAGTAAAAGTTGGAATGAACATCTATGTTATGTGAAGAAAGTGCTTGATGTATTGAAAAAAGAAAAACTCTATGTAAAATTGTCAAAGTGTGAGTTTGGGAAAACCTCTTTGGTTTACCTGGGTCATATTGTTGGTCATGGTCAGCTAAAAATTGATCTTTCTAAAGTTGAAGCAATTGTAAATTGGCCTAAGCCTAGTAGTGTAACTAAGGTTCGTAGATTTTTAGGTGCAGTACAGTATTGGAGGAGATTTATTGCCAATTTCTCTATTATTGCAACACCTTTACACGCATTGAAAAGTGTAAAGCAAGTGTTTCAATGGGGAGGAAAGTGGCAGAAGTCCTTCGAAACATTGAAAGAAAAGATTAGCACTACATTGGTCTTGGCCTTAACAGATCTCCAACAAACATTCGAGATCAAGAAAGATGCCAACGGATATGCCATGGGAGCTGTAGTGATGCAGCAAAAGAAGCTGATATGTTACCATTCAGAGAATTTCTCTCAGGCTGTGATAAACTATCCCACTTATGACAAGCAATTATATGCCTTGGTCTAGAGTGTGAAAAGGTGGAAACACTACCTGATCGGTAAGGAGACCATCATCCATACGGATCATCAACACTTGCAATCTCTTCAGTCATAGACCAAGTTGTAGCAATCTCGTCATTTCAGGTGGATGGGTTTTCTCCAGTAGTTTCATCTCATACTAAAGTATAAGAAGGGCACTAGCAACAAAGTGGCTAATATGTTATCTCGCCCTCCTATTTCTGCTTCTGTTATTTTGCATAATGTTTCATTATCTTTTGAGAGTTATGTTGAACAATATGCTAACGATGATGACTTTAAGGATATTTATGCAAAATTAAGCCATGGTTCATAGGTGGACAACTATCACTAGTAGGGGAAACTGTTTTATCACCTTGGCAAATTCTGCATACCCACAGGAGAAAGGGTATGTTGGGTCCCTATAATACTAGTGATTACCCCATTACTATTGTAGTTGTATCCCTTATTAATATTGTTGTGCCACTATTGTCCCCATATTGTTATTATTGTGCCCCATAGAATCCCTCTATTGTTATTTTTGTGGCTTTATATTATTATTGTTAGCTTGGTTGGGTTATATTGTGACTCCTTAGACTCCTATATATAGAAAGGAGGTTTTGTCATTTGAATCATCCAAGAATTATTCATTTATGTAATGTAAAGGAGGTTTCCCCCTCGAAGAGGCTGAATTCTAAGGTGTCGATCTATCTTTTCTATCCTTTTTTTGAGCTGGTTTCATAACATTTGGTATCAGAGACTTTGGATTCTAGGGTTTCGCTACTCCAAATAGGTCATCGTGGCATTTTCGCTATAACTTTTTTCTGTGACATTTCAGAAGCTAAAAAAAAACCCATTTGGGAAGAAATCGCACTGAACCTCGGGTCTGAATTTCAGAACGTTTCGCACTATATTTGCGAAGATATGATCTGAGGAAGTTGGTCTTTTTGCAGACTACTAAATTACATTCCAAACAAGTGACTTGGGGAAAATCATCATAGCTTTCTTTCTGAGAATTGGATTGAAATTTTGTAAGAAGGTAAAGAAAGAGGATGGAATGTAGTTTCTTGTATATATTTTTCAGAGCTAAAGGTTGAAACAATGACTCGTGGCACGTCGTACAAGTTCACTCTATTGAACTAGTCTATAATCAGGTCACTGTGGGAGATTTCGCATAAATCTTCCTTGGAGAATCCAATTTGGATCAGACTTGTGGCATTGGAAAGAGGAAATAGAGGGCTACAACAGATCACAATTTAAGAACTGGATGATCTAGAAGTACAGAGATACATCAGAGGCAATATCGAGCCCCTACAAAGTGAAAAAAGGTGTGTATATTTTTTTAAATTTTTGCTTAAGCTTAGTTTGAAAATTTATTTTGAAGGAATACAAAGGGCATAGTAGAGAATTATTATCGGTAACTGATGCCGCGAGGAAAGAAAATGAAAACACCTAGTAAGAAACCTGAAAGATCTAGCATGACTCATGAAGAAGAGGAAGAAATGCTACATGATATATCAAAATTACAAGACCAAGTGCAACAAATGTCACTCTCACAAAAGCTAACAAAAGCTAAGATAAGTGGCGTGGAATCTAAGATAAAGGGTGTGGAAGTTAAGATGGATGATTTGAAGATAGATTTTAAGAGAGACATGGAAAATTTGAAGATAGATTTGAAGACAGACATGGCAGATTTGAAGACAGATTTGACAAATTTTCTACAAGAAATACTTACTAATGGTGAAAAAGTAGTAAAGGAAACTCATGATGCGAACAAAAGAAATGTTTATCATGATTTCATAAACTCTAATGTGGGATCGACGACCCACCATATTCCAAAAATCAATATGAGGAAGTTTGATGGCAAGGATCCCGCAACATGGATATTACAGATGGAGAAATTTTTCGATCTCAACAATGTGCAAAACACACAAAAGGTACATATTGTAACTTTATATTTGGAACCAAATCAGTTTGTATGGTATCAATGGCTTTGCTTTCATAAACAAATTATCACTTGGGTAATTTTTACGGAAGAATTGACAACACATTATGAGGATACAAAAAGCAACACTTTTTTTAGCCAATTGATAAGTCTCAAACAAAAGGGTTCAATAATGGAGCACATTGAGGAGTTCCAAAAATTGAACATAAGGGTAAAAAATATTCCAGAGGAGCATAGGATTCATGTGTTCATAGGGAATTTAAAGGATAATATCCAGAATGATGTTCGCCTTTGGGAACCTGATTCATTAGAGAAGGCATTCAGGTTAGCAAGAAAAATGGAAAGAAAAATTATGGCAACCAGGAAGCATACCACTCACAACTATAAATATGGAAGTGTTGTTGCCCCTACTCTTCCACAACCTATAAGGTTGACACCACAAAAATTGGAAGAAAAAAGAGCAAAAGGGCTTTGTTACAATTGTGATAGCAAATACACTAAAGGTCATAAGTGTGCTGAGAAGAAATTATTCTACATAGATTGTGAAGAGGAAGAAGAAAAGGAGCAAGAAAGGTCAAAAGAAGAGGATATACTCCAGGAACAAAGCCTAGATAAAGAAGAAATGAATCCAACCATATCTTGTAATGCATTGGCAGGAATTACCACTCCTCAAACCATCAAGATAGAAGGACAAATTGAAAAGAAAAAGGTAATAGTGTTGATTGATTCAGGAAGTACCCACAATTTTATTCATTGTAAGGTAGCAAAAGAATTGAATTGCTTCTTATATCTAGCACCAAAGTGTCAAGTGATGGTTGCAAATGGAGGAACAATAAATTACTCTGGAAAATGGCATAATATCAAGCTATCCATGGGAGAATATGTATTTACTAGCCCAATGCTTTCCATTCCAATGGGAGGTGTTGATGTTGTACTAGGAGTCCAATGGCTACAATCCTTGGGGACAATAGCTTTTAATTTTCAAGAACTTTTCATGAAATTTTTTGTGGAAGGAAAGGAGGTTGAATTAAGGGGTATTGCAGGGAAACCAGGAAAGATAATCAGCTCTAACGGTATGACAAAGCTTCTAAAAAAGGAACAAAGAGGTGTAATTGCACAATTATGTTCACTAGATGTTTCCACATTGGAATCATCCATTTCTCCAGATCTCCAAAAAGTCTTGGACAATCATTCCAAGGTATTTGAGACTCCCAAAGTTCTCCCACCTATTCGTGATCAGGATCATGCTATTCATCTAATTCCAGGAAGTTTTCCTCTAAACATCAGGCCATACAGATATCCCTATGCCCAAAAGAGTGAAATTGAACATATGGTTGCAGAAATGTTAGAGGCTAGTATAATTCAACCGAGTCAAAGTTCTTTCTCTACTCTACTAGTATTGGTGCACAAGAAGGATGGATCATGGCGCATGTGTCTGGATTATAGGGAGCTCAACAAGCTCACTATTAAAGATAAGTTTCACATTCCTGTCATTGATAAATTACTGGATGAATTGCATGGATCAATTTAGTTCACCAAGTTGGATCTTCATTCAGGATATCATCAAATCAGAATGAAGATTGAATACATTATGAAAACAACATTTAGAAGTCGTGAGGGTCATTATGAACTTTTGGTCATGCCTTTTGGTCTTACCAATGCACCTTCAACATTTCAAGGTTTGATGAATTCCATTTTCAAACCATTTCTTAGAAAATTTGTGTTAGTATTTTTTGATGATATACTAATCTACAACAAGTCTTGGAAAGATCATGTTGAACATGTTGATAGGGTGCTACAACTATTGGAGGAGAAACAATTATATGCAAAAAGATCCAGATGTTTCCTTGGAGTACAAGAGGTGGAATATCTAGGTCATATTGTATCATATGAAGGAGTTAAGGTAGACCCTAGCAAAATTAAAGCCATTAAGGAATGGAAAATCCCCACATCCATAAAGCATTTGGGAGGATTTCTCGGGTTGACAGGGTATTATCGCAATTTTTTTAAGAATTATGGGAGAATAGCAGCACCTCTAACAACATTATTGAAGAAATATGCATTTTCATGGACTCCAGAAGCAACAAAGGCCTTCGAACATCTTAAAGAGGCAATGTGCCAAGAACTGGTCTTATCTACACCGGACTTCACAAAAACCTTTATTGCGGAATGTGATGCTTCAAGAAATGGAATTGGTGTTGTTTTAATGCAATATGAAATACCCATTTCTTTTGAAAGTCGTCCAGTAAAGGGAAAGTTTTTACACAAAGCTATTTATGAGAAGGAAATGTTGGCAATACTCCATGCACTTAAGAAATGGCAACCCTACCTAATGGGAAGGCACTTCAAGGTAAAAACAGATCATGATAGCCTTAAATACTTTTTAGAACAAAGATTATCCTCTGAAGAGCAACAAAAGTGGGTCACAAAGATGTTGGGTTATGACTTTGAAATCATCTACAAAAGAGGGAAGCAAAATGTGGTGGCAGATGCACTGTCAAGAAAGGATGAGGATGTGGAAGCATTGTTGTGCGCCATTTCTATTATCCAACCAAATTGGATAAACGAAGCAAGGGAGGAATGGAAGAATGACGAAGAAGTGTGGGCACTTATTCGAAAGTTACAACAAGATTCCAGTATGTCTGATACATTTAGCTGGCAAAATGATTCGTTATGGTACAAAGATCATTTATACCTCTGTAAGAATTCCCAACTAAAACAAAAGATTCTTATGGAATTGCACACTTCTCCCTTAGGAGGGCACTCAGGATTTTTAAAAACTTACTAGAGGGTTAAGAAGGAATTTTTTTGGGATGGCCTTTAATCGGATATTCAAAAGTTTGTGGGGGAATGTTTGGTTTGCCAACAAAATAAAGTTGAAACAATTAAAACATCGGGTCTATTACAACCTTTATCCATTCCAAGCCAACGTTGGGAGGAGGTTTCAATGGATTTCATCATAGGTTTACCCAAGTCTGAGGGAAAGAGTGTCATCATGGTGGTAGTTGACAGACTTACCAAGTATGCACACTTTTGTGCATTATCACATCCATTTAAAGCCAGTACAGTTTCTACTGCATTTATGGAAACAATTCAAAATCTACATGGAAACCCAAAGATTATTGTAAGTGACAGAGATCCCATTTTCACTGGAAATTTTTGGACATAATTATTTTCTTGTCTTTGTACTCAGTTAACTCATAGCTCATCTTATCATCCTCAATCTAATGGGAAAACTAAGATAGTAAACAAATGTTTGGAAGGATATCTTCGTTGCTTTGTATTTGATAAACAGACACAATGGGTCAAATGGTTGCCTCAGGCTGAATGGTGGTATAACACTTCCTTCCATACAACAACAAAAATGACCCCATTTATGGCACTTTATGGATATGAGCCACCATCCATCACATCATATTTAAGAGAAAATTCTAAGGTTCAATCAGTGGAACATCACATCGAACATCAACAACAAGTCCTCCAACTCTTAAGGGATAACCTCGTGTTGGCACATAATAGAATGAAACAATAGGTAGATCAACATCGTAGCGAAAGAAGTTTTGATGTAGGTGATTGGGTATTCCTACGGCTACAACCATATAAGAAAATGTCCCTCAAGCACGCTAAGAAGGATAATAAATTATCACCAAAGTATTTTGGTCCGTACAAGGTGTTGCAAAAGATTGGTACTATGGCATACAAATTGGAGCTTCCTACAACTTCTCGATTACACCCAGTTTTCCATATTTCATGTTTAAAAGAGGTTATAGGTGACAAGCTCCCAGTTCAAACAATATTGCCAGAACTTGACAAGGAAGGAAAAACTATATTGGAACCAGAAGCAGTCACAGAAACAAGAACTCGACAACTACGAAATTGATCAATTTCGGAGTATCTTATCAAGTGGAAGAACTTATCCGCTGAATATTCCACATGGGAGGATGAGAATTTTATACAGAAGCATCCAGAACTACTCAAGCATTGAGGACAAAACTTTTTTGAAGGAGAGGGGCACGTTGGGTCCCTATAATACTAGTGATTACCCCATTACTATTGTAGTTGTATCCCTTATTAATATTGTTGTGCCCCTATTGTCCCCATATTGTTATTACTGTGCCCCATAGAATCCCTCTATTGTTATTTTTTTGGCTTTATATTATTATTGTTAGGTCTGCTGGGTTATATTGTGACTCCTTAGACTCCTATATATAGAAAGGAGGTTTTTTCATTTGAACCATCCAAGAATTGTTCATTTATGTAATGTAAAGGAAGTTGCCCCCTTGAAGAGGCTGAATTCTAAGGCGTTGATCTATCTTTTCTATCTTTTTTTTGAGCTGGTTTCATAACAGGGTACATGTAATCTGAGAGGCCCACACCTCCCTTGTGTCTAGTCATTTTGGTATTGAAAAAACTTTGTGTGATGTACAAAGATTTTGTTTTTGGCCTCATATGAATAACATTGTGACTCGCTATGTAAAGGGATGTGTGATGTGTTCTGTTTCAAAGCCCTCTAATAGAAAACTTGGGCTCTACACACCATTCCCTATTCTGAGTCATCCATGGGAAAGTGTGTCAATGCATTTTGTAGGAGATTTGCCTTTGTCTAGAAAAGGTCACGACTATTTGTATGCCATCATTGGGAAACATCCTAAGTTGTGGGATGAGCATATTCCATATGTGCAACATTCCTACAACCGAGTAGTGCACTCATCTACACATCATTTACCATTTGAGACATGTTTTGGCTACCTGCCAAAAGACCCTTTTGACATGGTCTTTGGAAGGGAAGATGACTCAAGTGGACATGATGACAGGGACAAAGAGCAACAGTTCATTCACTAGATCCAGTTGATTCACCAAGCAATATAGGAGTGGTTGGAGAAAATTCAAGCCTGTTACAAGGCTCGACATGAAAAACACCGGGTCGACCATAAATTTCAAGTGGGTGACAAAGTGTTGTTCCATATCAGCAAGGACAAGATGAATGGAGAATGGAAGAAGTTGCGACCAATCTGGTATGGTCCATTCACCATCTTGGAGAAGATTTGAAATAATGCATTCCATCTCGACTTGCCGATATATATGCAAATGTACTTGGTAGTGAATGTGGAAAACTTAAAGCTATATGATCCACCATTGATTATGGACACCGAAGAGGTGGGCATAGTTCCTACAGTTGATGACTTTGCACCAGAGTACCTTGATCAGTTACCTGAAGACATCATCCTTGGTAGAAGAACTAGGACTTCACGATGGGGAGATGTGGAATACCTTCGAGTTGGTTTCAAGGGGATGCACCCTAGCAAGGCAAAATGGTTGGAAAAAGAAAGAGTGAGGGAACAATTCCCTCACTTGCCAATTGAATGATAAAGATTTTAACAGTCCAAAATATCCTCAACGGGGAGGATTGATCCAAGTGGATCTCTAGACACTAGTGGCATGAAAAAGGCACAAAATTCAAAGTGGCGGAAATAGGATGAACTTGACATCAAATCGAAGTGCTCATCACCCTGATTCCAATAGTGCAAACGACACTCGAATCTGAGTCTAGATTGAGGACATAGAGGCAGTCAAAGTTGGGTTGACTTTTGCTTACTAGATAGGATTAACAAAGGCACAATTTGAACTTTTACGGTAGACATAATCGGCCAACTCCGGCTATATTTCAGGTGAAATCGTTGCCTGTTTAAAAAGACCCCTTCGGTCAAAAACTGAATTCCCAAAAATGCACATTTTTGTTTTTATTAACAAAAAAAATATAAAAAAAATGGGGTGGTGGGCCACCAACCCCGCCACCCCAACTTATAACCACATATCAAAAAAGAAAAAAAAACATATGTGGTGGAGGGGCGGGACACGACGCCCGGCCCCTCCCACGGAACCACCACAACGCTCACGGAATGGGCCACAAACAACCCACGACAATTGCAATTAAATGTGGGTGGTGGGCCAGCCCTTGGGGCACGGACCCAATGATGCCCAAAGGGGAAGTGCAACAGCCATGAAAATGGAGGTATGGTGGGCAGGCCGCCGAAGGCAGGCCCGACCTAACCAATTAAAAAAAAAAGGATTTTGTTATGTAAAAAGGAGGTGGGGTTTGACCACTCGACCTCCTCCATATTAACGGACCCCTAAACCAACTCAACTAACTACCACTTGGGAAAATACACCGGCCAAGTTTTATTAAACTCAGTTTGTCAGTGTGCCCAGGGAGGATGAGGCAGTGCACACAGTTCAAGGCAAAATTTTGCAGGGGGGCTGAATTTTCACTTTGTCAAAATTTGACAAATTTTATACGGTTTCAGCGCTTCTCGATGCCACGAATGCAATGACATTATCCATTTATCCATCAAAGTTCTACATTTTTTGGCCATTTTCAGAATGGAGGTATAAAACTCCTTTCTTGTAATTGATGCTTGTACTCTTCTTTCTCATGCCTCTTAATGAATGAAGGCCTCCCCATTGATCGAGCAGGGCCCAGAGATGTAGTCCAAGTCAGACGAACTTAGTTATCAAGTCTTGTTGTCTTCTTTCGTGCTTTATGTGTTTCTCCTCTTCTCTCATGTGCACATTAAGTTTATATGTTAAGCTACAATTTATGCATGTAATTCTTTAACACATCTATAAGCAAAAGTTCTTGGATCAGTCGCTCCCCCCCAAACCCCGTGGAGGCGATTAAATGGGAGGTGTTGCCACCCCATTAGGAACAAGGGTCCAATGTGACTGAAAAAAAAAACCTCTGAACAATCAAGAAGATAATCAAACTCCACACCCAACAATCTCCCACTTAGAGACTAATTATATCAACTCCACCCTTGCTTCACTTGTTGGAAAATACTTCCATTTTGGACATGGAAATTTATCATCTTCATCATCATACTTGAAGACCAATTGAAATTGAGAAGGATCTTGGTTTCTTCTTAGTTACAAATTTTGTTAACATGTGTGTAGGATTCCGGCTAGTGTATACCCTTTGCAGCTTCAATTATCCATCTTCCAACACTAGTCGTATGAAATGGTACTTGAGTTGTATATGTTTAGTCTTGGAATGAAATGCTGAGGTATTTGCAAGACGAATGGAAATTTGTATTTCACTTTATAACCTTCCCATCTCCTGCTTCTTTCCCAACTCATCCATAAACCTTTGTAACCAAATCATTTCTTTACTAGCCTCCATAGCAATAGCATACTCTGCTTCCATTGTTGAAAGTGAAACCATGTTTTGCAACTTTGAAACCCAAGTGACATTTGTTCCACATAGAGTAAACACATACCCTATGGTGCTCCTCCTATTATCTCTATCACCTGCCATATCTGCATCAACATATCCATGTAGAGCTATGTTTAAACCACCAAAACATAATGCTTGATTTGTGGTACCTCTCAAATACATGAGAATCCACTTCACTTCCATCTAATTCTATTTTCCTAGATAGTTCATATACTTTCCTACAACTCCCACTACATGTGCAATATCAGGCCTTGTGCAGATCATTGCACACATTAAGCTTCCAACTACTAATGCATATGGAACTTTAAACATATAATCCATCTCTTCTCGAGTGTTGGGACACATCTCCTCACTTAGTTTGAAATGGCTACCCAACGGTGTACTAATTGGTTTTTCATTCTGGATATTAAATATTTCCAACTCCGTTTCTATGTAGTTACTCTAAGACAATGCTAATTTGTGATTTTTCCTATCTCTAGTTATTCTCATACCAAGGATTTGTTTTGCAGCACCCAAATCCTTCATTTCAAATGAATTTACAAATTTTCCTTTGAGAACATTTATTTCCTTCATGTTAGACCGTGCAACTAGCATTTCATCTACGTACAATAGAAATATAATATAGTTTTCATGATTTTCTTTATTACGATAAACACAGTGATCAGAATAAGATCTAGAATAACCTTGTTCAGACATAAACTTGTCAAATTTTAGATACCATTGCCTTGCAGCCTATTTTAGGAAATACAATCTCTTCTTCAACATGCACACTAATTTCTCCTTCCCTTTGAACTCATACCCTTGTGGCTGCTCCATATATATTTCTTGCTCCAAATCCCCATGGAGAAAGGTTGCCTTTACATCTATCTGCTCAAGGAACGAATCTTATTCTCCCACTAGATTTAAAATAGTTCTGATTGAAGTCATTTCAACAATAGGAGAAAAAAATTCATCAAAGTCTATACCTTTCTTTTTTGCAAACCCCTTCACCACAAGTCTAGACTTATACCTATGTTTACCTCCATCTTCTTCCTTCAACATGTAAACCCATTTATTCTGCAATGTTGTTATATCTACACGAAACTTGACTACGTCACAAGTCTGGTTATGCATCAAGGAGTCCATCTCTTCTTCCATGGCTTTCTCCCACTTCTTCCTGGTTTCTACCTGGATTGCTTCTTCATATCTTTCTAGTTCACCAGAATCAGTCAACAACACATAATATAATGAAGGAGAGTATCGTTCAAGGGGTTTACTCATCCTAGTAGATCTTCTAACACCAATTTCAGGTGTTTTAGGTGCATGTTGTTGTTGTGGTTCTTGTCGTTGTTGTGGCTACTGAACATTATGATTTTCAGGCACCTTTATTTTTTTGTGATCTCATCAAGCACTGTGTATTCTTTGTTTTCATTTTACTATTTCTTTCCATGCATCAGATCCTTATATAAGGCTTTTTCATTGAGTATGACATCTTTGCTACTAATGATTTTGCGATTTTCATAATCATATAAGAAATAGTAAAAATCATTAACATCATATCCAATTAAGGTACATTTCTTTGATTTCTCCTCAAACTTTGTTCTATTTTCTTTATTAACGTGAACAAAGATTTCACAATCGAATGTCTTTAAAAATTAGTTTACCTTTTTACCTGTCCATGACACCTTTGGAATACCACCATCCAAGGAAACTGAAGACCTTCTATTTATTAGATAAGCAACAATATCTACATCCGCCCAAAATTGTAAGGGAAAATATGCATGCAATCTCATGCACCTTGCACGCTCCATGATTTTCCTTTTGATCCTTTTTGGCACACCATTTTCCCATGATCGTATAGGAACTGTCTTCTCTCTATGAATCTGATGCTCTAAACAATAGCTGTCAAACTCGTTTTTGTAGTATTCACCTCATTTTATTGATATGAGACATTTCAAATTCTTTCTTGTCTCATTCTCAACCAAAGCTTTACATTTCTTAAAATTATGAAATACATTAGATTTATTCCAATTACAATAAATCCATGCCTTTCTAGTTGCATCGTCAATGAAAGTAACATAATTGTGAGAGCCACTGAGAGATGATACCTGAGTAGGTCCCCATACATATGTATGGATAGGCTCTAATTTTTCACTCTTCTTTTCCTTCCCAACTCTAATAAATCTCACTCTCTTTTATTTTATGTAAACACAATTTTCACAAAAATCCAAAGCAACATACTTCAAACTTGGCAAAAAATTTCTTGAGTCAAGAATCTACATCCCTTTGTCACTCATGTGCCCGAGTCTATGATTCCACAATCTCATATATTCCACCATGGAGCTTAAATAATTAAAAAAATATGAAATACCATTACATAAATATAATGTACCAACCTCTTCTCCTTTTACTATTACCAGGGGTCTTTTAGTGACGTTGTGGTTTTGTCTGTGAATGTAGTTATACAACCTTCTCCACCTAACTTCCCTGTTGAAATTAGATTTTTCATCAAATCTGGAACATGCCTTACCTCCTTCAATAACCATTATTTTCCATTTGTTTCTTTATAGAAACTTACCCATTTTAATGATTTTACAAGGTTTATCATCAACCAAACGAACATGTCCCAAATCTCCTTAAACATAATCTTGAAAATGTTCCCTTTCAGGCTTAGCATGAAATGGATTTTCTAATGAAATAATCAACCAATATTGCAACACATCACTTGTCACATTCACTTCATGATTGTTCTCTTGTTTTCCATCTCCTTCTTTTCCTTTCCTAGATTTGCAGTGTTTCTTCACGTGTCCTTTTTTCCTAATTTTCTAGCATACTATCCTTGATCTATATCCCGATTTTCCTTTTATTGACGTACTGCAATTTCCTAGGCTCATTCCTATTTCCATTTTTCTTCCCTAGTCTCTGCAGTCAAAGCATTACTTGATGCCTCACTGGAGCTTTTCCGTCGCATTTCCTCGCTAAGGATGGCACCAACAACATTATCAAAATTTAAAGTAATAGATCCATAAACATAGTTACTAATAGCCATAACTAAGCCATTTCAACTTTCTGCCAATGAGAACAAAAATAACAGAGCCCTAACTTCATCATTAAAATTTACCCCTACAGAACTTAACTGACTGGTAACCATGTTAAATTCATTTAAATGATTAGGAACAGATCTTCCTTCTAACATCTTCATATTAAATAGACGCTTCATAAGAAATACCTTATCTGAGGTCACGGGTTTTTCATATAATTTTTCTAATGCCATCATTAAACCTTCTGTTGTCATTTCCTTTGGAATTTTAAATGCCACTGACACTGCCAGAGATAGTCATATTGTTCCTAGTGCCATTTGTTGAGAATCTCCCATTCTGCATCCATCAGACTCATCAACTTATTTAATTTTCCACTCAATGGTAGGTACAAATATTTCTTATACATATAATCTTCCATTTTCATTTTCCAAAATCGTAGTTTTAGCTATTAAATTTCTCAACCCTAATCCTACCGTCTTCTTCCACTGCTCCCACTTGAACCAGAAACCCTTCTCTCCTGTAAGTTTACCAGCCAAATAAACCTTCAACTTTGATACTAGTTGTTATAAATTAATTAATGGAGCAATGAAATACACAAAATATTATGGAAACACAAATACAAAAATGCATAAAACAAGAGAGACACAGATATACATGGTTCACCCAATTTTGGCTACATCAAAGGAGAAACAACCAGTCCTTCCTTTAATATTTTCCAAAAAAATGAAGAGATACAACCTACAAATTTTCCACTATAATTTCCTCTTCAATCTCACACAGTCTCTTCTCTCTCTCTCACTCAGAATAAAAATCCATAGCTGCAATACTAAATTCTACCATTAGATCATTCACCCAATGAACAACTCCAATTGACAATGAAATTACAATATTTTACAAGAAAAAATTTCATCTACTTTTAGCTTTAGGGACACTTCTCCCGAACCTTCGCCAGGGGAGTCTCATAAAAGTTGTCTTCGCCCCCACCTGGACCCCCTTGGTGGAAATTAAATGAGTGACATTGCCGCCTTGTTAGGAATAGGGATCCAACACTACTGAGACAAAAACCTCTGAAGAATCAGGAAGATAATTAGGCTCCACACCCAACCTAGTGGTCAATGTCGGATCATGGTTGGGCAAGCCACATGTTGTCTTTGATAACTTCTGGCTTCAATTCCTTGGTAGGTAGAGAATGCCTCCCCAGTCATATGCTCCATCAAGTAGTAGGAATGGTTTCAATGAGTTGGCAACATGCAAAGAATGGAAAATAAGACAAATAAATATAGATGGTATGAAATACCATGTTTATATTTACTTGTTGAATGAAATATATCACCTCTACCATATTTTCATCAATTCCCACAAATTCTTGGTAGCATGCTATAGCTAGAAATTCAAGGATAATGCTTCGAAATTTAAATGTTGGATGTTGTTTTCTCATTAGCTGAAGTGATACATTGTGATTTATTCTTACTATTAATCATGTGTTGTATGGTAGTTTTTGTTCTTCTCGAAAAAGGAATGAAAATAATATACATTAAGCAATTATTTCAAGTATTAATTCTTTTATTTGATTCCTTAAAAGAGGTAGGATGGTGATTGTACCAGATTGAAGGCTTATCAAGGTGGAGTGTAGATCCTTTTGGTGCACAAATGACAAAAGGAGTTGAGAAAGATTTTATGTAACACCCTCCTCCCACATCTACCCATGTAACCAGACAACCAGGGTAAACATGTCAATGGGAGATGGTGGATCAGATGTTGGCGATGTATCCTTCATTGTTTACCAGTTGAGGCAAAGCAATTTTGGTATATGTATTTGGTAAAGGTTTTAGCATATGCTTTGATGTGATGTTTTGATATATGTACGTATGTATATGGATGTAAATAATGCAATGAGCTATGTTATAAAGCTCCAATAAGAGGCATGAGTGTCATGTCAATATAGTTATCATGTTGTGATGATGTGATGTTGTTATGTTATCATGATGGTTTGATTTCCAGCAGGGTGATTATTGTAAATACTTCATCTAGTTATGATATAAAGCTCCATGAGTAGCATGTTTTCTTTCCAGTGGTTTTGTTGAAGTATATTTTGGATTGAACACCGAGGATGGTGTCTCCCAAGGAAGAGGGTTCTGTAACAACCCCATTGAAAATTCCATGTAATAAAAGTTAGAAAATAATGACCATGGTTGATGGGACACTTATTCCAAGCTGAATGTTGGGCAAAACATCCTAGTGGGTATTGATTTGGTTTATTAAGGCTTTGGAAAGGAAAAATGGCATTCTTGGCATATTTATTTATGAAAATAATGGAAATTAGAAGAAAAGGAAGGGGAAAGGTCATCGATTGCATGTGAGGAGGAAATTGAAGGAAACTCATGGAAAATGAAGAAAATAGAGGCCTCATTGATAAAAGGGCTTCTTGGAGCACTTGGCATTTGAACAAGAAAGGAAAAAGAAGGCAGGAAGAGGGAAGGGGCAACCAAGGAAGAGCAGGATCAAGAAGCTACAACATGTTTCTTAAAGGTATTGATTTTCATGTGATATTTCCTTGATAGACTTGGCATGCATGGTATTTCATGTGGTTCTTTTTTGTCATGGCATGGGTTTTGCCAAGTGTGACAATGTTTTCAACCTAGCCTTGCCATTTCTGGATAGCCTTGATGAGATGCGTTCTCATACTTTGGTTGAGTTGGATTGCTAGATGGGTTCAAAGCTTAGTGAGGTGGATCTCCAAAATGACAAACACATGGCCTATTGGTCCCTAAACTAGACTGTGCATCATGGTAAAGCCACTAGCCTAGTAAACCCTGAGCTAAATGATGGGTTGCGATAAAGCCAAGATTATGTACCTTGATGGGCCTAAGAATTGTTATTGGTGAATGGAGGGATATACGGTAAATCCAAGAGGTGGATTGATCTCTGTTGGGCCTAGTAGTCCCAGGCTGGGATCTACGGTAAATCTTGGAGAGCGGGTCTCGGTGTAGGGCTTAATGATCCCTTGATTGGACCATAGATTACGGTAAATCCTGAGAGACTAGGAGGCACTAAAATTCCTCACAGTGTAGGTGGAGAACTTTGGTAGCCTCCATGCCTGTTTGGTACTTTTTGGTTGGCTATGAGTCTCACATTCATTCTTGGAATATGGCACATGGGTGATTGGCCGAAGGGAGATTTGGCTTAGTCAATCTATGGTCGGGTGGAACATGGTACTTCCATCCCCAGTTGGTTTCTACATTCATTAATGATAAATTAATTCCCTTTGTTTTTCATGTGTAAATGTATTGACTTATATGCGGATTTTACGGCTAATGTATTCATGGTATTTATGTTATTATGTTGTTGGTTATGAGCATGTATTCTCATAGTGATGATGTATGTCTCTCCTCATGTTTCTATCTGTAAAGGAGTAAACAATGTATCTATGACCTAATAGATGATAACGCAGTAAATGATATAAGGGAACGATGCTTCTTAGTGATTCTCAGATAAGTATAAGATCCCTATGCTTAAATCTATTATTTACACCTATAGATTGCATTGATGCCAAGTGTTTGACAGAATGTCATTCTCGGTTGGGGATGGTCAGGCCTAGTCATGGACATAGTTTTTGGTATATTAGTGTTTTCATCATGTTTTTAATGGATTCGTGACATTACAACAAGTTCTGGGCAATGGTTGAAATTCTCGGCTTGAAAAGTGCCTTAAATACCATAGACTCTAGCACAGGTCTACTGGAAATAGTCCCTGGACGGAGGGATGCACGCTTGTGGGAGCATCTAGAGCTCTCTGGACATTTGCATTTCCATAGCATGGGAGCATCCAGAGATTTAATAGCCTAAAAACTCATTGGGACATAGGGGCATGATACCTGTGTGGTTGGGATGGCTCTTGGGAGTGTTGTTGTTGATGTGGGAGATATGATGGTGCATTTGATTTGAAACGTTGAGAATTATTAGGTGAAAAACAAGCTACATTTGTTTTAGATTTGATATGCATACCTAAATAGTTTTAGGCATATTGAAAATGATATTCTAAGAATGATAGTAGGACAAATTTTCATCCTTTTCTAAGAAGCATATTTGAGATTTTTTTCATTGGAAAATAAATATGAATATATAAATTACTTTGGATATATTGATAATAAGCATGAGTTTTATTTCTTTATTTATTTCTAGTTTAATAGTGATTTTAGAATTAAGTGGTTGTAACATTATAAGAAAAATTTAGCCTAAAGCGAGAATTATATCTTGAACTATTCTATTAATTTTATTGATTTTGTTGTTCCAAATTTTCATTGTTATTACCACGCCTCTTTTAGATTACCTATAAATACCTTATTTTCATAGAAAATTTAAAAAATATATAAATGAGAATAGTATTATTTGAAACAATGGATATAACGAACAACAATTGATATTTATTAAAATTGACAAATATTTAATACATCAATTTATGTAAAACTATTACACTCAATTTTCGCATTGTGTGCCATGTCTATGGCCTTTATTGATCATTCAAGAAATTACATGTTCAAATCCATGATGTAGACCTTTCATTTGACACCTCGAAAAACATGCCATTTGTAGTCCATAAGGCCCTTTGTGTCTAGATTCATGGTTAGGATGGGTCTATACTCATAGTTAATTAATTTAAAGTGAAACTATTGTAAAATTATGAGGAGGATTTGGGCGTGAGAATTTCATTTTGGACAATTTTAGTTTTTATTGCCTACAACATGAAGTCCTGAAGAAACAACAAAATTCTTAAAGAAATATGGCATATATATTTTTCTTTCCTCAAGGCTCTTGAAAAAATGCTTATCCATTACAAGGATATACCTATTATGAGATCAACACATCACACACAGAAATTTAACCTAAGTGGGAAGGATAATAACATGTCTATCAACCACCCAAATTATATCCACTTTACAAAGCTATGAAAAAATGTTTCAATTTTTTGGAAATTGTGAACCATATTTATATTTAAATTTGACTTATACTATAAATATTTTCCAAATATTCATTTTACATAGGTTAATATTTTAGGTTTGAAGCCATTACAAATATATACTTCTTATGAGTTTGACATGTTACATGCAAAAATTGAATCTAGCTAGGAAAGATAACAACATTTCTGTTGGCATTATGACACAGGTTTGACGCTATGACACAAGTGTTGTCATTGATGGCAACACAGTCAGATGACAGATCACAGTTCATGCTCTCATAATGAAGGAAAAAGATATATACGCAAGTTCCTCTTAACCAAGTTGCTTATACATGTAGGATCAACGTTCAAAAGGCACATATACGTATGCACGCACTTTCATGCAAGGAAAAGAACGTACATGTGGGAAGACTTACTTTTGGTCCACAGTATTTAGTCCTTGGTATTTGGACCTATGGTTTTGGACCATGATATCTCGTCCGAAGTGTTGAACCCAGGAATTGGGTCCATGGTATTGATTCTTTATGGTTTTGGACCGTGGTATTGAGTAAGGCCTAAGACTATAAAATGGAAGGAGATCATTAGGCAAAGGCATTCACTTAACGATTGAATATCTTATGAAGAGTAAGATCTATAATTCAGTTAGGGTGCATAGCTAGATCTGAACCAAGGAGGAACATGAGCGCTAGAAGAAGGATAAGTTCTATTGTTGGGTTAAGATCTTAAGGCTTGAATAGTAGTATCTTTGTGTGATTTTGATTTGCTATATTTGGTGCATGACTTGATCTATAAATATGATAATCCGGGTATAACTGATGTCTAAATAAGTGAAAAGGGTAAATTATCTTTTATAGATCTATACACAGGTTCAGAAAGTCAAATCTGCGTACACGCGTGTTGGCATTAATACAGAAGCGTATGCACGCAGGTTATACATATTGAAGTAGCGTACGTCTCATGAAATATGTTTTAGCTACTTCTGTTTATTGCTGCAGTGTTCTGGGTTCAGGATTGGTTTCTAGTTACTATTAATGCATTATGGTTGTAATATCCCTCCCCTTAATAATAAATAAAAATAATAAAAGTAATAAATAATAAATAATACAAAAATAATAATTAATAATATAAATTATAAATAATAATAAATAAATCACTTAATAATAATAAAAATAATAAATCATAAATGTTAAATAATAAATGATATTAAAAATTATATAAAAAGAAATAAATAATAAAAATAAAAATAGTAATAACCATACTAAAGCTCTAGATAAGAATAAGGAAATTATCAAAAAGAAGGAAATAAAACAAGAAAAGGAAACTATCAAAAAGAAAGAAATCAAAAGAAAGTTGCATGAGACACATGGAGTGTGTGCATGTGGTTCCTCTTCCAATGTTTGTTCTATTTAATAGATGGCGAGGAAGATGAGAGGCATTCATGCATTCCATCTTTCCGAGATTATGTCTTTCATTCTCTTGGGAGAATGGTATACTAAGACCTAGGAGTCACTGGCAGTAGTACGTTGATTGAGGGCTCGGGGGTGGCCAATTGTAGCAAGACGTTGCACAATTGAGCCTACGGTTGGGTGGAGAGTCGTCCCCAAAACCTTGTTGTGGTAAGCCTACTTCGACCATAGGTAAACAGGTAAGCACTATTCATTCAATTTGAATTGTTAATTAATTACATTTTTATCGGGCTAGGTAAGCGCCACTCTCATTTAAATTAATGTTAAATTAGATATTTATTTTTTGGACTGTTACATATGGTATCAGAGCTTTGGCTCAACCCTTAGGGCCTATGGGCATCTTCGAAAAAAGAATATTTTTTGGGATTCTTTAGGTTGTTCAACTCCTTTTACCTTTCTCCGCGACTTTGACTCTACATGTTTTCAGAATCTGTAAAAAAAAAAACACTTAAGATAAAAATTAATGAAGAAATGGATAGTACACGCGATTGTTTGTAAGTAAACATTGACTTTATACGAGGGAGAAAAATTTATACTCAGGCTTACACCCACATAGCTTATGTGATTTCATAAATGAAATAGGAAATCTTATATTCATTATGAAATTTATCTTTGCTTCCAACACCTGTGGTGAGGCAGAGGAGGTGAGGCATTCGGACTGTATGGCGTTATTGAATTTATGATGGAGATCATTACTCCACACCATTCAGATTGTATGGTGTTATTCAATATGTGACAGAGATCATTACTACCGCATGCATGCACTCATCCATGAGTTAAGATAAGCTAACTGAAGTTTTTAGTATAGTTAGTTATTATTTCGAGATATTTTTAGAAAGATAAATTTAGCTGTCAGTTTTGTGTCAGTCACGATGTGTGTAGGGCTCAAGATTAGTGTAGCTATTTTTTTAAGTTGTTTCTCGTATTTATAATAATATAAGCTTTGAGCAATGGAATGAAGCAAGTAATTGAGTAGTAGATCACATTTTCAGTATGTTTAATTAAGGTTAGGAATTGAAGATTCCATTCCCCTTAATTGAGGTCGTTTAGTATGCAGACAACCTAAATAAAGTTGTTGAGGATTTGAAAACCATAGGTTTTAAAGAAGCCGAAAAAATATTAAGGAGCAACCACAATTGGTGTCAACTACCATTGCTCATTCGGAGAGAGCCTCCACCAGAAGCTGCATCCCGTCACTATTGTGAGCAGCCCACAAGCCATCGTTTTCTAACCTAATAACTATCACAGTTTGAACTTCTGACCTGATAACTATCCACGTTTTCATGATCCTACATGTTGCCTGTAACTCTGTCTATTACAATGTAAAACATGTAGAATTTTAGACGGTATGGCGGGGGTATTTTACATTCAAGGTTTGACTTTAGTTACAGATATAATCAGTGATGTTGAATAACAAATTACCTTTTCTATTATAGTTGGTCTGGTTGGAAAACATTTTTGCATCTCAACTCTATAGAGTATCTGGTTATTATACCTATACATCATCGTTCGAATTTTTGATTAAAATTCTCAAGAGATACTGCGATCAAAATAATCTCAATAACATGTTTACTTCAATCCAGAGTCTAGGGTTTGACATGTCGAATCAAAATCCAAATATTTTAAGGGGTTTCTTATATTTTAAACGTTGCAGAGGAAAACTTTCTAAAACATTTGAGAGAAACCATCCTTTTATATGATTAGAATTCCTTTCTATTTTTCCTTCAATCACTCTGTCAAGGCTCCCTATACTTGTCAACTTGGAATTTGTTGAATGCAAACCGATGAGTCAAAGGCTGTGTCAATGGATCTTAGCGGGAAGGTTTTTAGCTTAAGTGTTTTGGTAAACAATGTGTTTCCTTAACTTTGTGGGTTTATCTTGAGACATATTGTAACTGGCCTATTTATAACATTTATGAAATAGTTGTATCTGGTATAATAATAACAACAACTACAGCGGTTTCTAAATTACCAATTCTCCAGAAATTCTCTCCCATTCATTCCGAGCTGTGAGAATACCGGTGCTCAAGCCCGTGTAAATGGTTGTATCCCTGTCTAGCTTTTTCCTGCATCCCGCAAGAGGCTTGCAAGTCACATGGACGAATCCCTTTCCCACCATGAATCTGAAACAGATTCAGAGGAAGAAGCAGAAGTATTTATTGAATCACTTGATCAGAACGAATCAGAAGAAGAGGAGGAAGAAGAAGTATTCGATTGCGATGAATGGGCACCTCCCGCTCGCGTGTTCGATCCCCACCCCTGCCCAGATCCGTCAGATACTGAGAAGCCCGTTCGCGTTTACGCAGATGGAATATACGATCTCTTCCACTTCGGCCACGCCCGATCTCTGGAACAGGCCAAGAAATCGTTCCCGAATGTGTATTTGCTGGTGGGATGCTGTAGCGATGCGGTCACACACAGGTACAAGGGCAAGACGGTGATGACTGAAGCCAAACGCTATGAATCCCTTCGTCATTGCAGGTATGTTATGGATGTGGGGGTAATCTTTGCAATTCTAGGGAATTTATTTTATTTTCTTTTCAACTGCATAGATCGCCAAGATTGATGGGTATATATACGGTCAAAGTCACCGTGACTTGCACATAGCCTTGAAGTACAACACTTTGATAAACTACCTAAGCTTAGTTAAAGGTGAGATATGTCAGAATATCCAATAATTAGGCATAGTAACGTGGTAGCATGTTTTCAGTGCTGTTGCACCTAGGCTTCTGTGAAGAAAACCCACTTGATTTACCCGCGTGACAGAGTAAATCTATACCAGGAGAAGTAAGCTTGAGCAAACCATATACCGAAAATTAATCAGGTGTTTTGGTTAATGTTGGGTTTCTACTTATTTAATTCGGGCTTTGAGATTAAGTCTGAAGTTTAGTGACAGCAGTACCTGGATGAATATATAAATTTGCTGACGAATTCGTCTTTTACTCAGAGAACCTGGATTTATGTAAAGATGTCCTCTAGGCACATTTATTTTTTTGGTAAAAAAAAGGGGATGCAAATATATGAACAGAATATGGTTAACAATTACAATTGTCCAGCTCTATCTTGGAGCCGTGGGGCAAAGGCTGAAGGAAAATCCGCCAATTCCCTTGATAGAATTTTGCTCTTGGGCAAAGGCTGAAGGAAAATCTGCCAATTCCCTTGTTAGAATTTTGCTCTTTGTCTTCTAATTGGCTTGGTTTTGGCTCATTGCTGCTCTCTTGCTGTCAGTTTTTTTGAAAAAAATGGATAATGGTAAAATACACGGGCAGATCAGTTCTGTAATTTTTCACGGGTCGGAGTGACACCAGCACGATAGAGAGAATATGATAGAATATAATTTTGTTAAATATCCACGAGTTCAAGCATCTATGGAATGGAGGAGTTGCAAGTTCAGGTGGCTAGCTATTCTGAATATATAACAAACAACTATGATTAACGCGATTGCTAGTTCAAAAGGTAAATGATAATACAAAAGAGGATACTCCAATAGGAGCTCTTTCAGCTGCTGCAAAACTGGGGTTTGTTCAGAATGCGGTTGTCTTTGTATCACCCATCAGTACATATATATAATGCATGCTCATTATAAAATTGGAAACTGAAAGTAAATATAGATCTTTGGTTTATTATAATTATAAAACTATTGTAGGATAGACTGCTTGAGAGAAATTAACTTTCCTCACATACGGATTCTAAAAGAAGCTGATCTCTACAATATATTACAATGATTAATGCAATAAATAGACCAAACCCTTATGACACATCGCGGGGCTGATTTTGATGGGTATGAACTTTTAAGTGATTTTGTTCATAGATTTATTCAATATGGTTCATTGCCCATTTTGTCATAAATGGATATTGGAGGATGGACAACATACTCTGATAGAACGTTTGAAATTTATGGTGCTGCATCGATAAAAGACAATGGCCCAAACTACAATATTATTGCATAAAGACAATGCTACGATATTATTGCATAAAAAATAGACAATGGCCAAAACTTGCCAAAGTTATAAGAGAAAAGAACGATGGGAAATTGTCATAAAATTCCTAAAATTGCACACTTATTTGATTCAACATTCATTTGTATTTAGAATTTACCAATGTTGCAAATATTCTTTCGAGGAATACATTGCCGAGGTTCTCGAAATAAACTTATTAGAAATACTGTGGAAAATGTCTGCAAGCATAAATTTGGATCTGAAAAACCAATAATATTGGAAACAATGACAACATCAAAAGCAAAGAAAATATCGGAAATATAAGAAGAAACTGGAGATATTTGCAAGACTGGTATTTACCATCGACACCATGGTCAGTGCTGCATTTAGAAGTGGTCTCTTTTTTTAGAGAATTTTAAATGCCCCTTTTGTTATGGCTGCTTGACACAGGTGTGTTTTTTATTCTTAGGAGTAGCATAAAAGTAGATGCTCTTTTTGGAAGTATATCTTATTGAAAATGTTATAGGCAAGTAGTTTATAATTGACAATTATGTTCGGTAATTTTTTTTCTCTTTCAAAGTTGAGTTATTTTTAATGCAAAAATAGATAAATTTAGGCAGAGGTCTTTTCTAATGGACTGAGTTATACTGCTTTAGACAGTTATAGTAGCAAGTAAAAGCATTTAATGAAGTGATTCGCGGAATAACCTTGTTAAATGTTTGCGCAACTTTATCTTTTATGATTTTGTTTTGTTTTTCCTCGCATTAAGTTGTATTGAACTCGTATTAAACTCCAGAGTGAGATGCGCTTTTTGAAGAGCTATCATTATAGATTTGTCTTTAGGCAGGTATAATATATTTAAATTGTTTTTGAAGTAATTAGTTGGTAATCAACAACCATGTTTAGTATTTTTTTTAGTTGATAGTCGTTCCCCTTGCTGTTTGAATGATAGTCGTTCTCCCTTATTGTGAGCCATATATGAATTGAAATAAACATGTAACAGGTACACTTTTTATTCACAATCAAAAGATTTGTCTATTTTCTAGGTCTCACCTCATCAAAGAGGACCCTGTAAGTATTTAAATGATGATAAATCCGATGATCTTCACTATTACAGTGGTCTAGTGCTTGAGCAATATGGTATGCAACTCTCAAACGCATTACACTGGCCTGTATTCAATTAAATCATGTTAGATTCTTACACTGGCCTGTATTCGATTAAATCATGTCAGATTCTTACACTTGCCTGTGGTTCTTCTTGAATGTCTATCAGAGTTTGGTCCTGATGACATAATAGTTTCTACTCTTTAATCTTAACCATAGGTCCATATTAATGTTCTACAACTCTCGATTAAGAAATATTATTATCCACACTAAGGATGTATATTCGTTTTCCAAGAAGATCCAATAGAATATTCAATGTGGTGGAAAGGTTGTTTTTCTAGATTTCGATTTGGAATGCATTTAAAATTTTCGTAAAATTTAATTATTTAGTAAAAATGAAACATTTGAATTATGTTACAAATACACAAATCCTTACATTTTTTTTCAAAGAAGGTTTGTATATCTAATTATAGCGCATCAACTGCCACACAATCACATATCTTAAAGAGGTTGTATAATAATAATAATCAAACATAATATATATATTATATATATATAATATATAATATAATATATATATATATATATATATATATATATATATAGGAATTGCATTGTCACTAAGATCTTTATGTTTGCACTTCTTAAGAGGCACATCTTTAGAATGATGCATTGTGGAAACTTGATGAAATATGGGAAGGTTGAAGTGTTTAAAATTTTTATATTCCAATGAGATGAGGACCAATCCAAACAAACTTTTCAAACTTATTTATGATGAAAGTATGGGGTGATGATTACTATGACAACCTACCAGGAATTATTAATTATCATGTTTATTAATTATCATGTTTTCTTATTAAAGGGAAAATATTAGTACAATATACAATCCATAAAGAATTTGGAGTTTTATGTGGGAAGTATTTAAAGTGGATGTAGAATGTATTTAAAGTGCATATAGAATAGAATTCAAGATGTTATGACATTGTTCCTAAGATGTTAATGAGTGGATTGAGCAACATGATTGGTAAGGGTCATAATGATGACCTGCAAAGTTGAAGTGTCTAAATTGGAAGTTGAGAATACTTGTTGAACAACAAATGATGCTGTCCAATATTAATAATTTAAGGAATGTTGTAAGGCTAGTAATATATTGAGGAAGGAAGAAAATATGACGAGAGATTAAATTTCAAAGCTGATGAGGCTCATGATGTACTTCATGAATTGTCAACTTCCTAGTTGAAAGAAGTGAAAATGAATATTGGAAAGCAATTGGTATCTTGATGAAAACATGACAATAATAGTATTCATGAGATAACATAGATCTTAGAGGGATGTTGAATAATCTTAATTCATAGTTAGTATCCATTGTTTATATAATTAAATGAAATCAGTTCATGATAATAATGCTTAAAGTGCATTGTTGTTCTATATTTGATAAGTATTGAGATGGTTATCATATTAATGATGTTTCATGATGTGATGGTATGAGGGTATATGTGATGCTTCTTTATTTATCTGTTATTATAACAATGTTGAATGCTCATAATGGGTATGCTATTCATAGAGATCATGATGTTATGATAAGATGTATACTGACATGTGTTTCATTTATTACGTGAAGTCATGATATATCTTTGATGCAAATATGTTGATGTTATAACTTATGATGGTATTTCATGAGGTGAAGCATGTGATAGTTGCATACAAATTTATGACATACATGAGCATGCAGTTCGTTATTTTTGCGATTAACAATGATGAATGTTCTCATGACGACATGCAAGACTTGGCATGTGGATTATTTTCTATGATACTATGATGGTATAGCTAATGCATTGGTTGCATGTTGAGGTGTGATGATTCACAGGACTCCACAAATGGGCCGAAAGGGTCGGTTTATTCGATAATCTCGTGTGAGCCCATACGCATGAGAGAGAATAAGTAACACCATATGGGCTGGGGACAAACTCAATCAACACTACATATGCCAGTGGTTCCTTTGTCTTGTATATAGCTCTTGATGGATAGCTCTAGAAGAGCTATGGGACCATCTTGATGAGGCCAAGTGCCTGATGTTCTAGGCTTGGTGCCTGTTATTGGATTGGGATACCAAAGTCTAGAAGGGATGTAAAGGACTTCGATGCCTGGGGCTGTGCACCTTAGTAGTTGTGGAGGGAGTGGGCCAGCCATGCCAGATGCCCAAGGTCATTGAGTACCGGATCGGATGCCTGGCTTGGGTCAGATGAGGTCTGAGTCAGGCGCGAGCCTTGGGGCCAGCCTTGGACTAGGATACAGACCGGGTCAGGCTTAGCCTAGTGCCGAAAGTGGGAAAAAGGACAGAGATTCCTTGAGATTTCCCGGGGTGTTGGGGACTTTTGATGCCTGCTGGTTATACTAGTTCAGCAGAGGGTGTTGGCAACATGAAGTAAATTAAATAATAAATCATTCAACTTAACTTCGGGACGAAGTTCCTTAAAGTGGGAGAGTATGTAATATCCCTCCCCTTAATAATAAATAATAAATAATAAAAAAATAATAATTAATAATATAAATTATAAATAATAATAAATAAATCACTTCATAATAATAAAAATAATAAATCATAAATGTTAAATGTTAAATAATAAATGATATTAAAAATTATATAAAAAGAAATAAATAATAAAAATAATAAAAATAAAAATAGTAATAACCATACTAAAGCTCTAGATAAGAATAAGGAAACTATCAAAAAGAAGGAAATAAAACAAGAAAAGGAAACTATCAAAAAGAAAGAAATCAAAAGAAAGTTGCATGAGACACATGGAGTGTGTGCATGTGGTTCCTCTTCCAATGTTTGTTCTATTTAATAGATGGCGAGGAAGATGAGAGGCATTCATGCATTCCATCTTTCCGAGATTCTGTCTTTCATTCTCTTGGGAGAATGGTATACTAAGACCTAGGAGTCACTGGCAGCAGTACGTTGATTGAGGGCTCGGGGGTGGCCAGTTGTAGCAAGACGTTGCACAATTGAGCCTACGGTTGGGTGGAGAGTCGTCCCCAAAACCTTGTTGTGGTAAGCCTACTTCGACCACAGGTAAACAGGTAAGCACTATTCATTCAATTTGAATTGTTAATTAATTACATGTTTATCGGGCTAGGTAAGCACCACTCTCATTTAAATTAATGTTAAATTAGATATTTATTTTTTGGACTGTTACAATGGTTACATCATTTAGAAAAGTAATTGGTTGATTCAATTTGATAGAAGAAAAGGAGATTGATTGATGCAGATGTATTTGATGTTTGATTATTGTAATTGATGGATCTAGTCTAAAAATTTATGAAACGTGGTCCCTGGAAGAAAAGAGAAGGTTGTAGCCTTCTGTAGGTCAGCACCTACGTACTAGTACATCAGCTAGTACAAGAGCTAAGGGGGTTGTAGCTCCCTTCCAGGAGAAGCTGAAGAACGAGAGAAGGTTGTAGCCTTCTGCAGGTAGAAGCCTACATACTAGTATAAGACTGCACCAATACAGAAACATTGTAAAAGAAGTTTCTAATTGAAAGAAGATAGAGACGAATTGCAACAGGTGGTTTTCACCCACATTGGGTTTCCACCTCATATCTTATGTTCTTGTCTGTGACTGTCTATTCTGTTTACCGTTCCTGGTTACTATTTATATGGTTCTGACACACAGATTAATGATCAACATCTGAAGAATAAATTAAATTATAAGTCTTCAAGTTATACGTGAGTTTCCTTATCTGAAGTTGCGCATATACGTCGTCTTCACTAACTGAAGTAGCGTGTGCAAATTTGATTATGAAACGAAAAATAATTGACTTGATAATATTGATTCACCCCCCCTCTCAGTATTATTTCCAACAATTTCTTCTAACCACCCAAAATACATCCAATTTACAATGGTATGAAAAACTATTACCATTATTTTTGAAATTTTCTTAAACGTGTGAAGAATGATTTTTATAAATATTGTTATATGACAATGCATTTGATTTGAAATTTTGCGAATTATTAGGTGAAAAACAAGCCTCATTTGTTTTAGATTTAATATACTATTTAGCTATATTGGAAATGATATTATAAGAATAATAGTAGGACAAGTTATCATCCTTTTCTAAGAAGGATATTTGAATAATTTTTTATTGGAACATAAATATAAATATATAAATTGTTTTTTCGATATATTGATGATGTGTATGTGAGTTTCATTTATTTATTTACTTTTAGTTTGGTAGTGATTTTAGAATTAAGTGATTATAAAATTATAAAAAAAGGGCAGAAAAAAAATAAAGATTTCTATTTTGAACTAGTATTTTTATTGATTTTGTTGTTCCAAATTTTTGTTGTTATTACCACAGTTCATTTGGGTTACCTATAATACCTTATTTTAATAGAAAATTCAAGAAATATATAAATGAGAATATTGTTATTTGAATCAATAGATATAACCAACGACAATTAATATTTATTAAAATTTTCAACTATCTATTATGTAAAACTATTACACCCAATTTGCGTTGACAACTATCTAATACATGAATTTATGTAAAACTATTACACTCAATTCGCAAATCTTGTGCCATGTCTATGTTTATTTTTATGTATGAAGCTAATTTCATTGATCATTCAAACATATTACAGGTTCAAATGCATGATTTAGACTTTTCAATTGACACCTCGAAAACCATGCCATTTGTAGTCCATAAGGCTTTTTTTTGTGTTTAGAGTGTTTATATTCAAAATAAAACATAATTTGATTATGTAAAAAAACATGACAAGAAAATATTGTAAGACCCCAGCCACTCACCGGGCATATCACAATTTTTCTAAGCCCATATTTCTAAAATTTCCCCTTTAATTTGATTATGGTAGCGCGGGGTGATTTGTTGTTGAGAGAAATGAACAATGTGGTCTATTTCTGAATAGAAAGTTGAAAATGTAGCTAGTTGTACTATTTAAAAGATAAGCAATTTCTTTTAAGTTTTTATTATATTTTATTGTGCAATAATTATTTATCGATATTTCTTTATCTTTTTGAAATTTCTATATAGGTCAACAAACTCAATTAAGTTAGGACGTGTTTGTGGTTGTGTTCACATAAGTTTATATTTAGATATGCATTACAATATGCTAGTAACTCCTATGAAAGGAAAAAGCATGTACAATATAGGTTGCTAAGGGTTATATGGCATGAAAATGTGGCCTCAATATATGCACGAACGAGCTTGCAGTGGTCAATGTTAGACTCATTTTAATTAAAATATTTCAATGTCAATTATGTATATATTATATAAAACTATTGGGAAAAAGGATTAAATAGTTTCACTATTTTATATTTCGGTCTTTTTTAAGCTATATTTTAAGGTTAATTTTTTTTAAATCCAACAAAAGAACTTGTTTGAATTACAAGTTTAAGTTTTATAGCAATTCAAGTGTCCAAGGAGATTTTAAAGGCATTCAATCCATTGATGCAAATTAAACAATGAAAAATCGCACATACTACACACACACATATGTCCAAAGATGAAAACATATTTTCAAGTTTTTCACTCTAAAAAATGTTTGCACATCAAGTGATTTGATCCCTCGCGATGCTTGCTAGATTCATGGTTAGGATGGATCTATACTCATATTTAATTAATTTAAAGTGAAACTATTATAAAATTATGAGGAGGATTTGGGCAAAGAAAATAAAGTGAGAATTTCATTTTGAGCTATTTTATTTTTTATTACCTACAACATGAAGTCATGAAAAAAAAAAAAAAACTTAAAGAAATATGGCATATATATATATATATATATATATATATCCTCAAGATGATTAGAAAAAATGACTTATCCATTATAAGGATATACCTATTATGACATCAACATGCCACACACAAAAATTGAACCTAAGTGGCAAGGACAACAACATTTCTACCAACCACCCAAATTATATCCATTGTAAGAAGCTATGAAAAAATATCACCATTTTTTAGAAATTGTGAACCATATTTATATTTAGTTTGACTTATACTATAAATACTTTCCAAACAACTATTTTACATAAGCTAATATTTTAGGTTTGAAGTCAGTACAAGGATATACTTATTATGAGTTCGACATGTTACATGCAAATATTGAATCTCGGTGTGAAGGATAACAACATTTCTTCCAATCACCCAAGCTACATCCAATTTAAGAAGCTATGAAAAACTATTACCATTTTTTTCGAAATTTTCTTAAGCATTTGAAGAATAATTTTGATAAATATTGTTATATGATGGTGTATTTGATTTGAAATGTTGGGAATTATTAGGTGAAAAAAAAGCTACATTTGTTTCATATTTAATATACATACCTAAATAGTTTTAGGTATATTGGAAATGATATTCTAAGAATGATAGTAAGATAAGTTTTCTTCATTTTCTAAGAAGGATATTTGAATATTTTTTTCATTGGAAAATAAATATAAATATATAAATTGTTTTGAATATATTTGTAATGTTTATATTTTATTTATTTATTTTTAGTTTGATAGTGATTTTAGAATTAAGTGATTGTAAAATTATAAGAAGAATTTGGCGAAAAAAGAAATAGAATGAGAATTCGATCAAAAAATATTCTATTATTTTTATTGATTTTGTTGTTCCAATTTTTCTTTTTCTTTGGTCATGTAAGAGTGGAACCTTCAATTAACCTAAAAAATATTACATATGGTACGCGCGTTTACAAATTTAAAGCCCAAAAAGATAGATCCATTGACGATCAACAAACAACAGGGTTGACAGAACCCAAAACCTTCCATATATACATAAAAAGGCCTGTGGGCAATAAACCTAAGTGTTCAGAATCCTGATCTCGCTGCAATTCTTCTCATTCAATTCTTGCCTTTCTATCTCCCCAAATATTTTCCCTCCATCTTTACGGTCTATCTAACATTCAATCAGCCGGTTTACACTTTTCAATTGACACCTCGAAAACCATGCCATTTGTAGTCCATAAGGCTTTTTTTTGTGTTTAGAGTGTTTATATTCAAAATAGAACATAATTTGATTATGTAAAAAAACATGACAAGAAAATATTGTAAGACCCCAGCCACTCACCGGGCATATCACAATTTTTCTAAGCCCATATTTCTAAAATTTCCCCTTTAATTTGATTATGGTAGCGCGGGGTGATTTGTTGTTGAGATTTGTTGTTGAGAGAAATGAACAATGTGGTCTATTTCTGAATAGAAAGTTGAAAATGTAGCTAGTTGTACTATTTAAAAGATAAGCAATTTCTTTTAAGTTTTTATTATATTTTATTGTGCAATAATTATTTATCGATATTTCTTTACGGTCTATCTAACTTTCAATCAGCCGGTTTAGACTTTTCAATTGACACCTCGAAAACCATGCCATTTGCAGTCCATAAGGCTTTTTTTTGTGTTTAGAGTGTTTATATTCAAAATAAAACATAATTTGATTATGTAAAAAAACATGACAAGAAAATATTGTAAGACCCCAGCCACTCACCGGGCATATCACAATTTTTCTAAGCCCATATTTCTAAGATTTCCCCTTTAATTTGATTATGGTAGCGCGGGGTGATTTGTTGTTGAGATTTGTTGTTGAGAGAAATGAACAATGTGGTCTATTTCTGAATAGAAAGTTGAAAATGTAGCTAGTTGTACTATTTAAAAGATAAGCAATTTCTTTTAAGTTTTTATTATATTTTATTGTGCAATAATTATTTATCGATATTTCTTTATCTTTTTGAAATTTCTATATAGGTCAACAAACTCAATTAAGTTAGGACGTGTTTGTGGTTGTGTTCACGTAAGTTTATATTTAGATATGCATTACAATATGCTAGTAACTCCTATGAAAGGAAAAAGCATGTACAGTATAGGTTGCTAAGGGTTATATGGCATGAAAATGGGGCCTCAATATATGCACGAATGAGCTTGCAGTGGTCAATGTTAGACTCATTTTAATTAAAATATTTCAATGTCAATTATGTATATATTATATAAAACTATTGGGAAAAAGGATTAAATAGTCTCACTATTTTATATTTCGGTCTTTTTTAAGCTATATTTTAAGGTTAATTTTTTTTAAATCCAACAAAAGAACTTGTTTGAATTACAAGTTTAAGTTTTATAGCAATTCAAGTGTCCAAGGAGATTTTAAAGGCATTCAATCCATTGATGCAAATTAAACAATGAAAAATCGCACATACTACACACACATATGTCCAAAGATGAAAACATATTTTCAAGTTTTTCACTCTAAAAAATGTTTGCACATCAAGTGATTTGATCCCTCGCGATGCTTGCTAGATTCATGGTTAGGATGGATCTATACTCATATTTAATTAATTTAAAGTGAAACTATCATAAAATTATGAGGAGGATTTGGGCAAAGAAAATAAAGTGAGAATTTCATTTTGAGCTATTTTATTTTTTATTACCTACAACATGAAGTCATGAAAAAAAAAAAAAAACTTAAAGAAATATGGCATATATATATATATATATATATATATATATCCTCAAGATGATTAGAAAAAATGACTTATCCATTATAAGGATATACCTATTATGACATCAACATGCCACACACAAAAATTGAACCTAAGTGGCAAGGACAACAACATTTCTACCAACCACCCAAATTATATCCATTGTAAGAAGCTATGAAAAAATATCACCATTTTTTAGAAATTGTGAACCATATTTATATTTAGTTTGACTTATACTATAAATACTTTCCAAACAACTATTTTACATAAGCTAATATTTTAGGTTTGAAGTCAGTACAAGGATATACTTATTATGAGTTCGACATGTTACATGCAAATATTGAATCTCGGTGTGAAGGATAACAACATTTCTTCCAATCACCCAAGCTACATCCAATTTAAGAAGCTATGAAAAACTATTACCATTTTTTTCGAAATTTTCTTAAGCATTTGAAGAATAATTTTGATAAATATTGTTATATGATGGTGTATTTGATTTGAAATGTTGGGAATTATTAGGTGAAAAAAAAAGCTACATTTGTTTCATATTTAATATACATACCTAAATAGTTTTAGGTATATTGGAAATGATATTCTAAGAATGATAGTAAGATAAGTTTTCTTCATTTTCTAAGAAGGATATTTGAATATTTTTTTCATTGGAAAATAAATATAAATATATAAATTGTTTTGAATATATTTGTAATGTTTATATTTTATTTATTTATTTTTAGTTTGATAGTGATTTTAGAATTAAGTGATTGTAAAATTATAAGAAGAAATTGGCGAAAAAAGAAATAGAATGAGAATTCTATCAAAAAATATTCTATTATTTTTATTGATTTTGTTGTTCCAATTTTTCTTTTTCTTTGGTCATGTAAGAGTGGAACCTTCAATTAACCTAAAAAATATTACATATGGTACACACGTTTACAAGTTTAAAGCCCAAAAAGATAGACCCATTGATGATCAACAAACAACAGGGTTGACAGAACCCAAAACCTTCCATACATGACACAAAAAGTCCCCTGGGCAATAAACCTAAGTGTTCAGAATGCTGATCTCGCTGCAATTCTTCTCATTCAATTCTTGCCGCTCTATCTCCCCAAATCTTTTCCCTCCATCTCCACCGTCTATCTAACTTTCAATCAGACGGTTTATAAATTCTCTGATCAACCGTGATCCACCATTGCTCTTACCTTTAATCGTACAGTTGAAAATCGCTCCAATCAACTGAGCTGCACAGTGATCCTGCACCATAGATCAACACCCACTTAATCTGACGGTCCTCAAGTTATCGCTTCGGAAACTTGCGCAGTACTTACCCGCTTTACGGATCCGATATAGATTAAAACCTTGATCTATAAAGAATTCGGGTCTGCTCTTCGACTTAACCTCTAATCATGTTGGAACCCGATATCCATTCGATGTCGAAGATCATCAGATCCTATGGCCTGCAACCCTTCAACTAGCACACTGTTTATCACCTCCTCAACCCCTGTAGTTGACTATGACATGAGCATTGCCTGTAGGATCCATGGTTAGGATTTACTGCAGCACTACGACTCGACTCCAGTACTTCCGCTCTGTCCTACTCCCGCTAGTCTACCTCCTGCCCATTATTCATGATCTAGAAGTACTCAATGTCTTTGGCCACCTATCGATGACAATCTTCCCTCAGTTTACCAGAGGGTATAGACTCCCAGTCGTACCAGGTATAGTTTTCCTTGCATATCACGCCTTCATTCGCCAGACGATCAGCTAACATATTGGCTTTTCTTCGTACATGAACAAAACTGATGGTTCTCAGGGTTCGCAAGTGGGAATGAATATGTTGAAAGACCTATGAGAGCCTCAAGTGTTTCGACACTTTTGCAGTTGTCGTTCCATTACACATTCTTTTGGATGCATTAATGACCAACTCTAAGTTAGCTTCAAAGATTACATTGTGTAAATTTAACTCATTAGGATTTCCAAGCACTGTTCTAAGGCCATGAGCTCTGCCATGTTATTAGTGGCAGTCCCTAATTGTCTATGGAAAATATCCTTTATGATCCCCCCTCATCTCCTATAACTCCTCCAAATCTAGCCATCCCTGGGTTTCCCTTAGAGGCCCCGTCTATATTGATTTTCAAAAAACCATGAGGGGGAGGCTGCCAGATATCTTTACCAATAGTTGTTTTTCTCACACCCTTAACAATGCCTAGGGGAACCAGAGAATGTAGACCCAACTATCTTAGTGTGCGAGCCTCCTGGACCGTAGGGGGTTCTCAAGAATTTTCCACATTAGGGCTCCTACTATATCTTTGATCTGTCATAGAATTTGGACAATGATATTCTGGGTCGAGCCTGTTTTGTTCTTGAAAATCCTATCGTTGCATTCTTTCCAGACATCCCAGATAATAAAGCCTGGAACTAGAGTCCAAGATTTGTTGATGATTTCATTACCTGAGAAGTCTTTCCTCCAATTCTTCAGCGTGTTGGTGATGCTGAGTCTATCCCTATCAGTTTTCCTGAAGACTGAGGCTACCCAATCCCACAAGGTAGAGGTGAAGGGGCAGAGGTTTAGTAAGTGCTCCATCGTTTCTTCCTGTAAACCACATAGATGGCATTTGGATGGGCCAACAAATCCCCTTTTTAGAAGATTCTCCCATGTGAGAATTTTCTTTTGGTGAACCAACCACATAAACAACTTGACTTTCATCCATTGTGAGTTCCTCCAAAGGTCATTCCAAACCTGGTCAGGGTTTGGATAATCAAAACCTAGAACCTTGCATTTGGCTTCTTTGAGGTTAAAGGTGCCTTCAGTGTTTCTACCCCATCTCAGTTGGTCAAACAAGGTAGACAATAAAATCTTCCTCTTCTCCAAGTCAAGAGCAAGGGAATCCGCCTAGGCTTTCAAAGCACTCTCTTTACTACAACCAAGATTCTTCCACCTGATCCCAAAAGTCACTTAACATGAGTAAACCTTTGCTGTCAGTGTCATTTTTGAGAGTGATTAGTTCTTCTCTAAACAAATTTGGTTCCTACTCCCAGTTGTCCTCCCGAAACCGTGCAAGGTTCCCGGCTCTAATCTCCTAAAAACTATGCTGCTGGAAAATGGATATATTCTCCCAGGAAAGGTTCCAAATGGGGAGCCCTTGATGAGCCCTAACATTCTGATATGATCCCTTTCCTGCCAATTATTTGCATATTTCTGCTTCCAAAGCTTGGCCCAAGGGGTTGCCATTTCCTTGAGCTACCTCCACCAAAGTTTGGCTTCCGATACTCTACTGAGGATTTAAGGGTCATGAAGCCCCAAACCACCATGGTCCTTAGGCTTGCAGACTTTGTCCCAACCTACCAAAGCCCACTTCCTTTCTCTTCCCCTTTGCCCCAAAGAAAATCTCATTGAATACCCCTGATTTGTTGTATAACTCCTTTGGGAGTAGGAAGAGCTGAAAACATGAAAATGGGTATAGCCTGTAGGACAGCCTTCGTAAGCATAAGACGCCCCACCAAATTCAAAGACTTGCAGGTCCATTTCTTGAATTTATCCTGAAGTTTATTAGTTACCGGCTCCCACACTGCCTTACTCAGAGGTTTGTCAGTAAGAGGAATTCCAAGGTACATGGAAAGTAAATGAGCCCTTTGAAACCCAAGAATTCTGGTGAGGTTCCTCTGAATAACAACATCAATATTGAAAAAAAAAACTTTGATTTATCAAGGCTTACGTCTGTACCAGCAGCCAATGCAAATTCGTTCAGGATTTGTTTGAAAGCTCTGGCTTCCTTGACCGTAGGAATGCCCTACAACATTGTATCATCCACAAATTGTTGATGAGTAGAGGCAGCCCTGGTCGGGGTAACTTTTAGACCCTGGATTCTTTCTTCAGCATTTGCCATTTTGATTTCTCTGCCTAGTCCTTCCATCATGAGAACAAAGAGGAAGGGGGAGAGAGGATTCTCTTGTCTGAGGCCCGTAGAGGGTACAAAGGTTCTAGAAGGAGAGCCATTATGCAGAATGGAGAAACTAGCCATGGATACAAGGGCCATAACCCATCTTATCCAGTTGTGGTCGAATCCAGTTGATGTACACCCAACTTAGCTTATCATAAGCTTTCGCTAGGTCCAGTTGCATGATCATACCAGCTTGCTTATTGCTCTTAAGAGAGTGTACTACCTCGTGAGCTTGTATGATGTTGTTGAGAATCTATCTTCCTTCCACAAAACCAGTTTGCTCCTCTGAAATGAGAGCAGGAAGAAGAGGCTTCAGTCTAATAGCGATCACATTGGAAATAATTTTATACACCACATTACATAAGGCGGTGGGTTTGAATCTATCCGGTGTCATAGATTTTTCCTAGTTTGGGATCAAAGCTATGAAAGAGGCATTAAGAGCTTTCAAAGCAGTTTTTGATCTCCTAGAGTCTTCCACAACCTCAAGGATATCTTGTTTGACTATTTTCCAACAAGCTTTGAAGAAATCCACATTGAACCCATCCGGGCCAGGGGCTTTCCCATTTTGCATCTCATTGATAACTTCACTCACCTCCTCTTCAGACATTGGCCTGTTAATATTGTGGTTGTCTTCCCTGGTTACAAACTTAGGAATGAACTTTGTGAATTTGTTAGTGAACCGAGATCTGTCAACAAGAGGCTCCTCTACTATGCTAAGGAAGTGTTGAACTAGGACAGATTCTATATCTTTGTGAGAGATGAGCTCTTTCCCTTGAGAGTCTTTAAGTTTAGAAATTCTGTTATGAGATTTGTGATCCAAGGTTGATATATGAAAAAACTTTGTGTTTCTATCTCCTCTAATCCACTGCCCCCTCGATTTTTGTCTCCAGAAAATCTCCTCTTGCATGCATCGATCTTCCCCTTCATTCTGAAGAGAGTCAGCCCAAATTTTCCATTCCTCATTAAAACCCCTTGTGATGATGATCTGGTTAATCTCCTAGAGTTTCTCCTCAACTTCTTTTCTGGCTTTAAAAATATTTCTAAACTCTTGTTTGTTCCAATCTTTAAGCCTAGATTTGATGTGTTTGAGTCTCTGCTGCAACATGAACATTTTAGTGCCTTGAACGGGCCTATATTCCGTCCACCATTTGTCAATATTGTTGGTGAAATCAAGGTGAAAGAGCCAGATATTTTCAAACCTAAAAGGTTTGTTCCTCGGTGTACCCAAAAAAGTGGCTTCCAGCTCGACAAGCTAGTGCTCTGAGCCTCCAAAGGGAAGGATTAACACTGACATATCAAGGCCTATGATAAGGAGGTCCTTTGAGATTATGAATCTGTCTAATTTAGAGGTGACTTGAGAAGCCCCTCCCCTCTTATTATTCCAAGTAAAAATTCCATTTACTGTTTCTGTGTCCACTAGCCCCATGTTATTCATGAAGTTCTGGAAAGCAAGGGAGTCCCTGCCTAGTTTTCTGGTCCTGCCTTTTTTCTCTGTAAGAGATCTGATCATGTTGAAATCCCCTGCCAGAATCCAAGGTATATCAGGATATCTCTCCCTCAATTTCTCAAGGGAGGTGAGAAGCTTTAGTTTGTCTTCTAGTTTTTGAGGACCATAGACGTTAGTGATCATGTAGATCTCCTTATCCCCCAAAGGTTGAATCACCATCGATAGATAATTCCTAGAAGCTTCAGCATCCAGGATTCCAAGTTTTTGAGGATCCCATAGAGTGAGAATCCCACCCGCTGAGTTATCCGCTTTAACCTCTAGATATTCATACTTGATTAACCATCTGTTGTGTATCTCTTTGATCTTGTCCATTGAACATTTTGTTTCCTAAATAAAAACCATATCTGATTTTTCTTCCTTTATTCTACTGCTAAGGTTCCTTTGTTTCCTTTCACTTCCTATACCCCTAATGTTCCAGGTTATCAGCTTCATTAATACAGGTTTGTAAAGGAGTAACTGGTAATATCCCTCATCTTACCTGAGTTAATCATAAGTTTCCCACATTCAGACAATAGCTCATTCTGTTTTTTCCTTCCTCTTTTCCTACCGGGTTCTTGGAAGAAAGCACTGATGTATCCTCCATCATTTTCACTCCCCTATTCTCCTGGCTTTCATGGTTTCTTTTGACTCCAGAACACTTTGTTTGTGCTCTCCAGAGGAAGAGTTGTTGAATGCTATCAAACTCCTCTTTTGGCAAAGAGTCTACCCCTTTGGTGATTCCTTGCTCCAGAAACTTTTCAAGATCTAAATTCTCCCTCTCTAGAATCTCCTACAGTTCATGGTCTTCCGTTCCTGCCTCACTTGGGGTTATCTCGTTGTCTCTGCTGAGCTCCATCATGCTTGGCAAATCATCCATTTGTTTGTTTTGTTTTCTGGTATATCCTCCATATCAGCGTCCCTTTCCTTCTCGGTGGGAATATTCTCCACTTCCTGGTTCATCCCACTATTTTCGACTTATTCTTCTAAGATCTTGAAACTATTGTGGTTCAGTTGTCCTTCTTTAGTAATTTTCTTTTGGTACTACTTGCCTCCTTTCCCTTTACCTCCAACCTTAGTAAAACCTTTGGGATCCTTGTCTGTAGTGGCTTTTATATTGCTCTTTGTCTTGTTCATTGGGCAGTCCCTGTATAAGTGCCCGTGTTCATGGCACTTACGACACCTAAATGGTATGTGTTCACAGTCCATCACCTGCATCCATTCCTCATCATACACTTCTAAAATGATTGCATTCAGAAGTGCCCCCGATAACTCCATTTCCACACATATCTGGGCAAAGGAAGTGTATTTTCCTCTTAGAGTAGCATCTGAGATCTTTATAAAATGCCCTAGTTTGTTTCCAATAACCTTTAGAGACTCTAGCAACCAATAATCTAAAGGGAGGGAGTATATTCTTATCCATACTAGTACCAAGGTGAAAGTCTCTCGTTCTGGGACGAAGTTCATTACCCATGGTCTCATGTAGAGGCATGCAGAAGCATAAAACTAAGGTCCTCCCTCAAACACTCTATCTTTGTCCTCTAAGCTTGTGAATACCACCGTCAAGAATCCCTTGGACCCAAGGTGAAGGTTAATTTTCCCTTTTGGTTTCCAGTGGTTCCTGATCCATGCTTGTAAAGCCTTCTCCATCGGCCAAATCCCCATAAATTTGCAGATAACAGCATATTCTGCCATGTGTTCTCTATGCACCTGCAATGCTGGGTCACTTAAAACAACTTGAGGAATGGTAGTCGACTTGGGTTTACAGGCCCAGGATGTGCTTGGAGGAGCAACTTTCTTACTGCTACCCTCTGTTCTCTTCTCCTTGCTAGCTTCCTCATGCTTCTCTTCCTGTCCTTGAGGTCCAATGGTTCCCGATTTTTCTTTATTCTTATCCTCTGCTACTATCTCCGTTGGTTTCTTGAAGCAATGTGATCCACCTCCCTTGCTTCTGTCTGCAACCACTTGACTGTAGGAGGGAGCTGAACTCCCCCTCCGCACCCTGTCATGGTGAGCAACACCAAAACCCTAGAGTAAAACCCTAGTTCAGATCCCGCCTTCCCTCCAACTCCTGTTAAATAATCTGTTGTTCCAAATTTCAATGTTATTAACTATTCTGTTATTTTTATTCATTTTGTTATTCCAAATTTCATTGGTATTACGACGCCTCCTTTGGGTTACCTATAAATATCTTATTTTCATAGAAAATTCGATAAGTATATAAATGATAATAGTATTATTTGAAACAATGCATATAACCAGCAACAATTGATATTTCTTAAAATTGACAAATATCTAATGCATGAAGTTATGTAAAACTATTACACTCAATTTGAGAATCATGTGCCATGTCAATGTTTTTTTATATATGAAGCTAATTTCATTGATCATTCAACAAATTACATGTTCAAATGCATGATGTATACATTTGATTTGATTTGTAGTCCATAAGGCTTTTTGTGTTTGGAGTGTTTATGTTGAAAATAAAACAGTATGTGGCTGTCTAAAAAACCATGACAAGAAAATATTGTAATACCCCCACCCACAGTGCATATCACTACCTTTGTAGCCTAATATTTCTAAAATTTCCCCTTTAATTTGATTCTTGTAGTATTGGTCAAGTGTTTCTAGTGCATTATACCATGTAAGACATTTATGTACATGGAATTAATTACATAAATGATGCCATTTCAATTACTATTCACTTGTAAAACATGAAAATTACATGAATATTAGCAGCGAAAAGCATATAAACATAAGAATAAATACTTTTGTTTTAAAGAAAGCACCCGCTGATTATAGACCTTAAATGTTCCATCTAACAATAGGTCACACTACTCATAAATCTCAATTTTGGGTCACCCCTAATCTAGGGCCATGATTCCAAAATAAAAAAGGTTTTCTTAAAGTCAATTATGACACCTAAATCAGTGTTGAACATGAATAGTTCCATAGTACCAAACTCTAATAGCCTCCCACCAACAATCTCACATTCCCAAAAGTACACACAACCCAATGCAGTGAACCCTCTTCTCTGTGCTTGCAATCCATCAGGTTATCCCACTACATTTCCATGGATTTTCAACTTAGTTGACCAGTGATTCCTTAAATCCTTGTATCTTATAGGAGTTCTAGCTACCCTTAGGAGTTTTTCCATGGTATCTTTCTAGTCTCCTACAAAGGAAACTATTCCCTTTTCTTTGAACACACCTAGGATTTTATAAGGAGTCAATCATGTCACAAGATAACCCCTTCCCCTGTAGGTAGTGTAGTCACCTTTTTTCCCATATGAATGATGCCACAAATGATGGAATGACTCTAAAACACTTAACAAAATCACTCTCTAAAGTCTCTTTATGAACTTAGGATGAAACATGTGCACTATTTCACTTATTCTTATTTTAATAATAGCTTAGTCACATAGGATTAATACCTTTACCACTTATCACTTAACCACCTTTTCATGATCATGGATTCTTAGCCCCCCATACTCTCTTGTCTAACACGGTCTATAGTAGTGTTGTATTTAATTAAAATGAAAGGGATTTCATATTTACAACTAGGTTCTCTAGCCTAAAACCATATAACCATAGGCACACTAGCCTAAAAAAAATATGTACAAGGGATAAACACCACAAAATAGTCCCTGGCTCACTAGCCCAAACAAGAATCTATGCACATCACACATAGAAGGGTAATCTTAGGTGTGTTATAAAATACCAAGGAGTTGTAGATGCCTATTCTTTCCTTTGCTAGTAGATGTACCAAAAATAAGTAACAGAGGAGTCAAAATCTCAGTTTATATTCAAAAAATTAAGAGGATTATGAGAGCTCCACCTCTATAGGAGTGGCTTCTGCATGACCATCAACTCCTAAACCTATTCCTAGGAAAAGACTCACCTCAATATGCTACAAAAGATGTCTAAATTCTTTTTTTGTAGTTCCATGTCATCCAACAAAAGAATAATTTCATCCTTTGCATCATTTCTCTGAACGAGAACTTTTCCCAATATAGACTTTATTTTCTAGTATAAGTAAACATTGTAGAGCTATTGGTTATGGAACCCACAAGTATGGCCAATATTAGGGACCCAAGATGCAATATCTGCAACAATTTTAGAATTGGAATGATAGATGCACTCTTGAATCATCTCCTTCTCATCCTCTTAGTATCATGTTGTATCTATAGTGAAGTCTTCTCATGAAACCACTAAATCGGCAATTCAACTTTGAACTTAGCCCATGAACCACCTTATGTTCCATGCTTGTTGATTCCCCTTTGGCACTAACTCCGTGCCTCATCACAGTGGGGACTACAAGTAGGAATAATGTTTGATATTGAAATGATAAGGGGCTAGCATCACGAAGGCCTAGCTCTAGAGATAAAACAGATTGGAGAGTATAGTTCTTCTTGCTAACCAACCCCTTTAAAATACATGACTAGAACTATATAACCAAGTCAATGAATTTAAGGGAAAAATTACTTTCCAATGTGGAGAAGTTCGTTGAGTGGAAAGTATCTAGAATATATGTATTACAAAAGGAAGGTGAGAAGTAGTATGTTGTAGAATATATGTATTACAAAGGGAAGGTGAGAAGTAGTATGTTGTCATCATCATGACCCAGAGTGAGACTATAACTTGAAAAAATGTAAGAATAAGAGAACACATGGTGGTGATGATGAGTTAAAATAAATAGAGCATTCTAGAGGGTGCATATGCTTTCATAGCTACACATCCAATTAAGAAGTAGCTCATATAGGGCATATTGATAGATAATCGTGTGGTATGTATCCTCCATTCATTACCTGGAGTAATGTCAACCCCACCATTCCTCCCATGTATCATCCCTTCGCACCCCATATGGGAAGTGCCATGTTTATGATTATGTTTAACTTATTTCACAAGTATTTTTTAAAGTAACTATTTTGAAAAGGATCATATAATAGAAACTTTGTCTTTCAATAAATACATAAAATCAATGAAGAAAAGAGGTTTAAATCCATGTTTTTTTACATCCAAAAGTTGGAAAAATTATAATATGCACCAATTTTGATAATTAAGTAGAATATGAAACACATTTTTTGCACACATTAAAGAGTCATTTGTATAAATATATTATTGTGAAAATTAGTATTAACGCATTTTATATGAAATGTTAAAGCTTGTTGGGTTAAAAACACGATGTCTTTGTTTTTAACTAGATAAACAAGCTCCCTAAGATATATTTAGAATGCTCTTCAAACAACGCTAATAGTACAAGATCCCATCCTTTTAAGGGAGGCCAATGGAAACTTTCCTTATCATTAAAATCTTAAAATACGTAAATTGTTTTACGTATATTGGTAATGGGTTTTTAGATTTATTAGTTTTAATTTAACAATTAATTCGAAGGGGATGTATTATAAAATTATAAAGACTTTTACCAGAGAATAAAGTGAGAATTATATTTTGAACTATTTTAATATTTCCAGCATTCAAATAGGTGAAAATATATTTAATACCGCACCTCGTTGAGATCAGCTCTAAAAACATTTTCTTCATAGGAAATTTGAGAAGTATACAAATAAAAATAGCATCCTCATATAACCAATACCAAAATCAACATTTACATTAAGTTACTAAAAACTATTATAAGTATTTTTCGGCAAATTGTCTATCATATTCATTGAGTCGAGAGGTTCATTTTATAGCTTAGTATGAGGGGATGTCTACAATATGAGGGGATATGTAAGTTTGTCCACACGCCCACTCCCCTTTAAAATAAAAATAAAAGTCAAAAATTACATTCTAAATAGAAAAATAATGTTGACTATAATAATAATAATAAATGAATATGTTGTAAAGTAATTGGAAGTAAAAAATGGGTAAGATATTTAAATTTTATAATTTAGTTATCGAGCCAAGAGGATCATTCTACAGCCCGGTATGAGGGTATGTGTAAGTTTCAAAAGTTAAAAATTATATTCTAAAGCAAAATGTTGTCCACTATAATAAAAAAATGAATATGTTGTAAACTATGTAACCCGGTTCGTTGAAATAAGTCGACGTGTCCTGAATCTAGTGAATCAGACATGATTCATACTAATGTGTGTCCGCAAATCACGACACGATGCGTCCAATTAGGATAAGATTGAATCTGGATTGTGTCCCAATCGGACACATCATGTCCCGATTTCCAGACATGAATATGAAAAAAGTGACCCGCACAGTATAAACAAGGTGAGTTGCTATTCTTTTTATTCGTTTTCTCTTCTGTCTTTTGTTGTGGGTTTGTTGTCAGGGGTTTGGTGAAAGGAGCAAAGGGTGTGAGAGAGTTTTCAAGGAGATTCAAGTAACAAGTAAGTGCATTTCTATTTTTTTGCATTTGTATTACAATAGTTTGCATATGCATTTCTTTTGCAAATTTGTGCATTTTTGGTTTATTTTCTTACAATATTCATGGCTCAATCAAGGGAAGAAACGAAGGGGCAAAGGAAGGGGAATAATTTCCCTACTGGAGATGTCCCTCCTCTCCCAATTTCAACAAAGTCTATTGCAAGTATTCCCTCTATTGCAAGTAATGTTGAGGGAAGATTTCCTTCTCAATGTGACATTGAGAAATATCACTTGTGGAAATATGTCACAAGAGAGCAAGGACCAAGCAGCAAGGTGAAGGGAGGAGGAAATGCCAATTCGAGATGCAACTTTTGCCACAGTACTTTCACAAGCACATATTTCCATGTGAAAGGTCATTTGTTGGCTTTACCCGGTTGTGGAGTTGGAGCTTGTAGAAAAGTTCCTTTACAAAAAATGAAAGAAATGGAAAGAGAGTTCAAATATATTGGTATGGAAAATGTGGCTACAAAATAAAAAAAAACCAAGAATGATGACCCCCTTCCATTGTTGACAAAAGGAAACAACAAGTTCCCATTTGAGAGTTCTAATGGGGGACAAGCAAAAAAAATAAAGTCAATTTCAGTTGGTACAATGAATAAGATTTTTCAAAAGGAGAAATGGGAAGGGCTTGATCTCACCATTACCTTTTTTTCTTCAAAACTTCATATCCCTCAACATTGCATGCTCATCTCTATTTATTGAGATGTGTTGAGCTCTAACTCAAGGGGCTCCATCAAGGTATGCACCTCCTAGCTCAGAGAAGCTTAGAACCACATTGCTAACAAAGGTAAAAAAAAGAGGTGCAAAAAATGCTTTAACCTATTAAAGAATCATGGCCAACATCTGGGTTTAGCCTTGTTTCTAATGGATGGACATATTGAGCATGGCACCCACTCATGAACTTCATGGTGTCTTCCTTGAATGGTCCAAGTTTCTTGAAAGCAGTGGATACACTTGGAGAATACAAGGATGCACAATATATGGGTGAGTTATTTATTAAATTTATTGAAGATGTAGGTGTTGATTCTTATGTGCAAATCATTACAGATAATGCACCTGTTTGCAAGGCTATTGGCATGATTGTGGAAGCTAAATATGCACAAGTGTTTTGGACACCTTGCATTGTCCATTCATTGAGCTTAGCACTGAAATTCATTTCTTCTGATGTGCTTTGGATTGGTAACATTATTAAGGATGCATGGAATATCCGTAACTTTGTACAAAATCATAGAAATGCCCTCACTATCTACAAGGAGTACAACAATATATCATTGTTGAAGATTGTGGATACATGGTTTCCCTCTTCATTCATCATGTAGAAGAGGTTGAGGGAGGTCAAGATTGCTCTTGGGGCCATGGTTATTTAAGAGTTCTGGCCTTTTTGGAGAAAGAAATATCAAGTAGCCTCTAAAAGAGTGAAAGACACAATGCTAGATGAAACTTGGTGGGAAAGGTTAGATTTACTTATCTAGATCATGGACCATATCATTTATTTGCTTCGATTTGCAGATACATACCAACTCATCCTAGGAGAGGTTTATGAGGGATGGAATTCCGTGATTGAATCTATGAGGAGAATTATTTTACAGATGGAGTACCCCAAGTATGAGACATCACCAGAGGCCTTCTTCACCACCATACATGATATTCTTGTCAGTAGATGGGATAAGTATTGGACACCTTTACATTGTTTTTCTCACTGATTGAACCCAAAATACTACAACCATGTGGTTGAATGGTGGACCTTCCCGCAGATTCCCTCCTCACATGGATGGTGAAATCTCACAGGGGAGGAAAGATGCATTCAGGTGGGTTTTTCAGGATAGATAATTGCTTGATGAGGTGGAGGGTTCTTTTGTAGAATTTTCCACTGGTACTAGTCGATTTGCAGTGTATGATTTGATTAGAGATAGGGGGCTAAGAAGCCCTATTCTTGGTGTGAATATCATGGGGCAACAAGCCCTCCCCTACAACAATTAGCCATGAGGCTACTCTCTCAGGTGACTTCGTCCTCTTGTTGTGAGAGGAATTGGAGCGCATATGGGACTTTGTATAGTGTTAAGAAGAGAAGTCCAGGGAAAAGACAACGGTGTATTTGCACACCAAACTTCGTCTTATTTATAGGCATAGGGAAGACTGGTTGAGGGAAAGAATAAGATGTGGGATGTCTTTCTTGATGATATGGGTCTAGACAAGAGCGTTGAGTTGGCATTGACCAACATAGATCTCAATGGTCTAGTGCTAGAGCCTGTTAGATTTTATGATGGTGATACTGTAGAGGGGTCATCCTCCACACTAACAGATGTAGAGATGACTTTCGATACAGGGGAGGAGGATGCAGTAGAGGGGAGAAGTGGTGACCATGATGCTAAGGACAGCGATGTTGATGTTGATGATGACTACGAGGATTGATGACTCATGAGTCATGAGCTACCTACTGCCTTGAGGCTTGTATACTTGTAGTTTTTTCGTATTTTCTATTTCTATTTTCCATTGGCATTGCACTACCTATGTAACAGATTTTGATTTTGATGACTTAATGAGAAAACTACATATGTCAATTTATTTATTTTACTATCTTGTCTTTCTCCTATTAGATCATTAATGAATTGAATATGTATTATGAATTCAGAATTTATCATTTATCATTTATGTGACATGTCACAAATTACAATTCTATTTGAATTTTGTATGTACTATGCATGCCATAATGTTACTAACTTACTTTGTAAATAGTAAAACTTACATCTAAATGAAGATCTATGTTTGAAATCAATGAATTTGTAACATGAATGAGAATTTCTATAAGAAATATCTAATTTTTAATATATATATATATATATCCAAACTATTTCGTGGGGTCAACGTGTCTGAATCCAACACTCGAATCCTTGTATCAGTGGAATCCCAAATCCACGTGTGAGGTGACTTAGGTTGTAAAGTAATTAGAAGTAAAAAAATGTGTGAGTAAGATATTTAAATCTTATAATATGGTTATTGATAAAATATTTTAATACCAATTAATACGAAATAATATTGAAATATATTTAAAAATATGTTAATAATAAAAAATCATTTTAATTTGCGTCATTAATGTCTGGTTGTATATTTTATGTAGAATATTTTAATGTCAATTATATATATATATATATATATATATATATATATATATATATGAATTATGGTTAAAACGTTTATTTGGTCTTATATATAGTGCTCTATTTAGCATTAAAAATACAATTTAAACAATGAAAAATAACACATTGTATTTTATACTCTAAAAAAGTTTGCACATGAAAAAATTTGATCCCTCTCGGTTCATGTTAGATTAATAATAAAAGATCATTTTAATTTGCGTCATAAATGTCTGGATGTATATTTTATGTAGAATATTTTAATGTCAATTATATATATATATATATATATATATATATATTTTTTTATGGTTAAAACGTTTATTTCGTCTTATATATAGTGCTCTATTTAGCATTCAAAACTATAATTTAAAAAATGAAAAATAACACATTGTATTTTATACTCAAAAATGTTTGCACACAAAAAGATTTGATCCCTCTCGGCTCATGTTAGATCTATGTTGGTGGTTAAATTTAGCATATCTTATAAGTAGTTTTTCAAATAAGTAGTTTTTATTAAAAAAAGTGTGAATTAATATTTAGTATTTTAATTTTTTTGCTTGGGATAGCTCAATTCACAATGGTCGTGGAAATGAAATCTCACTAAATCGGAAGTCTTGGGTTCAAACATTGTGCTATCTCCATTGAAATGAGAAATTGGAAATGAAAAAATTTACTCTTACCAAACTTATAAAAAATTATATTTAATATTTGATTTTATAAAAAAATATTATGATCTCTCCAAAAATTGTAAAGAATTATATTTGATATATTTAATATTTGATTTTATAAAAAATATTATGATCTCTCCAAAAATTGTAAAGAATTATATTTGATATTTAAATTTATAGAAAAATATTATGATTCCTGTGGAAATTGTATGTCATTTTTTCAAAATAAGTATTTTGCACAAGCTCGTATACAAACAACCTATATTTTATCTGAAAAAAGAAATGGGGATTTGGTTACATGGTTTTGCACATGCATGACCTTTGATAATTGAGTAGGCATATGAAACAACAGAAAATTGTACGTCATGTTTTCGTATACAAACAACCTATATTTTATCTGAACAAATAAATGGGATTTCGTTTCTTGGTTTTGCATATGCATGACCTTTGATAATCGAGTATGCATATGAATCAAAACTTTCCTCTTTTCACTGTATAAATATACTATTGTTAAACTATATGATAGATCCATTTGATATGAAATGCTCACGCCTACTAGGTGAAAGCACACTACCTTTGTTATAAAATTTAATACAAGTACATGGGTCGTTTTAGTATATTAGCAATGGGATTCAAAGATTGCTAATAGCACAAGGTCTCATTTTTTTTAAGGGAGGTTATGGGAAGCTTCTCTCTTTATTGGAATTTTAATATAAATACATAAATTATATTAATATATAAATTAGTTTAGATATATGGATACTTGTTTTTAAGCGTGATAACAAGTCAACTATTTTTGTTTAAGAAAGTTCATTTTAATTTTCTTTATTAGTTTTTTTAAAATATTATATATTTAGTTTAATTTTATAATTTTTTTTAAAATATTATATATTTAGTTTTTTTTTTTTTTTTTTTCTAAGTAAAAGTAATCTATTAATATGTACAGAAAGATACAAAGAGGACAAGGCCTCGAACAAGGTAGCATAGAGTATCAACAAAATCTGGACTGCCTCAACATTGGGGAAACTAGTCTAGTGAGAGCAGAAACTTCAAAAATGGTATCACTTCTCAAGTCTAGACCCCACAAAAAAATAGTAAGATGGTTCCTTGACGATAAGTCCATATAGGAAGCCATAAACCAGGCAACACTAGCAAAAAACAAAAAAACCAGATAATGAACACCTGGGCGGCCACAGCCGGCCTCGTACTATCATCAGGCAAACGCATATCGCTAGAAGTAAAGGCATTGCCCTTTGGTCTGCCCATTCTGCGATCCGCCGTCGGGTCCGCGTCATCGCATCGCACTTGTGAAATCATGGAGGCACCGCCCCTGGGTTTCTGCTGATGCGATATTGCGATGTGACCTGATCGCAATCACATATCGCCAAAAGTAAAGGCATTGCATTTAGGTCTCCCCATTCTGTGATCCGTCGTCGGGTCCACATCATCGCATTGCACATGTGAAAGTGTGGAGGTTCCGCCCCTTGGTTTCCACTGATGCGATATTGTGATGCGATCTGATTGCAATCGCATATCGCTATAAGTAAAGGCATTGCCCTTAGGTATCCCCATTCTACGATCCGTTGTCGGGGCCACGTCATCGCATCGCACATGAGAAAGTGTGGAGGCTCTGCCCCTTGGTTTCCGCCGATGCGAAATATCAATGTGCTCTGATTGCAGTCGCATATCGCTATTGGTTAAGCCCTTGCCCTTAAGTCTCCCCAATCTACGATCCTCCAAAATTGCGATGTGATCTGATTGCAATTGCATGTTGCTGGTTATCGATCTGTGATCCGCCATTACTGTTGCATTGAAGAGAGCCAAAGTCTGAGGTATGCTGGAGCGTGCTGAGGCATGATATCCGGAACTACTTAAAACAATGCCAATGAACCCTGCTCTTCTCAAATGCAGAGATCCGTTGATCAAAAGCCAAATATCCAGCTTGTCCTAGGTAGGCAGGTGTCGCCCCATCTCGCCCCACCCCTGTCCCATCATATTTAACGCCCATCTATATACCCACATTTGGGAGAGTTGCATCCCTTTGGACCAGTATTTTGCACTCCTGATTTTGATCATGATTCTGAATTATGTCTAGAGCTCCAGTGAGAAGAGTGTGCCCAGTTTCCACCCCCAAATTGGCAAGTAGATCAGTGACCTTGTTTCCTTCCTGTTTAACGTGATTGAATATGATGGCACGATTGGTGTGAAGCGATTGTTCTATTGCATCCAATCTGGCTTCAAGTCTCCAACTGTTGGAAATTTTATGCGCATGTGCCCCATTGAGGAGTTGATTGGCCAGGTTGATGAGGATTAGGGAATCACCTTCGATCTCCAGAGGTTGGAAGCCATGACGCTGGGAAAGGAGTAATCCTTGCCAGAGACCCTCCAGTTCAGCCGAGTTGTTCGTGTCCCAACCAATGTTTCCGAAGTAGATTAGGAGAGGCGAACCCTCATGATCTCTAAATATGTTGCCAAATCCTGCTTTGTTGGGATTGCCCTTTGAAGCTCCATCAAAGTTGAGTTTGAAAGTATGCTTTGGAGGGGGGGTCCATAAGTGCTTTCTGATGTTGTTTCCTTCTGAAGGTCTGTGATTGTGAGTACCTTGTGGGAGTTGTATGTTCCAATTTTCCCAGATGGCTTTCTCATTTGCAAGAGTGGGAAAATCTTCCGCGTGCCAAGTTTGAAGCGCCAAGGTCTCTTTAAGATTGAGAAAAAAGTTACACCAAATGATTTCTATAGGAGTGCTTTGATCTTTGAATATGCGCTTGTTTCATTCTTTCCATATTGTCAAGAGGAGAAGGTCAGGAATAAATCTCCATACCTGGTTGAGTAGTTCGCTTTTATAAGGGTTCTGGTGCCAATGGCGAATAGAGTTGATTATATCTTCGGACACTCTGCATCTTTTTTGACAACGGAAGCTAGCCTTCTCCCATAATTGATTGGCAAGAGTGCAAGAGTCCAAGAGGTGTTGGAGCGATTCCTCCTGAGAATTACAATTGGGACATATGGAGGGCCCGTGAAAGTTTCTTTTCCTAAGATTGTCCCAAGTGAGGATTTTACGATGCCCAACAAGCCAGAGGAATAGGGAGACTTTGGGCCAAGTACCCGATGACCAAATTCTGCCCCAGATAGGATCCAGGGGCATTGGATCATTGCATATAATTTTATAAGCCTCTTTGGTGGTGAAGGAACCTTTTGGGGTATATCCCCATCTTAAAATATCCCTGCCTTCGGATGATCTAATGCATCGATTCTGGAGCTCACTCTCCATGATCTCCTTAGTATAGTTACCTACATTCCTGATCAGCCTATCGATCTGCTTCCATTGTCTGTACCCCTATTCTATCTTTGGAATCCATTGTTGTTGGACAGATTCCTTTTGTTGCTCCTACCACTCTTAGCAAGGAGGCGGTCTATAGATGTTGTTGAGCTTTGGTAGTTGGTTCCAGGCATTCGTCCAAAACTGAGCAGTACTCTCGTTCCTTATTTCCCAAAAGTTGTGTTGTTGGATCAGCAAGAAGTGTTGTCTAGTAGCGTTCCATATTAGTGATCCCTTTTCAGTTGGAGTGAATCTGATTAGCTCCTCCGTTGGTCTGTGATTGGCATATTTGGCTGTCCAGATGGCTGCCCATGGCTTATTTGGAGCAGAGAGCCATTGCCACCATATTTTTGCACCCATGATAACATTGCTGTGATGAGGATCTCTCAGGCCTATACCCCCTTTTTCTTTGGGCTTGCATGCTGTCGTCCATTTTTCCAAGGCCCATTTGTGATTTGTGCCAGTTGCACCCCAAAGAAAATTGCGTTGTAGAGCTTTTATCTTTTAAGGACCCATTTAGGTGCTGCCAAGATTGAGAAAAGGTAGAGAGGCATAGCCTGTAGCACAACTTTGATTAGCACTAATCTGCTAGCTACGTTCAGAGTTCTTTGAGTCCATAAAGTGAGACGAGATTCAAGTTTCTCAAGGAGCACACGCCAAGAGGCGTGCTTGATGGCAGAATCTATTAAGGGAGCTCCAAGGTATTTGGAAGGTAAGGACGATATGGAGAAGCCCAGAATGTGGGTAATATCATGCTGAGTAATGGGGGGGTGTGAAAAAAGAAGATCTGCGATTTGGCCATGTTTATGCTCGTCCCTGAAGCATTAAAGAAATCATTCAGAAGGGATTTAAAAAGGGAGGCTTCCTGAACATAAGGGTACCCAAACAACATGTTGTCATCCATGAACTACTGATGAGTGATGGCTAGAGAGTTGTGTATGGATAGACCTTTGAGATGGTAGGAGAGGAGGGCATGTTTGGTATGGCGACCCAGACCTTCCACCATTAGAACAAAAAGGACTGGGGAAAGTGGATCTCCTTGTCTGATGCCTCTAGAGGGGTTGAAACGTTGAGAGGGTATGCCATTTATGAGAACAGAGAAAAATGTTGTGGAAATTAAACTCAGAATCCATTGAACCCACATTGGGGAAAAACCAAAAGCTGTTAGCATTTTTTGAATATAGGTCCAGCTTAACTTATCAAAAGCTTTAGAGAGGTCAATCTTGAGAATCATACCTGCCTGTTTGTAGTGCTTGAGGGAGTGTATGATTTCATGAGTGAGGATAATGCCGTCCAATACTTGTCTTCCTTCTACGTATCCAGATTGTTCAGGCAATATGGGTAAGGGAAAAAGAGGCTTCAACCTATTAGCAATGACTTTGGATATCACCTTGTAAATAACATTGTATAATGTGATTGGACAGAATTTGTCCGGAGTACTGGTATTCTCTTCTTTTGGGATGAGGGCAATGAAAGTTGAGTTCAGAGAGGGCAGAAGCCAATGAGGAGTGCATGATTACTCCACCACTAGCCACACCTCCTCTTTGATAAGATCCCAGAAAGAGTGGAAGAAGGTAGTAGTGAAGCCATTCAGACCATGAGCTTTGCCCTCCTTGAGCTGGTTCATAGCCAAATCCACCTCCTGAGGCATTACTGGTCAAAGAAGAAGGTGGTTTTGTTCTTCTGTGATAATTTTCGGCACATTTTGAGTGATCTTTTCTATAGCAGGCCGTCTATCAATTTTGGGTTCTTAATGGACCTCCCAGAAGTGATTGATAAACTCTTGTTCGATCTCTGCATGGCTTTCCACTCTTCCCCCCCTCGCTTCTGTATGAAAGAGATGGTGTTGTGCATTCTTCTCTGTATTGTGGTTCTGTGGAAGAATTTAGTGTTCCTTTCTCCTTCTTTCAGCCATCTAATTCTAGATTTTTGCTTCCAGAGAATTTCTTCCTGCTTTCTTCTCTCCTCCAATTGATTGTGAATGAGATTTTCCTGTTCCAAAGTCTCTTCCTTGTAGCCCTCTGTGATTATCTGTTGCTGGAGTTCTCTCATTTCTTTGTTTAGATCTTGCTGAGCCTAGAAGATGTTGCCAAAAGTCTCTTGATTCCAACGCTTGATTTGGGATTTCAGGAATTTGAGTTTCTATTGAAACTGAAACATTTTTGATCCCTCTAGCGAAGGGAAGTTGGTCCAGGTGGATCTGATGAGGTCATTGAAGGCGGGGTGGGTGAGCCAAAAAGCTTCGAAGCGGAAAGGACGCCTAGTAGAGTTGCCTGGTCTTTGCCATTGGAGAGAGATAGGCCAATGATCTGAGCCTGAAAATGGAAGAATTGATGACGAAATGTCGCCCCCAAGATGCACTACATTATCGGAAATGAGGAATCTATCTAGTTTGGAAGCAATTTGATGTCGCCCAACACTATGATTGCTCCAAGTGTGAATTCCATTACAGAATTGCAAATTAATTAGCATATTGTTTTGGATAAAATCTTTAAAGTTGCCATTTTCTTGTTCCGGCTTGGCTCGGCCTCCCTGCTTTTCCTCCAGCTTAGTGATCATGTTCAAGTCTCCTCCAATGATCCAAAGATGATTGAGTCTATTGAAGTTGAACGCTTCTGTTTTGTCTAAAAGAGAAATTTTCTTTCCTGCTTCCTGTGGGAAGTAGACATTGGAGAGATGGCCATGAATGTTGGTGCCAATTATATGAAAAGTAGCCTGTATAATGTGATGGGAGGCATGAAAGTCTAAGAGCGTTATAGCTTGCATGTTCCAAGCAATTGCCAGTCCCTCGGAGGCACCCAAAGCATCCACTGCTACCGAGTGACAACATGGCCATCCTATAGAGAGGATGTTTCCAAGTGTGTTACTATTACATTTTATTTCCTGCATAAAGAAGATCTGGGGCTGCTCTTGCTTTATCATGTTTTTTATCATTTTGAGTTTGCCGGGGCTATTGAGCCCTCTTAGATTCCATGAAGTGAGCTTGATGATTCACTATTTGTGGTAGGCTTGTAGTACTTTGTCAACTTAGCATATCTGCTTAAGTCTACCAGGATTTTCCCTATTGCAATAGTTCTTTGAAGATATGTCTTTCTTCCACGTTTTTTGGAGTCTTTAGGAAAGAGGTTGCCATCCCATTGACTGTCCGGTTGTATGCCTAGTTGTTGTTGCTAGTAAGCCCTGGAGATGATGACTTCCAGGGTATTGAGTTGATGCTCTTGAATATTGTCGTGGTCTTTCCTTTTACATGCTTGTTCAAGCTCGAAGATGTCAAGTCCTCCCAAATAATGCTTTCCGGTTCTTCTTCCATATGTTGCGTCTGACTACTTTCTGCTAAGGTGATTTCTAAGTGCAAGGTCTGGTCGGGGATACCGTCAACATCCATTCCATTATGTTTCCAATCAGGGTCCTTTCGAGTCACCTCAGGAATCCCGATGTTGTCACTCAGGGGTAGGGGAGTGGGAGAGGAGCCAGACAGAGGGGGGGAGAGGTCGTGATGATCAGTGGTGAGATTGGCAAAATGCTCTGTGGTGGGTCTTCTGAAGTTTTAGAAAGAACCTCAAAGCTATTGCTTGTGGAGGGAATGGAGGCAGCATCTTGCATGGGCTTTTTCCCGAAGGAGGGTTTTTTATGTGATCTTTTTTGATTTGCCACCTTGGTAAAGCCGTCCTGAGCCGACTTGTCTGAGGGGTCAAAGGTTTGGGCTTTAGCATTTGGAGGGCAATCCCGAAAAAGATGCCCATGGGAATGACACTTGCGACAACGAAAGGGTACATGTTCAAAATCTAAGGGTTGGATCCATTCAAAGTCACCATGGTAGAGACTTACTGAGTCTGGAAGGCTTTTTCCAGGCGCATGAAGACACAAATACGAGCATAGGAGGTGTATCTGCACAGCTTCGTTTCCTCAACAATTTTTATAAACTCCCCCAACCCCTTGCCAATGTTTCTCAGCGATTCTTCATCCCAGTATTCCAACGGGAGCGAGTACATTCGGATCCAAACTGGTGCCCAGCTGAAATCCTCCTTGTCCAAGTTAAATCTCTCTACCCATTCCCTTAAATACAGACTGACAGAGTTGAAGAAGTAGGGACCTTCATCCATAACCCTATTTCGGTCTTCGATGCAAATGAAAATCGCAGTGAAGAACCCTTTTGGTCCTAGCTGTAAGGTGACATGTCCCTTGGGTTTCCATTTGGCAGAGATCCATCCTTTCAAAGCTTTCTCAGTCGGCCAGTATCCAATAATTTTTTCAATGAGAGCATGGTCCTTCATGTACTAGATTTGACCATTGATTCTTTGGCTGGGAAGTTCTATCTTGGGTCGTTCAGCTGCTATGGGTTTTCATGTTGTTGATGTAACCTTGGGCATTTCCTGTTGCTCAATATTTCCTTCTTGTACTTCACTACGCCTCTTTGACTGATCAGTGGGAGTGTTTGTCGTATCTTGCATTGGGAAATCCCTTGCATCCTTGTTTACTTGTTATGGACCAGAAGGCTTTGTCAATTCCTTCGCTTGGTTATCTCTCTTGGCTAAGGGGGAAGGCTTTGAAGCCCCCCCTGAGGGTCAGCCATTGCGGTGCAGTCTATGCCAGCAGCTGCTGTCGCAAGGAGGAAGGCTGACGGAGAATAGAAGCAGGGAGGGTTTAGACTATGCCGTTGCAGGGGTGAGCAAAAACCCTTGGTTGCAGAGTGCCTCTAAATTTCGAAGTTGTAGGCCTTTATTTTGCCATTATTATTTAGTTTAATTTTATTAATAATATTATAAAAAAATCATATATTTTGAATTATTAAATATTATTGTTAAATATATATTATTTAATTTTTTTAATGGTAGTTTGAAATTTAAATGTTATAATTTAAAATTAAATAATATTAAATTTTATTAACTATTTTTATGACACATTAATAAATTTATATGATTTAATATGATTTACTTTAACAAATACTTGTTAACTATAATAAAATTCTAGAATTTCCTTTTAGGAAACTCCTAAAATATCTTTATACAAGTTTTAGTTAAATATTTAATAATATGATTACATTTATCAATTCAATGTAATTTAGATAGTTCAACGAAATGTTATTTTCTTTACTCATTTGTTAAATTATATAATATGAATAAAACAACTTATTGGAATTTTAATCATATATTGAATAATATGAATAATATATATCTTTTCCCATTTTAATATAACATAATTAACTGTGAGAAATATTGTTATTCTTTTCGTTCATACTTAATTCTAACCATATATATAATTTATTTTAAATATTTTTTAAGTAAATATAAAATTTTAAAATAATTTTATATTCCTATTAAATTTTAAAATAAGTTTTAAACATTTTGCTGCATGAAGTATGCGGTTTATAACAAAGGATTAAACGTAACTTTTTTATTGTATTTTATTTTTATACTTTTCATTTTTCCTTGAGCTACCTGTCAACCCGCTATTAATTCGTACTTCAACCGTTTGAAATTATATAAGTTACTTCGTAGGGTTCAACGGTTAAAAAAATATAAGTTAACTGGAAAGGGAGAAAAGTCAGAATAAGTTAAAGCATATTTGAGGATGTTGAAAGTTTTCAATATATATTTTGATATGTAAATAAGATAAATTAAATATATGTGATTTTGAAATTAATTTTTTTAATAATTTAATTATTGTTATACATTCACTTTTTTTTAACAAAAATGTAAAAGCACTATATTTTCAAAATAAAATATGGTTTTTAGAGTATGGCATATGGAAATGACATTGTCAAAAAAGGACAACGTAGGAGATTCGTTATTATAAACCAGTGAAAGTTATCATAAAGTTGTATTATTATGCTTATCACGATAAGTATTATGCATTTGGTAATATGTTGATCATCTATTATTTTAATTAAATAAAATAAATAATTTTCAATTTGATAAAGTAAAATTTTAAAAATTAAGTTTTTATTTATCACAAATAATATTTATCTATAATATTATTAATTGTAATTTTAAATATCTTGTTGAAATATGTCTTTGTAATTTATAATATGATAATAACACTTTGACATTTAATAAGCACATCATATCATTTCAGCTTTTCTCTCCTTGATCGAGAGTTGCATATTTAGGCCGATAGGCCTTCCTATGCATCAACAATCGTCAATACTTTTACCCTGTTCCGTTGAATCAGGGGAGACACTTTCAACCTTTGATTTGAAGTGTGACTTCTTTTTCCAAATATCTATTGAGTTGCCTTACTGCTTTTTCCCATTCTTTTATGTCACTCTTGAAGATATTTTTACTGCTTTTTCCCTGCCAGTTGTTGTTGTTGTTGTTCTTCCCTGGCTTTTTTCAAGCACTATTCTTCTTCCCTGGCTTTTTTCAAGCATTGTTCTTCTTCACTAGCTTTTGACAAGCACTGATTAGTATTAAGCATCTCACAGAGAGCATTCTCCCTTTCATCTCATCATTTTCTTCAATACTCTGCATTGCATTGGCTTGCCTTGTTTCTTGTTCAAGTTTATCTTCTTTGTTGCATGGCCATGCATTTTGGATTTTACAGTGTTTTATTTTCGTTGTGTTTTTCTCTGTTTTGAATTTAATTTATGTTTTTTTTTAAAGAGTGTTTGCATGGTTTATCCTGGCGATGCTATTTTGTTGCTGTTATGTTGAGTAGAAGAATCGATAAAGATGAAATTCTTGATCCATTGGAATGAAATTCTCGAAATTTTTTATGGATAGAAGCAGGTATGCTTTTGGTTTTCAATATCTGTGGGTTTTATTAATAAATTTGTACAGGGAAAAGCAGCGTAGTAGATAATGGCTATCCATGGAACCCAATTTTTTCAACAGTTTCAATCCATTATTTCTTTATTACGGTAAAGCTTTATTTCTTTATTATGGCGAAGCTGTGGAACCCTGAAGAGACATACCATGAAGGTTGATGTTCAAAACCCTATTTTCGTTTGGATGCCAACAATCTATCCCCAGAAAGTTACAGATAAGCCTAGGTGTACTATTATTGAAATTCCAGGTATAAAGATAGTCATGGGGTCTTCTATCGTCTTCTTTATAGTTTACAGGCATCTTATACCGTCTTCTGGAACAGGCGTGGGGGCCGAAACGCCAGGTGAGATAGGCGGAGGGACCGAACGCCAATGGCTCTGTCTACTGGCAATGGCCCAAGTAGCACAAGCACAACAACACAAACTCTAGCCAAAATAGCAATTGCTGCTATTCTAAAAACCCTCTAATTCCTATTTCTTTGTCAGAAATAAATTTCAAATCTACATCCCTTGGATCCTGGCTTTCCAAGCATCAAAACCCGGCTCAGCAGCGAAAAATGAATTGAAATGTTATGATTTCAATTTTGTAAATATTTTTTTTTGGTAACTCGGCTGAGTTTAGATCAGAACAGCTTGCCTATTAAATAGAAAAATGATATATTCACTAATAAAATGCTATATTACCAAAATTATGAGAAACTCTATGAAACTTGGAGAAGCATCAGTCTCTTTGCAACATCCGTATCAACACACTTCTGATTTTAAGCTTCAAAGTTTCCCACGCCAATTTCCATCACAGCGTTCTTCAACGAGCAACAGCGGATTTTGGACAACAAAGCAATAGAACAAAACCAGATATATAACAGATACGACTGAATCTACATCAATATAGGGAATGTTAGCCTTTAACACCTTGGGAGTCTGAGTCAAGTCGTTTGAATCAATTAACAAAGATGACCATACCTCATATGAGTATTGCTGGGAACTTGGGACCCTTGACGGAAGCTTGAAAGGGAACTTGGGACTTGGGAGCGTTGGTGGAATTTTTTTTTGATTTATTAAGTTTTATTTTAGTTAGATATCAAAAATGCTTGAAAGGGAACTTGGGAGTGTGGGTGGATTATTTTTTTAATTTATTCAAGTTTTATTTTAGTTAGATATCAAAATGGTCTGTGCACTAAATATGATAAAGAGTAGCGAAGAGTGAAACTGTCAGTCAATTTTTATGTTTTAGGTGAGATTAAAAGTTTATATAAATGTGGTTTGTTTAATGATATGATGTTGGGTTAATAATTTATGATTTTTTTATACTTGTTGAGAGTATGTTGAGAGTAAGTTATGTTGTAATTAGTTTTAGTTGATTTTAATTAAATATAATATTATTTTCAAAAAAATTATTAAAACAAATTTTTGATTGAAAGTTGATTTTTTTTAAATAAATTTTTTAAATTAATAATATAGATTTGACAAATTTTATGGGTTTAAATTATATTTATCAGAAAAATAAAATAAAATAAAATAAAATAATAAATTGAAAAAAAACCATAATATAACACCGCTCCAAAATATTAATTATAAATTTTGATTGGATAGATGCACGACATTATTTCATTAATTGCTTGATGCTTCGTTATGCACAACCAAAATGATTTTTGGTCCACTACTCATTTCTTTTATGTAATAAAACTTATACTTTAGCCAGCTCATATTGCGTTAGGCTTGAGCCAACATCTCTTCTAGAGAAATTCAACATTTCTAATTTAATAATCCTATTGGCCTCGCTGTGTACCTTCTGAAACAATTGCTAGTTAATAAGCATCATATCATTTCAACTTTTCTCTCCCTGATCGAAAGCTGCACAAACTCATGCAATTTGAATCTCATTTCATTAAAAACAATGGTAAAAAAAGTTAGATTTTCATTAAAACAATGCCATTCTCGAACGAGCAAGCTGTGCATTACGCCACAGAATATATGTCAGTAAACTTATTTTATTTCCAATAACAAAATAATTCCAACGAAATTTTTAATGGTATGAAAAATTATCCATTTCATGATTAGAATCAACCATGATAACTCTAAAAATAATTTTGATTTGTATTATTGTTTCTTTGTAAATTGTGTTGGTGAGTTATTTACGATGGGCTGATTATTATTTAATTTTGATATTATTTAACAAAAAATTTAAATTTTTCTATTTAATAAATAAACAAATAGTTAATTAATTTATAATTTTAACATTTAATAAAAACTCTTATCAATACAATAATTTCTTATTTTAAATTTAATGTTTTATATTTATTTTAAATTATTTAATTTTAAAACATTTAAATATATTTTTTTAATTTTCGTTTTAGTTAAATACAATATTAAGTTGAATTAATATTTATTAACAAAAATTGTTTTATATTGTTTAATTTTAAATTATATAAATTAATTTAATATATATTATATTAAAAAATATACTATTAAATTTTATATTGTTATATTATTTCTTGTAAGAGTAAGATTGCAGGGTTAAATTCTAGTAAATATTTCCAATTTGTCTTTAATATTTTTATGATATTGGAAATAAATTTATATATTTTTAATTTTGTAATAAATTATCATTATATTATATGTGGGTTGACACTTCTATAGTTATTCATATTGTTGATGGATATTTCCATAATAAAATCGTTCATATTGTTGTTAGATATTTCCAGAATAAAATCCATCATGAAGGACTAAAAAGCTTTCATTATATTTTGAACATTCTCTTCAACTAAATACAATATTATCTTGAATTAAGATTATTTTAATTGATTTAATTTTACTAACAATATTATCTTAGATTATTTAATTAATTAAAATTTTATTAATAAAAAAATTTATATTATTTCTAATTATTTATTTATTAATTTTTGAATTATATAAATTAATTTATTATTTATTATATTAAAATTTTATAAAATTAAAATTTACATCATTAAATAAAATAAAATAAAACACAACTTTCTAGAAATGAGAAAAGGTCATACAACATGGTATAAAACAAAATTGCATGATTATATTCTAGAAAACATTTCTAATATGTTTTTAAAGTCTATAGCCCTATTGTAAATAAATATTCATTAAAAAAATGTTGTACGTTATTTTTGTAAATTGTATAATCACATCCTAGAAAACATTTCCTATTTGATTTTAAAGCCTATGATTGTATTACAAAAAAATGTTATTAGGAGTAGGTATTAGGCATTTGGTTATAGGCTGACCAACTATTACTTTGGTTAAATAAAATGAAAAATATTGAATTACAAATAACTAAATATCTCAATTTAACAATCACTAGAATCTAAATTAACCCAATTCTAAACCTTAATACTAACTCAAAATTAATATTTTTACTTTGATTTAATTACATTTAAACTAATAGCTACTACTGTGTAACTCTTCTTTCTTCGCACATTTAAAAAAAAAATATTTTCGAAGACGAAATGGGTCGCTTTCAAAGTAAACAAAGGCATACGGAAACGACATGGAAACGACATTTTCAAAGAGAAGTTCGATGTATGAGAATCATAATGATTTCGAACACACTATAGAAGTCCTCACATGTTAAAGGTCGTGTTATTTCGTCAAAAGTTGAAAGTCGTGTTTTTTCGTTAAAAGTTGAAAGTTAGTTTACGAAATTAATTCATCAATCAAAGATTTAAGGGGTAGAGTGTAATTTATAGTGTTGATGGTATAATAAAATTTTAAATATTTTGGAGAGATTAAATTGCATTGAAATAAGGTTTTTGTGATTTATATCAAGTTTTTTGAGACGTGTTTTTGACCATAATTATATCAAAATTTATTTGTTTAGGTGTTTCCAACAAGTAAGTGTGGTCTATCGTCAGATAAGATGAAGAACCAGATCATGGACCCAAGTTAAATAGAGAGACCAACCATTCAAAGAGTAGAAAGAGACAACTACTTTGGACAAAGGGAACAATTACAATTGACTAACAATAACTACATTTGACTGGACCAAGAGATAGAGAAAAAATAGTTAATTAGTTGATTAATTGATTAATTAGTTAATTTGTTAGATCTGTTTATTTACAACTAACTAAAAATATCTCCTTATATTTCACAGAATGTTTGTGAACTTACACTAAAACTAAATACCTTATTATCCTCTATTTTATTTCAAAATTGAATACATTATACAAAGACTTATATTATTATAGGGACTATTTATTATTAAGATTAAAAAATAATTATTTATTAATTAGATATTTAAATTAAATTAGTTAATTTGTAAACCAAGTTTATTTATGTAAAAAATAATATGTAACTTCTTCTTTTTAATTTAAAACTAAATAAATTATAAATTTATATTAATACTATTAAATAAAGCCTTATGGGATAAACTAGGATATAAATATAGTATATTAATTAATTTGTTAATATGAACATTAAATTTATTTATATTTAAATGAATAAGTTTCTAAATAAATTATAGGATGAAAAGGGATTAAACCTAAATGATTATCAATTAATCAATTACTATATTTTTATGTGATACTATCCGTTATGTTTAAATATAAATTGTTTATATATCATGCCTAATAAAAGCATATATATATATATATATATATATATATATATATATATATATATAAACTAAATTATGAGAAAAAATAATAATAATAATAACAATAATAAACAAATAAATAAATTTTAAAAGTTAAAATAAGAAATTTAATGTAATAAAAATAATAAGGAAAGTGTTTTTTTTTTTTTTCCGGGGAAAATAGAGTTCGTAATTTCTATTAAAAAAGAGATAATAGAGATTACATGCTGTTGATGCCAAGGCATATGCAGTAGTGTGGCTTTGCCACTGTTCAGAAATATTTACATAAAGCTGTCCTGTAGGTGTCACTATGGATACGATGGGGCTGTATCCAAAACAAAAATATATAACAGTATCACATAGATGTTCTTAAATATGCAAAGTTTTGAGGTATATAAACCTCGAGCCAAGAACTAACAATATAGCGCCGATCAGAGCAATGCAGATATATACAAAAATTTGACATGTAGATCAAAATTTTCAGATGGGGAGAATGTCCCCTTGTTGTAGACCGTCAATATAGGGACGGTGATAGAACCTGTGCATCCCCTCTGGACTGAATTCTTCAATCATCCAATCGCCTAGAGGACGATCCGCCGCTTCTTTCGAGAGCCGGTCAGCAGTTGAATTTCTTTCCCTGTAGATATGAGAAACAATGATCCGGTCAAAATGTGTTTTTAAAAAAACAATTTCTTCCGAGATGTGTTTCAAAGAATATGTATGACAGATAGATTTATTATTTTCCCAGTCAATCACTATCTTTGAGTCCCCAAAAATTTGAACCTGTCGACAATTTTTTGATAGTGCAAAATATAGAAGATGTCTCAGTGTAATAAGCTCAGCATGATTATTGGTACCCGGGCCGAGACCCAATCTCAGGTGAAAAAAATGTGATTCTGTTATATGAAATAGAACACCCCCTCCACAACCATGGGCCGGTGCAGCCCCATCGAAATAGGCCCAAGGCATATCCCTGTTAATGATTTCGGGCATGATATGCCTGGGAGGATTTGTTTTGTTTTCAAATGGAATTTCTGTGTATGCTGCGCAAATGTGGAAAGTGTTATTATCCGCTTATTTTTAATTTAAAACTAAATAAAATACAAGCAAACTAATATGAATAAAAACATTAATAATATTAGAGAAAAATGAAAAATAATGGTAATAAGCAACAAACAATAAATCAAAAGCATAGGGAACAAAGGGGAATTTTAAACAATCCAGAAGATGGGGGGCGTAAAACCAAAAAAGACACGAATAAAAAGAACGAAGAATGAAAAACCCGGCGGGAGGGCTAAGAGGAAAGGGTAGGTATCCAACAGCTACTAATCTTCTAGTCGTCATCCCTCTTGAGATTTCTTGGCCTTTTTTCAATTTCTATGGCCTTTCTAAACTTACGATGATGAAAAGGAGCAATCTTAGCTATAACCTAGACCTCCTCAATACAAATATGATGCTTAGTCTTCTCTGCGTTGTCCGCTAGGTCTAAAGACCGAGTCCTCCCATGTTTGATGTCAGTTGTGTGCTCATGTATCCTCTGATTAATAGAGAGCCCAATTTCACCAACATAGGGGTTCCCACACGAACAAGGAATAACATAAACACATTTCATGTCCTTAGGGTCAACAAGGTCTTCTACCGATCTAGGGAGCTATGAATGGTGTTAAAGGGTATAAAGGTTGAGGAAACATTATGTTTATTAAGGATTCTCGCAATCTTGTCAGTGGTCCCCTGGATGAAAGGGAGATGCACCCCTGAGATTCGATATTTTGGGTCTTTCTTAACCTTGGGACCTCTGCTAGCTTTATGGAATATTTGATACCTTGGTGGCTACAATACTCATTATTAACAAAAACATTAAGGAGATGGGATTTCTCTTTATCCAAGTTCTTTTCATCAGATATTCTCAGTACACGAGTGTATAGAGTGTTGATAACACCCATCTTTTGAGCAGGAAAATAATGAGAGTTGGCATGAAGATACTGCTCAGTATGACTTTTCTTCCAGAATACCTGGTGGGAGAAAGAATCATCATCATTCCTTTTTAAGACTAGTTTAGCCTTGTTGAGATCTGAGATTTGCAGCGTGAGAAGAGTTATCAATCAACTTTCTTAACGACTTCTCTCTTTGCATATGGAACTTTGTAGCATTATCTCTGCATCCCTGTGGACAAGGGTCAATCATTTTCGGCTCTGAAATCTTAGCGGATGGAAGATATTTGGAGGTAGAAGCAGTCTTCAAAGTTTCCCAAGTTTTCTAGAATATCCTCTGCCCTTGGAAATATTTCTTTCTCCTCAGGTAAGTCGTCCAATAACCAACTTTCTATTTGTGAAATCTCTGCACTTTAGTCCTCGGTTAATGGCTACCCCCTTATCGACTGCTCCCCTACGGTTAAATGCATTTTTATGTGTCCAAGTGAAGTGGTTGGGTTCCTTATCCCTAACTCATCGATGTCTATTCCAACGCCTCCCAACATGGAATGTAGTTTGCAGACTAGTGATTTGATCACCCCTCCTGTTACACATTCAAGTCCAGCCTCCTCTTTTGGTAGCTGGTCCAATGATTTGGTAGTTGCTTTAGTTGAGACCGATCATTCCCCTAAGCTAGGTATCCATCCCCTCGGAGAGATAGCCATTCAAATCGAATCTGCTGGCCTTGTCACCACTCTGTTGTCTAAATCATCTGAGGTCCATTCAATGTTCTCCCTTACGTGTCTCAACCCTTCACATCCTTGCTATGTTTATTGGTCTCCCTCCTTCCAATCCGCCAATGGTCCATGCAAAACCGAGTCCTGTCTTTCCTCCCCGAGGGTGGATTCCTTTGGTATCTAGTCCCTGAATAGTAAGTGTGGTAATCCTCCATTGTGGAACCCTTACAATGTTAATTTCTTTCTTAGTTTAAGTTTTGTGTAACAACCCTCATGAAAAATCCATGTAAAAATATATAAATACCACAGATGATGGGACACATATTCTGGGTTGAATGGTGGGCAGGACATCCTAGTGGGTGTTCATTTGGCTATTTATGGCTAAGGAAATTGGAAAAGGCTATGGCTAAGGCATTAAAGAGGCAAAAAGGTATTTTGGCACATTTATTTATGAAAATAATGGAAATTAGAAGAAAAAAGGTGAAAGGTCACAAGTTGCATGTGAGGAGGAAATTGAAGGAAAATAATGGAAAATGAAGAAAATGGAGGCCTCATTCATAAAAAGACTTCTGAGGATCAGTTGGCAAGCTTCTTCCTTGGAGTATGAACCTTTTGTCAGTTCAATTTTGGAGCTCTCTCATTATTCTCTCTCTCCCTCATACTCTTGGTTACTTAGAGTTTTTCTTGGAGAACTCTTAGAGGGTGTGGTATACTTGGATTCTTGGAGCAAGAAAGCAAAGGAAGTGTAGGAAAGCGCAAGAAGGCATCGGCATGAGAAACTACATCAAATTTGCATGTGTGATTTCTTCACTAGTTTTGGCATGCATGGCACATGCATGTGGTTTCTTGTTTATGATCTATCATTGGCATGGAGGATGGCTGGGATTGATAGTGGATTGCCTAGTCTTTCCATTTCCTGGATAGCCATGGCGATTGTGGGTTTACTTTTATTGCTTTGTTTTGGTTGGTTCTCATGTTTCCATAGCTTGGGTTGAGTTACTAGTCTTGGAAGCCCTGGTTGAACAAATGCTCTGGAAGCCTTATAACAGCTTGGGTTGAGTTATTATTCCTAGAAGCCCTGGTTGGATAAATGATTTGGAAGCCCTTGGTGGGTTGAGTTACTCATCCTAGAAGGCTTGGTTGGACAAATACTATGGAAGCCCTATATAAGTTGTGGGTTGAGTTACTAGTTCTAGAAGCCTTGGTTGGACAGACACTCTGGAAGCCCTGGAAGGCTTCGGTGGAGACCAAACTGATGATGGTTTTGGTGATGTCCGACCATGAGGTGGAATCGGTATTTGATGGGTTGAGGTGGATGGCCTCTAGAAGCCTTGGATGAGTTTTGATTGATGTGTTCTATGAGATCCCACATTCATGCTTGGAATATAGCACGGGAATGAATGGATGAAGAGAGATTTGGCTCAGCCATTCTACGGTCGGGTGGAACATGGTAGTTCCATCTCCGATTGGTTCATTGCATTAATTAATGAGAAATCCATTCCCTTGATTTCCATGTGTAAAGGTACTGGTGTATTTATGGATTTGATGGCTAACATGTTTATTGTATTTATGTTCCTATTATGTTGCTTATATGCACATTTCATGACAGGAGCTATGTATGGATCTCAGCATGTTTTACTTGTATATGAATGGATAATGTGTTTATGAGTTAATAGAGGATAATGCAGCAAATGGCATGAGCGTACAATGGTTCATAGAGATTCTCGGATAAGTATGAGATCCCTACACTTAATTCTGCTATTTACACTGTAGGTTACATGTTGATGATATGTTTGACGAAATGCTTGTCATGGCTAGTAGGGGTCTGGTGAAGATCTTGTTCATATTATTGCTTTTACATCTTTTCTTCCTTGCATCCTTACTAATTCTAAGTGATCATTCCATTCTGGGTAGTTTCCCAAGCTCTTGGCCAAAAAAGGTGGCTCAAATCCCTGAATGCTAGCATTATAGGAGAGACTAACTTGTGATGCAGGAGCATTCAGCTCAGAAATTTCATTGTATTTTAGTAGACATAGGGGGTCTTTTGTTTTCAAGGAATTTGGATTCCTATGCATAAAATTAACGTAATTATTAAGGTTTTGAGTGATTTTAATGAGGAGGTAGAAGTGTGAGAGTGAGGAATGAGAATAATTCTGTAAATATTTTATTAATGAATTATTTTTGCGTTTTAATGTAGATACATATTGTGTAGGCTTCAATGTTCTGTGTTGATTTTTAATTTTGAGGCCCCTTAGATTTTCTAAGTAATGGATTAAACCACAGTCCCGAGGATTGTTTCAAAGTTGTAGCTTTGCTGCATAAATGTAAAGATGTAGTTTTCCCCCATCAATGTGGTTCCGATAAATTAATTAAACAGGGGTTTAATTAATTAAAATTTTGGATTTGTCCAATCATGCAACTTCACCCCATCCACTTGCCTAGGCAGTGTCTGGGAAGCGCTATAAAGCACCTGGACAGTGTTTAGGGAGCATTAGTCCTAAAAATAACTTGCCTGGGCAGTGTCTACGGAACCTTACCCTGCCCTTAAATCTCTCAAACAATAGTAGGACGCAGGGATAGGCAGTCTCAGTGCCTAACTTGTCTCTTGAAGGTTATTTGGATGATGTTGGATGACCGTATGTGATGTTCTATCGATTCCATTTCCTTAAAGTCACCAAGGAGGTTGAATCTTATCATAGTGGCCTCTCGTCGCATGTTTACTCTGGCTAGCCGGTTGCAACAATGTAAACTTTGAAACAGGAACTATAAACTCAAAGTAGGAACTTTGACCAAAAAACCCTGAAAAAACATCAAAAACGGTGCTAAAAATGAAAAGTATGTATACTGGAACGATGGTTTTTTTTTTACACTGAATTTTGAACATGTTTTAAAAATGGCAGTGAAAACGAATTTTTTGTGCAAAAATTGTGCAAAAAAACACCCTAAAAATGAAAAGTGTTGATACTAGAATAATGGTTTTTTTTTTAGCTCAATTTTCAACATTTTTAAAAAATGCCAGTAAAACCGAATTTTTATGTTCAAAAAAACAGTTGTTTTTGACAAAAAAAACACACCAATGTTTTTGGTAGAATAACATTTTTCTTTCCTAAGTATAAATTCAACATGTTTTAGTAATGATGATAAATATAAAATAACGGGATCTGAAACACATTAAAATTCTATTAGTTTCCATCCATGTTGTTAAACATGTAATAACATCACACTAAAGATCGCTAAAATTCTAATTGTTTTCAGCCATAACATTAGAGATACAAAAACATTTGGAAAATTTTCAACCATCAAATTGAAAAATGATGACATTATTTACAAATTACATGACTATATTAATCAAAATGTCATTATTTGTAGATTGAATGAAACATACATTATATCTTTGATTTGTTGTTGCATTGTACATATTCTAAACAATAAAAATAATCATAATTAAAACATAGTCCAACAACATAAAAATGACTCATAACTTCTGATTTAACACGATATGGAAATCAAAATTTTTATTTCAAGATACGATGCTAACATCCGTCATATAAACTATCTTAGATAATTATTCAAAATCACTCATATTTTATTGGACACCATTAGAATTCACATCTTTAGATGAATGACTCGATGCAGACGAAGATGTCCCATATTATTCTCTTTCATCAACTAGTGCCCTATCTGAGTCCACATGCATGCCCACCATTTCAGGTTTCAAAATTCTTCTGGATCTACGACTGGTTTCAGTAGACTCCCATCTCAACACTATTCCTTCTGGTAACAACCTTTTCAGTATCTCTATCATCTTGAAGCGAAGAGTTCCTCTCTTTGTTAAATTGAAGTCATAAACAAGTATGTCAACATCTCGAATTTTAAGAGGTCTATGTGGTGATGATTTATATTTGTACCCTTTCTTTTTCTCTTTCCGCCAAATTTTTTATCAACTGCCATCTCTGGCGTATACACACCATTGAATGGGTGTGTATTTGTGGCATACCAATGTACTTCAACATCTGTAACATCTTCATTTTCTGTAAAGACCTTTATAACCTTAACAACCCATAATGGATAGCCATTAGGATCTCCATCTTCTAGCATTGCAATCATGCAACCCTCCTTAATATCATGTACTGAACCCCTATAAAGGTATTCCATGGATTCACGTTGTGCACGAGACCTTCTGCAATGAATATACATCTCTCTTTCCTCTGCGTGTGAAGAATTAATAATACCTTGAGATTGTTGTTGTTCAACAATGTTTCTTTCCTCATGTTCATTTGACATATTTTGTGGCCAAATAAATGGAATTTTCAAAGATATATCTTCATTTGATGTTCTTGAGATGATATCACTTTGATTATTGAAAAATGACTACCACCAAACTGAATCAGCAATGTCAAAGTGCTCATATGTATATCTAATACATTTTTTAATTTCTTCTAGGCAATCAAAATAATTTATATCTCTATTCTGTTTGTGTGCATTATCAACTTCACCAACTAATTGTAATAACAATATTTTTTATGCAAACATTAGATGATCTAGGATGAACTTCAAAAATTCCAAACCTGATGATGGTGCCCATTCTGTAGTAGTTGAATACTTCTTGCCCCATATTAGTGTTTTCCCATCGATTTTTTTTATACGAAATTGATGTTCGAAGCTAATGTCATTAAGTTGTTCAATGCATTTCTCCTCACCATGTGATCCAAGAATAAACCTTCGCATGTCAACAGTTTCTTCCAACACATCAAAAGTAGGTTTTGGGATGTATGATTTCTTAATACATTCAATTAATGATGGAAAGCTCCCAACTTCCTTCCTCAATGTTACTGAAAAATGATTGAACATCTGATCAATATCATCATGAGTGTGCCTAACAAGAAGGAAACCAACCTTTACCTTCTGAAAATTTCTCAATTCAAAATGCATGTTTAGATATCCCAAAGCAACCTAATTTTTGTTTTCACGGCAAGTGTTGTCCAATTGTAGATATAAAACTTCAAGAAGATTACTAGACCAATGAGAAAGCACATCATGAATTATGGTTATTGTCAGGTTTGCATCATTATGAATATTTGGAGCTGTGAAGTACACCCTTGGCAACATTTTCCCATTGAAGCCCATACAACTGACCAAGTGATACTGAATAAAATTTTCCTCCTATAACTTTTTGGGTGGGCGAACAAAATGTAGTAAAAGTGTTTTCTTCTGGTCCATACCATCAATTATCAAACCCAAATATTTATTCGGATTATCATAACCCTTATTTTGATGATTGTACAAATTTTTCCTTTCACTTGCTTATTGTTCGCGATGCTCCTAAAGTTATTTGACAATGGAATCTACACAACATAAAATAAAGTCATTAAGAAATACATTTTCATAGTTGATGACTATACAATTTTCAAAGTTAAAGCTATGAATGCTTACCTCTTTCTGACCCTTCACATTTATCGCTTTTTGATTTGAGAGAAGCACATGTACTGCAAATCCCCATCCTTGTCTGCTTAGGAATATAGACATTGTTGAATTTTTTCTTCCATACCTTCACAAAATATTGATATGTAATAAACCGACCATTTCCATCATAACCTTTTGCATATTCTTTCTACAAGTTGTATATTTCTTGTCTTGAAAAATTATCTGGAATATGTATTATCTCTCTATTTGGCATACACTCTCAATTCTTTGAAAAGAAATCTTTCATCCATGACATTGCAATATTTGATAATAGCCCAAATTGTTGTTTATTAGGTACTTCAAAATAAAATGTGGGATCCTTTTCCAAATTTTCTTGGATTCTTGAGAGACGAAAGTTACACATCGAATGAAACATTTTGAAAGCCTTTCTACAGATAAATAAAGACCCAATATGATAATCATAACATGACAATGTAGTTTCCATTGACCCAACTAAATATGAATTTTTCATGCTTTTATTCATTGACAAATATTTGTTCCTTTTCTCTAATGCAAATTTGAAACCCATATGTGTCAAGAAATCTTTTTGACAACATTCACTTGAAATGAGAGCATTGATAGAACTTCTCGTCAAATATTCTGCTCTACCCCTTGTATAACTAGAACATCTTGGATTGACACGAAAAGGTCTGCTCCTACTCCTCAATACAATATTTCCTGGCAACATCTCCATCATTGGATCGTCATTTGTGTAAGAATTTTCATGATCATTCTAAGGAATCTTATCCTCACTATGATCAGCTATGCTTTTGAAATACTGACTTAGAGGATATTCTTCATCTTCCCCTTCTTCAGTGCTACTGTCATAGTCCTTAGAATTAGGACTAAAAGGAAAATTTTACTCGATGTTTATTGGATATTCTATGCATTGTGAGTGCTGCTCTCATAGTCCATAGAATTAGGACTACGTTGAAAATGTGACTGTTTACTTACTGAAAATTCTACACCCTCTCCTTTGTCACTGCTACTCTCATAGTCCTTAGGATTAGGACTAAGTGCTTCATCCTATCCTTTGTCACTACTTCTCTCATAGTCCTTAGGATTAGGAATAAGTGGAAATTGTGACTCTTTATTTATTTGAAAATATTCATCATGTTCTTGATCATTCCTACTCTCATAGTCCATAGGATTAGGACTAAGTGGACACCATGACACTCTATTAATTTGAAATTCTTCGTCATTTTCTTCATCATTGTTTCTTTCATAGTCCATAGGATTAGGACTAAGTGAACACTATGGCACTCTATTCATTTTAAAGTCTTCATCATGCTCTTCATAACTGTTTCTCTCATAGTCCATAGGATTAGGGCTAAGTGGACACTGTGACACTTCATTCTTTTGAAATTCTTCATCATGTTCTTCACCACTACTGCTTTCATAGTCCATAGGATTAGGACTATGTGGACACTGTGACACTCTATTCAGTTGAAATTCTTCATCATGCTCTTGATTGCTATTGCTCTCATAGTCCATAGGATTAGGACTAAGTGGAAACTGTAACACTCCATTCTTTTGAAATTCTTCATCATACTCTTCATCATTGTTGCTCTCATATTCCATAACATTACGACTAAGTGGACACTGTGACACTACATTCTTTTGAAATTCATCATCATGCTCTTCATCACTGTTGCTCTCATAGTCCATCGGATTAGGACTAAGTGGACACCGTGACACTCATTCTTTTGAAATTCGTCATCATGATCTTCATCACTCCTTCTCTTATAGTCCATAGGATTAGGACTAAATGGACACCGTGATACTCCATTGTTTTGAAATTATTCATCATGCACTTCATCATTGTTGCTCTCATAATCCATAGGATTAGGACTAAGTCGAAATCGTGACTCTTTATTTATTTCAAATTATTCATCCCATCTTTCATCAGTGTTGCTCTCATAGTCCTTAGGATTAGGACTAATTGGAAGAATTGACTCTCTATTCATAGTGGAAGAATTTCTATTATATTCATCAATATGAATAGAGTTGTTACACTATGAAGGAGTTGATGCTTCACAAAGCGAAACTTCACTATTATAAGAATCCATGACTTCCAAAGAGAAGAGGTTGAATGATACAAATGCAAACTCTCCTAATGATAATATATAGCTTAAAGAATGAAAATTTCTCTCCAAAATTTTTTGCCAAAATTTTTCCCTCCAAAAATTTCGTTTCACGTATTTCCTTGTATTATTTTCTTCTACAATTTATTGAAAAATTTTAACTAATTTTTTTTTATGAAATAAATCTTTAAAATTATAATTGTAAACTAAATCTTTTACCTAAATTAATTTATTACTTAAACAATATAATATTTACTAAACAACTGATTTTTTATTTTATTTTTATTATACCTTTTAAAACAAATTAATCCCACATTCACCGTGTTGTAAAACAATTCCGTAATGTTTGCTTTATCATAGTTTCCTATATCACCATAACAAAATTAACATGTTAAAATTAAAAAAAAAAAATCCCGCATTAACCTTATGGTAAAACAATTCCGTAATTCCCCTATATAATAAATTTCATTATCACTATTCCTCACATCACATCAAGGTTTTCCGAGGTTCGTTAAAAGACTTGTAGCGAATTTTTGTAGCAGCTACATTTCTATCAACAACATATACAATGGAGGATTATGGCATTTGAAAGGTTAGTTAATTTTTGTGCTCTACAAATTTTAAAATTAAATAAGTTTAATGAAATTTTTTTTTTTTAGAAGTTAAAAATTATTGTGGGACAGATTTACCCACTACTTCTGTAGTCGGTGTGATGGGCCCGATCATGTTCCTATCAGACTAATGGGCCCGTGAGTGAGGTGTAGGGGTTTTGGCTGCCCAACACCCCGCCCAACCCTGGCGACCCAACAACCCGCCGCCCCAGCTGGATGTTGAGCCACTGGGGCTGGTGCCCGAAAACCCACCCCACCCTAGTGGCCCAACAACCCTCTGCCCCACCCCAGCGGACTGTTGTGCCGCTTAGGTGGGGCGGAGGGCTAGTGGCCAGCCTCCACCCCACCCCAGTGGCCCAATAGCCTATCAGGGTGACGGGTCGATTCCGAGAATCGGCACACCACCCCGGCGTGCCATTGGGCCACCGGGGTTGGGCGGAGGTTGGCCACCAGCCCTTCGACCCACCAGGGCAGCCCATCGAGGTGGCCTACTGATTACGACCAGCCTGAGCCCCACCCCGGTGGCCCAACAACCTACTGGGGTGGCGGGCCAATTGGCGCTAGCTGCTGCCCCACAATGACGACCGAACGACCTGCTAAGGTGGTGAGCTGATTGTGCCCAGCTTCCTCCCCACCCCAGGCGGTGGGTCATTGGGTCACTCGAGTGGGGCGGAGGGCTGGCAGCGAGCCTCCACCCCACTCTGGCGGGTTATTATTCCGTCGGGATGGGGCGGAGGGCGGGATGGGACAAAGGGTTGGCGGCTAGCCTTTGCCCCACTCTAGTAGGCTATTGGGCCACCAGGATGGGGCAGAGGTTGGCTGCTAGTTGTCCACCCCACCTGGGCGGGCTGACGACCTACCCGAGTGGTAGGCTGCTGATTCCAAGAATCGACCTGCCACCCTGGCAGGCCGTTGGGCTGCTTGGGTGGCGCAAAGGGCTGGCGACAAGCCTCCACCCCACCGTGGTAGCCCAACAACTTTTCAGGGTGGGAGGTCGATTCTAAGAATCAGCCTGCCACCCCGACATACTGTTGGGCCACTAGGGTGGGGCGAGGGTGCTAGCTCAGCCGAGATTTGGTGGGGTGCGGGGCCAGGTGGGGCAGGGGTGTGGAGGGAGGGTGGCTGTTGGGCCTCTAGGGTGGGGTAGGGGGGCTGGGCGCAACTATCAGCCTGGTGCTGGTCGATTTTCGGGGTGAGGTGGCAGGGCACTGTATTTTTTAAATTTCTTATTTATTTATTATTTTTTAAATTGTTATGTTTTAATTATCATTTATTGTTTTATTTGTTAATTTAAGCCTTTTTTTTTTTTAATTTACTGATTTATATGTGTCTTTTTTTCAGAAAAATGGCATCAAACAAGATTTCTGTGAATCTTTTTGGACCAAAAATTGTTAAAGGTGGATCTTAGAAAAACACTGTTGAACGAACCAAACCTAATATGATAGCTACAAATCTTTCAAGTGCCTCAAACAATAAGAAGGTGATTTCATAGTGGAATAAATCAAAAGAAGTGAAACTTCCAACAAATGTTTGGTATGTGAAAGAAAGAGAAAGCCAAGATGTGCAGATATATCTATATGTTTATATACCTAACGATAATGGAATTTATGAGGTGCTGGGAAAGGTCATAGACATGTGTTTGGTACTGGACAATGAAGTTGTTTACATACTTACAAAACCGCCCAAGTCACATGAAAGGATTAAATACCAGTTATCATATTCATTGTACGACATGAGAGAAGCATCTACAAAGTTGGGTAAACAAATCATAAATGAGATGAAACAAAATATCGTAAGTATTGTTATTTATATTTGTGTTTTGTGTTCTTGTAATTGTCTCATTATATTTTTATAACTTTGTTTTTATTGACATATGATATTTTGTTTGGCATAATTTTGTTGAAAGTTGTTCAATTATGTTGGGAGGCATTCATTTCATAGAGCATGATATTATGAAAGTTGTCAGCAGTTTCTACTCAGTGTCAGAAAAAGATATGGAAAATAAGCTAAATGTAGTAATTCATGATGCTACAAAACAACATCCAAGGGATTAGAAAAAAATGCCTCTAGTGGATAAATCTAGAAAAGGTAAACAAGTTACTTTTGAAGATGAGGAAGTTGACTCTGACACTAAAGAATATGTTGTCATTACTGAGGATGACATTGGAACTGATGTTAGAAAGGAGAAGAGTCGTACAATACCAAAATTAACAAAGCCCAAGAATAAATATGTTCTAGTTAATGATGAGAATGTTATGAAGAATAAAAGTAAAGTTGAACATTCTGAAGTAGTCATTATCAATAGTCAAGATCCTAATCACCCACATTTTGAAATAATGGATGTATCATTTATGCTAGTTTATTAGATACAGACGTGAAGTTAGTGGCATGGGATCATAATTCAGATAACGAATATAGGATATCTATGACTTTCATCCAAAGGGTTAGATTTATTCATAGTGAATTTAAAGAAAAACGTGGTGGGGATAAGATAAATGTTACTGTAGAATTCTGAAAGGAATGTTGTATGGACATAGGCTATCAAATTGAGGAGAAAATCAATTCAAAAGGCAACAGAGTAAATACTGATTTATTCAGAGGTATTGTTAACATTTTCTAGTTAGAATTTAGAACTGGAGAGATATGGGAATTGATTAATGAGATTTTTAGCATGTGGGAGAAGATTGGCATTAAAAACCAGAAGGTCAAAAGGTCTAAACCATTGATATGTAGCAACAGTAAATCAAGTCCTGAAATGAAGCAACTTTAAGAAGATACGACTATCACACCTTGGAGAGCATTGCAAGGAGTGAAGGATGAAAAACTTGTCAAAGAAATATTATCTCATGTTAGGTCAGGGGAAGCATCATTGAAGGAAATGTCTGAGGAATTTCAAAATTAAGTTTGCTGAATTATTTTTACTTATTTCTAGATTATAATTTTCATTTAAATATAACATATTGTTCCTGGTAGTATTTGTTATACATATCATTATATTGAATTTTTTTACTTTATCTATGCAATCACAAAGTCTACATGAAAATAAAAGAACAAATGGTTAAATTATTGAATGAATATAGTTGGGATGATGTTGTATGCAACTCTCCAGATTCAAGTTCTACATCAACATTAATTTCTTTTTATCTTGCATTTAAAAAGGTATGTTGATGTATACATTCATTTTTATTCATCTGTATACTATTTTTATTTTATAACTTACACATATATTTTTTTATTTTATTAAAGACGAGGAAGGATGGAAATGGAGCACCAGATAGTTTGAGAACCTTTATTGAAAGAATTAAGATTGAAAGATTGAAGAAGCAACGTCTTAAGAATGTGGAACTTGATCCAACTCTTACTCATTTCATTTGGAATGGGCTTGACACTATTCAATATCAAGTAATATAAGGCGACTGTGAAGAAATTGCTAAACTCATACCTAAAAGGGATTATAATAAATAGGCCTTCGAGCCTCATTGTAACACAGCTCAGAGGCATGTAGTCACCACATCTCTTCTTAGAGATAGCTACCATCACCCTAGCTAGTTTATTTCCATTTCTGTTTTTAAGCATATTTCAATATTTTATAGTAATGAAATGAAGTATTATTTCTATTGCATCTCTATATGTATGGTTATATCTATAATTTGTTATGTTCCTATTTAAATCCGGATCACCTGAAAGCCTTGGTTGGACAAACACTCTGGAAGCCCTAGAAGGCTTGGATGGAGACCAATATGATGATGGTTTTGGTTATGTCTGACCATGAGGTGGAATGACGATTTGATGGGTTGAGGTGGATGGCCTCTGGAAGCCCTGGATGAGTTTTGATTTATGTGTTCTATGAGATCCCACATTCATGCTTAGAATATGGCATGGGGGTGAATGGCTGAAGAGATATTTGGCTCAACCATTCTACGGTAGGGTGGAACGTGGTAGTCCCATCTCGAGTTGGTTCATTGCATTCATTAATGAGAAATCCATTCCCGTGGTTTCCATGTGTAAAGGTAATGATGTATTTATGGATTTGATGGTTAATATGTTTATTGTATTTCTGTTCCTATTATGCTTCTTATATGCACATTTCATGACAACAACTATGTATGGCTCTTAGCATGTTTTTAATTGTATATGAATAGATAATGATTTTATGAGCTAATGGAGGATAATGCAGCAAATGGCATGAGGGAACAATGGTTCATAGCGATTCTCAGATAAGTATGACATCCCTACACTTAATTTTGTAATTTACACTTGTAGATTACATGTTGATGATATGATTGATGAAATGCCTGTCATGACTAGTAGGGGTCTGGTGATGATCTTGTTCATATTATTGCTTTTGGATCATTGTTTCCTTGCATCCTTACTAATTCTAAGTGATCATTCCATTTTGGGTAGTGTCCCGGGCCCTGGGCCGAAAAAGGTGTCTCAAATCTTGGAATGATAGCATTAGTGTTGAGACTAACTCGCCTAGGTAGTGTCTGGGAAGCGTTATAAAGCACTAGGGTAGTGTCTCGGGAGCGTTAGCCCTGAAAGTAACTCACTTGGGCAATATCTAGGGAGCGTTACCCTTCCCTTAAGTCTCTCAAATAACAGTAGGACCCAGGGATAGGCAGTCTGGGTGGTTGACTTTTCTCTTGAAGGTTATTTGGATGATGTTGGATGACTATATGTGATGATTCCATTTCCTTAAAGTCACCAAGGAGGTTGAATCTTGTCATAGTGGCCTCCCATCGCATGTTTACCTCGGCTGGTCAATTTCTTCGGTAGATGTGGGAGGAGGGTGTTACATTTTGTTAATGATAGGGAGAATTTGAATTTTGATAGGTTACATCATTTAAATTATTATAATAAAAAATTTCATAGGAATTTTAATAATATTAGTTCTTATTATAATGGTAATGATATTATGAATTTCGATAAATGGAAACATTTAAATTATAAGAATAAAATGTTTTGTTGTAATTTTAATCATATGAGTACTTATAATAATAATAATAATAATAATAATTATTATTATAATTTGTATAATGAAAATAATAATAATATAAATTTCAAATGTGATAGTAATAATATTAATAATGATGGAAAATATAATATTACTAATAATATTAATAGTAATGATAATAATATCAATGATAATAATAATGGAAAATATAATAATAATTACAATATTAATAATAATTATTATAATAATAATAATAATAATAATAGTCCTCCTCATAGAAATAAGGTTGTCAATCTTTCTAATTTTTCCTTTCCCTCCTCCATCTATAGTCTTCTTGAAAAGGGATTAAATTTTGCCCTTGTTCCTAGAAAAATCCCTGTGGAAGACATTATGTGTGACATAGAATTTGGGATTTTGGGCTTACCTGATAATATCAAGGACACAATAAGTAAAAACTATGATTTCATTCTTAGGAAGGAAAAGCTCCCTAGAACGAACATTAGCAAGGTTGAATTTGATGCCCTCAAATCCTTGAACCGTAATGAGGACATCATCATTCTTAAAGCCGACAAAGATGGGGATGCTATTATGGTTGGCATAGAGGATTATCACGGGAAGATGTTGGATCATCTATGTAATAGTGGAAGCTATAAAAATCTTATCAGGAATCCCCTAAAAAGGATTTCCAAAACAATCTCTCTAGCTATAAAGTCTAGTAACACCATGGGTTCCTTATGCCATAAGCTTATTGAGAGGAGCCCCATGACTCTGAAGATCTATGGGCTTCCAAATATCCACAAAGACGGGGCCCCCCTGAGACCCATTTTCAACACCATATGAGGGTCAACCTACTTCCTAGCCAAATACCTGGCATTGAAGCTTAAGCTCCTTGTTGGCCTCACAGAGTCATTTGTCAAAGACTCTTCTTCATTTGTCAATGAGTTAAAGGGAATAAGTTTGACCCTGGGGACATTCTTGTGAGTTTTGATGTGGTCTCACTTTACACTTGCATCCCTATCAGGGAGGCCATTCAGGTCATCAATAGTCTCACTATCCCTAATACCACTCGTTTAGTGTAGATTTGCTTACTTCCACTTTTTTCTTCTTTGAAGGTGAAACTTCCACTTTTTTCTACTTTGAAGGTGAATTCTATGAGAAGACATGTGTAATTGTCATGGCCTCCTCCCGTCCCTAGTTGTTGCTAATATTTTTATGGAAGACTTTGAATTCAAGGCTTTGGCCTCTGACCATCTCCTTCCCAAGCTATGGAAAAGATTTATGGACGAAACTAGTGTCATTTAGTCTCATGGCGAACAAGAGTTAGAATTGTTCTTCTAACATCTCAACAATCAATCTTCCCCATTAAGTTTACTATGGAGGAAGAAGTTGATGGGTTTCTGCCTTTCCTTAATGTTATCATTTTGAAGAATGATGACGGTTCTTTCTCCTACCAGGTATTCCTAAAGAAAACTCATACTGAGTAGTATCTTAATGCCAACTCTCATCAATTTCCTGCTCAAAAGTCTAGTGTTCTCAACACGCTAACTATTCGTGCACTGCGAATATGTGATGAAAAGAACTCGAATAAGGAGAAATCCAATCTCCTTAATGTTTTTGTTAATAATGGGTATAGTAGACAACAAGGTCTAAAAGCTTTCCTTAAAGCTAGCAGAGGTCTCAAGGTTAAGAAAGACCCAAAAGATTGAATCTCAGGTGTTCATCTCCCTTTCATCCAGCGGACCGGTGACAAGATTGCAAGAATCCTTAAGAAGCATAATGTTCCCTCAACCTTTAGACCCTTTAACACCATTCGTATCTCCCTAAGATTGGTAAAATACCCTTTTGACCCTAAGGACATGAAAGGTGTTTTTTTTATTCCTTGTTCGCGTGGGACCCCCTATGTTGGTGAAATTGGGTGCTCTATTAATTAGAGGATACATGAGCACACAACCGACATCAAACATTGGAGGAATCGGTCTACAGACCTGGCGGAGCACACAGAGAATACTAAGCATCATATTTTTATCGAAGAGGCTTAGGCTATAGTTATGATTACTCCTTTCCATCATCGTAAGTTTATGGAGGCCATAGAAATTGAAAAAATGCCGAGCAATCTCAACAAGGATGACGACTCAAAGATTAGCAATTTTTGGATCCCTGACCTTTCCTCTTAGCCCCCCCACCCCTTGTTTTTCCTTCTTCGTTCTTCTTATTGGTTTCTTTTCTAGTTTTACACTCTTGTCTTCTAGAGTGTTTAAAATTCCCCTTTGTTCCCCATGCTTTTGATTTATTGTTTTCCATTATTGTTTTTCTCTCATTACCTTTATTTTTCGTTTTTCAATAATATTATTAATGTTTTTATTCATATTAGTTTGCTTATATTTTATTTAATTTTAAATTAAAAATAAGCAGATAATAACACTTTCCTTATTATTTTTATTAGGATAAACTTCATAGTTTAACTTCTAATTTTTTTTTAATTTTTTTTGTTAATTTTTAATATAAAAGATATATATCTATATATATATATATATATATATATATATATATATATATATGACATGATAAATAAATAAATAAAGTTTATATTTAAACATAACCAACAGTATAATATTAAAACATAGCAACTGATTAATTGATTAGTTGATAATCATTTACGTTTAATCCCTATTCATCCTGTAATTTATTTAGAAACTTATTCACTTAAATATTAATATATTTAATATACATATTAACTAATTAATTAATACACATTTATATCTATATCTTAGTTTATCCCATAAGACTTTATTTAATTGTATTAATATAAATTTATAATTTATTTAGTTTTAAATTAAAAAGAAGAAGTTACATATTTTTTCGATGAATAAACTTGGTTTACAAACTAACTAATTTATAACTAATTAATTATCTAATTAATAAAGAACTATTTTTTAATCTTAATAATTAATAATTCGTATAATATAAGTCTTTATATAATGTATTCAATTTTGAAATAAAATAGAGGATAATAAGGTATTTAATTCTTAGTGTAAGTTCACAAACTTTCTATTAAATATAAGCATATATTTTTAGTTACTCATAAATAAACAAATCTAAGAAACTAATTATTTAACTAATTAATTTTTCCCTATCTCTTGGCCCAGTCGATTGTAGTCATTCCCTTTGTCAAAATTAGTTGTCTCTTTCTAGTCATTGAATGGCTGGTCTCTCTATTTAACTTGTTGCCATGATCTGGTTTTTCACTTTGTCCTGACGATGAACCACACTTGCTAGTTTGAAACGCGTTCACAAATGAATTTTGATGTGATTATCGTCGAAAAGTTGTCTCAAAGAAAGATTAAATTTATTCTATATAAAATATATTTATAACATTAACGTAATTTAATATTAAATAAATATTTTTATTAAATTGTATTTAATTTTAAATAATTAAAATTATTTTATATAATCGTTATTTTAGTTATAGATTTCTAGAATATTTTAAAAATTTAAGAAAGAAAACTAAATATTTTACTTTCATATTCTTGGAATTTGATTCCCAAAGTATTATGAAATGGGTAATCAAAATATAGATAGGTATACATCGAATTTCTTTCTATGTGAAACATCTCTTGCCCATATGTTGTCTAGAGATGGGTTTTACATTCACTTAACATTCAAGCATAGTGGAATTCAATGTCCATAGAAAAATGTTTATCTCCGTGGTTTGATGAGAATTGAACATTTCGATAATTACCTTTCTATCTTCTATGGGGCATTTGGAGAAGTAGGAAAAAGAAGATTTTTTACCAAACTATTCTAGAAATAAGAGACACATGTTTAAAGATCTCTGCATATTTCTTGGAAATTGAGCCTTTGAAGCAGAAGTTTCTTTCAAGATACATTATTTATAAGGAGTTATGGCATCATTATCATGGCAACTCCTTTCATTTCAGTTGGTACAATCGATCTGGGTCAAATAATAAAGCTGAGCTATTAACTCTTCAAGGGGCTCTTCTTTGTGCCAATTAGCTAGCCATAGAGGACTTGGTTTTTTTTGGTGATTCAAAAGTGATCATGGATTCGGTACATCACAGATGCATTAGAATTCTAATTAGATCCTTCCAAAAAGTGTCTATCAATCATGTTTTTAGAGAACAAAACCAAGAGGAAGATTTTTTATCTAAGAAGGGCTACAAGCAACAACTAGGAAGAATTTTCTACTCATCCTTTGAAAGAGACATCCTCTATAGTTTGAGGAGTTTCAAATTTTGAAGGACTTCCAAGACAGTGACATTGTGAAACATTTTTTTTTCCTTTTTAAAGGAGCAATTATATTTCTATTAAACAACCTGGATTCTAGCCAGAACCATTACATTCAAAAGTAACAACATTTCAACATCCCTCCAAAAATGCACTGACCAAAGATAATGAGATTTCGGAGTATTTTTCTCCATTTTTTTCTATATAGTAATCCTTATACATTCACCAAAAAACCCCATTAATATTTATATATTTGCATAACATAAAAAATACTATTTATAATTGTTAACTAATCGGTTTTTCTTGACCCATGTTATCTAAGTTCTTCCATCTTAGCCACTTTTGTTTCCCCTTGCTAGTCTGCATCCTCAAGTTCATTTTATTCATCTTCTTAATGGACTTGAAGATGTACTACGAACTCCGAAAGGGGAGATCCCTGCTCTTCATGCACTGATGCATTGTCACCTTCCTCCCCTATGCCAAACACTTCATTCAAAACTGAAACGACTTCCATTTCCACCTTCTCATTCGAATTCTCCTCCTTTCGGTTGAGATTCACTATCTTTGTCATGATGACCTTCGTTGTTGCCTACACTGTCTCCACATCCTTCATCACACCTTTAAATTGACCCATCATGAGGGTAAAATGAGGTTAAGCTTCTTATATAATCCCCCCCCCAATTCGCGAAATCATGTCCTCCACTTCATGCCTAAATGCATCAAGGGATTCTCAAAAGGGTCTTTGATGCCATTACTAGGCGACAAAGCCATACCTTTGGCATAGTCAAGATGAGCAGCTATCAAAAATGCAGAAGCCCTCCATAACCATATTCTTATAGCCAGGATTAGATCCATATTGACGACACGAGAGGACGCTTCACTTTTAATGCTCTTCGGTAGTGCACTCCCTGTAACCAATTTAATTTCCATCACTTCTTGCTCCAATATTAATTCTTGCATGACCAACCTAACGTGTTCACCCTCTAGATTAAGGAATATTTATTTCCTTGTTTTGTCTATGCCTTAAATCTCATCTTTCTACCTCCTATTTGTCCTTAATCTTGCCTTGCTTCCCCTTACTTATCCATCTTGATATTCATGGATCCAACTTATCAGCAGGACTCGAACCGTTGAATAGATGTTCTAAGGAGTAAATTAAGTAGTTAATCCTTCTCTTAGACTAATCACCCTTCTCTATATTCTTCCAACACTTCAAGGTTTCCTGAATATTAATGTTCATGGATGTGACATTTGGTTCGTACGCTCTCATTCTCACTAAGTTTACCCTACTCCAAAATAACATCCTGATTCACTCATTCATCCACCATCATATTATTATCCCTTTTAATGTGATAAAATTGATTTTTTTTTAACTTTCCCACCAATAAATATATTATTTGCAAAGTTGGATTTGGGTCATGGTCCATGTTTTGAGAACATTTTATACATTTTTGGATGGTAATAAGGGAATATCAAAGGGCTATAATTTGCGTTATTCCTTCAATTGTTTTCAACATCAGCCCTTTCCATAATCCCTATTCTTTCACTTGATTGTTTATGGAAACTCCTAGTCCCCAAGAAATTTTTTTCCGTACTTTTCCATCAGGGCTAAAAATATCCCCTCCCACTCTAGCCTCCCAAGGATTTCCTTTCACCGCTCCATCAAAGAAGAGCTAATACCAGCCAAACATTTTCCTCCATTCCTCAAAAATATCTCTAAACATATATACAAGAAATGACATCTTACTTTGACCTTTAGTTGAGCATCCATTCACGTCTATCACATTTTTAACGTTAATCCATCGCCTCTCCTCCTCTGAATAACTTTCAGTATCTCTTAGGTCAAACCCTTTTGCCGACAGTGCATCAAATAATAGCTGGGAGGATTTCCATGCTATAGAAAAGGAATTTGGTTCCCTTCCTTCGAAAATGACACAACTTATGGCAAGCCAGACCACCCAACTAATATATTTTGGGATAACATTCCAACATCTAGAGGTAATTGAAGCTGAGCCATGATTCCACGGTGGATGAGAGCACCAATTTTCGAACATTTACAACTAATTCAATGGAATGATTTACATTTGGCTTATAGGATATAAGTTCACTCTCCAAAATTCTAGGGTGAAGGGGAAATGCAAGAAAACATGGGGTATTTCCTCCTCTGCATTTCTACATAATAGACACCAAGGTGGTCCCTAAATCTACCTTTTTTTCAAATTCTTTGTTGTTAAGATTTTTACATGAACCAATTCTCAACAAAAGGTGTTTACTTTTGGGAGGCCATCCTTATTCTAGATTCTGCCCCAAATGCTCAAATATTGTGGATGTGGTAGCTACTTCACTAAGGTTTCATATCCTTCTTTCCCCATATAATCCTTCTATTTACCTCCCTCAAAATTCTTAGATCCAATCTACCAGTGGGAATCGGTCCATACCCCTTAAGGGCCTTAATGTCCTCATCCCAAGATGAAACCAATTTAGAGGATAGAGTTTGACAAGACCATCCCACCTAGTTCCCATTTTCATCCCAAACCGAGATGTATGCTAATATTCTTATCCCTTGCAATTCCATCCACCTTGCCACTTCCATCATCTCAAGGAATCACACAGAATAACGTTAGGAATTATGCCATCTTTCCATATTCTAATACGACGTCCATTCCCCACTTGCCACCCCGAGTTTCCCAGTAGCGCCGAGGTTGAGGCTTTACAGAGCTTGCATATTTTAGTTCCTGTCCCTTTCCATCTTTCTTCCTTTAGACTTAACAATCAACTCTTGTGGAAATATTTCCCTAGAAAGGCCTGTTTCCACCACTCAGAATTTTCCAAAAACCTCCAGACCAATTTGGCTCCAAGGGCCAAATTCATGTATTCTAGGTCTTTTCTTGCTAAGCCTCCCCATTTTTTTGGGAGGCTAAATACGTTCCATTTTATCAGGTGATACTGCTTGTCATTGTCTTTCACTCCTTACCATAAAAATTTTCTTATCATACAGTTGATACTCTGCATTATTCTCTTTGGAGCAAAAAGGCATGAGCCTATATACATGGGAATAAAAGATAAGTCTGATTTAATGAGAATTGTTTTCACTATAACATTTAACCACATTGCACCCCATGAGTGAATTATTTTTTGGATTTTTTGAGGGACCACATCCCAACCCTTTTCACGGGATGGTCCAAGAGAAATTGGAAGAACAAGGTAAGGTAAAGCTCTCTAGTTTTTGGTCAGAGGGAATCCCAGAATATGGGAAATTTCATTCAAAAAGTTTTTAGAATTGTTCCATCCCAAGATCAATCTTATTTTATTGTTGACCATACCACAAGTCAATCTTAGATAGCAGTCCAAAACCTATTTAAAACGAGAAGCAATGTTTATGGATGCTCCTCGAAGGAAGAAAGTGTCATCTGCAAATTGCGTGTGATTAATTTCCTTGACATTCCTGCATATTCTTAACCGAGGGAAATGTCCACTCTCCCTAGTTTCTTCGAGTCTTCCACTAATGATTCCGACCATGATAATATATAAGAGAGGGGATAGAGGACAACCTTGCCCCAAACCTTGAGAGGCCATGAAGAAAGTGGTCAGATAACCATTGATAAGGGGAACGATCTCGGGACAACCTATGAAAGCCTTTATCCAAAAAATAAATTCTTAGCCAAACACAAACTTGGATAAAACGTAGAAAAGAAAGGATTGATTTACCTGATGAAAACAATTTTCCATATCCAACTTGATGACGATTACTTCATGTCCCACTTCCTTGCTGGAATGAACTGCTTCTTGAACTAGGATGATATTGTCCAATATATTCATGTGTCATATAAATCATCCTTGGTTTTTCGAGATAAAGGAAGAAAGGAGGGGTTTCAGTCTATTGGCTATGAATTTAGTGAGAATTTTATAGAATTCATCACAGAGGGATACAGACCAAAATCGAGAAAAAGTTACAAGGTTCAAATCTTTTGGAATTAGGGCTAGAAATGTTGAATTTGTTCCACCTCCCAATTTTACTTCTCATGGGAATAATTTAACACTTTTCGAAGAGAAAATTTGATTAAGGTCCAAAAGGCATGATAAAAGGAAATAGGGAAACCATCCGACCTTGGGGCTTTCTTAGGGTCGAGGGATTTGATTACCATCAATACCACCTCCTCCAAAATCGGCATCATTAGGTTCATATTGGAAGAATGGGTAAATGACTAATGGCATATGACTTAAGAATTCATTTGCCTTTTCCATGGTAACATGTTCAGATGTGTATAAATTTTTGAAGTGTTGGAAAGCTTCTTTCTTAATCTTTTTAATTTTTTTTTCCTTGAGGAGCAATCTCTCTTACCCTATTCCTTACCTCCATTGCTTTTGACCTTTTGTGAAAGAATGTAGTATTCAGATCCCCCTCTTTGAGCCAGAGCCTCCTGGATTTATGTCTCCATATTGCTTCCTGTTGTCTATTAGAAGATAAGATATCCTTTGTCGGTTATCTTTCTTTGCACATATGCCAATCTTCTATTGGAACATGCTCTCTCAATTTATTATGATTTTCTAGCTGTTCAATGAGATCTTTCTCTTTTTCCCTGGGGGCTGATATGCTTCCTTCAACCATTTTCTGAGTACTTTTTTAACATTGCAGAGCTTACTTTCCCATATGAAAGATGAGGAGCCCTAGGCTATAATTTTCCATGCTTCGCTCACAAGGTCTTTCACTCCTTCTTCTTGTACCCAAGTTGCATTAAAACGAAAGGGAAGCGGCCCATAATTTATCGCTTTATCAATCAACAGAATTATAGGGTGATGATTAGAGATTCCATTTGAGATAATAGCGAATGAGCAGTGGAGACCTTTAAGGAGACAGCCACTTTGGATCATGTTTCTATCCAGCCTCGTCGCTATATGGGCCTCCCCAACTCTTCTATTTGTCCATGTATATTTTCCAACCTTTGAAGCCACATGTATCAGATCCCAATCTGATATTAAAGCTTCCATATGATCTCCGAACAGATCTTAGACCAATGAAACCACTCTTTTTTCTGAGGCATTAAACATTATATTGATGTCTCCTCCTATAATACAATTTTCACACCTTCCCCTTGATCTTACCTCATCTATGGAATCCCAGAACTCCGCCTTTTTACCATACAATACAGGGGCATACACATTTATAATGATGATTCTTTCACCACTTTCCTTATTATCTAGAACTACCATAATCCAAAACTAATGCTTCATACTCTCAACACAAGAGAAGTGGTAAGGAGGCTAGAAGACACATAGAACTCGAGAGGCACCCCTAGCTTGCTAGACAACTGCCACACTATCTCTCCAAATGACTCCATCTAACTTACAAGCTTCTTGTTCCTCCATTCTCGTCTCTTGCAAAAAAAGAATCTAGGGTGATTCATGTTTTACCATGTCTTTTATAGCCAGGCATTTAGCAGGGTTCCCCAAACCCCTAATATTCCATGATAATATAATCATTTTGAAATGGGGGTTTGGGATGACCCACCAACCTTTCTAGATTTTCCTTTAGCCCCCCTTTTTTTAATATCTATGATATAATAAGTTGCTTTCCCAGTTTTTTATTCTATTATGCTTCCTTTTCCCTTAGGGTTTGATGTTTTGGCCTTCCTCTCTTACGAGAGCGTTCAGTCTCTTAACTGCTACCCTTGTTTTCCCATACAAGATTTTGGGCCATATGCCTTGTGAGGACCCTCGCTATCGCCTTCACCATGCTTGAGGGGCTTTGTTGCTGGAGATTTCAAATTCGACGACACAACCTTGCCATGAGAAGGCATCAAAAGAATTGAATTGTTCTTTGGAAGAGTGTTATTCTTCATTTATCCCTCCTCTACTTCTTCCTCTTCGTCCTCGCTCTGGAAATGTTCTTGAACTTCTCGTATTTCTCACTCATTTCTTTAGCTTTTTCCAACACATTAAAGGGATTTGACAATGTTTTCACTGCATTATTTCCTTTATTTCTTAGAAATTTAGCTCTAGCTATAGTACCTTTGATACCCTTTCTTCTCTAAGTTTGTCATTGTTCTTTAGATGGATGAGGTTGTTCATAACCACTGGGTGGAGGATTCTTCGAGCATTCTCGAGCAAAGTGGCTATATTCATGCCAATGTCTACATTTAAATGGCATTTGTTCATAATCCAATATCTATCTGTGTTTCCATTCTCCCAAGGTTAAGTTAACTTTTGTGGGGAGTCCCTTCTCCAAGTCCACCTCCACACAAATGTTTTCACAGGAAAATTATGATCCCTTTGGTTCAACTTTATCGATATACTTTCCAACATGACAATGGGAGGTGAGGAAGCTTCACCCACACTGAGATAGTTGTTGGAGCATCTTCACCCAGGTTGAACTATGGGCTTAAATTGTTCAAATACATCCCTCGAGACCCAAGAAAGTATACAAAATTACGGAATATCACGTCTCTATCCTCTCAAAGCTCAAACATAAATACAAAAAACCCATTTCTTACAGCAAAAATTGCAATGTTACCATTTACTTTTTCCTTCTAATGTTACCATTTACTTTTTCCTTCTAGGTGCTCTCCTTCCATGATTCAATCGTTCTCGTGGAGGTCCACACGCTGGTGAATTTCCCTATGAACGCTTGTTCAGAATAAGCGAGTGTAGCTTGCCTGGCCCAAAGTGGCAGGGCTATGTCTCGAACATTCTCATTCCTTTTCATGAATTTTGAGTGATGCTTGACAGGTTTCTGACGCTTTGGTAGAGAAGCCACCAGTGCCTGGAAGGCTGCTGCCTCATCTTCTGACGAAATAATGGGGAGGGGAGAGGAGGGAGGAGAAGCCCCATCCACAAACGCCATCAAGGTTAGGGTTTATGTAGATTGTCTGATTCAACTTCAATTGTTGATCCACACTATGAAACATTTTCTATAATTTGTTCAAGTCTTTCTTTATTTTTCTTTTAATCATGAAGAAATATTTGTATACATTAGAACTATTGTTTTCAAATGAAACAGAGGAAATAAATCTCTTTTGATGATATAAATCTTCAAGGTACTACTAGATACATAGTGATTTAGAGAAAATAGCATTACAATTTCTGAGATTTTTATGAGACTTTTATATAACTAAGAAAAGTAAGATCATGTGAAACGGCTATACAGAAAATATATGTACTTTTATTTTTGTTAATGAAAATATGATGGTTTTTTTCTTTCGTAAAAAAAGAGTATAAATCGAATCGACCTTGAACATCAAAACTTGTGAAATTGCAAATTTCTATTATCAAATTAGAATTCCAACCTAAATCAAAAGTCAAAGTCGCTCGGGTTACCATAATTTCAATCAAGAGTCAGTTGCCCAATCAATTAAAATCATGTCAGTAGCGGACTAGTGATTGAACAAAAAGTGATTTTATACGTACGAAGTACAGTTAAGATATTAATGAAAACTTAAAGTCTTCATGCATCATGATTGTCTCGTTTGAACGTTGAACTAAATCTCTGGGACTGTAGCACAGAAGCTGTTGGTGCTGGACATCGGTGGCTGTCACATATTTTCGGAATGAATCACGAATGTAGTCAATTTTTCACGGGCGTGTGGATTTTTTCAGAAAGAAAAAAGCATCATTGTATTATATTGAGACTATATAAAACTTCCAGATAGTACAAAATTCCGCTTTTGGAAGCTGGATGATCTTGATTTTGGAAAAAAAACTGAAGATGATTCTTTCAGGGAGGAAAGAAAAACATATGGGAAAGAAAAACTGAATCACGAATCTAGTCAATTTTTCACGGGCGTGTGGACTTTATTGATGAAGTATAAGAATTTCGTGAGTGAAGTCCGGGCCAAAACAAAGTAGGAGCCCAATGTAGTTTAAAATATGCCAAGAATTTATTAAAATGGAAATTGCATGGATGCTTCACATATATACGAACACTTCCCATATGCAATTCTATTCAACAGAGAAGTCCGGGCCAAAACAAAGTAGGAGCCCAATGTAGTTTAAAATATGCCAAGAATTTATTAAAATGGAAATTGCGTGGATGCTTCACATATATACGAACACTTCCCATATGCAATTCTATTCAACAGATCTCACGATTTCAACCTTATGAAACCGAACTTATAAATCTCCAATCAAATAATGACAGGAAAGTAACTATGGATGACAGGAAGGTAGGGAAGGACAAGGTCAAATTTGTTGGCAAATATTCTGTTTCTTTGATATTCAAAACCGATAATATCATGTTTTTTTGGATTGAATAAACGTTTGGTGGCTCGATGTAATGATATCAACTTAACTTTTAATTTAATTTTTTATAATTATGGGGAGAAATTTTCCCTTTAAATTTTATAAATTAAAATTTTTGTTGAGATATTAATGTTAAAATATATTAATTAATATAAAATTATTTTCATTAGAAAACTTATATATATATATATATATATATATATATATATAATATAAGTGATATGCTAAATTCATATTGAAAATGAAAAATTATAGATTAATACATTATTAAAATATTTTAATTATAAAATAATTTTTTCATTTCAATTAGTTAGTTTAAATTGATATGGAAATATTTTAGTTAATTATGATATTAAAATATTTTATTATGATTGGTAGTAGAAATATTTTTTTTCCAATAACACTTAAATTAAAAAATTAAAGAGTCAAACAAAATAAATTAATATCTGTTATAAAAAACACTTTATTTTTCATCTTAATATTAGATCAAACATTATATTGAAAGAACATAATTGAAAGTAAAAATATTTTCAATTACTTAATATGAGAGTTATATCATTCCATTACTATTTATTATTGAGTTGACAAATATCATATAAAAATAAAATTATTAATACTATATATGCAAAAAAAAAATTGTTTAGCTCATTTAATATTTGTAAAATATATATATATTAATAAGAAAAAAATGTTCGACTATGATTTATAAATAACATATTTTTATATAAATTTTATAGAAGGAAAAATTAAATAATTTAAATTAAATATTTTTGTGAGTTATTTAATTTTTAATATGAAGTTATAATATCAAAAAAAATTGATAACAAACGAATGTTTAATGTGGGTTATAGATCAAATATTTTAATATTTTAATATGTATGTCGAGTAAAAGATTTTAATATCATATATATATAAAGAGAGAGAAAAAGTTCTCATTCCAATAATAAGTTCTTTCTAATTCTAGGTATGGTAACGATTTGTAATTGCTTCAATATTTAATATGGAGTTCACATATAACATTTTAAAAATATTAATAACAATATATATCTATATCTATATCTATATATATATATATATATATATATATATATATATATATATATATATATATATATATATATATATATATATATATATTGAACTTACGAACTTTGCATTATTTCAAATGACGATTACATAGACCAAATTTTTTTTGCTAATATCTTTCCCAAATGGAAACCATACTAGTATCATAAGTATATAGCCTTGAAGTTGCTAAGACCCTGTCTAACCAGAACATTTTGTAAATAGAATCTTACAAAAGCAATTTGGTTGTACCACATCTTGATATACATCAACATGAGAAGAAAAAAAAGGCTACTAGTGATGCAAGCAAAAAACAAGTGAATCAAAACAACTATTATGACATGCATCGACATGAGAAGACAAAAAAGACTACTAGTGATACAAGGAAAAAACCAATGAGCATGAACAACTATTGGGCAGAATCTTCAAAAATTATCATTGAGTTTTTGAAGGTATTTTCTTTATTTTTTCTTTCAAATTTGAAGACAAATGGTTGGGGGTAGATGATGTGGAAACAATGCCTACATTTCCTTTATGAATTTCCATTTCCAGAGGATTTGCAACAATTTTTGCTTCCTTATAACTACCCAAGTGATCTAGTTCATGAAAACATTAATGCTTGCTCATGTACTAATCTAGGATCATGGTTGTATCTTTTTCTTCTCCATTCAGGGGATTTGAATGAGAGTGTGGCAATGGAAAAGGAGGAGGAGGGATCCGAAGTCTCTGAGATGAAATGGCATTACATGAGGTTAATCTAGGGCCAAAGAACTAGATTTGGTTGTAGATGTTTTTTGTTGTTGCATGTTTTCATGCTTGTGAGTTGAAAAATTCTTAGATTCTTTTCATTCTTTCAATCCTGTATTATTTTTCTTGGCATCTTGGGGATGAGGATTCCCTTTAGAAGAAGGGAAAAAACTCTTGAGATTACCTAGCCATTGATAAGTCCTATACTAGAAAGTTGTGTTTTGGTAATTCATTGGCTACAAAATGCTTATGCCATTCTAATTGATCAAGACCATATTAGGAATCTGTTTATTGATTTATATTTCAACATAAATGTGTGCAAAGGTTAAAATACCCCTGCCAAGTTTGTTTGTATCTATCATAATAAAACAGCCTAATTTTTTTTTTTTTACAAAATCTAAGATATATAGAGTTAACAAATGAATGGACACATTAGGATGTATTACAAAAACTAGAGTGGCCAAATATGTCATAGATAAAGGTTTGAATTCAAGAAACCATGGACGAAAGGAGAGCTAAGAACAACCCGAAAACGAAGGTCCTTGATGAAAAATCTTTGATGATCCTATTGATTTTTTAAATAAACCACAAAGAATCCCTTCAAATATAATCACAGATTCATATACGAAGACCAATTTTGATGCACTTATTCCTTGAGTGCTTATAAAAAGGATAGAGCCAATTAAAATAACATATCATGGCATTATGCTCATAAGCTAACTAAGAAGAGAGGATTGAAGGTCTTCTAGTCATAGATCTGAAATATCTTCTACTTGTTCTAAAATGAAGGCTAGCCTTGAGAGATATTTGTGAGACAATTGGAAGAGCCTTGGTTGTAGAGCATACTGAAAGGATCCTGACTAAGACCAAGAGGGTGCACCCCAAACATTGGATCCTCCATTCAGTCTTGAGACTTGGAGGATTAAGGCGTCCTTCGATATACCATAATCTTTGAGAAAAAGCATTTCCTAAAGATGCTTACTTCCATGCAGGAGCCACATTGAGTTGGAAGGGATTCTTGTTCGATCTATGATTCTGGTTGTGAGTGTAGAGACAAATTCGGTTGCTTTCACCTATATAAAAAAGGGTACTCCATGAGAATGGCCTCACAAAGACAAAAAATATCAAGTGATCTAAAGTGATGACATCACCTTGAACGAGGGAACAACCTTATTACAAAAGAAAATTCTCACAAATTAACAAATCTACATCTATGGCAATAGAACGAGGGAGATTCTAGCAAAGCAAATAATCTTGAAACTAGAAATTCCCTAGAGACAAGGCAATGAATAAAAGTTTTAGGGTTTCCATCACAATCTCTATTTTCACACTTTGACAATAAAAATCCATTTTATATAATAACAAGAATTTAAAATTTAGACTAAAAATTAAAAGTTTCTTTAATTTAAAACATTTTATTAGTGTGTTGTTGAGAACCCATAGATTGATCTTAACTCCAAATTTACCAAGAGTCGAGAGGGATCAAATCTCGTGAGGTGTAAACGTTTCCTCATGTTTGCACTCAAAAATAGGTTTGCATCTTGAGATATTTGGTCACTCTCAGGGCTTGGTATATATAGAGTTAAGATGTATCTATGTTGATTATTATTAACATTTCTTTCAATATCATGTGTCAAAGCCATATTAAACATTAAATATGTTACAAATATTCCTCACATTACATTAAAGTGGACATTGAAATATTAGTATGCTATTAATAATTTTGTTAAGTACTATGTTTCAATTTTGTGTTGAGGATGAAAGGAATTACACCTCCCTTATATTGAGGGACACGCCATTGAAATATTATAATCATAATTTATTTATTAATTTTAGTTATTTCATGTTATATTTAAATATTTTGCTTTATATGCACAATACAATATTTTATTTGCGATGTACATTGAATTTTGTTTTGTTTTATATGTATGTCAACTGAATATTAAATATTAAAATAATTACACATCTATATAGACTAGAATAATTTTTTTATTTGAATAATTTCATTTTGTTTCTTTGCATGTATAGTTTATATAAAATTATTTTATTGAAATATTTCATTTACAATTGACATTTAAATATGTTTTTTTACTATTAATGTTTACTATAGTTTTGATTACTTCTTGTAATAACATTATATTTGCTTCAAATTTCCTTCTCCTTATTTGTTCTTTTACATTTTCTTAATCTCGTGATCAAATAAGTGAAATAAAAAAATGATGCAATAAAATAACGTTAAGTATATCTAGTGCATGTGAATTTTCTACTCAATCCTTAAACATAATGCATTGCATTGAAACAAAATATCTAAATCCTTAAACATAATGCATTGCATTGAATCCAAATATCTAAATAATGTCCATTGGAAAAAATATGTCTTTATATAAGTAAACGAAATAAAAAATGATAATAAACGTAGGTCACAATGAAATGATACTAAAATGAAACAAAATTCAATCTCAACAATCTCACCCCGATAATCTTAGTGATACACACAAAAATTATAAAGAGATAGACATCATCTCACACCATCATTGAAAAACTAATCTTGAGCCTAAATGGATTTTAAAAATCATAGAAATTTGTAGTCATTTGACATTCCAAGAACGAAAAATTATGAATTAATGTTGACGAAACATGGGTGATAACCTCTCATGTCGAAAATATGTCTCCACTTTTATCTTTAGAGGAATTTTAAAGACTAAATGATATGCACTAATAACCCTTTAGGTTTATTAGGGACCATCATTCTCAAAATTGGATTTCATGCAAAATATGAAGGATTGTATAGTTTCTTCAAATATGTGCCAAAAGTAGAATCAATTTTTCGAGAGATGTTGGTGGATGAAAGTTTACAATCACGATGATGAAATATATTAGTTGTACTTCAAAATTTGATTGTTATTAGTTCCTATGTCACCAAGGACTTATTAGAAATAGAAAGAGAGAGAAAAAATACACACAACACAAATCTCTCTCATACTTTTATTGATCACAAAGGTTACATATATATAGGATACAAATTATTGACTTTGACAAATATAGATCATAATAAAGTGGATCTATGACTGGGACATGACACAACAACAACTCATACACATGGGAAACAACCACATCTAGAATAACACCTTGGAACACTCAGTGACAACTTGTAATACACATCACAGACATGAGATGTAAGAATTACTTCCAACATCCTCCCTTAATGCTTACATGGACAATATTGAAAACACATATTACAACAACAATGATAATATTTGTCTAAATGGTCTTAATCAGCACTTACATCCATTCTGGAATCTTGCAGACATCGTTATCTCACCACCACATCTTCGAGCTATCACTCTACCTCCATTTAAAAGTAACCGCCTCTGACCATTATTGATGAACTTTTCAATATCAACAATATTAACACCTCGTCTCGTCAAGGATTCTGAAATAAGATCCGTCAAGTAATGAAACATCCTCTAGACTAACCACCATCTGTTAGATATTTTTCTTTCGGATATCCGTCAATTGCTAGGATGGAGGTTTGGATACTGAATTTGTTTAAAGGTTGAGCAAACTTGACCTCACAAGAATTGATGTCTTGGACACACGGACTTCCAGTTTAAAAACCACCAACCCTTTTTATTACCATAATTGAAATAAATAGAAAACTACTTGACCATTTCACAACTACAGACTCAATAATCATCAAATTATTAGTTGTCATTCAGGCATAGAAAAGTCACCATGTCCCTCCTTAGCACAGGTCAAAATTTGTTCATCTAGTTTAAGCTTTATCTTGGAAGTTTTCTCATCTTCACAAAGAATAATTTGTTAGAGTGGTCAATTCCAACAAACTTACACTCACATATTGAGTTGAAAAGACTCAATATGTTTGAAATACAAACTCCAAAATTTGAGATCATAACAAGATTGTAATATAAACATCTAATGTCGAGATATCTTCTCCGCAGAAGCGAAAAATTAAGATCTACCTCTAAATTTAAAACGTTTGACACATATCACTAGCCAATTGAAACTCATCAACACTAAATTTGAGATCGAGATCCCAAGTCCAGATCTTCAACATGTACAGTTCGTGGGCACGATTTTGCATATTTATAATATGACAATGCACACAACTTTGACAAAACCATCCAGGCATGAATTTAACTCCTTTTTAGGTTCCGAGTAGATAAGCATAAATACAAATTTACAGATAGTAATATGATGGAAGGATGGACACTTGAAGAAGCCTCAAACAACAAACAAATCTACACAACCAAGATCACAAATAATTTCACACAATAAAAATAAAATCTCACACATCTATACTAATATGTATAGAAACAATAACACTCAGAATCCCTCACATATTCCTGGCCCTCCCTTGAGGGATTCAAGCTAGTACCATCTCTGATACCATATTAGAAATAGAAAGAGAGAGAAAAATTACACACAACACAAATCACTCTCATATTTTTATTGATCACAAAGGTTACATATATATAGGATACAAATTACTGACTTCGACAAATCTAGATCCTAAGAAAGTGGATCTATGACTGGGACATCACACAAGAACAACTCGTACACATGGGAAACAACCACATCTAGAATAAAACCTTGGAACACTCACAACTTGTAATACACATCACACACATGATATGGAAGCATTACTTCCAACAAGATGATAATGTTCGCCTAGCAGTCAAAGTGCGTTTACTTTCCATTATTTTTATGATTTTATGCAATTTTAACCAAATTTTTGGGAAAATTATGTATATTCCTATTTTTGTGTAAATTCAAAAGTTATTTTCTAATTTTTTGAAATCTTATTTCTAATTTTCCATTGGATGAGATGGGCTTGCTGGGACATAATTCCCTTGGTGGAGGGTGATTTATTTTCATTATTTGTTAGTGCCTATGAAACAATTTTAAAAAAAGGCTAATTTTGTGAGTCGTCATTGCAGAAGTGAGTGCTCTAACAATGCTATGCTTGAAATTGTTATTTCTTTGTCAAAAGAGGCTAGAAATGGTGGGGTTGTAGGTCCCTTAAATAAGCAAGGGGATAAGTGCTATTATCTTGTTGTACAGAGGAAGGGTGTGTGGGAAGTGTGGGAGAAAGGATGTGCGTGAACTGCAAGAGCAAGTGAAATGCAAAAGAAGTAACATTGATACATTTTGAATTGTGCTTAAGCGAGTTTGTAGGCCCCTTAAGTAAGTGAGGGAGGGGAGGTAACTGCTATTATTTCATTGTATATAGAAAGGGTGTGTGACAATTTGGGGAGAAAGGATGTGCGACAATGCGGGAGTAGGGACTCTAGGAAAACTCAATTTGATTTATGAATGCATGTAGGGAAGCCAAAGTTGTAGGGATCAATGTCTCATTGTACAAAGCTTCCTTGTGTGGAGATTTCATTGCGTGAAGCCTATAATGAAATATTTTATTGTGGAGAGGAAGCTTCCTAAACACATTGAAAGAAAATCAAATTTATTTAATAATAAATTTTATCCTTCAAACTGTGAAATCTTTCATTAAAAACCTATAAACCTATTAACCAAAAATCATAAATATAAGTTAAAATAATTTAACTTAGTGTAACAAAAACTTGTCATCAATTGCTAAAAACAATTAATATTATTACGAAAGAAAATTTAATGTCATTAATGAATACATCTAGGGAAGCGAGAGTTGTAGGGATCAATGCTTCATTGTGCAAAGATTTCATTTTGTGGAGCAGTGTGCGTTAAGCTTGGGAGCAATTAAAGTGTGGAACAAGTAATGTTGATACATTGTATGGAGTGCTTAAGCAAGGTTGCAGGTCTCATACATAAGTTGGGGTGGGGGGGGGGGGGGCTGTGCACTAATTCCTATTATTTCATTGTACATAGAAAGTGTGTTCAACAAGTGTAATAGAAAGGGTGTGCAAGAAGTGCGGGAGTAGGGACTCTAGGAGAATTTAGTGTCTTTAGCTTATAATGGAATCTTTCATTATGAAAAGTAAGCTTCATCCACACAGTGAAAGCTCCACTTCAAAACTATAAACGTAAAAGTCATAAACATAAATTAAATTAATTTGAATTTATATAACAAAAACTTTCTACGAATTGTAAAAACCAATTAATATTATTATGAAAGAAAATTCAGGTCCATTTATGAATGCATTCATGGAACACAGAGTTGCACAGATCAATGTTTTATTGTGTGGGGATTTCATTGCATTAGCGAAAATTTTTGCCTAAAAGTGCCCATGAAATTTTCATGTAATTTCCATGTCATAATATGTAAATCAATCTAAATCCTTTAAATTTAAAAATAGGCACACACACACACACACACATTTATATTGGAGGGAAAAGAATAAAGACTACTTTTTTAATTGTATTTTTGGCTTATCTCCTTATAGGTTTTTGACTTATCTCCTTATAGGTTTACTCAAATTTCAAATGTAAACATTTGTTTGATGCAAAATTAAATTCCACATCCAAAAAGTACCCATTATGCATATTCTTTAGAATATCCACGTTGATAAAAATTGAAGACAGATTAAAAAATGTGTTCAACGTATCCTCCATTTTTATTAATATGGATCTTCTCAAAAGTATGCATAACGGGTACTTTTTGTATGTGGAATTTAATTCTCCGTTCAACAAGTGTCTACTCTCGAAATTTCAATAAACCTATAAAAAGATAATCCAAAAATACAATTTAAAAAATAGTTTTCCTCTTTTCCCTCCAAAAATCATAACTCTTATTTTATTATCTTTTTAGGAGGCCATCTTTAGTCTCAAATTTCCTCTAACGTGTGAAGCTTACAATGTTAGATTTCATTGTCTAGTGGAAGCTTTCTTGGCACAGTGAAAGGTCCACACAAGGCTAATTTAACAATGTAAGAGAAATTTACTTAGCAAGAGAAAGTCATGACTTATATTAGTGCACTTATGTAATTATGCGGAGGTGAAAAACATTGTGCAAAGTGCTTAAATATTATATGGATCCTTAATAAAATTTCTTATTTTGTTTGATATATGCAAACACTACAGAATTTCTCTCAGTCCAATGTGTGTTGACTTCCCATTATTTTATTGAGTTTATCCCATTTTAACCAAGGTTTTTAGAAAATGTTGAATATTCCTATTTTCATGTAAATTCAAAAAATCAGTTTTTAATTTTTGGAAATCTTATTTTAATTTTTCCATTAGTTGAGTGGGGCTTGAGGGGACATAATTCCATTGGTGGAGGGAAATTTATTTCATTATTTTCCATTTCCTAACAAATCATTTTTAAAATAAAATAAAATAAAACTAATTTTGTGAGTGACCATTGAATCGGTGAATCCTCTCACACTGTTATGCCCGACACTACTATTGTTATGTCCAAAGATGAAAAAACTATTGGGTTTTCACGTCTCTTACATAAGCTGGGGGGGGGGGGGGGGGGGGGGGGGGGGGCTAACTACTATTAGTATTATTTTGTTGTGTGAAAGAAGGGTGTGTCGAAAGTGCAAGAAAATCATGTGCATGAAGTGTAGGCGCAACTGAAGTGCATAAGAAATAACATTGATATATTGTGTGGAGTGCTTAAGTGGGGTTGCAGGTCCCTTAAGCGACTGAAGGGGTGGGCTAACTATTGTTTCATTGTACAAAGAAAGGGTGTGCTGGAAGTGTAGGAGTAGGTATTCTAAGAAAATTCAATGTGATTTATGAATGGATTCAGGGAAGCCAAAGTTGTAGGGATCAATGCTTCATTGTGCAAAGATTCCTTCTGTGGAGCTTTCTTTGTGGGGAGATTACAATGGAATCTTTCATTACGTAGAGGAATCTTCCTCCTCATGGTGAAAGCTCCGCACAAGGAAATATATGCTTAAAAACCTATAAATATAAAAATCATAAATACAAATTGAACTAATTTAACTTTATGAGAAAATTAATTTTATCTTCCACACAATGAAATCTTTCATTAAAAAACTATAAATCTAAAAACCAAAAATATAAAATAAATTAATTTAACATAGTGTAGCATAAACTTGTTATCAATTGTTAAAAAAAATTACTATTAGTATGAAAGCAAATTCAATGTCATTTGCGAATGCATGCAGAGAATCCAACATTATAGTGACCAATGTTTCATTTGATGGAGTTTTCATTGTGTAAAGATTACAATGATAGCTTTAATTGTGCAGAGGAATCTTCCTCCGAATAGTGAAAGCTCTGCACAAGGCTAATTTAACAAGGTAAGAGAAATTTACTTAGCAAGAGAAAGTTATAAATTTTATTAATGTGCTTATATTATTGTGCGCAAGTGTAGAACATTGTGTGGAGTGCTTAAAAATTATGTCAATCTTGAATATAGTTTCATGTTTTCTTTGATATATGCAAAGTAACTAAATATATAACAAATTCGAAGGAGACATAGAAAGTTCTGGATTGACAAGACTTTTTTTCAATTTTTTGGAAACATAATTAACTAATACTAATAATAGATTTGAAGGAGATAAGAAAATGAGGAAGTAGTTGTGGAGAACTATTTAGCATATGTTGATGCAAGAGAATTGGAAAATTTTTCTTTTATTCGCAATTTTATACAATATTAAGTGAAGTGTCCTTTTTATGTGGAAGAAAAATTGTGCGAGGCAGAGAACAAAAAAATTGTTCCATAATGTTTCATATGTGTGTATACATTTCCATATAACTTGCTCTGTATAACATTACATACTACAGAGTACATAAATTATATAGCAAAAAAGACATAGATTTTTATATTATAATGATTATAATCAAATGAGAATAAATCGAGGAGAATCGCACCTCTTAGCAAAGTTATAATTTTCTTTCATTGTCTTTAATTGTATATGTTATACTTATGTTCATTTTCCCATATTTCATATTAAATTAATATTTCAAATCTACTTCTGCATATTTATTCTAAAATTTTCCACACAATTGTTCTAGCGCAGTTCTCCCACAACATATCTCTTTCATGTATATATAAAAAAACTAGCATAACTAAACAAAATAACAATTTAAGATTGGTAGATGTGATTTTTCCATGTAGCTATGATTTTTCTTGGTTTCTAGACATGTTAAATAAGTATTAAGGCTCCATATAATCTTCAAGAACATTGTAAAATATATCAAAGTTATTTTCTCTGCACCTCTTTAGCAATAACCATTAGCTTCTTAGTTATTTTTAGCATGTACATTGAAATAATGCTCTTACAACTTCTCCAAATAAACAACAAAACCATAATTGTCGAAAATTGTTTCATTGTCAAAAGATTTCCTTATGCAAATCTTACAATCAAAGCTTTCATTACTGGAGGAAGCTTCCTCTGAACTATGAAAGTTACACACAAGGAAAGCTCCACACAATGAATGATTGAATATGACCAAATCAAATTTAGCTTTCACTTTATGAGAAAATCAAATGTATTTCATGATGAATTTTTACAAGTAGTACTTTCTTAGTGGTTGAAGTATGTTGATTGTTCATTATTTTGCCAATTTTTTTAATTATTATTATTATTATTATTATTATGATTAGTGCTTGCCTTTCCAAGGAATGTAAAAATCGCCTTGGGGTAAAAGGCCATTGACTATCGATTATTTCTTACTACAATTTTTTTATTTGCAGGTCGAAGTCTGTTGATTATCGATTATTTATGTCGACATATTAACCATATTTTTGGAAAAATATTGAGCATTCCTATTCTTTTGTATATTCAAAAAACATTTCCTATTTTATGGAAATCTTATTTCTAATTTTCAATTCGTTGAACAAGGCTTTTCTTTACTTAGTAGCTAATACATATGTTGAATATTTATAAGGTAATGAGGCAATTGTAACCATTAATTTTAGTTATGATGTTTGTAGGATCATTCACTAGGTGTTTATCATGTAGTTTTTTTAGCATACTCATTACAAGTGAATGTTTGATTACTTCTTTGGGGAGCTGATTACAAATATATTTCTTGTCATAGATGTACAATGTTGTTCTAGTAGTTGCATTGTATGTGTGATTTTCTCTACAAGCTCATTTCAAGTGAAGGTGCAGAATGTGTAGCATTTTTCTTTGGTAAATAGTGCATTCGTTCATCTGTATCCGAGTACTGAGAGTGTTTATACAATATATGTTACAAGCATGTAGTAATGAGGTACGAAATTAAAAAAGTGGATAATGTTAGAGTGCTAAACATGTTTATACAAGACATGTTACTGTCTTGTAGCTTTTATATCTCAATTCATTTTCGTGCTATGAAATTGGAAATTCTTATTTTTCTTATTTCTATATATTTGATCTAATTCATATTGTTGGAGGAGGGAAGATGTACACAAGAAGAAAAAACACCGATAAAGATAATAATAACCTTAATAAGAGGTGTGTTTCTCTTCTATTTATTGTTAATTGATTATTTTTACATTATACAAGTATGTGTTTTTTTTTTCTATATTTGTTATGTACTATAACTAAAAATGAGGATTTTTCAATTTTCATGAAACATATAACACTTAAATATTTAGATTGATAACAGTAATTATCAGGAAAAAGGTACTTTTAATATTTCTATAAAACATTTGTATATGTTAAAACTATTATATCTAGTAACTATGAACCTATTATTGGAATATATATTAGCCATGATTTTTCATTATTTGGTTCTTTTTCATTACTTAGTTCTTAATTAGTATTAATTATAATGTCCTTTAAGGTAGTGATTTCAATGTATTATCTATGAACATGCAGAAAATATCGGATTTGAATGATGTGACAGTAGACAGAGACAAGGGATTACAGATAATGATGAGTACTATTACTTAAACAAATATTGTAGGAGACAAAATGAACAAAACAAAAAACATGGAAAAAACAAAAACAAATGGGTAGTTTTGTCTAGGTTTAGTTAAATATATATTAGTTTTTTTCATTTTTATTTTATGAATTGATTTCAATTTAGTGTTGATGACTAGGAAAAAAGAGATCGAGTCTATGCCATTATTTATCAAAGATATAAGTAACACTATAAAAGGGAGCATTTTTCATAGCATTGCCTTAGTTACATATCAATTTTTTTTTGGACAAAGTGAATAAGACAAAAGAAATAGTCCATGTAGATTTAATAGATAAGAAAGCCAAAATCAAAATAGCATTGCTTTTGCCAACACATTTTATCGAACAACATGAGAGAAAACTTATGGCAAATGCTGCTATTTCTACTAGAGATTTTGAAATAATTGCAAAGCATAAATATGATAGTGGTTATTGTGAAAAAACTATTTGTCTAAGTATCTTTAGCATTGTAGAAAATATTTTTCATGTTTATACAGAGTACCAATTATTTCAAATTATGATGATTGCAAATATGTCTCATAATGAATATCCATTCCTAGTTGGAAAAATTGGTGCTATTGAAAGTTTGACGACATAAATAACAATGCAATTTTTACTGGAAGTCAAAGATGACAATGAAAAATAGGACATAACTAGAATAAGCCTGTTTTATTTGAAAGTTTCATTATTACAAAGTTATTGTCCATTTGTTATACAATTTCCATATACTGTTTTAAAAATCTTGCATATGTAATAGGTCAATTATACAAAAAATTCTTTCAACATATCTTTCAATTCAAAGATAATTGCGAAAAAATGTTTCTATAGTTGCTAAAACATATAGTTCAAAAACAAGAAATAAAATCGAAAATCTAAGAAAACAACTTTCTTCAGCAAGTGGAATATGCACAGTAAATTATATATATATATATATATATATATATATATATATATATATATATATATATATATATATATTTGATTTCAAGTTATTAAGTCTCGATATATGGAAACCTAATAGTGACTAATGCATATATGAATTCATTTGATATATAAGTTTATTCTAGAGTATCTCCATTTTCTATGACTTCATTTATTATATATATATATATATATATATATATATATATATATATATAGGACAGAAAGACATTTGATTTCAAGTTATTAAGTCTCGACTTTCTATATCAATTTTACAACACTTCCAAGGAAACCTAATAGTGACTAATGAATATATGAATTCATTTGAGACTATATGTGCGAAATAAAGTAGTCCAATTACAACTTCTAGAGCTATGAATGAATCTATGTGTTATTATACCATTTTCTATGAGAATTTTTGCTTCATTTATTTCCACGAGTTAAATTGTATCATACATGAAAATGATAGGACTAAAATACCCTATGTTGTAAGAGACGTGGAACTGGAAAAACTATTACCTGAACAATGCAAATTTTCCTATGAGAAATATTGTGCGGACAAATCAATTTTTATTGATTTTTTGTCCAATTTTGAGACATGTGACACATTTATATTAAACCATCAAAACATGATTGTACCTATAAAAAACGGTTTTGTTTGTTTACATTGTCAAGGAATCTAATGACGATACAGTTCACATTGTTTGAATTGTCAAGTAATGTTAGCATTACCTTATACTTTTTTCTTGAATAATTAGACTATTCTTAGAGGCCTCTTTTAGTTTGTTAGATGATTGGGATTTGATTTCATGTCATGATTAATTGATATACTATTCTCTTTGTTTCCAGGGTCAAGAAATTTATTATGTACTCTTGGTGATGGGTAGGGCATCATCCTCATTTATGTGCTTCAATGTATCTATACTTCTGATATTAACATCATTTTCTACTTTTTGGTTCAATAATTTGAGCATTGTTGAAATTTTTTGAACAAGGACATGGCATCCACTTACATTGTAGAAAAAGGTATTTCAATGGTTCTTTTTTAAGGTCCTCTTTTTTGTATTATGTTATTTACTAATGATTATTTACTATTTTTTATTGTAATGTGTAGTTGGTTCATTGTGCTATGTCGTGTATTCTTTCTTGCAATCCATTTATTTACATTGTTTTAAATGCTAATTATTCAATTCCAACTCGATTTAAAGTAAATATTTATGAAATTAAATGGATTTAGGAAGAGATAGTCACCATTTTCATAGAAGAATTCTTGAATCCATTATTCAAAAGGTTTTGAATCACATCCATCATAAGTTCCAAATGTTTAGAACTAATTCCAAGTTGGTCTTTCATTACACATGAGCACCTTCCCTGATCTTCCTTGACCAATCATGATGGATGGATTTATTTTAATACTATGTTTAGAGTTACATTAACTTTCATTTCAAGTTGAATTTACAATATATGTAGGGCTATGAAGACTTGTGATCAGTATTTATAGTTGATATCAAAGCTATCAATGTTGCACTCTTATTTCATTTTATGTTCCCAAAAATTTAAATTTATCAAAAACGTGTAAATAAATTATGAAATATGTTGCACTTAACCATTGTTAAAACTCAAGTTTACATTTCATAGGCCATGCATACAATTACAATATGCCTTCTCATTTCGAGAAATTTTCATAGTTCATGGAACTGTTAACATTGATACAATGTGCGTAGGTGCAAAGGAGGATTTGTTACCTAATCCATACGGTCAGTTTTTCTTTTTCACTCTGCACGATGCCCCCCCTTATCCACCCCTTAAGTATTGATGTTTGTACTATGCTATTTACTAACATTATTTACTATGTTTTGATAGTAATGTGTAATGAGCTCATTGTTCTTTGTCACGTTTGCTTCTTTGCAATGTGATTTATCTTGCACTTAATTGTGTTTGAAAATCGGGCTTTACATTTCCAATGTTATGCGTACAATTAGAATATTCCTTCTCGTTTCAAGGATCAAAAAACAAAGGAACCATAACATACCTGATAAATTTATCATAAAATATGTCCTTGTTTTTGAAAATAGATTTTGTGCATAATTCTTACAGTAACAAGCAAAACACACAACAATTAGGACACCACTCTTCAATATCGATTCTGGCAACTTTGGGAAAATCCATTCATAACAAGCTCCCTCAAGAACTAATCAAATATGTGTTGGAAACATTCATTTGTTTGTAATCCATTGACATATTTTAACAACTTATTATTATAACTAATTTCTATAAGAAAGGGCTCGTCACAAAAAATTTAAACAAATTTATAATTGAATCAATATCATATAGAAATCAAACAAAGTTTTAAATCGAATGCCGATTTGAAGAAATGACATATGTAAGAGTACAAAATAACTTACAAAACACTTTGCATTGTTGAGAAATCTAGGGGCAACTAGATTAGGTGATTTCTCTTCATTTGATAATTGTTTATGATGTATCTTTCTTCAACTTGATTAGCTTCTTCTTTCACTCGATTATTATTATTGTTCTCTATCATCAAAAAACTACCAAACAATGAAGATCAATGAGAAAAGAGGACACAAAATGTAGGTTTTAAGCTAGGGCAAAAACCTCTCCTCTTTAGAGGAAAACCCACAAGAATTATTCTCTTCTTATAGAACTTCAAATGAGAAATTCCAAGACCTAATACCCTTGTCAAAGACCCCTCCAAGACCAGTTATAACACCATTTACCACACATGGTAGATTTTATGCTCTATGATATGTCTTAGGGCAACCCTTCCCTATGAGACTTCGTCCATTTTCTAAAAAACAATCTTTTAAATCACATACACGATTATGCCCTATCTAAAGCACGTGTCCACGTGGTTCAACCTATACCCAACCTATGTATATGTGTTAAAACATTAAAATATATATATAATCTCCCTCAATTTAGGCAGGGTTTATGATTTTGACTAGATACGCATCTACTGTAGCCGGTGGCCCAACTGTTTCCCAACTCAAAAAATAAATTTGGAGAAGTATAAATACATCTCCATGGGAAGGCCTAAGAGGGAAGGACGATTTAGATAGTGATATTACAGTCGATTACATCGCTTATCAAGTTTGAAGATATCATTGTGCCTTCTATACTCCTAGTCATAGGAAACCCCTATTTCATTCTTAAGATGTTCGTCATCCCTTAATGACATACTTGTATATACTTATGGAGGAGGATTGCTGAGGCCTGGGCAGGATGGATCGAGAGGACAGTTTCTCTTGGAGCCAGAAGATGACTCAGGTTATAGTTCTTCCATATTTTCTTTAGATTACATTAATAAAGATGCATTATCTTGTTCCTGATGATTATCGTCTTTATACATTAATTGATGTCATGATTTGCTTATAAAATCTCACGTTAATGCTTATTTTATTACATGTTTATATTATCTAACCTTGATATCATGAACATGATTTCAGTTATTTGTGTTGTATATGCTCTGCCTTGATTGAATTGCAAGTCTTAAATCGCAAGGAAGAAGTAGAGGGTTTGAACCCTACGGAAACGACCTCAAACGTAGGACCTACGGGTAAGACCTTTTGTACCAAGTTTAACTATTTCAGTATTAGAATTGCTTGTTTGTGTGTCTCTTTATGATCTATTCCCTCTGCTCTATTGGGGTTCCCAACCGAAGACCCTAGGGTGATTCTACCTGAAACAAAATTTGTGACTCCGTTGGGGAAAGAATTCTTGTTTTTCCTAGATTGGGTGTTTCTTCTTGATCAGGGCCTGCTTGATTGATTTATTTCTTTTATAGTTTTTGTGACCTATTTTCCTCATGGGCATCAAGATTGATCTTTCAGATCAGACTTGGATTTGTTTTTCTTTATTGAGCTTTATATAGATGCTTTTTAGAGGATACAATAGAGTATACATGCTAGTTTCTTCAAAGAAACTTGTGTATACGTGAGTTTCCTTTGTTTTAGTCACATATACACACTTATTTGCATTTTCACAGTCGTGTATACCTTATTTTGAATAAATTTTTTAAAATATTGGACCAGGTAAAGATTGTTGCCTGGTGGGTTTTTCTGTTTTCTGGTCATTCACTCTCAGTAAAGCTTTTCTTTCATGCAAGTTTTCAGTTTCTAACCTTCTTCTTGTTGAAAATATAGTCAACTTAGGGTTTTCTTTTTCAGTAAAGTTTCAGTTTGGGCTTTGGGTTCAAGGCGTCTTGTAGAAGTTCTTGGTTGTTCTAACTTGCGGAACAAGAAATTGGTTGCAGTTTTGTTTGTAATGCAACTTTTGGATTGCTTTGCTTTTCTTTCCTTCTTTGGTTGACCTATTTTGTTTTTCATGGTTTTTGAGTGCCTCTTTGGCGATCTTGAAATTCTTTGTTGAAGTTATTTTGGTTTGTTGAAGTCCTTTATACTGGCTTTTAGATCAATCTATGCAAGTATTTATTCCTTTGCCGTTTCAAGTTTTATTATATTAATGATGTGCATAACTTGTGATTTTTGGGACTCTTTATGCTTGTTTTTCGTCTTGGAATTTTAGTATTCTTTGTGTTCTCAAAAACTCCTTTGCATTCTTTAAAAAAGAAAAAGACAAAAACATCATTCTTGCCTTTATTTTTCTTTTCAATTTTTTTTTTGGGATTCTTCATTATTTTTGAGCAATTGTGAACCTTTTTCGATTGGTTTTTGCTAGGTTTCAAGGGACGTTTGTCATTGAATTTGTGTCCTCATTGTAGTCAAGTTGGCCTATTGATCTTGTGAAGGAACACATTTTCTTATTGTATGAGCATCCATATAATCTTGCACCATCATTATAGTTTGCATTAAGTTAGTTTGCACTACAGGAATTTTAGTCTTTTAGTTAGATTTTGATTGCGTGGAACGTGTTTTCTAAAAAAGAAAAAAAAATCTTTTACAAGTTTACTCATAGAACCTTATATAAATCTCTTTTCATCAAAGAAAAATAGTTGCATTCACATATAGCTAAGTTTTTGTTGATTTCTTTTGCATCAAAACACCACAAGTTGCACTCTCATTATACCCATGACCTAAAGAACAACCTTTTAAAATCAAGCGCTTAATTAAAAAGAACTAGAACATTTTTTGATTTGTCATTAATTACATCAACAAGTATAGCTCTTTAGGGCCTTGGAATAGGTGAGTGGAGATTTAATTCTCCAAGGCGACTCAAACTGTTAAACATAGATGTTGAATAATGACTAAAATCCAGTGTTATTAGAAAGACTAAGAAACCTCCTTTCTACTAGGAGTCAAGCATGAGGGAGAGTGAATAAAAGGATAGAGAGATACCCCATCTCCTACTTGTTGGATCTTGCCCTGAGACTATTCTTCCCAGATTTTGATGCAAACTAGTGTCCATAGTTGCTATTCCTAGGGACCACATAGGTCGTTGCGGAGGGGAATCCTGCAGCACATGAGGCATACATTGCATCATGTTTATTAGTACGTCTAGAGGGTACCCTTGCGAAGCTCAGGTACTTGCACTAGTAAAGGATTTTGTCTGGGGGTCAACATAACTGTTTTTGTTACCTTCGTTGATAGGCTTGGGCCGTAATTATCCCAAACTATCTTCAGAAGGTCTGTTACTTCACTTTCTTGTATTTTGGTGTCTGGTCCTCATCACTTAGAGCGGAAATACTTGGAAGTTACTTGACTGGTTTAATCTTTAGGGACTTTATAGTGGAGTGCTCTTTTCTCTTTGTATCTAGTTTTCTTTAGGTGGATTTGTCTTTTCACTTTTGGACCTTATGTTCTGAATGAATGACAAACCACTCCACTGGTCTTGAAAGGCTTTTGATCTTCCTTTTGAAAATTGTGGAGTTGCCTCATTAAGGGAAAAGGTTTGATTGTGCATCTCTCTTCCTTGGAAAGTCATTTGTACAATCCCGTAAGGGAAGGATCTGTGTATAAGTTGGGTATGGCCAATATTCTTGTGGAGGCCAACCAATGGACCCTTTTAAAAGGGGATCCTTGTGCTTTTCCTTTCTTTGGAAACGTTTGTACCTCCTTGATGGCCACTTTGAATATTCTTGGATTGAATGTCAGACTACCAGTTGTGCTATGGTCCACTATAAATATTCCAAATGTTCTCGAAGCTTCTCAGATGAATGGTTTATTTCAACTACATCAAATGGGTGTTAATTGTTCATCTTCTTCTAAAGAGAAATATAGGATTCCTCTTTCTCCTCCCTATTGTAATAAGAGATCTAAAAATAAGAGAAAGAGGAAGAAGAAGAAGAAGAATAGTTCTATCCATGAATTATCACCAACCCCTGAAAGTCATGTTGGAGACGAGATTTCAACTGCTACAAGTCACGTTGGGGCATAAGTATAGTCACTGCAAGTCATACTAGAAATGGGTCACCTACCTCTGTGAGTCATATTTATGTTGACTCACCTGCTTCTATGAGTAGGGATGGGGGCACAAGTCCTACCTCTCTTGGGAAAGAGTCACTAACCTCTGAGTCATGTTGGGGACTCTCCACCAACCACTACTAGTCATGTTGGCGGAATGGATGTTGATCAAAAACCTAGGCGTAGAATTTTTAAACCTAAGTTCCCTTGTAGTATATGTAAGGGAGACCATCTTACTCATTTATGCCCTGGTATTCCAGTGGTATAAAGGATATGGTCCGAGTTTGAATTTTCTTCTACTCCATAATCTGTTATGGCTTCTCAACAGTCTCATTAACCATTTGTTGATGAGGTGGTCGAGCCAGTGCAATCTTTAGCTGATTCCACTCCTCTTTTGGGGGGTGAAGGGCCTAACAATAGAGTCTTCTTGATTTCTAGTATAGAGTCATCTAGTCTACGGGGCATTCTGGTGTCTTCGAATGTACCCCCTCCAAGTTCTAGGAGTGTCTCATTTGACTAGGATAATCTTATTGAGCGTCGTCTTCCTTCTGTTGCACCTTTCCAAATAAGGATTAGAATTAATTCCACAAATGCCTATCGATGTATGGTGGATGAAGGATCCTCTACAAGTATTATATCCTCCTTGACTTGGAAATATTTGGGTTTTCCAAAGTTGTTGGCAGTTGATAATCAGTTGTTAGCCTATGATAGAAGACCTGGTGAATCTATGAGTGTTCTTCCTCAATTTCTTATCACTTTAGCTGGAAAGACTGTCTTAATCGATATGATGGTGGTTGATCTCCCTTTAGAATTTAATATGCTACTTGGGTGTGATTTTTTCTATGCTATGAATGTTGTGGTGTCTTCACTCTTTCGAGTAATGTATTTTCCTCATAAAAAAATATTGTCACTATTGATCATCTTGCATCTGATAACCACCCCCCTGATTTGAATTTAATATAAAATACCCCTTGGTATGTTCCAAGTGTTCAGGGAGACTCTACCCGGTCATCGGTGAATTATGTGATATTTTATCCTCAATGTTCAATTGGTTCTAAGAAGGATCCTTTGAACTATTATTTTCCTTCTCTATACTTGTTCCCAACAGTTGATCGAGTGATTTCTCCTATGGAGACATGGGACCCCTTAATTCCCTCTTTTGATCATTCTAGTTCTCATGATTTCTTGGAATATGAGTTGCCTTCACAAGAGGAACTTTTTGAAGCCATGAGTTTTAACTACCAAAGGAGTCATTGGCCTGAGCCCTACAAGGGGTTTGTCTTCAAGAAATATTATGCGTAAGCCACAATGTTGCATGGTTCCCTATACCATATTGTACATATAAGGTACACATTTTCAAGTTTTTTATTCTATAACACAAGGTTTTATTTGAAGCTTATATATGGAATGTATTAACTTCTTGTCTAGTGTTCCTAATTATGTCTACTAAACTTGGAAGACCTCTCCTTTGGGAATTTTTATGGTTGATCCACTTTGATAGGTATTGGTTCTCAAAATTGGTATATAGGTTAGGTTTTTCACCTGCATTATGCATTTATCAGTTTCCTTTTCCATTTTGTCCTTGGGATCGACCCCGCCAAGGTATGATGTAGAACCCTCTCATTGCTTAGAAGTGCCATAACTTGTGTGGTATAACCTACCTTATCATGTGTGCCCTAGATAGTACCTTGTTGTCACTTGGCACCCATGCTGAAATTTTGTTCTTAGGCTCGAGAGTACTCTTTAGTCCCTCCATGAATTTTGTGATGAAGCTCCATTACACTTCTTCTTCACTATTTTTTTGGATTTATACCCTAGAGGCTCCCACATGTTGTGTTGTACTGTTACATTGCATGTTGACTATTTGTACCTTTTGGCCTCAAGCTGAATTCACTTGTATTCATCTTTAAGCCTCTTTTTTGGCCTAATCTCTCTGCAAAATCAACCTTGCAATTAGGGAAAATTTTAAGAACCCCCCCTAAATTTATATGTATAATAAATGGGCAAATCTCCATGGTATATAGGAAAAATGGAAGGCGATTTTATTAACAATATAATATGTATATATAATTTTTTGGCGAATCTCTCATAGGCATGGCGAATATTGTACTCAATTATAAAATCTTGTAAGATCTTGGTATTACCATGGGTCAATACCATGGGTTATCATAAACCTGGAGCTTAAAAATTACTATTAGTAATTTATAAAAATTAATAAAATTAATAGTTGATTTTTATTTTATTTTTTATTTTAACCAAGCTAAAATGTTTAATATACATTAAATTACAACATCCATTTTTACTCTTGATCCACCCCCGAGAGGGATCAAATATTTTTTCACTCTATGCTAGTTTGCATATCACGATATTTGATACCTCTCAGGGGTTAGTAGATCCAGAGTAAAGATGGGTCTATGCTAGTTTAATTCCCTCATTTAAATAGGCTACATTCCAGGTGAATACCATGGGTCAATACCATGTGCCAGTGAATACCATGGTTCAATACCAGTTGCCATTTTGGTGAATACCATGGGTCAATACCATGTGCCATTTTTATTTTTATTAATACTAATATTAGGGTTAATAATGTTTTTTTGCATGGTATTAATAACAATCTAGTCCATGGTATTTGTCCCATAGTATTTTGCCCATAGGTTTCACCTAAATATAACACATTTTTTGAGTGTTCGTAAATATATGGTGACTTATGGAGTAAATATAAAAAAAATGTTTTATTTGTTTACCATACCTCTCGTTTATTTATATTTTTATTAATTTACCATGCCTCTTTTACAAATATGGTATTTGGCCCATAGGATTCACTTACATAAAACCTCTTTCTTGAGCATTCATAAATAGAATGAGGGTTATGGACTAAATATAAAAAGAGGTTTTATTTATTTACCATACGTCTAGTTTATTTATATTTTTATTTATTTACCATACCTTTTGAGTAAGTATAAAATGACGTTTTATTTATTTACCATACCTCCACTTTACTTATATTTTTATTTGTTTACACCCTTGCATGTATATAAAGTGACTTATGGAGTAAATATAAAAAATGTTTTATTTATTTACCATACCTCTCATTTATTTATATTTTTATTAATTTACCATACCTCTTTTTATAAATATGGTATTTGGCCCATAGGATTCACTTAAATAAAACCTATTCTTGAAAATGGGCGAATGGATTCACTTAAATAAAATCTATTCTTGAAAATGGGCGAATGGAAGGTTGTAACTCCTAATTTCAAGGGCTAAATTTACCTTTTTTACCCTCTCCCTTAAAATAAGGTGGGCTATTTGAGGTGATTTGTAAAAATGTACTATGATACAAAATATTCGCCCACTAAAAATTTAAAACCCCTTAATTTCGCCAAAGGGCGAACATTCGCCCCTAAATTTTTCTATGCTTGCAATCATTTAGTCTCAGCAATTTGACACTCGCTTATCCATGGAAAGAACATTCCTTTGAGTGTCATTAACCAGTTTCGTCACCTTGCATTGAGCATAGGCATGTTCCACTCCCAGGAACTAGAACATTTGTACTTCGACACTCGTTCTTTCTATTGTATTATATCCATTATTTTATTCATTTTCTGGGTTTCTAAATATTAGAAAGAAAACAAAATTAAATATTCCAAAAAGTGCAGGAACGATACATTACTTCCATGATTGATGGTAGCTAGAGTCAGTTGTGTCGCCCTTGAACAAAGCACTCAAAATTAAGTCTTTCCTCCATTGGGATGGGCTTTAGTTTGACTTAGGTGAGCCTTAAACTTGTTATTGAGTCGGTGATCCTCTGGTTGGTTATCTCTTCCAATCATATGGAGAGTTTGTTTGTGCCTCTTGCATGACAAACTTATACAAAGTTATCATATGCTGCCATATTGTCACATTTGAGCTATAGCACCATTTACCAACCTGGGTAGATTTGATGCACTATGATATGGCCTAGTGAAAGCCTTCCCTACCATGCTTGGTCCATTTTCTAAAAAGAAATGTTTTAAAGCCCATATGCGATTATGACCTATCTAAATCATGTGTGCAGGGGGGTCAGCATATACCCAACCCGCGTATATGTGTTAAAACATTAAAAATATATATTCTCCCTTAATTCAGGTGGTGTTTACTGGTTTGACTAGATACCCACCTACTATAGTGGGTGGCCCAACTCTTTCCCAACTCAAAAAATAAATTTGGAGAACTATAAATAAATCTCAGAGGGAAGGAAGATTTAGATATTGATATTATAGTCAATTACATCCCTCATCAAGTCTAAAGATATCCCTTAGCCTTCTGTACTCCCAGATAGAGGAAACCCCTGTTTCCTTCTTAATATGTTCATCATCCCTTAATGACATCCTTGTGTATATTTATAGAGGAGGATTGGTGAGGCCTGGGCAGGACGGATCCAAAGGACGGTTTCGCTTGGAGTTGGAAGATGACTCAGGTCGTAGTTCTTCCGTATTTTCTTTAGCTTACCTTAATAAATAGGCGTTGTCTTGTTACTTATGATTATGGTCTTTTTGCATTAATTTATGTCATGATTTTCTTATAAAATATCACGTTAATGCTTATTTTCTTACATTCTTATATGATCTAACCTTGATATCATGAACATTCTTTCATTTATTTCTGGTGTATATGCTCTGCCTTGAATGAATTGCAGGTCTTAAAGCGCCAGGAAGAAGCAGAGGGTTTGAACCCTACGGGAACAACCTCAAATGTAGGACTTACGAGTAAGACCTTTAGTACCAAGTTTAATTGTTTAAGTATTAGGATTACTTGGTTGTGTGTCTCTTTATGATGTATGCCCTCTTCTCTTTTGGGGTTCCCAACCCAAGACCATAGGGTGATTCTACCCAAAACAAGACCAATTCAAGCTTCTTCTTGAAAATTTTCCTTCTCAGAAAGTCAACCCAAGTCAAACTTGTCTCACAATAACTATAACTTGTCTTTTGATCAAGCTTTTATACTTTCACCTATGACTACAATTTTCAGTCTCTTTGACATGCAATTTTTGGCTCGCAGTAGTTCCTGCAACTTCACATGTGTGGCTATCTTTATGGCTAATTTGACTCCTCCTTTACATCACTTGACTTGATTTCTTCTCTTTACGATTTTGACTTATAAAGTAGATCTTTTGGTGCCCTAACTCAACTTGTTTCTGCAATTTGGTCTTCTTGTAGTAATGTTTCCCTAATCTTCACACATGTAAGGAGATGATAACCTAAAAACAACACTCAAATACTTTGTTCCTTTCCTTCTTCTAGTCCTCCTCTTCTTCACTCTTTTAGCTCTCATTTTCTTCCTTGATTGAACTTTATTTAAGTTGGATGGATGGCCTTCAAGAGAGAATGATGTATCTTATATATATATGATTCTATTCTAGGCCAAATACATGTACATGAAGCCAACTTGTCATCTTATGAAGGCCAAATTATTGTTGCTTATTTTACAAGGTCTTGGAGGATCTTTATGACACTTTAGACTATACAAAAAATTATTTGACTTGATACAATAATCCCAAAACGGACTTCCATACATGACAATGACTCAACTGACTTGTTGACTCAATGACAAGCCCTAGAAGCACTCAATGGGTGCTTTACCTATAAATAACATAACCTTGAGCATGAAACCCATGCTACAAAATAATAATAATAAAACTTCTTTCTATTTTTTCATCAAATACATAAAATCATGATTACATTAGTGATTATGAAGACTGAACCTACTTACACATTTCAACATGCATATATACATATGCGTATATTCGACAATATTCCAATATTTGTTTTTACATAGTTTAAGGAATTGTTATTGTGGATAGATTGTGTGGAGAAAGATTTGTTCTCCAACCCACCTGGTTGCTTTTTTGTGCATGCTCCACATAATGCTCTCCTAATTACCTCGTGTTATTGACTATTGATAATTGTACTATGCTATTTACTAACATCATTTTCTATATTTTTCATTTTCTTATGTCGTGTGTTCTTCTTTAAAATGTGATTTCTTACATTGTTTTAAATTTGCAAATATTTATACAAAAAAGGTTATGTGACACAATATTTAAGCAAATTTATAAATCAATCATTATCATATAGAGCTTAAACAAATTTGTAAATTGAACAAGATATACTATGACACAACTTAGAAAATATTTTGCATGTATGCATACGTGTATATTTCACAATATTTTGATATGTTTTTTTACTCTGTTGAGAAGATTACAATATATAGCCTTTAGCATACACTAAATTTCAAATTTACTTGAGAAAGTGGCAAAATTTGGTAACAATTTCCTTATTAATGAACCTTTGTTCCCGGAGTTTAACAGTTCTACTGAATATGCTACGAAAATGGAGGTTTGATTCCTCCATTCATGTTTTGAAAGACCACTTCTAACATTGTTCTCATGACGTCTAGTTCATCTTCGAGCCACCTAAGAATTTGCTAAAGTTCCAATATCTTATCCATTAAAATTAAAATATCTTGCCTAAGAATTAAGATATCATGCATAAGTATTAAGATATCTTGGCTCTATGCATATATTTCTTCATGTGCTTCTGTTATTGTTTCTTTGGGACATTTTTTTCAACGTTAGTATAAAATTCGAAAAACAGAAAAATGATAAAGAAAATCTAGAAGACACTTATTAGTTTCAGGAGAAATGAAGCAAGTCAGTTTCCTATAACTTTTAGTGGCGAATTCAATAATAATGGGTCTACAACAAGATGAACTTTTGAAAAATTACTTTCCCAAAACTATTAGAAACTAGTTTATATTCAACATGTCTACATATAATGAGTAAAAGGAGATAAGTCATCTAAATCATGAATTGAGATCAAAGTTCCATAAGCAAAATTCAACTACTATCAATTTTAATGGTATTCATTAACCAATTATAATCTTCAATTTGGATAGTACTAATTTTCCTTATCTGTAATCAGAAAAGACTACTATTCAATTGATTACTTTAAATCATATCTATTTTTCTTAAATTCCAAATCAAGGTAGTCCAACCGATACGATTACATTTCATGATTGTTTTGTTTGGCATGATTTAGAAATCAACATCAAGATACTATTTTTTAAATATCCTAAATCTCATCCCATTTGGATTAACTAAAGTTCTAAACTAATAAATACAAGTCTTTTAAGCATTTATTTAGTGAACCAACGTGTATTCAAGGCATTTGCTCTATTAACTTGTTTTTCTATTAGAAATTTTTGCATTAGTGATTTCACATTGTCAATTGAGCTTGTATTATCCAATATTAAATAAATTGATTTCAATCTGTGTGGGGAATAAGTGTTGTGCGGGAAAATGGATATACAGACCATATTATGGATAAATCAATTAAGTAAAAGTTTGTAACACACTATTGTTTCTACTTTTTTACATTAAGCTAAAAACTAGCAATACAAAACTAATAATATAAGCTTCCTCTACCCAATGAAATATTTAATTGTAGGCATTGTACAATGAAAGCTCCACAAAATGAAGCTCTACTACGAAAAAGCCTAAAATTGAAACCAAAATTGAAACCAAAAATTTACTATTATGAATGGATTAGACATTAGCATTTTTTAAAATAAAACAATGTAATTATAATTTGATGTATGTTTACTGCAGTATGCAAAGGTAACATGTGCAAAGCTATTTGTGTTCCTTGCTTCACACATGCCCTCTCCACATACACTTTCTAGTGCACTCTCGTATATGATTGTTGTGTCAATCTCCGCATAATTTTTGCCCATATATGAAACAAATGTCTGGGAAAATGACTATTTGAAGAAAGGAGCAAATGATTTGCCCCGAAATGTTTCATATGTTTGTATACAATATTTGGAGCTACTAATCAAACTTCAGTCTTGATACAAATTAAGAGTGGAGATGCCAAAGTTCAAACAACTAGAAAAGCTTTGAATACATGTTATCAAGATACTCAATCCCACACAATAAATAAAACATTGCAAAAAATAGAATAAAAGATTTGAAATCAAATTCCTCCTTCATAGGTTTCTTTTTACAAACTGCAAACTGTCAACTTTTACATTATTTGATAGATATATTTTCTCATTTGGTAATAATGTTTTTATTGTTAAAATAAAACTAGAAATTAGTTTATCATCCCAACTTGTGTTTGTAATTGTGCTTATATTGTTTCAATAATGAAATGGTTATACTTGACATTGTAATTTCCGCAATGGTTGTAATATCCTTTCTATAACTACCGTAAAATTCATAATAGCCACGAAATAAAATATATAACTATTCTTAGCAAGAACTCATTAAAAGTAAACTAATTCTTGGCAACCATACTTCATTCTTATTTTTCACCATGGATAGATTATTAGGAGGTGGGAAAAAATTATCAGGGAATATGGATAGGAAACCTGTGAGTCTCAGGGTATTCTAACTGTGTAAATTGGGGGCATATGATCCCTGTAAAACTTACTAGTTTTCCATTGAGTCCTTACTCAAGCTAAGATGTATGTGTTAGTAAATTTGAACCATTTAAAGGTTGACAACCTACATGGTTATGGTTCATTGTTATCATTCTTGAAACTATTGCTACATCTCTATAGGAATGCTAGTACAAATATCTCCCTCCATCCATAAGAACCTGCATCTGGGATCTAGTAGATATTAAGATATTTATGAGGTGTTTTCCATTGTTCGTTGTTCAATGGTTAAGTATAGAAATAATGTTGTGCAACGAATACTAGGCATTAGAAAGATAACTTATTTTTGCATTGTATCTTGGATAGTTTGATTTAATTGCATGGTTTAGTGCATAAAAGGTTAACCTTGTTATTATTTTTAAAAGGATTTTCTAGTTCTTATTCACAAAAGAATTGTTAATTATGATACTTCCTTGAAAAAAAACATGAGAACTTTGTACATAAAAGATAGCGAAACTATGTTGTGTTCTTCAAAATAAGTATGCGTTATTTGTACGAAGAAACAATCATTTTATTGTAAAAAGATCACATATGCAGAAGCATAGAAACAACATTTAATTTCATAAATTTGTTTTGAAAAAGGGAAAGTGTTCCCACATATAATACGAATAGCTAGACCCTCTTAAAGGAGGAATATGTGTTGCATACATTAATGAAGGACTATTAGAATAATTTTTTCATGCACAAAAAATACATATTGTAGGGATGTATGTTTTCTTCACAAAGTTTGCTTAAGTTTATGCACATGACAAGATAAGTTAGGGATGTTTTTCTCTTGAAAAGAGAATGCATATGAATCTTGCACACAAAAAAAATTAATAACTCATGTCATTTTTCATAAATAATGCATGTGAACTTTGCTTGAGAAAAGATAAAAAAAACTGAGTTATTTTATTTAAAAAAAAATGAATTTCATGGAATTATGTGTGGTAAGTTAGACTATTAATTTCTTTGAAGTTATTCACATGATTTATATGCATTAGATTTCTAAATAGAACCACTAGACTCTTAAAGTGGAAAAGGTGATTATTTTATTAGATTTTCTTGATGAGAAATATGCACAAATAGAATTATTAAGTTTCATATTTGTTTGAGAGGAAATAATTTTATTTGTATGCTTAAAATAGAAATACCATCATTGATTTTCTTCAAGAGAAATATGTTATTTGTTTGCATGAAAAATAGAAATATTGTGTTTGATCTCTTGAAAGGAGATACGATCTTTGCATCCATGAGAAGTACACCTATTATGTTGGAATATTTGAAAAGAAATATGAATGGAAAGTATATAATTATTGTGTTAGGCCTTTTGAAGAGAAACAAGAATTTGCTTGCAGAAAATAATAACTGTTATGTTAGACCTTGGAAGAGAAAAAAGTAATTGCATGCAATAAATGAATTAGTTTTCCTTTGGAAAAATACATATATCTACACATAAGAAATAATGACTAACACATTAGTTTTATTTTAGGACAAAGCATGTATTTGTGTGTACAATAGAAATTGTAAATAGCTCTATCTTGGCAGAGATGCTTTTGGGAAAGGGGGATGCTTTTTCATGCACGATAATGGTATATATTATGTTAGATTTCCTTGAGAAGGGGGCATGCATTTGTATGTATTATAATAATAGTAATAATTGTATTGGAAATCTTACATAGTTACATGCACAAAGAAAATTTGAGGGTCTAACCTTATTTTAATAAGTTTTACCTAATTACATGCACGAAAATCAAAGTGAAGATTATAGTATCCTTTAAATGCAACTGGATGGTTACAATGGTTTTCATTTGGAAAAGAACGTGTGCTTGTGTGAGAAGGATCATAGTAATATGCTATTTGTTTTGACATGCTTTGATAATTATTTTCCTATAATTAATTGATGGAACCCAGCCCACACTCCAACTTATAACTTGACACAGCGTTTGTCCGGCGCTATTGATGAACTCAGATTTGGTTGATGATTTGGATTTTAATTATTGTTATGATCAATGGATATTTTTGGTAGTGGCTGCAATCATTTATTAAGGAGTGTAAATGCGAAACTGACCTGTACTCCTACCTCGGTCCTCATTTCCCTCTTGTTCATTACACAAAACACTTTGGGATTTTGGTCATTTCGACATTTTATTTCTGTTGTGAGAGCTCCATGAGGGATTCTATGGTGATACTCTATTTTGGTTCTATCTGCGAATGAATGTGGTTCCACAAGCTCGCCTATGTTGTTGGCAACTCCATTCCTTGTTGTATGGTCCTGTTATGTGTTCTGGAGGTTGGTATGTTCGTTTTCCTTGGCACAACTGGTCTTTTCTTCCATTCGAACATAGAATCGATTGCTAGTTGGCTTTGTCTGTTTTCAAACTGTTCCTTCTTGCTGTTGGTTATTTTTCTACTGTTCTACTGCTAAAATTGTTTTGTTACTATTCCCATGTGCTCAGGTTACAGGCACAATGGCTTGCTTGGCTTGTCTTTCAGGTAATTCGTCTTTCCTTGATTTATTTATGCCTTCTCCTAGTTTAAAAGCTAACAATGTCCGCTCCTTTTGTCTCAGGTCATTCCTGTGTTCTGTGTCTCTGTGGCATGCGATTTCTTGGTCAACACACTCCCAGGTAAGATTATGTTCTTCCCTTTCTTGTATTATAACTCTGCTCGTTTCACTGTTATGCGTGGTTTGATTAACAACGGCCTGTTCTGGCTGCACAGGTCAAAGTTTGACCTCGGGCGTGGATGGCTTCAACGCTTCAGTTTGCAAACCCTTCAGTGCCTTTCTAGTAGGCTCTGTCACCATAGACTTGTTAGACTATAGCTAGGGTTTATAGTTTTCTGGGGCCACGCCTCGGCATTCGTTTGCTGTCTCTTGTTTGAGTCATTACACGACCTGGGCACACCTCTATTTACAATTCCAGTTTGTAATTCGTATTGGTTGAACTCTTCTATTAGGCATGAGGGTTACACGATGACAAACCCTTGACTAGGGTCTGCCCTATCTCGCGGTCATTGTTTACTCTATTTTCTTTGACAATGTAATGCTGGACTCTTATGTAATAATAGTTATATATTTTCTTTGTCTCTGTTTCGTTTGGAAAGGAAAAGAAATGGTGTATAACAGATTGTAATGAATTACCTCTGTTTGGTTTGTCCAATCGATACTCAAACTCTGATTTCTTCGTTCAATTGTTTTGCTGTGTTGACATTCTCCTGGCCATGAGCTTGTTTACTTGTTCATCCGTTCTGGTCCTGGAAACTTGTATGCATTCGACAGTACTTTGTTCATTAAGAGAGGAAAAACACAAAACTGTATGTCTGCACTTTGTTTGTCATTGTTGAAGCATTTAATAATTGAGAAATGAAATTACACAGTATGAAGATGATAGTACAGATGGATGAATGTTAAATTTGTTCTCTGTCTTCTTTTATTTCTTGTATCTGAAAGTGTTGAACCTTGTCAATGATTTTTGATGTTACATTTATGTTCTCTGTCTACAGTTAATTGAACTGTGTAGTTACTTTTTCAGTTGTAGACCTTATAGTTACATAACTATTTAGGTATTTGGTTATGCATATATGGCAAGATTTCACATTAGACACATTTGTCTTTTTCCTTTTAAAATGACAGGAAAATTATTAATCTACTATTAATTAAAGACAACAAATAAACAACCCTAACTGACCAACTTACCCTTGACTAATACTGAAATTAAAAATAAAAACAAAATCCTACATCCTACTTTGACCAACTGAACATAAAGAAAACTAATATGCTAATTCAACTTTCCACCCTGGCAGAGACGAACACCCGATCATGGTGCCTTAGCTGGATGCTCTTGCATCAAGCTCCCAAGGAAAAAAGAAATCATGACTTCGGTCCATGAGCTTCTTGACTGAAGAAACCGTCTGCTCAATCTTCTTGGCATTAAGCCACAAACTGTCCTCAATAGGACAGTTCTTCCACTTGACCAGGTATTGCAGATACTCCTTCGCCGAGTTTGTTTGGCCACCTAAGTTTCGAGGATGCTCTCGATCTTGGGAGGCTGAACATAAGGCATCTATCTCATCCAAGTTTCTCCTCCATCATGAGTATTCCGTGTAGGCTGTGTGGTTCTATCCTCTTCTTCTGGGTCAGCAGTGTAAGGAAACAGGTTTGCTACATTAAAGATGGGTGAAATTCTTATCCCTAGTTGCAACTGTATCTCATAGGCATTCTCTGAAAATTTCAGGAGGACTTTGCATAGACCTATCTTCTTATGCTTAAACTTATTGTGTGCACCTTTGGGGAAGTGCTCCTTACACAAATGCGCGAGGACTTCATCTCCTACATTGAACTGTACTGCCCTTCTCTTCAAATCTTCTTTCTATTTAAACTTTTGGCTGCTGTCCTGCAATTTAATTTTCACCTGCTCATGCAAATCTCTCATCACATTAGCGAAATCTTCTCCATCTGTGCTTCGCCTTTCTTGCAGTCTGAGATCTCGCAGCTCATGCACTCCGTGAGGATGCATGCCGATTAGGATCTGAAATGGACTGTAACCTGTGCCGTGATTAGGCGAGTCATTATAAACGAACTCTGCTTGGGCAAGCACTCGATCCCACATCTGCGAATTCTCTGCAATCAAGCTTCGTAGCAGGTTTTCCAGACTCCTATTTACCACCTCTGTTTGTCCATTGGTTTGCGGGTGATAAGCAGAACTGTAACTCAACTGTGTGTCCACTTTCTTCCACAGGGTGCGCCAAAAGTGCTCTGTGAACTTCACATCCCAATCAGAAAGAATAGACATAGGCAAACCATGTAGCCTGACAATCTCAGTGAAAATAAAGTGGGCCATGTGAATGGCATCACTAGTTTTCCTGCAAGGGATAAAATATGCCATCTTCGAGAAGCTGTCCACTACTACCATCACCGAGTCATAACCTCGTTGTGTCCTAGGTAGACCCAAGACAAAGTCCAAGCTTACTGAGTCCCTCGGTCTACTTGGAATAGGCAATGGTGTATATAGTCCCATGTTTTAACTGTAACCCTTCGCCAACTGGCACACTTTAAAGATGGTCACAAATTGTTGTACATCCCTTCGCATCTTTGGCCAAAAGTAGAAATGATTGAGCTGCTCGAGTGTCTTGTCTATTCCGAAATGTCCGACTAGACCTCCACTGTGCTTCTCCCGAATAATGTTCTCTCTCATCGAGCAGTCAGGAATGCATAGCTATCCTCCTCTAAACAACAATTTCTCTTGCAAGTTGTAGTCCAACCATGGACTGTTATCTCTAACCAAGGGATTTTGACATGCCTCATAGGCCTCCTTAAAATCTGTGTCAGTCTGGTATAAATCTTTTGTGTTCAAAACACAGCACTTGCACAGTACTCTCCTGCAAAAGTAAAGCTCTCCTACTCAATGCATCTGCCACCTTGTTGGCCTGCTCGCTGATGTGTTTCAATGCAAAGGTGAAACTCTGCAAATATTCCACCCACTTGGCATGTTTGTGATTCAGCTTGTGTTGTTGCATCACATACTGTAGTGCAGAATTATCTGAAAACAACACAAATTTGTTTCCCAGCAAATAGTGTCTCCAGTGCTTTAATGCCTGTACAACAGCATAGAACTCCTTGTCATAGGATGAATATTTTTGTCTGCTTTCATTTAGCTTCTCGCTGAAAAAAGCAACAGGTTTCTCCTCCTGGCTGAGTATAGCTCCAATAGCCATACTGCTAGCATCACAGCGAACCTGAAAGAGCTTTTTAAAATTTGGCAATTTCAGGATCGGTCTCGCTGTGATCTTCTTCTTTAGTAGCTGAAAAATCCTTTTCGCTGCATCAGTCCATCGAAAAGGCTGACTGGCCTTTTTAATAGTGTCCAACATAGGTGCACAAATTTCGCTAAAATTTCTTATGAATTTCTGGTAAAAACTCACCAGCCCATGAAAACTACGTACCTCAAATAAGATTTTCAGGGATGGCCAATTGACTATTGCTGTAATCTTTTCTGGATCCATCTTCAACTCGTTTTCTGCTATTACGACGCCCAAATAAATCAACTCTTTTTGCAGAAAAGTACAATTTTTTAGATTGATTAGCAGCTTGTTTTGCTGCAATTTTTCCAACACTTTCCGAACATGTCGAAGGTGCTCCTCCCTTGTCCTGCTGAAAATTAGTATGTCGTCCATGTATACTATCACAAATTTCCAATGTATTCTTTCAATATTTTATTCATTAACCACATAAATGTACTGGGCATATTGCTCAGTCCAAATGGCATAACCAACCACTCATACAGTCCCTCATTCATCTTAAAGTTTGTCTTCCACTCATCCCCCTCTTGAATTCAGATCTGGTGATACCCACTCTTTAAGTCGATCTTAGAAAAATATATTGCCCCGCTTACACAATCCATCTGTGGCAGTGGAAACATATACTGGATGGTGATTTTGTTGATGGCCCTTGAGTTTGTGCACATCTACCTTGGGAGCGAGAACCGTTGGAACTGCGCAAGGGCTCAAACTCTCCCTTATCAATCCTTTGTCTAGCAGTTCCTGCACCACTTTGTCTAGCAGTTCCTGCACCTGCTTCCTAATCTCTTCATTTTCCTTGGTGCTCATCCGATATGCTACCTTATTCGACAAGCTTGCTCCGGGTATGAAGTCAATATGGTGACTTATGCTTCTTTTGGGGGGCAGTTTATCTGGAAAGTCATCCACCACTATGTCTGTAAATTCCTGCAACATCTGCTGAATTTCTAGGGGTAAATCTAATGCCTCTGTATGCAACAGTACCATTTTTTCTCTTCTTACAACTGCATAACTCACCTCGCTATCCTCAACTTGTTTCAGAAACTGTTTTTCGCTAACCAACAATGCTCTTAGCTCACTTGTTCCTGTTGTCCCTTCCTCCTTGATGGGCACAAGCTTGTGCTTGATTCCATCCTTGACAAACTTATAGTCATTCATCATTCCGTCATGTACCACCTTTCTGTCGTACTGCCTAGCAATTTGTGACATACATCCATCCGCATGATGTCACAAATGACCTTGTCCTTATATCTGCCTATTTGAAACTCCACCTCGCATTGTTCATCAACTAGCAACTGATGGCCTTTTTGCAGCCATGAAACTTTGTAAGAGGTGGGATGTTTCAATCGCTTCAATTCCAACTTTTCCACCATCTCTGTGGCAACTAAGTTATCTGTACTACCGCTATCAATAATTAAATTACAGCACTTACCGTGTGACTTAGAAACTGTTTGAAACAAAGCCTTCCGCTGCGTTTGTTCGGTGGTTTGCTTCTTGGGGAGGTGCCTCTGCTTCTTCTAGTTGTGCGACATACGCACCCCTCTGTCCAGCTTGGTCTACCTCAGGAGAGTCAAATGATCTGTGTCCCCACTTATGACACTTGTAACATTGATAACCAGCTCCTCTACCTTGGCCATTTCTCCTGCCTCGCTGATATGGCCTACCACCTTTCGCATTATCACCTTTATCTATTGATCTGGAAGCTCTAGAACTATTGCCTTCCTCATTACTACTAGCAGTCTGCCCTCTACCATATGACTGGCCTCTTCCTCTACCAGTTCCTCGTCCTCTCCGGGCATTTTTCTTTCTATTAATTTTCTCTTCAGCTTTCATAGCACTCTGATATGCTTCTTCAATGTTCTTTGGAGACAGAATAATAATTTCATCTAAAATTTCTAGCCTTAAATCATTTACGTACATGGTTGTCTTTTTCGTGGTATCCTCTGTATATCCGACCCTTAGGTTCACTCAATAAAACTCCTCAGTGTACTCCCTTAATGTCATTCCTTTCTGTTTTAGATTCTGCACTTGTCTATGTAGTGCAATATGATAGTCTTTCGGCAGAAATCTGCCCTTCAACTTGGCCACCATCCTTGACCAGGTTTTGATCGATAACTTGTTCAATCTCCTTCTCTCTGTTTGGACACTGTCCCACCACAGGGCTGCGTGTCCCTTCAACTTTGTCGCAGCGAACTTAACTCTACAGTCTTCACTAACCTCCTCACACCCGAAATACTTATCTAGCTCACTGATCCAGTCTAATAGAACCTCTATGGACATGCTACCATCATAATTTTGGAGTTCTAGTTTGGGTTTACTGCTTGCCACTAACATCGATCTCAACAGACTCATTTCTAGGCCCTCTCCATCTAATCCATCTGTTGTCGCTTCAGCTTCCTCTTCACTATCATCCCCTACCTCTGGATCCCTTCTTCTCCCTACTTCGACTCTCTCCAAATGGGCAGTAAGAATCCTGAGCTCCTCTCCCAGTCCTTCCTCTGCTGTCCTTCGAACACCTTTGCCATGACCTCACCTTCCTACCTCCATTTCTCTAACTAACCTTAAAAAAAAAAATATGCTCTGATACCAATATGATGGAACCCAGCCCACACTCTAACGTATAACTTGACACAGTGTTTGTTCGGCGCTATTGATGAACTCGGATTTGGTTGATGATTTTGATTTTAATTATTCTTATGATCAGTGGATATTTTTGGCAGTGGTTGCAATCATTTATTAAGGAGTGTAAATGTCAAACTGACCTATACTCCTACCTCAATCGTCGTTTACCTCTTGGTCATTACGCAAAACCCTTTGGCATTTTGGTCATTTCGACATTTTCATTCTGCTGTGAGAGCTTCGCGAGGGTTTCTATGGTGATACTCTATTTTGGTTCTGTCTGCAAATGAATGTGGTTCCACGGGCTCGCTTGTGTTGTTGGCAACTCTATTCCTTGTTGTATGGTCCTGTTATGTGTTCTCGAGGTTGGTATGTTCGTTTTCCTTGGCACAACTGGTTAATTCTTTTGTTTGAACATAGAATCAATTGCTCGTTGGCTCTATCTGGTTTCCAACCGTTCCTTCTTGCTGTTGGTTATTTTGCTATTGTTCTACTGCTAAAATCGTTTTGTTACTGTGTTTCCGTGTGCTCAAGTTATAGGCACAATGGCTCGCTTGGCTTGTATTTCAGGTAATTTGTCTTTCCTTGATTATTTTTGCCTTCTCCCGATTTAAAAGCTAACAATGTCCACTCCTTTTGGCTCAAGTCATTCCTGTGTTCTGTGTCTCTGTGGCATGCGATTTCTTGGTCAACACACCCCGAGTAAGATTATGTTCTTCCCTTGCTTGTATTATAACTTTGCTCGTTTCACTGTTATGTGTGGTTTGATTAACAACGGCCTGTTCTGGCTGCACAGGTCAAAGTTCGACCTCGAGCATGGATGGCTTCAACGCTTTAGTTTGCAAACCCTTCGGTGCCTTTCTGGTAGGCTCTGTCACCACAGACTTGTTAGACTGTAGCTAGGGTTTATAGTTTTCTGGGGCCGCGCCTCGGCGTTCGTTTGTTGTCTCTTGTTTGAGTCGTTACACGACCTGGGCACACCTCTGTTTACAATTCCAGTTTGTAATTCGTACTGGTTGAACTCTTCAATTAGGCACGAGGGTTACACGATGACAAACCCTTCACTAGGGTCTGCCCTGTCTCGTGGTCGCTGTTTACTCTATTTGCTTTGACAATGTAACACTGGACTCTTATGTAATAACAATTATATATTTTCTTTGTCTCTGTTTCGTTTGGAAAGGAAAAGAAATGGTGTATAACAGATTGTAATGAATTACCTCTGTTTGGTTTGTCCAATCGATACTCAGACTCTAATTTCTTCATTCAATTGTTTTGTTGTGTTGACATTCTCCTAGCCACGAGCTTGTTTACTTGTTCATCCGTTCTGGTCCTGGAAACTTGTATGCATTCGATAGTACTTTGTCCATTAAGAGAGGAAAAACACAAAACTATAGGTCTTCACTTTGTTTGTCATTGCTGAAGCATTTAATAATTGAGAAATGAAATTACAAAGTATGAAGATGATAATGTAGATGGATGAATGTTAAATTTGTTCTCTGTCTTCTTTTATTTCTTGTATCCGAAAGTGCTGAACCTTGTCAATGATTTTCGATGTTACATTTATGTTCTCTATCTATAGTTAATTGAACTGTGTAGTTAATTTTTCAGTTGTAGACCTTATAGTTACATAACTATTTATGTATTCGATTCTGCCTATATGGAAAGATTTTACCTTAGACACATTTGTCTTTTTCATTTTAAAATGACAGGATAATTATTAACCTTCTTTTAATTAAAGACAACAAATAAATGACCCTAACTGACCAAACTACCCTTGACTAATACTGAAATTAAAAATAAAAACAAAATCCTACATCCTACTTTGACAAACTAAACTTAAAGAAAACCAATATGCTAATTCAACTTTCCACCCTGGCAGAGACCAACACCAGGTCATGGTGCCTTAGCTGGATGCTCCTGCATCATTAATGCATGAGTAGTGTTGTTAAAAGAAGCATGTTGTGATATTATATTTATATTTCATGTATGCACATGAATAGGTGTCGAAGAATCACTATTAAATATTGATTATTGGTTGATTAATACTTTACGTAATCATGATATCAAAGTATGATGACGAAAACAATGACAGGAAAGGATGGTGACTTGTGCAAAGAATAGATTATGTTTAACATGGTGGCACATAAATAATTAATGGTCCATCTAGATGGGTGAGAGTTGCAAGATGGTCCACTTATGGAACAACCAGGGCAAAAAGATATAAATATTGAATATTTTTGGGTAAATGATATCATGATAATTGTAATAGATTTTAACTAGATATTTTGTATTTAAATGAAATTTCCTTGTAAGATTTTATGACAATGGTTAAGGGATGGACTCCTTTATAAGCCATTGAGTGAGGGGTGAACACCCTCACGAGTGTTTAATAAAAAAATAAAAAGTTTGTCAGTTTTCACCATACAAGGTTTCCAAAGTATATCAATATCTAATGATGTGGATTCCTGACATAAGTTGATGTTTGTAATATTTAGTATGTGATTAAAGGAATCATGAAAATGATGCAAGGTTACAGAATGTTTTTTATATTAATAAGCTACAACAGTTATTGTTAATGGATATGTAACTTACAATTCCTTTACTAAAGTTACTATATGTAATGATAAAGATTCTATCTAATGGTCAATGAGGAATCTGGAATACTAATTTAGATAGTTTCTCGTGGGTAAATTGGGTAAATTTTTTCTAAATCCATGAATTTTCATGCGAGGTTATCAAGTGATGTTACAATGGGGATATGTGAAAATGGAAAATAAACATGTTCTTAAAACTATTTATCTATTCATCATGGATTTCAACATTTCTTTCAATTGTCTAAACTAAAATGTTTTTTCACTCAAACCAAGTCACTCCACACAAGGAAAACTCTGGCCATTGAAACATTTACTCTGAAAAAATCAAATTTAACTTTAACTTTATGATAAAATCGTATTTATTTAATAGTAAATTCTATCAATTTCTAAAAACTACAGGGACTAATGATATAATAAATTATTTTGTTGGAGTTGAAACAAGGATTTCATAATCTATTCAAAATTTTCAAAGCATTATGAAAAACTCCATATTTCATTTTGCAATAGTCAATGCTTAATTACACTTCGTAATTAACTTATAGAGAAATGGGAATGACTATGGTGGAACTAGTACGACAAAAAGGGTGTGCAGAGAAATTTTTTGTGGGGAAATTTGTTAAGTACATATTATATCAAATTATGCTTTCTTCCTTTGCAATGCACATAAATCTAAGATAATTCTATGAATGGATATTTTATTACTGGGTGCTTCGACATTGTTATAACTGAGATTATTATTTATCCTTAGTAAGCTTTCATTTAAACTTTATTTTGATTTTAAACATTTCATCACAATGTTGCGCAATATGCTAAAAAAAAAATTTAATGTATCAAAACAATTGCTAAATATAAATAAAGCATCAATAATAAGATATTAAAGACTAAAAATGAATTCAATAGAATGAAATGATCATCCCATCAAATTTTAAATAAAAATAAATGCAGATTAGGAAAAAAGACCATGTGGATGTGATTGCAAGAAAAGGGAAAGCTCGAAGGATCGACAATGTCATAAGAATTTCTAAATGAAACTAAATATCACTCTATGTAGAACAAAGGATTACATTGTCAATAAAAACTTAACAAAAAGTTGCTTCACTTCCAAAAAATTAAAATAAACATAGGTCCAGAAAATTTTCAGGATCAGTAGATATCCACAAGGTATTAACTATGAGGGGTAGTTATGGAACAATATTCTCTATTCCTGAACCCCCTAATGATGAAATTTGAGCTCACAATGTATATTTTTCTTCATTTGAGCCAATATACCTTAAATGAAATCTAGTTCTTCCTATAAACACTCCCAACCCCTCTGCAAATTTTCTAATCTATCCTACATCTGCAACTAGCTACGTTGGAGATCATTCATGAATGAGATGATAATATTCCAGTGGTTGTGCTTGCTTATGAGTTATTCCATAAGCATTTTCAACTATGCAAATGCAGAGTCGTTAAAATCATATCCATTTCCTCCCCCTGAACAATGCTCTATAGGTGATGTCGACTTAACTCCCCTCATTCACCAACCCCATGCCTCACTCTACCTCGTTTTTGTGGCATCTTGTATTTTACTAGAAAACAAAAATGACATGAATACAATAATGTTATGGACACGCTAAACTAATGAAAAATTTTGCATTACATAAAATAGCAAGTCAGCTAATAGAAATAACAAACCACTTATGCTTGCATTTTAATGAACAAGGACCTAGTGCCAAAATAAATTGTTTAAATGAATAGTCATAGGTTGCAAAAGAAAAGTTACAGAATAGTAGTTAATTATAACACAAAACACTAAAACTAGAACATAGAACCATTCCACCTTAGTTCATTTTCAAATTTGAAAATATCCCAATCTTTTCGAAAACCAAAAAATATTTCCCTAATTTTAAAATATTTCTGTAACTTCATTTGCATATTTGTATATTTCCCTTTCTAGTTAACGTAAGCATTTATCTACTAAATCAACATTCTATAATGATTATTTCTTTTTAACAAATCAAAAGGTATTATAAAATACTATTTTTGACATTTATTCAGTGAATGCATGCATAAGCATTGCTCCCTAACTAGTTTCCATTCTAGCAATGTGGAAGTATGTGCAGAAAGTAATATGTGTGGTAGAACGTTCATTCATTTTTTTTACAATTTTGTATATGTTACCCATCTGGACATACCAAATTTTTGGATTTTGGATTAATTAACATTAAAAACTTAATTAATTTACATCCAAGACTTTTGTGATCCATAATGTAGATATCAGTATTTTCGGATACATAAATTTTGAAATTATTTAATAATAAATTTATATTATCGAAATAGAATAAATAATAAATATTCAACTACTATATAACAACTAGTTTCTAACTAAATTATTAAAAAATTCAACTAATTAATGGTTATTTTTCAACTAATTAAGAGCTATTTTTCAACTAATTAACAACTATTTTTCAATGGCTAACTCTGGGCAATGATGCATTCCTGCTATTTATTCACTCTGATCATTCGATTTCTCACCTTGTCCTGAGGATGAACCACATTAGTTGGTTTGAAACGTCGACAAAACACTAACGATGTGATTAATTCAGAAGACTAATATCTAACTTAATTAATGTTAATAATGAAATTTTTATGCCTCACCTTGCAATTTGAAGAGTACAAGGATACAAAATTTAATGGATTGAAGCATTGCAATGTCTTTATTTTATCACTAATATCAAAACTAGTAAGTGATAAATATAATACATGCAGTCAAAACACAGCCCATAATTCATGCAATTTGGACAAATAATAGTAGATTCTTTATTATATTCAATGTGGTTTTTTCTAGGTAACCAATATAGCAAATAGAGATCTATGCATGGTTACAATGTTTTGGAAAGAACGTTTAATATTTAAATAACTTGACTAGAGGTATCAGTTAAAATTTATTCTTACTCTAAAAAACATAAAAATGTGACAATTCTATAGCAGGAATAAACAAGAATCCAAAAATAAAAACCATTAGCAAAATTGAATGGACTTGAATTCACATAAGTTCTAAACATATACTAATTTTGTTGTTACTCTGCTAGAAATTCTTATGATCCCAATAGTACCTACAATTAATATATAAAAATATATCTATTAATCATAGAATTAAGCCTTAATAATTTTTTTATGATGTCTTAATTACATATCGATTATTCTTTTATATCCAATAATCACCAAAATGTAGTCGGAAAATAGGGAAATGTGCACAAGAATTGTGTGAAGTAAACGAGTCTGTTGATTATGTGTCGATTCACTGAATAAATGTTGAAAATATTATTTTATAATATTTGAAAATATATTTGTTAACCATAGAATTAAGTATCAATTAGGGTTTTACGATGTCTTAGTTACATATCGATTATTCTTTTATATGCGATAATCAATAAAATGTTGCTGAAAAACAATGAAATGTTTGCAAGTGTGTGAGGAAAACAAGTTTGTTGATTATGTTTCGATTCACGAAATAAATGGTGAAAATAATATTTTATAATATTGATAAATATGTTATTCTTAATCTTCTTACGACCAATAATCATTATATATGTGAAAAATGTGAAGATGCGGAGGAAGCTTCCATTTTGCAAAAGAAATATGTAAAGAGAAGTGTATGTAGGAGATCTGCACATCATTTCAATTTGCTATGAGGCATATTGGTTGCAAAAACTTACGCATGTCCTTCAATTGTTTACAAACAATAAATGTTATTATGCACTTGAACGGTGTGTTGATTACACATGAATTCACCGAATAAATGACAAAATGTGTATTTTATAATATCAATAGATATGCTTTTATTGATATGTTTGCAACCAATAATCATTACACAGTGTATTAGAGAAAATGTTATTAAGCATTTCAGTGATAATATGATTTCATATCAATTTGTTGAATAGATATTAAAATTACTTCTAAGCATTAATTAATTCTTCAATGCTAAGTTCCAACTCATTTGGAGTGTAATCAATATCCATCACTCCAAGTTTTTGCATATTACCAAACATTTATGTTTTGACACAATTTTTATATATATGCCAATGCTGCACACTTGTCCTTTCTGACATGCTCTAGTACTAAATGATTTCAAAAAATTGTATGTTACCTGTAATCATTAGAATGATTATGTAATATAATATGTTATAAATTCTAATGTTTAGTGGTAATCCTTTCTTCCGCACTAATTCTTCTATCAATAAAGAGAAATAGTCTTAATAACGCACTGTACAGATGTCTAGTATCTAGTATTAAGTGCATATGATAATGTGAATATCCTTATACAAATGTTGAGTGAGAATAATGGATTTATTTGTCTCAAAAATATTATCTTCCGGGGATGAGTTTATTTGTTTTGAACTAAGATGAACTTTCTCTAGCTTCTATCATTTAAAGACTAATATTGTGTGGAAGGAAGGTGTGCAATAGAACTAGGTGAAAGGAGAATGGATGCACAAGTACGGATGATCTGGACTTAAATAGGAACGCAATAAAATATAGATATAACCATAAAGACAGATATGCAGCGGAAATAATACTTCATTTCATTAATGGAAAATACTGAAATATGCTTACAAATAGAAATAGAAATAACCCAGCTAGGGTGATGGTAGCTTATCTCTGAGAAGAGATGTGTTGGCTACATGCCTCTGAACTGTTCCAAACTGTCTTTACAATGAGGCTTGAAGGCCTATTTATTATTGAGAAATAAATGGAAAACCCTTCACATTCCACAACCTAACCCTAGAAGATGAAACGCCAAATTGTGGGCCCCGTTTTGGGGTGAGTTGGACAGCCAACTTCCCGGGGTCGCAAATTGTTCGTATTATCTCCGTTTGACGCGCATGACAGCCTGTTGGAAAGATCTCTCCGAGGACTATGACGGAAAAGACGATTTTTATCAGAAAAATTGTTGGCAAGTAGATTTCCCAAAAAACGTCGTTTAGGGCCTCAAAACGGCTCCAGAAGTTCAGGACCTGAAAAACTGCTAAAAATAGTAAGTTGTGCTACAATTAAGGAAACTGAAAATGCTGAGAGAAAAAATGGTGGGGGTCCAGGTGGATTTGGCAGGTGGCCACCAAGATCCACCTAGATCATTCCTCCCCCCTTAGGAAGCAATGGTCCCCATTGCGTTGAGTTCCTCCATGAGATGAGTAAACTTTTGCTGAACTTGGTCCCTGGTGAGCCACTTGCCCTGGTGAAGGAGTTGGCCTTCTTTGACAACTCGATACAATTGGATATTATTTTGGCGAGTGTTCTTGACCTGTGTGTCCATGATCCGATCAGTTGCAGCTTGTTCCATGCAATCTGCATTTAATTCTGTGGGTGTGAGCTGTTCTGCAATGTCGGATGTGTCTAGCAATGGTGGAAAGTATGGCCGAAGGCGGTCCACATTGAACACTGGGTGTAGGCCAAGGAATAGGGGAATGCTGAGCTCAAATGCATTGTCTCCCACAGCCTTAATAATGGTGTAAGGACCATATCGGAGTGGTCTCAGTTTCCGATAGGCTCCAGTAATGCGTTCCTTTTGCAAATGCAACCAGGCTTTGTTGCCCACTTGAAACTTGTGTGGCACCCGATGTTGATCATGTCGCTGCTTGTACTTGGCATTTGACTTTTCTAGAATGTCATGGACCTGCTGGCGAATATGTTGGATGTGCTCAATGAAGCTGGTTGCCTTATCTATTTCAGACTGGACATGAGCTGAATCTGTGTGAGTAGTTGCAAGTGGCATGGCCAAATCAATGGGGCATAGTGGCTGGAATCCCAGGCCCACCTGAAAAGGGATGTGGCCCGTCGAGCTATGAAGAGCTTGGTTGTAGCTATGCTGAACATAGGGGAGGCTCTCGTCCCATGTGCATGGATGCTTTGAGTTGTACATGCGCAGAATGTGTACAATCATCCGATTGACAACCTCTGTCTGGCCATCAGTTTGAGGATGGAAGGCTGTGGACTTAGTGAGTTTGGTGTCCAGCATTGACCAAAGACTAGACCAAAATGTACTGAGGAACCGACTGTCCCGATCTGAGATGATAGACTGTGGGATCCCAAAGTGCACCCAAACTCGTTCAAAGAAGAGTTTAGCAGTGACTTCTGTTGTGATATTCTTCTTGCAGGCTGCCATAATGGCCATTTTCGAGAACCTGTCGACGACCACAAAAACACAATCATTTCCATGCTTAGTGGAAGGAAGGCCTGACATGTAATCCATGGAGATGGATTCCCAAGGTCGACTAGGGGTAGGCAGCGGGGTATAGAGGCCTTGCTTCTTGATGGTTGGTTTGGCAATGGCACAGGCAGTACATGATTTGATGTATTTCCCGACATCTTGTCGAAGATTTGGCCAATAGAAATACTTTTGCAGTACTGCCACTGTTTTCTCGACCCCGAAATGCCTAGCAGCCCGACTGTAGTGTGCTTCCCAAATCATCTTGGCACGCTCGCTTGAAGGAACACAAAGGTGACCCAGGTGGCATAACAGGGCATCTTGGAGATGAAAATCTGGAACATGTCGACCCCCCAAGAGTGTCTGGTATGTCTGGCCAAATTCTGGGTCGCTTTTGTAGAGAAGTGGCCAATCAAAAGTCTCGTGCCACAAGAGTTGAGCACAATGGTTAACGCCATGATTGGTGGTCGACTGAGGCAATCTGCAACATTATTGGTGCTACCCTTCTTATACTTGATATTCAAATGGAACTGTTGCAGATATGTAGACCACTTCTGATGGCGATCATTCTGCAATTTCCCTTGGGTCTGTATGAACTGCAGGGGTCGGTGGTCTGTGTGGATGACCGTTTCCTTCCCCAAAATGTAATGCTTCCATTGTCGGTAGGCCTGCACAATGGAATACATCTCTTTATCATAAGTGGGATACTTCCGGACTGTGTCTGAAAGTGTTTCACTGTGATATGCCACTGGATGCCCGTGTTGAGTAAGGACTGCCCCAATAGCATAGTCAGAGGCATCTGTCTCGACCTCAAATGGTTGTTGTAAATCTGGTAACGCGAGCACCGGTGTCGTGCAGAGGCGATCTTTCAACTCTTTGAATGCCTTCTGTTGAGATGCAGACCAGAAGAATTTCGCTTTCGCTCCTCCCTTAGTGACTTGACTCAAGCGCCAAGTGATATGAGAAAACCCCAACACGAACCTGCGGTAGAAGTTGGCAAGACCTAGAAAGCTGCGGAGCTCCGTCAGAGTGGTTGGAGATGGCCAATCCCGAATGACTTGGATCTTGGCTGGATCTACATGCACGCCCTGTTCATCAATAATGTATCCCAGATACTGAACCTGGGTCATGCCAAAAGTGCATTTCTCCAAATTGGCACATAGCTTGTGTTGCCGCAGTGTTTGAAGAACCTGTCGGATGTGGTGGAGGTGCTCTTCCCAGCTCTAGCTGAAGATTAGAATGTCATCCAAGTATACCACTACAAACAAGTTGGTGAATGGCCGCAAGATGCCATCCATTAGCCTCATGAAGGTTGCAGGAGCATTCGTCAATCCGAAAGGCATAACCAACCATTCGAAGAGGCCCTCTTTGGCATTGAAGGCAGTCTTCCACACATCAGAGGGTTCGATTGGTACCTGGTGATATCTTGACTTCAGATCGATCTTGCTGAAATATTTTGCCCCCTTTAGTTGGTCCAAGAGGTCATCAATCCGCGGGATCGGGTACCTATTACGGACAGTGATCTTGTTCAGTGCCCGATAGTCAATACAGAGTCTCCAAGTCCCATCCTTCTTCTATACCAACATGATCAGGCTCCCACAAGGTGATGAACTGAGACGGTTGTGACCTTTCTGCAACAGCTCCTGAATCTGCCTCTTGATTTCATCGTTCTCCAGAACAGAGCGTCGATAAATTGGTCCATTGGGTAGCGGCGCACCTGGGGTCAGATCGATGGAGTGCTTGACTTGACAGTGCAGAGGAACCCCTGCGGGGGAGGTGAAGATGTCCTTGTACTCCTTCACGACCTTATCCATTTGTAGTTGTCGTGCAGAGGGGTCTTGTCTGGAGGCCATGTCTACTGTCTTATTCTTTACTTGTGGGCGTATCATCATGAAAACAAATTTCCCAGTCTTGGAAATGAGCTTACTGCATTGTTTTGCAGTAATCAAAGAGATGGCGGTAGGCGGTGCTACCTCTGGTATCCTGTACAACTTATTTCCCAATGTAACAATAACAGCACGGGGCCTTGGTTCATACACAGTGTCTCGCTTCCACAAGTATGGTTGTCCTAATAATACATCACAAACTTCAAGGGGAGCAATGTCAGACAATACCTCATCCGTGAAGGGCTTGATTTTGTACAGAAGGCGACACTGCTGGCTCACACGAAGATCCCGTCCTTGGTGAGGCCACCCGATGGTGTATAGTTGTGCATGTGTTGTGGTCGGCAAGCCCAACTGCTTCACGACCTCTACCGAAATGAGGTTCTTTTGGCTCCCACTATCGACAATGAACTGTAGCGGGGAGCCCTTTACCCACATCTGGGAGTGGAAGAGACGCTCCTCCTCTTCTGGGTCTTCGGGTTCATTTTTCTGGATCTTTGCGGTAGCAACAGTGGCGTTGGGATCCACGTCAATGATCTGCTTCCCTTTGTCATCCCCCTTGTTGGGTTCTGACTCAGAGTCGGAACATGCATCTGATTCTGGAACCTTTAGTTCAGCCACCAGTGACTGCTTGGCTCGACACTCACTGGTGTTGTGAGTGGAGCTCTTATGGAACTCACACCATTTTCCCGTGTCCTTTTTCATCTTCGCGGCGCTGTTCTTTGCCTGCAACTTTGGCGGGTTGTCTTGGGCTGCTCCGCCTTGGCTTTCTCCTTTGTTCTATGTTTTAGCAGCACCTTTCCCTTGCTTCAGATTCGCAGATCCAAAGACCCGCTTCTTTTGTTTAAACTTCTGCTCGACCTTGACGGCATATCGATACGTTGTGCCGAGCGAGGAGATGTTCAAGAATTGTATTTCTTCCTGGATGTACTTGTGCAGGCAGTTGTGGTATTTGAGTATCAAATGCTGCTCCGTATCCTTGATACCCAACTTTGTGCAAAGGGTATGGAAAAGATTGGTGAACTCCGGCACATCTTGGTCCCTTCCCTGCTGCAACGTGGTCCATTTTATGTATTCATCCTCATAGCTTCCGACAGGGTAGTACTGCTCCTTGATGGCATCCCGGAATGAATTCTAGGTGGGTGCAGCTGAAAATAGTGAGCCAGTATTTTCATCCTTCTGCTCGCAGTAGGTTTCCCACTAGTCCTTGACGTGGGGGGCTGCTTTGAGAAGAGCGAAAATAATCTTTTCCCGACTTGAAAATTCATGAACAGAAAAATAACCCTCCAGCAGATTTAACCATTTATCTACAGCATCTGCGTCTATCTGACCCTCAAATATGGGGATTTCAAAATTAACTTGTACCTTAAAGGGCGTGGCATTTCCAGAGTAGCTGCTGGAAGCCAATGCGTCACTTCTGGGTAGCTGTAGAAGGATTTGGGCAAAACTGTCCATCATCGCGTTCCGTTGTCGCTCGAGGGCTTCTTCGAGCAAGATTTTGATAGGATCTCCTGCCCCCTCATCTTTCTTCTCATCCGCCATAGGAGGCCGTCGGGATCTGCGAGGCTGGTCTCGCAAAGGTTCGACCAGTTCAAGCCTTAACTCCTTATATCCCGACCTCGTTGGGGACATGCAAAGAAAAACAGAGAAAAAGTAGATTGCTCTGGTACCACTGATCCAGATTTAAATAGGAACGCAATAAAATATAGATATAACCATAAAGACAGATATGCAGCGGAAATAATACTTCATTTCATTAATGGAAAATACTGAAATATGCTTACAAATAGAAATAGAAATAACCCAGCTAGGGCGATGGTAGCTTATCTCTGAGAAGAGATGTGTTGGCTACATGCCTCTGAACTGTTCCAAACTGTCTTTACAATGAGGCTCGAAGGCATATTTATTATTGAGAAATAAATGGAAAACCCTTCACGTTCCACAACCTAACCCTAGAAGATGAAACGCCAAATTGTGGGCCCCATTTTGGGGTGAGTTGGATAGCCAACTTCCCGGGGTCGCGAATTGGTCGTATTATCTCCGTTTGACGCGCATGATAGCCTGTTGGAAAAATCTCTCTGAGGACTATGACGGAAAAGACGATTTTTATCAAAAAAGTCGCTGGTAGTAGATTTCCCAAAAAACGTCGTTTAGGGCCTCAAAACGGCTCCGGAAGTTCAGGACCCGAAAAACTGCTAAAAATAGTAAGTTGTGCTACAATTAAGGAAACTGAAAATGCTAAGAGAAAAAATTGTGGGGGTCCAGGTGGACTTGGCAGCTGGCCACCAAGATCCACCTGGATCAATGGATAATTATGGTAATACAATTCATAATACAAAGATACAGTTCAAGCTTTCATTGTGGTGGAATATGGATTATGGGATTGATGTGATATGTAAGAGCTACAGTACCAAGTCTATAAGGAAACCTCCACACTTTGCACAATCAAACCCTCTTTCACTAAGGTATGCAGGAGAGTTGTGTGGAGAGACAATGCATGCATCTTCGCTTTGATAGATGCACTAATGTGTTTTGAACTAAGATGGGTTTTAAGTAGATTCAATCATTTGAAAACAAGTATTATGCAAAAGGATGGTGTGCAAGAGAGCTATGTGGGGGGAAAATGCATGTGGAAGTATGACACATTGTAGCAGAACAATTCAGAATACAAAGATCTATATTAATCTTTCCTTGTAGAGGATGATGGCTTTCATTGTGTGAGATAGATGTGCTATGTAAGAGATAGAGTATTGTGTCTAAAAGTAAACCTCCAGACTTCGCATAATGAAATCTTGTTTCATTGAGGTATGAGGGGGAACTATGTGGGGGGAGAATGCATGCAAAAGTCTAGAACATCATGGAACACTTGTATTTTTTTTTACTGTGCACAATTGTTCTACCGCACAAACCACAAATTAAAAAAATAAATTTCATTTAGTTTTGTAGTCTTTAGTGGATTTGATAATGTGAATTCCCTTATACAAATGCAGAGTGAGAATATTAAATTTATTTGTCTCAAAAATCTTCACTTTGAGAGATTCTCTAATGTGTTTTTGAACTTAGATGCAATTTCATTGGCTTCAATCATTTACAAGCTAGTATTGTGTGGAAGGTATATGTGCAGGAGAAATGTGGGGAGGGAGCATGTGTGCAAAAGTACGAAACATTGTGGAAGAATAATTTTGAATATGGATATATGAATCAATCTTTCATTGCGGAGGAAGATTTATTCCATTGTGCAGGATTAATGTGCTATGTAAGAGCTAGAGTAGAACATCTATAAGAAAACCTCCACACTTCGCACAATAAATGCCTCTTAGACTAAGGTATGCAGGAGAATTGTGCAGAGAGAGGAAATACATGTAGAAGTGAAAAACATAGTGGAACACTTGTTTGGCCACACAAATCAAAAAAAAAATCATCTAATGTTGGACAATAAGTGTTTAATTAACAAATGCTCAAATAAACCTAATTTTTATGAAACTTTCATGATTAGAAAAATTAGCGTGGATAACCTAACGGAATTTTAACAAGTAATGTGTTTGTATTTGCATTTGTTAACTTTTTTATTGTCTAGAGAATCGATGGTGCATAATATCAAGTCAAAAATTAGTACTGTGTGGAAGGAAGGTTGGCGAAAGAACCATGTTGAGGGAGAATCCATACAGAAGTATGGAACATACTGGTAGAACAATTTAGAATGCAGAGATATGGAATGAAACCTTTGTACTTCACATAACGAAAGCTTCCTCTGCTATCATTTTACCTTCCTCTTTGTGTGGCGGGAACATGTGCAAGAGAATTGCGTGGATAGAGAATGCACACAGAGCATTCTTTCATTGTGGAGGAATGAAACTTTTATTCTACAAGATTGACGTGCTCGTGGTTGACGGCCATATAGATTAATACAAGGGTGGAAATATCCATGGAGATGTCATATTTCCAGTTTGCAATGAGCCTCGCCATGGTGGCATCTATGTTGTTCTCGATAGCAACCCCAATTGGGTTCAATATCCAAAACGTAAAAGAGTAGGTTGCATAAGAAAGGAAAGAGGATCATTGCATCATCCTAAACAGAGCTATTCCCATGGATATCATAGAAAAAATATTGTACATACACACCATCCACAAGGCTCTCCACGAATTTCCCTCATTCTTTGCAACGTCATTTTCTATGCCTTCGAACATAAAGTGGAACTAGAACACTGATATCAACAACACGCTCTCTACTAGATGGCACCTAGATGCAGATGATGCTCCTTCCTATTTTAGATTTATGACTTTCTCCACATGCCTGTTGGCTTTCCGATTCTAATTAGCCCACAACATCGTGCAATCTACTAACATTGTCATAAGGTATCAAAAAGCTTTCCATTGTGCAGATAGTTTTGTGCGGAGATCTTTCATTGTGCAAACATATTTCAGTATGTGGAGATCTTTGTGTGGAGAGATTTCATTATGCGGAGAGCTTTATTCAGAGATATATCATTTTGTAGAGATCATAACGTAGAGAGGTTTCATTGTGCAAAGTGTTTTGTGTGGGTAGATTTCATCGTGCAAACAACTTTCATTGTGAGAAGTTTTCTCCACACTCTATACAACCTTTAATCAACTAATTAGATGTAGAGGCAAGGATTATGTTGCATTGCAGCTATTACCCTTGTCACATAAATCCTTCCATTTCAACTGAAGTTGGTCATTAATGTCAATAAGTGATTTTGGGTAGAAATTTAATCTTATATTATTATTAAGACATTTTTAATATTGTTATCTATAAAAGTAAAAATTTCATTTAATTCATTGTTATATTTAAAATTATATCGTTAACATATATTTTTTTCATATTTCAAAATTTTTTATACAAATTTTTTATACATTACTTTTCTTCTAAATAGCCTTAATACCTTCTCTTTTTTAAATCTTATAATTCACATAATTCTCATTTCAATTTGCATCTACTTCTCTAGATTAGTTGATGGTCCTCCCACGCGTATCAATTGCACAAACTCTTTTATACTTATACGTCAAGTACTATATCATCCTTAATATATCATTAGCCTTAGCTACACGAACTTTGTAAAATTTACCTTTAACCATGTACTAGTTTATGTTTTACCTAAATCTATCTAATTAAATCTTCTGTTTCATAATCCTAAAGATGTAACCATCCAATAAAGTCTTTCAAATATCCCCTCTTTTATTTATCATAAATTTTTATTTCAAACTATTTACTAATAATCCACCACCAAACAGATATATTTCCTAAAATAAAACATTTAAATAAACTTTAACTAAAACCTTTTATATATATATATATATATCAAAAGCTCTTATTTATTAAAATGTAGAGAAATGGTGTATCCATTTTTCTTTGGTAATATTAACAATAAAAATTAAATACATTTTTAAAATATAAACCCATTTAAAAAAAGGAAATGCATTTTCAGTATATTAGATATTTTTAAAGTTAATTTAAAAAAACATTATAACCAACATATGTGTACATAACTTTTATATTCACTTTTATTTTTATAAAATTATATTTTGAAAAATATAAAAATATTCTATTTTTTATCATATTCATTTAAATTTATTATTCGCGAGTGTATATACTACTAAAAGAAAATAGAATTACTAAAGTTAATCGTCTCTTTCGAAAAGTGCAAACATTAAATATTATAAATTATTCAATGAATCCACATCTTTAGAACATTTACAGAGCTTTAAATGATCCAGGCAAATGTAAATCCTTTCATAACAATTTTATTCGAAATAAAATGGCAAAGAATCAACCACCCATATGAATTTTCATTTTAATTTTATTTAGACGGATATAATGGAAAATATGGCTCTCTAGAAATGTGTTTGTTCAAATAAGAGTTTCATCCAAAAGGCTATGGAAGGAATGCTAACTATAGGCGGCCAAATAAAATATTTAGAAAATACAATTTGATAATGATTAGTTATGAGATAAGAATAAATATTTTGATTTATTATTGTGACAAATTTATAAAGGATTTGAAGTATTGAATTCTTGTAAAGTAGTTTAAACCTTATCGTTTTTATTTAAAAAATAGTTATATAATAAATCTTGAAAGTTAAAAAGGAAATACAAAAAGCTAAATGACCACATTCGTTTTATAGGTGATTGCAAAACTAGCAATTGGATTCACGTCTCATTCGGTCTTTTTCATCTTCTTGTAAATCAATCTTATTTTGCAAACCAAAAACCTCTTCTTTCTCACGTCATTGTGAACCTTTATATATGATTTGTTTTAAATATTTTGCTTTTCAAACATTTCATGGGTATAGTAATTAAAGTTTCCTATTTCTTGTAAAGAATATGTTTTTCCAGAAATCAAGATCTTTCAAGGGTTTTACTTATGGTGAGTTATTGGTTTGGGATGAAATATCAATGTGTTTCATGAATGCAATTTATTTTACTTAATTTTTTGAATATGTTTTTTTTCTTTCAAGATAGTTAAATATTGCTACTTTAATAACCTTTTTAATTGTTTTTCTCATTTATGCCCAGAAATATTTATATTATTTTCTCTTTTCTTTCAATATGGTTAAGAAATATTTATATTATTTTCTCTTTTCTTTCAAGATGGTTAAGAAATATTTATATTACTTTCTCTTTTCTTTCAAGATGGTCAAACATTGTACTCTCAATAACCTTCTTAATCTTTTCTATCTATACCTAGAGATATTTATATTATTTTCATTTGTATTTGAGAGATTTACTTCTGCACCCTCCATTATTATTTTTATATATTTACATTATGGGAAAAAGGTGGCCATTGCAAACACCCTAGTCTAGAGATATAGCTTGAGTGTACTATTATTTATAAAAATTACTTGCAAAAGTCTATGGAAGACATGTTCACTATAGGTGGTCAAAGAAAATATAATTCTATAAATATCAATTATGATATAATAATAAATGTTTTAATTTTCTATTATTACATAAGTTTATAAAGGATTTAAGGTATCAAACTCTTGTAAACTAGTTGCAACCTTATTGTTTTTATTTAGAAAATAGTTATATAATGAAGGTTGAAGCTAGAATTTGTACATGGATAAAAAGGAGAAGGAAATATAGAGTAGAGGTTGGAGTTTTGTGCAACATAGGAAGTTGCCATGTTCAATGCTTAAATGGCACAATTTTTTTTATTTTTATTTTTTATCGGAGATCAAGAACAAGTTATTAGATTCACCACTCCTTATGTAGATCTTGTCTTTTATTCTTCTCGTGAATGTAATGATCTTCTTTTGTGAATTTAAATCTTTTATTTCTTAAGTCATTGTGAACAACTATATATGATTTTGTTTCATTCATTAAAAAAATATATGGCGGGTAAGTTTTTTTTATTTTCTTTATTACTATCATGAAATTAATCTCATGTATTGTATGTTTTTTATATGTTATAGAGAGGAATCAAGATCTCTATTAGAGAAACTTTGACGTCTAAAATGGGCCTAGGAAATATTATAAAATAATAGTGGAAATAATAGAATAATGGAAAAAAGAAAAAACAACTTTTTCAACTTGTATTTTCAACTTATCTCCTTACAATTTTACTCAAACTTCAAGCGAGAGCACTTGTTGGATGGAAAATTATTTTTTTCATCCAAGGAGCACTCATGTTGCATACTTTTGATGGACCCTATTAGATAAAAACATTGAAATACATTGAAAAACTTGATTGCAATCATGTTTTTCGTGTATTTCACATTTTTCAAGTAGTAGGGTCGATCGAAAATATGCAACATGGTTACATCATAGATGAAAAATTGAATTATGCATCTAAAAAGTGCTCCCGCTCGAAAATTAGGTAAAATCGTACAGAGATAAGTTGAAAATACAAATTTAAAATGTAGTTTTTTTTTTTTTACTCCAAAAATGGTGAATCATCCCTCATGGTTGACATCATCATATTGAATCTTAACGGTTCTTATAAGGTTGATTTATTTTGTATATATATATATATATATATATATATATATATATATATATATATATATATATATATATATATATATTTATATATATAAAATTTATATAATGCCAATGGTTTCATATTGTTGTATTATTGGTTTTGAATGAATATATCAATGTGTTTTATGAAGGAAGCTCATTTCATTTAAATTTATCCAATAGGTTTCTTTCTTCCAATAAGGTTAAATATTGTGGTTCCCAATAACCCTCTTGAATTTTTTCTCATATATGCCAAGGAATACTTATAAAATTTTCATTAATATTTGAGATATTTAAATTTTCATTTTCCACTATTATTTTAATGTATTTGTACCATGGAAAAAAGGTGGCAATTAGATATATCATGGTCTAAAGATATAGTTTGATTGTACTATTATCTCTTGTATTATTTCTCCAATATTTTATTAAATTATCAATCTTTAAACAGGACATTTGAATGTCAATTAAAAGAATTTTTGTAAGGTAACTTAGAGGAACTATTACTGTGCCTATTTTGAGGTTCACCCCCTAGGAACAATATGGGGAATTTCATTTATTTTTTCACTATTGTTAGTGACCAAAGTGAAAGATTTATTTCCCCTAATAAATGGAAAAGGAATTTTCTATGGTATTTTAATGAAGTGAGTGATCTGAAAATGAATATCTTAGATTACTTTTAAGGTATTATAGACTCATGTGCATGGATTTGCCTATATTACTTAGTGCAATGGATTGATAAGATCACGAATAACATAGAGAATGAAGAAATTAGACAATGAAGTAGTTAAAGAAACATAATAGACAAACATGCATAACACAACAAGTTTAATATGGAGTTCACCCAAAACTCTTGGGCTATGTCTCCTGGTCCAGCCTTCGATGGTGACCTCCCTATTATGTCTTCAAGAGCAGAGTTTTAGAAAATGTGAGCTCAATTTCAGTCTCAACACAACAGATACAAAATAGCAGGAGTTTGCTTGAATCCCTCAAGCCTCTCTGCGTACACAGACTCTTTCTCTCCTTCTTTGGCTCTGTGTTCTCTCTATCCCAGAACTTCTTATCTCTGTCTCTATCAGTCTGTGGCTTTAAATCCAATCGATGTTGTCTGTTCGTTTCCCCTTCTCGGGCTCTCTAGCTCCCAGCCTCTGTCAGCTTCAATCCCCCTCTGAGCGCTAACAATCATTGCTAAACGCCTTTAGGGATGGTGGCCACCTGTTTTGTAATGGAATGGACCATCGGTGCCTTTGAAATCCCAAAAATGGTCGTTCTCTATTTACACAAAGAATACACAGAAAACCTGTAAAAATCTGCCCAAATGCAGCCTATCGGACTTCAAAAATCATTAATTTCGCCTTATATCCTTTCAGATTCGTCTTCGGGCACCATCACAAGTAATCGTTGATCAATGACTATTATTGATTTCAGGTGGCTAACACATATAGAGATTACCCACCCGAAAAGGGTGGTTTTCTCTCTCCAGCGCCAAGCCACGTGGCAGCCATTGTATGGGCTCGGGCGGAGCCTGGCCAAAATCACTTACCGCCTATGGCCCGCCCAAAATCTCACTCATTTCGAAACTTAAAACATATATCGTTGCGTCTAAAAACCCTTTCGGGTCCGTTAAATCACCCAATTCGTGTTTCCTTTGGTTTTTGTTTATTTAATGAAAACATAATTTTACATAGAAAAATCCCTTTTTACAGATCTCAAAATATATTAAATTTCCTCTATAATCTCGTCGGGTCCGGCTATCGTCGTCGCATGTATCGGCACCACACCTTTTTGTTACTCTGATGCGATATTGTGATATCGCAATCACACATCGCTTAGTCCCTGGGCCTTTGTATAAGTGCTCCACTATATATTGCCGATGCAATATTGTGGGTTAACCTGGGCCGTCGATCTGCGCTTGATCGACAGTCCTCATTAACTCGCGCCGATCGCAATTGCAACTCCCTTATGGTAGCCTTCGATAGCCTCTGATAGCCATTGTCGATTGTGATATGTCGATCAGATCTGGACCATTGATTGGCAAGATTCGACGACTCCTATGCAAAGTTATTTAAACCGCCGATACTCTATTTTTCCACTATTTCTTCATGTTTTTTCACTCTGATAGTGTAATCCACCATTCCTAAGAGTTCTTCTTTTGTGATAGTTTTGATCTTTAGAAGACTTTGAAGACTTAGAGGGTTTTCTAGGATCCAATTTGGATCACGCCTTCCCATTGAAAAATCTTTTGGACCACCAAAAGTTGGTTTTTAAGCATCAATCAAGTGAGGATACAACTTCTTCACTTGTCCAATCTCTATCCATCTTGCACTACTTGGTTTCGAACCTTTGAGTCCAGTTCTCAAGTATTCAACATCCCCTCTGCTCGTAGTTCTCACCTTCCTGTCCAGAACTATGTCTTTCTGAAACTCATTGAGATATTCAGGCAACAGATTATCAATAGAAGGCAACTGACCTTGCTCTTCGGGATCTTCAATCAATGAAGGTTCATATAGTTTCAAGTTCTATGCATTAATGACTAAATAGATATGCATATAAGTTGGAAAATCAAGGCGAAAAACGTTCTCACCAATTTTCTCAAGTATCTTAAAAGGCCCATACCTTATTGGCTTCAGCTTCTTACCTTCACCTTGCATTCTATCTTTGCTGATGTACAACCAGACTTGATCACCAACTTGGAAGCTATGCTCAATTCGATGCTTATCATGCCTTGCCTTGTACTTGGTCTGGCTTCTCTCCAGCTGTTCTTGCACTATCTGGTGAATTTCTTGGATCTATTCAATGAACTTGGCTGGTTTGTCCACATCACTGTGTCCATCAACTGCTATATCTTACTAAAGACAAAATCCAAGGGAGACCTTGGTGTAAAACTAAAACAAGACTCAAAAGGAGATCTCTGTGTAGAAGAGTGCTTGGCACAGTTGTAAGCATGTTGCACATAACACAAATGTTCATACCAAAGCTTGGGATGTTTGTTGCAATAGCTCGTGAAAAACTGGGTCACTATCTTGTTCACCACCTCTATTTGGCCATTTTTTTGTGGATGAAATGTTGTGCTCTTCTTCAATCTGGTGTCCATCAACTCCCATAGACTTGACCAAAACTTCCCAACAAATTGGGAATCTCGATCAGATATAATAGAAGTGGGTAACCCAAAATGAACCCATACATGCTGAAAGAACAACTTTGCTATTTGTTCAGCTGTAATCTGCTTGTTACAAGGTATTAAAATACACATTTTGTTGAACCTATCCACAATAACATATAAATAGTCATGACCTTTTCTAGATTTTGGCAACCCCCCAACAAAGTCCATGGAAACACTTTCCCAAGGACGAGAAGGAACTAGAAGTGGTATGTACAAGCCTAATTTTCTATTGCTGGGCTTGCTTTTAGCACACATGGTACACCCTTTAATATATCTAGAAATTGTTTCATGCATTCTTGGCCAATAACAAAACCTTTGCAACTGTGCAATTGTTTTACTTACACCAAAATGACCTGATATAAGAGAAGTGTGTGCTTCTTGGATTATGCTAAATCTTTCAGTTTGTGGAATGCATAACTTTCCCAAATGATACAAGAGTTGGTCCTTAACATAATAATCCAATTCTTCTACTTGTTTGCCATGACTTAAAGTTGCATATACATCTTTAAAATCTATATCTTGAGCATATTGTTCAATGTAGCTTTCATGCATTACTGAGTTATGCTTAAGTATAGTAGATGCATTTATGATTGGTTTGGACAACATATCTGCAACTTTATTGTGTATGCCCTTCTTATATCTAATGACTAGATGAAACTGCTGTAGAAAACCCATCCACCTATAGTGTCTTGATTTCTGCAATTTAGTTTGTGAGTGCAAATGCTAAAGTGGTTGATGATCAATATGTATAACTGTTTCTTTGCCCATTAAGTAATGTTTCCACTTTTTCACACTCTATACTAATGCATACAATTCTTTATCATATGTGGGATAATTAACTACTGTAGAATTAAATGTCTCAGAATGATAACATATGGGTTTACTGTGTTGCATCAACACTGCTAGTACTGGTGTTGTACTAATTTTTTCTTTTAAGGTGTCGAAGGCTTTCTGTTGTTTTCCTCCCCACAAAAACACCTTTTTCAATCCTGTTAAAACATGTAAGGGAGCTACAATCAAGGAAAAGTTAGCAATGAACTTTCTCCAATATTGTGCTGCTCCTAAGAAGCTCCTAAATTATGTAGTAGATTCAGGTTTAGGCCAGTTCACAATGACTTCAACCTTAGAGGGATCTGTCTTTAATTCACCACACACTACAATATGACCCAAAACATCTAGAGTCTACTTTACATGCTTCAAATGTTCTTCCCATGTTTTACTAAAAACAAGAATGTCATCTAAATATACAATTACAAAATCATCAATAAAAGGTTAGAGTACATTATTCATAACTCTCATGAAAGTGGCAGGAGCATTAGTTAAGCCAAAAGGCATAACCAGCCATTCATACAACCCTTGCTTTGTTTTGAAAGCAGTCTTCCATGAATCTTGTTCTGCTACTCTGACCTGATGATAGCCACTACGCAAGTCCAAATTGGAAAAGTAAACTGCTTCTTTCAGCTGATCTAATAGATCATCAATGCAAGGAAGAGGATAACGATTCTTGATCTCTATTTTATTCAGTGCTTTGTAATCAATGCACATCCTCCACGACCCATCTTTCTTCCTCACCAACAAGATTGGAGATCCGCATGGTGATGTGCTTGGTCTTATGAACCCTTTCTCGAGCAGCTCCTGTAGCTGCTTCTTGATCTCTGCATTCTATAAAGCGGATAACCTGTAAATTCCGATGTTAGGCAATGGAGCATCTTGCTGCAAGTGAAGATCATGTACAATTTCCCTTTTGCGTGACAGAGCTTTAGGTTCTTGAAATAGGATATCATATTCTAAAACAACTTTTTCTAAATCAAATTTTTTTTTAGCATCACAGCCCTCAAATACATTGGTTTTATCAGGGTTCTTTTCCTTTACAACGATTAGTAAAAATTGCTTGCATGAGTTTACAATTCTTTTCATTTGCCCTGAATTTATGAGGGAGTAATTATTTTTGAGTTTATGAGCTCTTACAATGTATTCTATTCCATCTTTAGTGAGTTGATACTTATTTTCAGCTTTATAGAAAACGGCTTTTCTATCATACAAGTAAGGACTTCCTAAAACAATTCCACATATATCCAAGGGAACTATATCTAACTCAACCTCATCTACAAATGCTGACCCAATAGCAAACCTAAGTTTACATTGTCTAGTCACTTGTAGCTTTGCTTTATCACATACCCAACCTAATGGATATGGCTTCTTGTGAGGTGTGGTTAGTAATCCCAACTTCTTTACAATTTCTGCAGAAATCAAGTTTACTTGTGATCCACTATCAAATAAAGTATCAATATTTTGATGCTTGGAAATAACTCTAATATGAAAAATCTCATGTATTTTCCTCTCATTTTCTTCATTATCAATAGATTATGTAGAATTACTAGTAGATGCTTCAGAATTTTTACCTTTTATACCTGTGGCTGTGACTGTTGTTTCATCACTTCAGTCTAACCCTAAATCTTTCTGAATAGTAGCAGCAGCCTTCTTCTTCTTGCCATCGAACTTCTTGGGTTTTAGCTTCGGATGCAATGACCAGCAATGTGCATCATCATGTCCATCCTTCTTGCAGTGAGTGCATGAAGGTTTGTCTTTCTGTATAGCATTTGCCTTCCTCTCTTTCCACTTGATCTGAAAATGAAGATCTTAGATTATTTTTAAGGTATTACAGACTCATGTGCATGGATTTACCTATATTACTTAGCGTAATGGATCGATAAGATTGCGAATAACATATACAATGAAGCAGTTAAAGAAACATAATAGACAAACATGCATAACACAACAAGTTTAATATGGAGTTCACCCAAAACTCCTGGGCTATGTCCCATAGTCTAGCCTTCAGTGGTGACCTCTCTATTATGTCTTCAAGAGTAGATTTTTACAAAATGTGAGCTTAATTTGAGTCTTAACACGACATATACAAAATAGCAGGAGCTTGCTTGAATCCCTCAAGCCTCTCTGAATACACAAACTCTTTCTCTCCTTCTCTAGCTCTATTTTCTCTCTGTCCCAGCACTGCTTGTCTCTGTCCCTGTCTGTCTATGGCTTTAAAGCCAATCAGCACTGTCTGTTCGTTTCCCATTCTCGGGCTCTCTGGGTCCCAGCCTTTGTCCACTCAAATCCCCTCTGAGCATTAAAAATCATTGCTAAATGCCTTCAGGGATGGTGGCCACCTGTTCTGTAACAAAATGGACCATCGGTGCCTTTGAAATCCCAAAAATGGTCATTCTTTGTTTACATAGAGAATACATAGAATACCTGTAAAAATCTGCCCAAATGCAGTCTATCGGACTTCAAAAATCATTAATTCCACCTTATATCCTTTCGGATCCGTCTTCGAGCGCCATCTCAAGTAATCATTGATCAACAACTATTATTGATTTCAGGTGGCTAACACGCATGGAGATTACCCACCCAAAAGGGGTGGTTTTCTCTCTCCAGTGCCTAGCCACGTGGCAGCCAATGTATGGGCTCGGGCGGAGCCCAGACAAAACCACTTACTTCCTACGACCAGCCCAAAATTCCGCTCGTTTCGGAACTCAAAACATATATCATTGCATCTAAAAACCCTTTTGGGTCTGTTAAATCGCCAAATTTGTGTTTCCTTTGGTTTTTGTTTATTTAGAAAAAACACAATTTTACATAGAAAAAACCCTTTTTATGGATATCAAAATATATTAAATTTCCTCTATAATCCCGTCAGTTCTGGCTATCGTCATCACATGTATCGGCCCCACTACTTTGTGTTACTCTGATGCGATATTGCAATATTACAATCGCACATCGATTAGTCCCCGGGCCTTTGTATAACTGCTCCACTATATATTGCTGATGTGATATTGCGGGTTAACCTGCGACGTCAATCTACGCACTTGATCGACGGTCCTTATTGACTCGTGCCGATCGCAATCGCAACTCCCATATGGTAGCCTGCAATAGCCTTCGATAGCCATTGCTGATTGTGATATGCCAATCGGATTTGGACCATTGATTGGCCAGATCCAACGACTCCTGTGCAAAGTTGTTTAAACCGCTGATACTCTGTTTTTCCACTATTTCTTCATGTTTTTTCAGTCCCGATAGTGTAATCCGCCATTCCTAAGAGTTCTTCTTTTGCGATAGTTTTGATATTTAGAAGACTTTGAAGACTCAGAGGGTTTTCTAGGATCCATTTTGGATCAGTGAGAGAGAAAAACACACACTTGTTTTATTTCAATAGGGTCCTTATTTTAAAAAATTTGACCTAGTTACTCAATATTTTTAAATTCTATATTTTTCCAACATCTAACTCAATTTTTGCATTCATAGTTGTGAGGTATGCTCCATTTTATTTCTCTTGTTACATGGTTATCCAAAAGTTATGTCTGACGTAGATAAATGTTTGAAATTCCTTCCTAAATTTTGAGAAGAAGATGATGATAACCTTGCACAACATTTGGATGATTTTCATCGTTGTATTCATCAGCTTGAGGTTTTCGATGAGGACGTATTGATGAAACTTTTTATGGTTTCCTTTGAAAGGGATGTAATAAAACGGTATAGAAGTATACCTACTTCCATCATTTGATCATTAAAATATTTTCATTCTATCTTTCACACTTACTATAGAAGGACATATCTAACAAAGATCCTTTGGAAATATTGTTATGATGAAGTCATGGAAGGACACCATGATGGTGAAAATATAGCATTTAGAGGACATATTCTACAATAGTGAAGATAGATATAAACCTAAAGAGCTCTAGGAATTATGTTTATCTTCCTTTGATCCATTAAATCAATGTTTAAATGAGCAAGTTGTTGATTCAAGAAATTGTCAAAAAATTATTTTATAGAAAAATATGAACCAAGTGTTTTATTTGCTTTATCAAAATGTCATACAAACTAATATATTAAAAGAATATAAAGGCACATACTTGCATTCTAAAGAGACTAACTTTTTTATAAATATTATTGGCATTGGTAAATCTTTTAATTCTTTCTCTAACATCAATAGCAAAGACATATGTAAAGAAGTACATAACATACTAGATGTGCCTAGATGTATTAGACAATAATCAATTTAAGAAGATACTCTTAAAAAATGTTGTTCAGACATTAAAATACCTTTCAATGCCACAAAATAATTTATATGTGATGATGTTTTCAACTCTTGAGAAAATCGTTGTTATTGATCTCAAAGGTTATTTATCTAAATGCGATAATGATATAGGCTTAAAGAACGTCGCAGTATATTTCCAACAAGGCATGGATCACCCTATAACTCCTCTTGGTTGAGGATATATGAATTTCTTAAGTCAAAAGATGGATTTTAGGCCTTAATGAAGTCGACCCCCTTGAAAAATAGGTCGGCCCGAATAGATGTGAAGTTGGCCTTGGTTGGCAGTAAAAAATGCCTATAAATAGGTCTTCTCCTCACTCAAATTGGAAGGGAAAATGGTGAAGAAAATAATAAAAATTATGACCTATTGATGACTGTTTTAGAAAGGTCCATACCTCATGAATCAAGGGGTTGAGAAATATTGAATGGATAAAAGTTTGAATGTTTTTTTGGTTCTAGTTAGGGAATTTTTGAAGATTATTTTGATCAGTCTTTGAAGTGCATTTTTGGAGCAGTTGTGAGACCTAATTCAAGCCTATTGCAACACTAATTTTTGGCCTGCTTTAGCTGCATTTTGGCCATATTACAGTGGAATAAAACCTCAGATTCAACCCTTTGAAACCTTTGTTTCGACCTTGTGCCAGCTTCACTCACGACCTTTGCAACCCTAGTCTTGCCCTATTTTGGAGTCAATTTTAGGTGTTGATTTGAAGCATGTTTTGAAGCCTATCTTGGAGACTTCTTGGAGCAGAACTCAACCTTGCTTGATGGTTCTTTTGGAATGTTTTATAAACATATTTATGATCTAATTAAAATGATGAATTGAAAACCTTTAAAGAGAGGAATGTACAAAAGGTTGAGGGATTGTTGACAGGTTGGTGCCTGAAGAGGATTGTTTTCCTCATTCTATTGTCATGTTGGAGCTTGGGCTTGCTCAAGAGGATTGGTGTTGTCGCTCTATTTCCAGGTTTGGTGCCTAGGATTTTAAAAAAGGATTGGTTTCCTTATTTGATCAGTTGGAGCCTAAATTTGTTAAGGATGATTAATGTACTAATCATTTTAATTTGAGCTATAATATATAAACGTTTTCTTCATCTTTTAATTCTTGTGTCCTGGCATGGTTTATATTTTGTAATTGTAACCTGTTTTAAACTAGAAAAATTAATAATTGAATGAAATATTGATTCAACATGTCTTAATATTTGTAACAATTAGTGTCAGTCCAACTTCTTCATATCACTTAACATCTAGAAGAATGTTTTTCCGATCACAATGGAATGTAAATAAGCACTTCAATTCCCTCACTTTTATGGAACAAATTTTACATTTTGGAAGATTAGAAAGAAGTACTACGTGACATCTCTCTATGTTGAAGTTTGGAAGTCAGTTATAGATGGATACAAGATCCCATATCCTCTTCCAAAAAACTAGGATGGGAATAAGGCATAGGTAGAAAATGATTAGGCTTTGAAATTTATAGCAAGTGGTCTATCAGATTCAAAATTCACCAAATTTATGTGTTTTGAATAAGCTAAAGAGATGTGGGACAAGATTAATAGTGTCTAGGCAGCATATGACTAGGTAAAGAAGGAAAAGGTTCAAAATTCAACATACAATTTGAAAGTATAAAAATGAATGATGAAGAATATATTTATACCTACTAACTCTAAGTAGATGAAGTAGTTAACTTTATCAAAGGGTTGGATGAAGAAATGAAATAAAGAGAATTGTCCAAATGTTTTTGATATCTCTTCTAGATCATTTTGATGCTAAAGTTTTTGACATAAAAGGATTAAAATATTTTGATACTTTATCAATGGATGAGCTTCATGTATTTCTTACAACATATGAGGTCATGTCCATAAATCCAACCCTAAGGAAGCTACATTCAAAAAATTAGTCATGAAGAAAAGGAAAGACAGGTGATTTCTTTAGTGACGAATCTCACACGTAAATGGTAAATCTTGTCAAGAGGCTAAGGAAAGGATCCAATATTAAAGGTAAGTTACCTCTCATTTGTTTCAAATGTGTTAAAAGAGGACATTATGATGACAATTTTCCTTTTAAATATGACAATGATGATGAAGAAGACCCCAAGAAAAGGGTGCTCAAAAGGGGAGGCTTAAAAAGAATAATTTATTCTCCTAGCAACATAGTGATGTCTCTAAAAAATAAGATCTTAACGAAAACAAATGAATAATATTAATGTCTTTTGCAAATGGGGTAGTAGAATCAAAAGAAGAAGAAAGGATAGAAAACATGGGTTAATTGGAAGCATAATTTATTAGTGCCTTAGAAAAAAATGATAGACTCATAAGGAAGAATGAGAAGTTAACCAAAGGTATCATCTCTTTAAAAGTTGAGAAAGAGAAAGGTAAGTGAGTATAAGTCTTGAGGAATAAAATAGAAGAAAAGGAAGAGATATGTCAAAAGCTAGAAGCTAAACTAATATCCATGAAAAAAACTTGGACAAGCTCAACAAAAACTTGAAGAGCTCCCAAACTCTAGCCACCATTCTCAACTGTCAAAGGTAACCATATGAAAATTCCTTGCTTGGTTATATAGGTGAATGATTTAGCTCATAAAATGAAGATCCTAGTACTCATCTGGAAGGAAAGTTTGAAAGATTCATTAAAAGAAATGTTGAAAATCCCGAAAAATTTGTCAGTGTCATCTAAGGGTCCCCTCACAATCCTCATAGCAGTCCAACATGAAAAGTAGATTAACCAAAGAGTGGGACTTCAAATACAAAACACTCCCTCAAAAGAAAAGACTCATCAAGGAAATCTTATACTAATAAGTATTAAACTATATTCTTTGGTCATTACTTCTTATGTAAAAAATTTGGTCATCGGGAAAAATAACACAAAGCTTATAACACTAATCATTGATATCCAAAATTTAATGTTGTTGACAATAAAAGCCAACACTAGATCAAAAATCATAATTCTTTTTCTCCTCTTTCCAAGTATAATACAAAATGTTACAGGTGCCACAACCTAGGTGATGAAGCACAAAAATGCTTACTAAAGTCAAGAAAATGATTCTGGAAAAGGAAAACTAAAGAATTTGCACCTAATAAATGTGGGTTAGTTATCTATGTTGAGAACAAGGAGAGCTAGTGGTTTGTTGATAGTCTATGCTCTAGGCACATGAAAGGAAACTAGAAGAAGTGCATCTCTTTAAGCAAAGAGAAGAAAGGAAATATGACCTTTGGAGATAATGGGTATGCTAGAATTTTTGGAATAGGCACCATGATTCTCAAGAAGAACAAGGGAAAAGAACATAATAAATTATATGTTAAATGCCTTAAGAACAATCTTTTGAGCATCATCCAAATGTGTGATCAAGGATACGATCTCATTTTCCATTCTAAAGATTGTGATATAAGGAGATCATATTCGGAAAGTATCATAGTAAAATGGCTAAAAAAAAAAAAATGTATACATTCTCAATAAAATCCAAGAAGAAATATGTTACATGAGACAATGAAAGGAAAACTAGTTATGTCATAAATGCTTGGCAGACTTAGGATTTAATAACCAAGTGAAGATCAACAAAACAGAGGTAGTAAGACATATGCCCAAAATGTTAAAACCAACAAATGTTATATGTGCATTATGTTAACATGGAAAATAAACCAGTACTACCTTCAAGTTAATGGAATATTCAACATGAATACCACTAGAAATTATCCACATATATTTATGGACCAATCATAAATCTAGAACTGTAGGGAGAAAGGTACTTTATGTTACTCATAGATGATTATACTAGAATTATTTAAGTAGTTTTCCTTGAATATAAATAAAAAATAACTATATTTTTTCAAAGAAATCAAAGCATAAGTTGAAAACGAAAGTTATTTGAAAATCAAGTCTTAAATATCAGACAAAGGAGTACTAGAACCCCACAACAGAATGCAGTGGTAGAAATACAAAACATATCAGTGCAGGAGATAGCAAGAACGATGTTGTTGGAAGTCAAGTTACCTAATAAATTTTGGAAGGAGGCAATTAGGGAAAGAATATACATCATAATAGTGCACAAATTCAAGTAAATAGTCATAAGGCTCCATAAAAACTATACAAACAAAAGGCATGCTTCTGTGAAAAACTTAAGAATATTTGGAAGCAAATGATTCATGAAAATAAATGATAATTCAATAGTCAAGTTTAATTCCCAAGTAGAAGAGGGAACTTTTTGTAGATACCCATTAAGAAGTAAAGCCTACAAATACTACAACAATCAACTTCACAAGGTAGTAGAAAGCATAGATGTAAAAATATATGAGGTTCTACCCAAGAAAGGAGAAGATATGACAAATGAAGAAGACCTTATTCTTGTAGATCAAGAGGAAATTTTTGTAAAATAATAACATGAATTAAAACATCAAAAATAAGAAAAAACACAAGCTCCAACCAAGATATCATTTAAGTTTGTAAAAAAACATCATCTAAAAGACTAGATTATCGAAGATATGAATACATGAATACAAACATGAAGAAGAATGAACATTACACCAAATAAAAGTAATATCACTTTATTATCCCAAGTAGAACAAAAGTGTTTTACTCAAGCAAGGATCCACACTAGATAAATGCAATGGAAGAAGAGATGATCTAGAATGAAAAAAATGGAACTGAGGAACTTGTACCTCATAGAAAGGATAACAATATAATAAAAACCAAGTGGGTATTCAAAAACAAAATGAATGAAGAAGGAAAATTTATCAAAAATAATGAAAGATTGGTGTGCAAAGGGTATATTGAAATTGAAGGAATTGAATTCAAAGAAACATTTTCTTTGGTTACCAATTAGATGCTATAAGAATGTTTTTAGCCTATGTATGTTTAAAAGGATTAGAAATATATTAGATGGATATAAAATCAGTCTTTCTAAATGGAAACCTAAAGGAAGAATTATGCATTGATCAACCTAGAGGCTTTGACTTTTCAAAAGATAAAGGCTATGTGTGCAGATTAATGACGGCTCTATATGGATTCAAACACGCTCCAAGAGCTTAACATGCAAAACTAGACCACTATCTTCAACAACAAGGGTTTAAGAGAAGAGTTGTAGGAAGCAACCTATACATGAAAGTGGACAAAGACAACCCACTTATCACACTTTTTGTTAGGTCCCTATAATAATAGTGTAGCCGTAATATTATTATTATTGTTCCTCATAGTACCCCATATTGTTATTGTTGTGCCCCATAGAAACCCACTATTTTTATTTTTGAGCCTTTACATTATTTGCGTTATGTAGGCCCTAATTATATTATGACCCTATAGATTCCTATATATACAAAGTAGGCCTTCTAATTTGAATATCTAAGATTTTTTCATTTATGTGATGTAAAAGGAGGTTGACCCCTTGACGAGGCTTATTTTTAAGTCATTGATCTATCTCTTTTTCTGTTTTGTGATATGGTTACATAACATTTAGTATCAGAGCTTTGGATCCTAGTGTTTTACTGCTTCACACAAGCCATCTTGGCATTTTCACTCTAACCCTTTTTTTCATGTGATGCTTCAGAAGCTAAAGATTCTACCATGTGGAGTAGAAATCTTAATGAACATTGTGAAACAATTTCAAAGCTTTCTTTGCTATATTATTGGGGATATGATTCAAGGAAATTAGGGATTTTGTATGGTCCAATATTTTGTCTCATACAGTTGTCTCAAAAATAATTGTCATAACTTTCGCCTTAGATATACAAATTGAATTTCATAAGAAGTGTCTAAAATTGCACAAAATGTAGTTTCTTGGTTACGATTTTTAGGGATGAAGGCTGAAACAATGACATGTATCATTCTATAAAAGTTTTGTCAACTAAACCAATCCATAACAAGATCATTTCTGGAGATTTGGCCTAACTTTATATTGAATAATCAATTCTCAGTTTAAATGGTGGTGTTGGAAAGAGGACATAGAGGGCTACCATAGGATGAAATTACAAAGATACAATAGTTTCCAAATTGAGATCCAAAAATCAAGAAAAAATGTGTGTATTTTTCAAATTTTCATAACTTTTATTTGAAAAATCATTTTGAAGTGATTCAAAGGGAATAGTAAAGAATATATATCATTCTTTTGTTCCAATACATCTTGAAACAAAAAATGGATACTCCCAGTAACCAACTAGAAAGATTTATTATGACACATGAAGAAGAGGAAGAAATACAACATGACATATCAAAATTACGAGTCCAAGTGCAACAAATTTCACTCTTGCAAAAAGTAACCAAAAATGAATTGGAAGCATTGATGAATGTTGATATGGATAGTTAGAAGTAAAAATAAAAAGTGACATGGAAGTTTTAAAGGATTGTTTAAAAGGAGAAATGGAAAGTTTAAGAAAGTAGCTACAATATATGCTTCCTAATGGCGACAAGGTTTTCCATGAGACTCATGATGAGAACAAAATGGATGTGAATCATGATTTTATAAACTCTAACTTTGTGTTGAAGAATAAACATATTACAAAGATTGATATAAGGAAGTTTTATGGAAAGGATCTAATAACATGTATATTATAGATGGAGCAGTTCTTTGATATGTGCAATTTGCAACACACACAAAAGGTATGCATTGAATCTTTATATTTAGAACCCAATAAGTTTGTATGGTATAGATGGATTTTTTCTTGTAAAGCACCAGTGACTTCAAAATTTTTTACAAAGGAATTGATAGCAAATTATCAGGAAGAAAATAAAAACGCCTTCTTTAGCCAAATGATAAATCTCAAACAAAGGGGTTCAATTGGGTAGCACATTGAGGACATCCAAAGATTGAATGTAAAGATAGCTTATATTCATGACGAGCATCTGATTGATGTTTTCTTAGGGACTTTCAAGGATAATATCCAATATGATGCCCACCTTTGGGAACCTAATTAATTGGAAAATGAATTCACGGTAGCAAGAAAAGTTGAAAGAAAAATTATAGCAACAAGGTGGTCTACCACTCGCAATTATAAATATGGAAGTTTTGTCGCTCCTAGCCTCCCACAACATACAAGGTTTATGCCCCAACAACTAGAGGAAAAATGAGAGAAAGGGCTTTGTTACAATTGTGATATCAAATATACTAAAGGGAATAGTTGTACCAAGAAGAAATTGTCTTACATAGATTGTGAAGAGGAGGAAGAAAAGGAACAAGAAATATCAAAAGACGAAGATCTACACCAAGAACAAATCCCAGTGGTTTCAAAAGAAAAAATGAATCCGACCATATCTTGTAATGCATTAGTGGGAATTACTACTCATCAACTCTCAAGATAGAATGATATATCAAAAACAAAAATGTAATATTATTGATTGATTCAGGTAGTACCAATAATTTTATTCATTGTAAGATAGTCAAGGATTCGAATTACTTTCTATATCCAGTGCCAGAGTGTCAAGTGATGGTTGCAAATGGAGGAATTATAAATTGTTGAGGGGAGTGCCATAATATCAATCCAATAATGGGGTAATAGGTATTTACTAGTCTAATTCTCTCCATTCCAATTTTGTGTTAGGAGTCTAATGTTACAATATTTGGAGACGATATCTTTTAATTTTCAAGAACTTTTCTTGAAATTTTTCTGGGAAGGTAAATAAATTGGATTGAGGGGTATCGCAGGGAAATTTAGGATGATAATTAGCTCTAATGGCATGAAAAATATTTCAAGCAAGGAGAAATGGGGAGTAATTACACAATTATTCTTACTAGATGTTCAAACATCAAAGTCATCCATTTCTCTAGATATCCAAAGAGTCCTTGATAATCATTCCAAGGTATTGGAGATTCCCAAAGGTCTCATGACTATTTGTGATTATGATCATGCTATTCACCTAATTCCTAGAAGTGTTCCTCCAAACATCAACCTTATCGATATACCTATGCCAAAAAGAGTGAAATTGAACATATGCTTGCATAAATGCTAGAGGCACGTATAATTCAACCTAGCCAAAGTTCTTTCTCTTATCCAATAGTATTGGTACACCAGAAGGATGGATCATGGAATATGTTTCCAGATTATAGAGGGCTCAACAAGCTCACTATTAAAGATAAATTTCCCATCCCTATCATTTATGAATTGTTAGATGACCTACATGGAGAAATTTACTTCACCAAGTTAGATCTTCATTCAGGATATCATCACATTACAATGAAGATAGAAGAAATTCTGAAAATAACATTCAAAACATATGAAGGTCATTATTATTTTTTGGTCATGCCTTTTGGTCTTACTAATGCACCTTCTGCATTTTAACGTTTCATGAATTCCATTTTCAAACCCACCGTTAGAAAATTTTTGTTAGTATTTTTTGCTGATATACTAATTTACAACAAGTCTTGGAAAAATCATGTTCAACATGTTGATAGGGTGCTCAAACTATTAGAGGAGAAATAATTGTATGAAAAAACCTCTAAATATTTCTTTGGGGTACAAGAGGTGGAATATTTGCATCATATTGCATCTCATGAGGGTGTTAAAGTAGGGACACTAACAAAACTAAACCCATAAAGGAATGGAAAATCCACACAACCTTAAGGAATATTTGAGGATTTCCTAGGTTGAAAGGGTATTATTTCAAGTTTGTTAGGAATTTTGGGAAAATAGCTACACCACTAACAACATTACTGAAGGAAGATGCATTTTTTTAGACTCCAGAAGAAACTAAGGCCTTTGAACATCTTAAAGAGGAAATGTGTCAAGCTCTAGTCTTAGCTAGACCAAACTTCACAAAACCCTTTATGGTGGAATGTGATGCTTCTTAAAATGGAATTGGTATTGTTTTACTTGAAGAATGAAGACCCATTTCTTTAGAAAATCATCCAGTCAAGGTAAAGTATTTACACAAACCTATTTATGAGAAGAAAATGTTGGAAATAATACATGCTTTGATGAAATGACACCCTTACCTAATGGCAAGGAATCCAAGGTAAAAAAAAAAATTACAATAGTCTTAAATACTTCTTGGAACAAATATTATCTTCAAAAGAGCAGCATAAATGGGTCAAAAATATGTTAGGTTATGACTTTGAAATAATCTACATAATAGGGAAGCAAAATTTTGTTGTAGATGTGTTCTCGACAATGGATGACGATGTGGAATCATTTCTATGGGTCAGTTATATTATCCAAACTAATTGGATAACTAAAGTAAGGGATGAATGGAAGAATGATGAAGAGGCATGGACCCTCATAAAAAAAATTCAACAGCATCCTAGTGCATATGATACATTTATCTAGGAAAATTATTCTCTATGGTAAAAAGATCGCTTATGTCAATGTAAGAAATCCCACATCAAACAAAAGGTTCTTTTAAAATTGCATACCTTTCCTATAGGAGGGCACTTAGGATTTTTGAAAACATAGCACAAGGTCGAGGAGGATTTTTTTGGGATTTCCTTAAATATGATATTCAAAGTTTCTGGTAGAATGTTTGGTTTTCAAAAAACCTAAAGTTGAGAAAATTAAGGCCCTAGATCATTCACAACCATTATCCATTCTAAGTCAATGTTGAGAGGAAGTCTCAATGTATTTTATCATAGGTTTACGAAAGTCTGAAGGAAAGAGTGCCATAATGGTGGTAGTTGATAGACTTACCAATTATGCACACTTTTGTGCACTATCTCATCCTTTCAAAGCTAGTACTGTCGCTACTACATTTGTGGAAAGAATTCAGAAGATACATGGAAACCCAAATATCATTTTAAGCGACAAATATCCCATTTTCACTGGAAATTTTTTGACATTATTATTATCTTTTCTTGGTACTCAATTAGGTAATAGTTCATCTTATCATCATCAATGTGATGGGAAAACTGAGATAACAAATGAACGTTTGGAAGGATATCTTGGTTTCTTTGTACCTGATAAAAAAACATAATGGGTCAAGTGGTTACCTCTGGTAGAATGGTGGTATAACACTTCCTTCCATACCACAGCAAAAATGACACCATTTATGACACTTTATGGATATCATCCACCATTCATCACATCGTATTTAAGGGAAAATTCTAAGGTTCAAGCAATGTATGATCACATTGAGCATCAACAACAAGTTATCCAACTCTTAATGGATAACCTGAATTTGGTGGAAAATCAAATGAAATAACAAGCAGATGAGCATTGTAGTGAAAGATTTTTTTATGTAGGCGATTGAGATTTCTTACAGCTAAAACCATATAAACAAATATCCCTTGAATAGGCCAAGAAGGATAATAAGTTATCACCCAATTACTATGACCCTTACAAGGTATTGTAAGAGATTGGTACTATGGCATACAAATTGAAGTTTCCTGCATCCTTGCGAGTACACACAATTTCCGTGTTTCATGCTTAATGAAGGTTATAGGTGACAACCTTCCAGTTCAAACTATATTTCCCGAACTTGACGAGGGAGGAAAAATAACGTTGCAGCCTGAAGTTACCACAAAAGCAAGAAATTTATAGCTATTGAATCAATCAATTTCATAGTATCTAATTAAGTCGAAGAACTTACCTGCTGAAGATTCAACATGGGAGGATGAGTATTTCATAAAGAACATCCAAAGCCACTTGAACGTTGAGGATAACACTTTTTTGAAGGATAGGGGCAGGTTAGGTACCTATAATACTAGTGTAGCCCCCATATTGTTATTGTTGTGCCCATAGTATCCCATATTTTTATTCTTGTGCCACTTAGAAACCCACTACTATTATTGATGAGCCCTTACATTATTAGTGTTATGTAGACCGTAATTATATTATGACCCTTTAGACTCCTATATATACTAAGGAGGTCTTATCATTTGAATCATCCAATAATTGTTTATTTATGTGATGTAAAAGGAGGTCACCCCTTGAAGGGAGTTATTTTTAAGTCTTTGATTTATCTCTTATTCTATTTTGTTACCTGGTTACATAAAACTTATGTATGTGAATGATCTGATCTTTTGTAGCAACATTGATGAAATGAGTCACAAATTTTCCCAAGAAATGTCAAAAGAATTTGAAATTTCAATGAGTAGAGGGTTTTCCTTCTTCCTTGCACTTCAAGTAGCACAAACCAATGCTGGAATTTTCATGACACAAATAAAACACCTCAAGGGAATGCTTAAGTGATTTGGAATGGAAGAATGTGTTGTTGTAAGTACAACTAATATTACACGATGTAAGCTATGTAATGATGATGAATAGATGAAACTCTCTATAGCTAAATTATTTGAAGTCTCTTATAACTAACAATTTCAAGGCCAGAAATCATGCAGACACTTGTTGTGGAAATATTTCAATCATCTCCCAAGGAATATCACATGCAATTTATAAAACAGATATTTAGGTATCTAAAAGTAACCCTTGATTTTAAAATATGGTTGCAAGGAGATCAAATATTACTTTGACAACATAAATCAATATTGATTGGGAAGGAAGAATTGACAACTGGAAGATCACTAGTGGAAATTCATTTTTCTTAGGGGATTTTATTGTTTCACGGTTAAGAAAGAAACAATCATCTATATCTCTCTCCATGGTTGAGGCCAAATATGTAGAAGTTGTATATTGATGTACTTAGATTCTATGGATGAGGGAAACCTTGAAGGATATCAAAATGGAAATAAATCAACCCATCACTATCTTCTGTGATAATACCACCCCAATTAATCTCTCAAAGAACCTAGTCATGCACTAAAAACAATAAAGCATATTCTGATCAAGTACCACTTTATCAAACAATAGGTTGCTAATCAGTGATGAGTCCCATCAATTGGTATATTTTGAAGATCATCATGCCATCCTCCAGGCTTAGAACTATCCTTTTCTCACATTAATTAACATTTTTGGTTATATTATGCTTAGTAAGAAGATTAAAAGGTGTTTTTCATAGTATGTTACCCAATGTGGTTTAATTACAAGAAAAAGAACATTTTTTTAGGAAACTACTATGAAGGGGCTTGATGGAGACAACTAGGAGATAATATATGGGTTTTTTCCACCTCCTTAACTCCCCAACTCAGCTTGGGCTCACAACACCCTCTCTCACGAGTTCAAATTCATTGACAACCCAATAACTCCTACTACACGTGAAGCTCAAGAGGGACCAAATCCACAATTTCCAAGATCAAGGAGCGAATCACTCATGTTTTCAAGGGATTTGTTATCAACTACCCTTTTTTATAAATGAGCAAGATGAAAAGCTCATTGTCATTTTGAGATTTTATGTGATCTATGAGACTATTACTTTTTGATAATGAGAAGTTGGTTATTAAGCTACATCTGAGTTAGTTTTAGAGCATTGAGACCCTTGGGTTTGGGCCCAACCCAGAGGCTTTGGTTCCTCTTTTGTACTTTTTTTTGGTTCTTGATTCCAATAATTTCATAGTTTCCTTTCATTTCAGTAGAGTTTAATCTATAAAAACATGTGATCGTAAGCTTCTACATCACCTCTGTTGTGGGAGAATGGTTTGAAGGATTCACAATCTCAGTCCAAAAATATTGTGTTTATGATCTCTTTGGAATAGATGAATGTTAGTTTTTCTTCTTCAAATTTTCTTTATGTAGCTTAGAGGTCATTTTAGTGATTAGATTAGTGTTATGGCATAAAATAGATGTTATTTAAATTCAACTCATCTTTTCCATCATAGTTTATCTCACTTTGTTAATGGTCGATGGATGTGTGCATGTGGCTAGTTACAGGGTTGTGTTGATGTGTAGGGGAGGGTACCTCTTCCACCTCCATATTGGAATCCTCCATCTTCTCTCTCCATCCCCCAATTTTTTCCCAAAACTCTATTTCCATAGTCACTTTTCCTAGTAAAATTATGACACTATGAGCATTCATCCTAGTGCAAGATAGATCTATGAGAGGTACTCAGCTTGGTTAAGGGGCTCAAACCAACCTTCCTTCACTCTCTCTAACCTCCATACACCTCTTTATGCCTTTAAGACATCATTTTCACCTAAAAAACCTCTCAGAACCCCCTTGTAGCATTACAGGCCCTCGTGTAGCAATACATGACCTCCTGTAGCATTAAAAGCCCTTGTGTAGCAATACATGACCTCCTGTAGCATTACAGGCCCTCGTGTAGCAATACATGACCTCCTGTAGCAGCACCTGTAGCACCACTTTTCTTCACCAATTCTGATCCCCACTTCAGCGTTAGCTGAGTCATGATGAATAATAACCCCAAGTTGTGATTTGATGACCACGGGAAGCTTCTAGACCACATGAACCATTCCTTTTCCTCACTGGAAAACATAGTATAATTATTTTTTTTTCAATCACAAGTATGATGTAAGTTAGGTTTCTGATTTTCAAGCAAGTGTGAAATAGGTAGATGATACATGCAATTATGTTGCTAGTTTGAATAATTATGCAAGATAGAGTATGTTTCTTTTTGCAAGTATATTGGCCCTTTTCCTTTCATTAAATGACTAATTAGCATCCACAAGTTGAGAAATTGACATTTTCAATTTCATAGTTAGAATTAGTTTTTAATTGTACTTTCATCAGCAACCTTTCACTATAGTTCAGTAGGAGGAATGGTCTTTGAGCACATTGATCTAATGTCATGACCGAGGGTGGCATGAGTAGAATCCAACCTACAGTGCATATAACACTATCACCTATAAGTTTGTATGAACCCCTGGTTGATAATTTGATTTGAGGAGCTCTTGGGAGTTGCAACATTCTTGGTGAAATACCAGGGCTCACCACGTTTTGGCGTTGTTGCTAGGGAAGTGTCTAACTAGATTTTGTTTCTGCTTGAGCATTGTTTTCTATTTTAGATTCAGTTTTTGAAAAAGTGAAAAATAAAAAATAAAAATCTTTGATTCCTCGTAGGAGTAGGGATAATCAAGAAAAATTATGTTGGAAATAATACTTGGGGGGGGGGGGGGGGTGAATCAGTATTATCATATCAATATAACTTTTCACTTTCCATATTAAGATTCATATGTGATGCAACAAGTATATATCCAGTAAACATATGATTCAGTTAGTTGATCTCTAATGAGTGCATCAGAACATTATTAACCATATGAGTAGTAAACCGGAGCAGTAAAATAGAACAGATCATCAAACACAAGAAGCACACATGAGCACGATGATGTAAGGTGGAAACCCAATGTGGGTGAAAACCACCTGCTGCAAGTCATCTCAATCTTCTTTAATAAGAAATACCTTTTACAATAGTTTTGTACTGGTGTGGACTTATACCAGTACACAGGCTTCTACCTGTAGAAGGCTACAACTTTCTCTCGTTCTCCAGACTCTCCTGGAAGGGAGCTACAACCCCCATAGTTCTTGTACTAGCCGATCAATTTACTAGTATGCAGGTTGCTACCTGATACAATGCTCCAAAGATTTCAACTGCTACTGGAAGGGAGCTACCACCCCCTTAGCTCTTGTACTAGCTAAGATACTAGTACGTAGGCACTGGCCTACAATCTTCTCTCCTCCAGGTACCACGTTTCATACATTTTCAGACTGGATACACCTGAAGCACAACACATAATCTAAAAGGCCATGTTTCATTCAATTTTCATACTGGACCCATTAATATCATTGAAGTACATAATCAATCAATCTTCTGAATCACCCAATCACCAGATCAATACATATACAAGGATAATATGTGTGTTAGCAACCCGATCTAGTCCATTAGATCACATAAATATGAGTCATTATGATCCTGATCCACTATGAGATCTCATCCATCAACACAATCAATCAAACTGAATATGTAGAATACTGACACCATTAAACAGTCATCAGAACACATCAACAACTTGAACCACCTGTAAATTTAAACATCATAGCTCAAATGGTATACGCTACTACAATGAACCAAACCTGCGTACATACGCGCTTTCACTAAAGCCAACCCACGTGCAGATCTATAAATATTCAATCATGACTTGTAGTGTTTTGAAACTTAAGTTATACCCAGTTCAGATCATTACAAGAGTTAGTATACAGATCTAGAATAAGCATAATCAACTATATAGAGATATTTCATTTCAAGCCATTTGATCCTGATCTATCCTTAGATCTTGTTCTCCATCAACCGGTGAGATCCCTCTTTAGCTCAGATCCAGATCTGCACCATAACCCAATCACAGTATTCCAGATCTAGCACTTTATCAGATATTCAATAATTCAGATGATGTTTTGCCAAATGATCTCCTTCCTCTTTTATAGTCTTAGGCCTTTCACAATACCACAGTCCAAAACCATAATAACACAATACCACGGACCCAATACTTGGGATCAACACTTTTGGATGCAATACCATGGACCAAAACCATAGGATCAAAAACTGTCATACTAATACCATGAAGCAACCATGAAAGTGCGTGAGATCAACACTTTTGGATGCAATACCACGGACCAAAACCATAGGATCAAAAACTGTCAGACTAATACTATGAACCAATCATGAAAGTGTGTGAACTTTTCTCTTGCATGAAGGGAACTTTTCTCTGCATGAAAGTGCGTGAACTTTTCTCTACATGAAAGAAACTTTTCTCTGCATGAAAGTGCGTGAACTGTTCTCTACATGAAAGAAACTTTTCTCTACATGAAAGTGCGTGAACTTTTCTCGACATGAAAGAAACTTTTATCTGCATGAAAGTGCATGAAATTTTCTCTACATGAAAGAAACGTTTCTCTGCATGAAAGTGTGTGAACTTTTCTCTACATGAAAGAAAATTTTATCTTCATGAAAGTGCGTGAACTTGTCTCTACATGAAAGAAACTTTTATCTTCATGAAAGTGCGTGAACTTTGTTGCACTATAATTTATCATCTGAGATGAGTGGGTTGCCATCAAGTACAACATATGTATCATAATGCCAACAATCTCCCCCTTTGTACTTGATGGCAACAAAAACCAATCACTCTCCCCCTTTGACATCAAGGGCAAAGGCAGACCAAGATAATCTCTTTCCTAGATGAACATTCTGTTGCCCATACTCCCCCTGAGTACATGCTGAAATCTTTGAATGAGCTCCCCCTTTGTATATGCCAAAAAGTACCACTCTGTCCATGCTTCCTCTGAGTACCTGTTGAAATCTTTGAATGATCTCCCCCTTTGTATATGCCAAGGTGTACCAATCTGTCCATGCTACATGCTGAAATATTTGCTCTACTGAAGTGTGATGTTCATGCTCCCCCTGATTGTAAGCAAGGTCTGCAAAAAGATGTTCTACAAGAAGAACATGACTCTATACATCATAAATGACCTTCCTATCACCAAAGGTTCATACATACATCTATCTCCCATCACAATGGTGATATACCAAAAGTTTACATATGATAACATAAGAGAATAACATCATTCATCCCAGGCATAGTGGGGAAACCAACATAGGCTGTTACATGACCTGAAGAGATCTCATCAAATGACTACAATAGATAGAGACACACTATTACATCATGAGTCTTGATATGACCTTTACAGAGACCAATCACCTAAATAAGATCATGATAAACATCAGCAATGACACTGTATGATCTGCTCCATAGCATCTATCAACAGCAACTAGACCAGCAACTTGTATTAGTGCATGAATCATCAAGGTATGTCCGTATCAACTCATCCTTTTGAACATAATTCTATATATACAGAATCATTCACATTCTTATCATATGTGAGAAACACCATAACCATCCAGATCTGCATGAACCAAGTATCATCAATTGGGAATATCTGCATCAATCAACATATGTATGAAACAACCTATCATCATATAGGTAAGAACTCATCATCATCATGTCTCCAACAATGCAACTTTGAATAATCATCCATGTATCCAGCCAACAATCCTCATCCATATATGTGCCAAGAAAAATAGGAATCCAGCATCATAACTGTAAAATATGATCTTTATGCATATGACGACAACAGCATATGAGTGACTCATCATCAAGTAAAGAAGATGTGAATTCAAGCTATGTACTTCTGCTTATCCTTATGAAGATCACCATGTAAGCACCATTAGAGAATCAACCACAAATCTGATCTAAATATCAACTATGTAACCCCAAGAATCATCTGAACAACTCATAACCATATCATAGCAAGATGAATCATTTATCCATATAAGCATCATCACCAAGGACTATTAACCATAATGCCAACAATGCATTAAAAGCATATGCTCCCCCTAAACCTGTGACATCTTGTTTACTGTCAAATCTGATCATGCATATTAGTAAGAAGTATCAAGAAATCATCATTATCAAGTTGGAAACAAAACACTTCTAACCATCAAGTCATTTCCACATATCATCAGCGAATTGTAACCATTATCAAATAGCGCAAATAATAAACTGAATGATAACTGATCCTTTTCCTAAACCCCTCCCTACTGCCTTTCCTCAAACAATCATATATGCAACTATGCCATAACCAAATCGCGTATATACGTGACTTCTCTTCAAGAAACTTGCATATGAGATTTAGGACACTGAAGTTTTACACTTCCAGCTCCCTCTGATTCTGTTATGTCTGTATGTTGTGCTGTGCCGCCTCTTTCTGACTGTACTTCTTTCTTCTTCCACATCTTCAAGTGTGATGATGATGTTTTCTCCTTTTGGTATGGTGCCCATACTTTGTTCCTACATTCCTTAGCTATATGTCCAAGCTTGTTACATGTGTAACATCTCATATTTCTTCTATAGCAATCAACAGCTCTGTGACCAAACATATTGCAAGCAAAGAAATATCCATTAAAGTACCTTGAATGTGATGATCTTTCTGCATGATGGTCTTGAAACCTTCTTATTCTACATCTGGCTGCAACATGTCCAAGATTATGACATACATAACATTCAACATTATTCATAGGAGGAGTAAAAGATTTTCTTTGAAGAATTTCTTTCCTTGGTTGATGATGAGATTGACCTTTCATCTCCTTATTGAGCACTTCAGATTTTGCAGTAGAGTTCCTTGTCTTACTTTGTGAACTAGATTCACCTTCAATAGATTCATGAAAACCAAGACCAATTTTGATAGCAGGAGACCTTTGACTATTAAGAATATCATCCAAGACTTTAGTACTATCTTGAAATCGTAACAGTTTATCCTTTTCTTCTAATTTATATTTTAGAATATTTACCTCAACTTGATGTTGCTCTTCCTTTTCAAGATACTGCTTCTTTGATTCTTCAAGATCTTCTTTTAGCGAGTGGATCGTGGCTTCAAGACTTTCATAGTAACTGGATCTCAATCTGAGTTTCTTGATGGTTTTGCTTCTTTCATTGACTTCATCTCTTAGTGATGTTACTTCATCCTGCAACTTTTGATATTTGTCCTTCAATAACTTCCTTGCCTTGTTTCCTTCCTCTAGTTGAGCTTTTAGTTTGGCAGCTTCTTCTTTGAAGACACATTCCCTTTTGTTCAATAGATCTTGTTGATCTCTAATTTTGTCTGTAAGCCTTTTAAACTCTGCCTCTATTTGATATCTTTCTTTCTCACCCATAAAAGCAAATTCAGTTGTTTCGCTATCACTTTCATCTTTTCAAAACGGATAGATAGCTGGAACATCAGAGGATAACAAATTCATACATGATAGTTCATCTTCATTCTGAAATGATTCTGAATCTGAAGTGCTTCTTCCACATAATCCCCAATCGATTCTCCCACTGTCATAGTTCTTCTGAGATTTATTCTTTTGCTTAGGCGCTTTCTTCTTAAGCTTCTTTCCCATTGTTCCACGGATGTCCTTCAAGCAATCAAGCTTCTACAAAAGGACCTACTCTAATACCAATTGTTGGAAATAAGACTGAGAGGGGGGGGGGGGGGGGTGAATCAATGTTATCAGATCAATATAACTTTTCACTTTCCATATTAAGATTCATATGTGATGCAAAAAGTATATATCTAGTAAACATATGATTCAGTTAGCTGATCTCTAATGTGTGCATCAGAACATTATTAACCATATGAGTAGTAAACCGGAGCAGTAAAATAGAACAGATCATCACACACAAGAAGCACACATGAACACCATGATGTAAGGTGGAAACCCAATGTGGGTGAAAACCACCTGCGGCAAGTCATCTCAATCTTCTTTAATAAGAAATACCTTTTACAATAGTTCTGTACTGGTGCAGACTTATACCAGTACACAGGCTTCTACCTGCAGAAGGCTACAACCTTCTCTTGTTCTCCAAACTCTCCTGGAAGGGAGCTACAACCCCCATATTTCTTGTACTAGCCAATCCATTTACTAGTACGCACGCTGCTACCTGATACAATGCTCCAAAGTTTTCAACTGCTACTAGAAGGGAGCTACCACCCCCTTAGCTCTTGTACTAGCTAGGATACTAGTACATAGGTGCCGGCCTACAATCTTCTCTCCTCTAGGTACCATGTTTCATACAGTTTCAGACTGGATACACCTAAAGCACAACACATAATCTAAAAGGCCACGTTTCATCCAATTTTCATACTGGACCCATTAATATCATTGAAGTACGTAATCAATCAATCTTCTAAATCACCCAATCACCAAATCAATACATATACAAGGATAATATGTGTGTTAGCAACTCGATCTAGTCCATTAGATCACATAAATATGAGTCATTATGATCCTCATCCATTATTAGATCTCATCCATCAACACAATCAATCACACTGAATATGTAGAATACTAACACCATTAAACAGTCATCAGAACACATCAACAACCTGAACCACCTGTAACTTTAAACATCATAGCTCAAATGGTATACGTTACTACAACGAACCAAACCTGCGTACATACGCGCTTTCACCAAAGCCAACCCGCGTACAGATCTATAAATATTCAATCATGACTTGCAGCGATTTCAAACTTAAGTTATACCCAGTTCAGATCATTACAAGCATTACTATACAGATCTAGAATAAGCATAATCAACTATATAGAGATAGTTCATTTCAAGCCATTTGATCCCGATCTATCCTTAGATCTTGTTCTCCATCAACCGATGAGATCCCTCTTTAGCTCAGATCCAGATCTGCACCATAACCCAATCACAGTATTCCAGATCTAGCACTTTATCAGATATTCAATAATTCAGATGATGCTTTGCCGAATGATCTCCTTCCTCTTTTATAGTCTCAGGCCTTTCACAATACCACGATCCAAAACCATAATAACACAATACCACGGATCCAATACTTGGGATCGACACTTTTGGATGCAATACCACAGACCAAAACCATTGGATCAAAAACTGTTGGACTAATACCATGAACCAACCATGAAAGTGCGTGAGATCAACACTTTTGGATGCAATACCATGGACCAAAAACATAGGATCAAAAACTGTCGGACTAATACTATGAACCAATCATGAAAGTGCGTGAACTTTTCTCTTGCATGAAGGGAACTTCTCTCTGCATGAAAGTGCGTGAACTTTTCTCTACATGAAAGAAACTTTTCTCTGCATGAAAGTGTGTGAACTTTTCTCTACATGAAAGTAACTTTTCTCTGCATGAAAGTGCGTGAACTTTTCTCTACATGAAAGAAACTTTTGTCTGCATGAAAGTGCATGAACTTTTCTCTACATGAAAGAAACTTTTCTCTGCATGAAAGTGCGTGAACTTTTCTCTACATGAAAGAAACTTTTATCTTCATGAAAGTGCGTGAACTTGTCTCTACACGAAAGAAACTTTTATCTTCATGAAAGTGCGTGAACTTTGTTGCACTATAATTTATCATCTGAGATGAGTGGGTTGTCATCAAGTACAACATTTGTATCATAATGCCAACAAATTATTACCAAAAATCCCCACACCCTTAAGTAGTCAACCTTAACTCTTTTTTTGTGACTATGAAATTCCCTCTCTGACTGCAAGGGAGTTAGAAGACCCTCTAGGTTAGAAACCTGAAATTTTTGAAGAACCTATTGGGGAAGAAGAAGAACCCACTTCACATACGCAAAAAAATGGTTGAAAACGTGGATAATGAGGTTTTCCCCATCAAAGAGACCAATGAAGAGGCTAGAATGAAGAATATAAAACCTACTTCCCTTCCACACTTCCATGGATTAACCTATGAGTATCATGACACATTCATGTTTGAATTTTTTGTTGTTTTTAGGACGTATGACTATGCCTCTTATGAGCATAAGTTGAAGCTATCCCCCTATACCCTTAAGGATGTAGCCTTACGTTAGTTTATGGGTCTGCATGGGGGTAGCATCACTCCCTGGGCCCAAAAGTAGCACGCCTTCAATAACAAGTACATGGACTATTGTAGGTCCAAAGAAACCAAGGAAGAAATATTTAGGATGACTCTTGGACATGATTAATCCCTAGAGGACTATGAGGAGAGATTCAACTTAGTTATAGTTGGGCCAACACTTGATCCTGTGTCACTCAAGTTATGTCTTCTCTGAGAGATCAAGGAGAATATGTTGGAAACCCTCAACATGATGTCTGGAGGAGATATCTATCAATTATCTTGTGATGACATCAAAATTATATTCAAGAATCGCTCTAGGGTTGTCAGGAAGAAGGGTAGGACTAGTCAAGGCTTGGCCGGTTCCTCTCCCTCCAAAACATCCATCAAGAATGAGATAGGGAACATGTTGGAGAATTCCAAGATTGAAATGTTGCATAACTTTTCATTACAAATGGATACCATGCAAATAAAAAGAAAGAATGAGGAATCAGAGAGGGCACCAGATATTTTCTACCCTATATGCACTAAAAGACATCCTAGGAATGAATTCCCATTGAATTCCATAGACGTTTTCCTAGTTTGTCAAGCAAATCATGCAATACAAAAATTCCCCTCTTTTCCAGGACTAAAAGTTGTATACCAATGGGCAGAAAGTAGGTCAAAGAAACTTTTCTTCATTAATCAAAGAAGGCCTCAAGGTCCTCGACCATATCAACAGGGCATGCAAGATGCACATTACTTTTATTGCAATCCAAATCAAAATGCTCCTTTTCAACCTTGGTACTTGGTACTTTGCCACTCATCCATCATGGTCCACGACTCCTTCTTGGCCTTACGCTCCTCCATATCCTCCTCAACCTGTCAACCATCATTTTCATCCATATGAATCCCAATCTTCTTAATGGGGTAGTCCATCACAAGGGTGGAGGCCTCAAGTCAACCAACCTTCTTCTTTATTGCCTCCACCCAAACCTCAGCCACAACTGACTCATCGTAATCCATCTAAGCAACCTCAAATTCCTTCTCAACCCAATCTAAACCCAAATAACAAGCAAGCACAATAGGTCTACAATGGAGAGACATCCTATCCTGCTTATGTTGTGGAAATCCAGGAGATCAACCTTCGGTCTAGGAGAGTTCTCCTAGATAATCACCCACCTTCTCCACCTGAAGAGCTTGAAGAAGAGAAGGAATAGAGTGCTCCTCAAGTCAATCCACCTCCCTTTCCTGAGAGGTTGATCCATTGTAGCCATCATACCCCAAAAGAGGTTAAACGTTTGGGAGAATTGAAGAAATTGTGTGTTAAGATACCCCTTCTCCAGGCCATTAAAGATGTTGCCATATATAATAATATTATCAAGGGAAAATGTTTCAAAAATTCTCAGAGAAGAAAAAGGGACACCCCCACCATCAATGTTGCTGGGAAACTATCTGATTTGATGCTTGGGAGGGTGATCTTCCAAAAATATCTAGACCCTGGAAGCCCAATGGTGGATGTCCAAATTGATAGCATTATAGTCCCTAATATCCTGATTGATCTTGGGGCTACAATCAATGGGATGACTAAGGAAACCATGTTAAAGCTAAATCTACAAGGGGATTTGAGGAATAGCACCACAATGTTGCAGATTGCAGACAGATCCACAGTATCTCCTCAAGGAATTGTTGAAGATTTTATTGTCTACATTGACTCTTTGGAGTATCCTACTAATTAATTGGTTCTGCAGCCCAAAACCAAGTTTAATGGATATCCTCTCATCTTATTAACTCCTTGGTTTGCCACTAGTAATTCCTACATTAGTTGCAGGGCTCGAAACATGACTATTAAGAATAGACATTTATCAAAACAACTTGTATCGTATCTTGCTACTCATCCTTCTATTAAACATGACTTACCCTTGTGGTTAGAAGAGGAGGAATAAGATGAATTGTATCACACACCCCCATACCCAATATGTACTCTAGATACTATTACAGAAGGGGGGAAACCTGATGAAGATGACCTTATTGACCATGTCCTTTAGAACCAACCTCCCACTTTCATACCAATTGATGAGCTGATGAAAGAATTTGGGAGTAGTCCTTGGACATAATTATGCCCTATTGAATAAATTCCCGAATGTGTCAAGATTGTAGAGTTTGGCCCATCCATAACTTTAAAGATCAACCCCTCTCTCTCAGCCAAACAGGAAGAACAATTGTGTAATGTTCTCAGGAAACACCTGGATACTTTTTCTTGGGATTCTAAGGAAATGACAGGTGTTCATCCCTCGGTTTGCACTCATCATATTTACATCAAGGAGGGATGTGAGCATGTGCACCAACCCCAAAGAAGGTTTACCCAACTCTTAAGGACATTGTGAAAGAAGAATTATAGAAGCTACTGGATGCAGGGTTCATATACCCCATTTCAGATAGTGACTGGGTGTCACCTCTTATTTTAGTTTCAAAGAAGAATGGGAAGTGGATAATCTGTGTTGATTATCCGAAACTTAACAAGGCTACAAAGAAGAACTATTTTCCTTTTCCCTTCAATGACCAAGTCCTAGATGGCCTTGTAGCGAATAAATTCTTCTCCTTCCGGGATATATTTAGGGGATACAACCAAATCTAGGTTAGCCCTTAATACCAAGATAAGACCACATTTACATGTCCTTGGGGTACTTTTGCTTATAGATTTCTTCCATTCAGTCTGTGCAATTCCCCTTCTACTTTCTAGAGGGCAGCTCTGAGTATTTTTTATGAACTTGTTCATGACTCTGCGAAAATATACATGGATGATTTCACTCCTTATGGATGTGACTTCCATGAAACTCTCTCCAATATGTGCAAGGTCTTAAAGAAATTTATTGAAATGAATCTCTCATTGAGCCCTGAGAATGTGAATTCTTGATGAATTATGAGACTTTCCTTGGCCATTACATATCCAAGGAAGGGATACATGTTGGCCCAAACAAGATTGCCATCATCAAAAGGGTCCCCACCCTTCAAAATCAAAGAGATTTCAGGAGTTTCCTAGGATTAGTTTGGTATTATAGGAGATTCATCAAAGACTTTAGTAAAATGGGTTCACCTTTGGTTGTATTATTGGCCAAGGATTCATATTTTTGTTGGATAAGCAACTATCAAGAAGCCTTTTTTCTTTCACCACTGCACCCATCCTTAGGGGTCCCAACTGGGAATATCCTTTCCATGTCTATACTAATGCACCAGATAAGGCTATGGGGGAAGCCTTAGTACAAGTAGAAGATAAATTGCCTTATGCTATCTATTTCATTAGTAAGAATTTGTCTAAAGTTGAGTTGAATTACATTGTCATTAAAAAATAACTCTTGGTTGTAGTACATTATTTAAACAAATTCATGCACTATATCAATAGGTATAAACCTTTTGATCATTATGATCATGCAAAAAATAAAAAGTTGATTAATAAGCCTGAACTCAATTCCAGGATAATTAGATGCTTGTTGTTATTACAACAGATTGATTTGACTATTATTGACAAAGTAGGGAAACAAAATGTGGTTGCATATTTCTTTTCCAGACTAACCTTGCCTACAGGTAGTGAGGATATGGTGGATGATCAACTTTCAGATGAACACCTCTTTTCCATATTAGTTCTTTCTCCTTAGTTTTATCACATCACCAACTACTTGCTTTATGTGAGGTTCCCTCATAACCTATCATCCAGAGAAAAAAGAAAGATTATAAGGAAAAGATCTTCTTTCTCTTGGATTGGGGGAAACCTTTTTAGATTTGGACCAAATAAGATATTGAGGAGATGTGAAAGAGAAGAAGAGGTCTTTGACATCCTCTCAGCATGTCATGATGGACCTTGTGGGGGTAATTATTTTTCTAAGAGGACGTCCTTTAAATTTTTACAGGTTGGTTATTATTGCACACTTTACATCAATATCCAAGGAGATAGAACACTAGATATGATCAGTGCCAAAAGATGGGAAAACCCACACCCAAGGATGAAATTCCCGTACAAATTCAAGTGGGCTCAGATCCATTTGTCAAGTGGTGCATGGATTTCATTAGTCCAATTGATCCACCATCAAGACATAAGAGGTACATCATTGTGTGCAGTGATTACTTGCCAAAGTGGCTTGAGACAAAGGAATTCAAAGCAACAACCGAGTAGAAAGTGGTTGAGTTTTTAAGAGAAAACATCTTCTACAAGTTTGGGTATCCAAGGGAGGTAGTCACTGATCAAGGAGCACAATTCACATCAAATATGATTGAAGATCTCATGAGGCAACACCATATCAAGCACAAGACATCCACTACCTATCACCCTGAAGAAAATGGGCATGTAGAGGTAAAAAATAGAAACTTGGAGAGCATACTCACCAAGGTTATTAGCAACAATGGGAAATATTGGGAAAAATGACTAGTAGAGGCCACTTGGGCCTACAACACCACTTGAAAAGCCACCACTATGTTCACTCCATATGACTTGGTTCATGGGAAGAAGGCTTTGCTTTCTATTGAGTTTGAATATAACACTTTTAGGATGACAACTTAGTTGGACTTAGACTTCACTACAACACAAAAAGAAATGATGCTCCAACTTAATGGCTTAGATGAGTTCAGAATGCAATCTCTCCTACACACTGAAGTCATACAATTGCAAAGAAAGGTCTGGCATGAAAAACATATCAAGGAAAAGAATTTTCAAGAAGGATAATTGGCCTTGTTATATGATTCTAGGTTCAAAGATTTCAAAGGGAAGTTAATGACAAGATCATTTGATCCATATCTACTAGAAAAGTGTCATGAAAATGGATCTGTCCAGATCATAACGATTGATGAGGAAGGTATTCCCTTACCTATAAATGATTATAGGTTGAAGATATATAAAATACCTCTGTCCAAGGAAGAATTTATCAGTTCACGCAGCAGAGAATTAAATGTGATTGGAAGTTTCATAGCTTCGAGTCCACATCATTCCTAGAAATTTGGATAAAACAAAAAATAATAAAAAGGTCGGGATGAAAACCTCTATGAGGCAATTGAGGCCAACTCTAGGGTTGAAAACATCTCAGAGGCATCCAAGTGGAAAAATAAAAAGAGAAAAATAAATAAGGATCCCTAGGTGAAAACCTCCTTTGAGGCACCTAGGGCAGGCATGCAGGTTGAAAACCTCCATAGAGGCATCCTTCTTGTCTAAAAAAAACTAAAAATAAAAAGAGATAAAAGAGGAATGCAAGGAAGAAGCTTACACCATTATTGCTAATGTTTTTCTTCTTTTGTAGGACTACACACAGTTGGAAGATTTTATAACTATAGGAAAAAACCTACAAACTCCCATCCATCCTTTCATCCATATACCTCATATCCATACTCTCCAATCATATAACCGTCTCTCTCCACCATCCAATAAACAAGAAATTTAAATTTCACCTCCTCTCTCTGGTTTTATAGGAAGGACTTGTATTGCTACAGAAGGATCTTGAGAAACTACAGGAGGGGGATCCAATGAGAGGAACAACCCAAAAGGCCATTATGCCGCTATGAAATTATTAAGAGAGTCCTCCAATGATTTATTCATCATCCACCTATCACCCATCCACTCCATTTCACCAAAACTTGCTCAAAATTCCCACTCTCTCCTAGCTCTAAAAAACACAGAAGCAACTTTTTCTATTTATCCAATGTGTGCACTACTTCCTCATGACTCTAACTATGTCATGGATTTTCATCATCTCCATAAACACCATCATGCAAACTAAAGACTTCAAGGGATGATGAAAATATTGTGATAGGGAGAAAACTCCTCCTGTAGTAGCCTATGCAGTCACCATATAAATCCATTGTATCTTTTGTTTTGCACCCACAAAAAGTGTGATGAAGCCTTATCTGCAATAAAGAAGGGACACATCATCCTCAGGAAGGCTTCTCACCAACAACAACATCTTAGACAATAGAGAGGCACATGCATACACACAACAAAGTCAATAGTCAAGGTATCATCAAGTTATGAAGACATGCACAGGGAACAAGTAAAAGAGTCAACTCCCTTGATCATGATGTTATATGGCCCAAGTCCATCATGAAATTATCTCTAGAAATTCAATCCACAGGTAGGCTCAGGTATGGAAACCATCACCTCTTCCCTATGCATAAAATGACTAAAATTTGTAATGGTTGAGAGAGGTGTTTTAATAGGCTAGAGGTGGCCAGTGAACATGGCCACCCTTGTCTAGTAAACTTAAGTTTGTGTTGCCACCAATGCAACGTGGAGATGTCAGCTCAGAGTGAGGTGGTGTCCTTGAAGAGTGGAGTGATAATCATGAGGAGAGAGAAATTTTTACAAGGAGTGGCGACAACGGTACAGAAAAGGAAACTCATGTTAATGCCATGTCACTACAGCACTCAGATATTTTACCAAAAAGAGAATATCGTGTACTAGGATCGGCTTAATTGGAACCATCACTCATTCCAAAAATAGGTAGAGGAAGGACGACCTATTGTATAGTACCACCCAGGGTGCAACCGAGAAGTTTTGAACCCTGTCTGCAAGTGCTATGGGAGGAAGCTACAAGAAGGCATGCAAGTGCTACACGAGGTCCAAGAAGGAGCTACAAGGGAAATTCAAAGGTGAAAAAGGAGCCATAGTGGCTCAAAATTATCTCAAAACCATCATGCACACACATAATTGTTTCGGCAAGAAGTAAGTGACACCCTCCTTCCTTGTTCTTACATCCATTTTCATGAGAATTCTGCTTGAAAATGATAGCTTGTAACAGCCAATTAAGCAGTAGGAGCTATTTTCAGAAATTGTTGTGATTAGAAGAAGAGAAAAGGAATTTGGTTAATATCAATTCTAACACCCTTCTCCATCACTGAAACTAGGGAATTTAACATTGTTTCACCACTGAGATTATTTAAAAAAATTAAATTCCACACCTAAATAGCACCAAGGAGGAACAATAAAAGAAATGGGGGGAGGATTTAATAGAAGAGAACCCTCAAACACTAAGAGGATTCACCAATTCCCTTCTTTAGTAGACATCTTCAGAAGACACCAATGGTTGGGTTTCTTTGAGTTGTTAAAGGGGTATGATGATGATCCTACTTATGAATTTTCCATGGAATTACATTCTCAAGAGGAAGATAGTTCTACTACTATTGTCAGAGGGTTGGACATCTCTCTAACTCCTGAAACCATAACTAAAGTGACCACCTTATCCCTAGGAACTAGGTGGAGAAAAGAAGACAAGGCAATGAATGTCATAGCTAGGAAAATATTATTCATTTCGAAAGAGAAGCTTGTAGAAGATAAGAATGGAGTAATAAGATAAAGCCTACCTTACTCTTGGGATGAGGTAGCTTACCATATCCTCAAGTATATATCTTGTGAAGGGAGATTGAGTGTGTTTCATTCCTACCACATAATATTGATCCATGAGTTGAGATTCAAGGCATAATTTCCTCCCCCTCAAAGACTTAATGTTACCCATTTCCTCCTACAGTCAATCATACAGATGATTCATAAGGTGAGGGAAGGAAAGAAATGGCACTTAGCTCACCATGGCCTCACCAAGCTAATAGTAATGGATACTTTGAACCACTTGAGGACCCATGTCCTATGAACTAAATTTGTGGACATGGATAGGGAGACTTTCATAGAAACCCAAGCCATCACATTTTGAGAAACACCAACCTATAGCATTGGAGGTAAAGAAGGAAAAATAGAAGAAGAATAACAAGGAGAAAAAAAAAGGAGGAAGAAGCAGCAAAAACAAAAGAAGAGGAGAGAAAAATGGAGGAAGAAAAGGTAGTAGAGACAGAGGAAGGAGAAGAAAAAATTAAAGGAGAAGAGGAGGAGAAGCAAGTAGAAGAAAGAGTAACCTCTAAGGAGACTTATAAATCCTAAGAAGAAGAGAAGCAACCACATCAAAAGAGTTTATCTCTAGGGGATACTAAATAGGAAGTAGCCACAACATTGGCTACACTGGGAACTCCTGACAAGTCAAAGAGGAGGCAATGAAGACAAGGTCCCCTATATTTCAGAACTAGTAAGAGCACCAGAAATTGACAGGGAAAACTTACAATCTCCCATAAATATCCCTATCATTATTAATGAATCACCAAGTAGAAAGGAAGAATTTGAATCTAGTGAAGGAAATATTGAGGAGGTCACTCCTCCTAAAACCAAAACCAAGTAACCTATAGAATCCATGGGTAAGCCCACCACTAGGTCAGCGACCTTGAAGAAGCCAAGGACAAAAGATTCCTTTGATAAAGCTAAAGAACAGAAGCTATAGGAGAGACAAGGATTACTACAAGAGAGACAGGGTTTGGTACAAGAGGGGTAGAGTTTACTACATGAAGAATAAGGGAAGCTACATGAGCACAAAAAGGAGCTACAAAAGGAAGACAATACCACAAAGTCATTTGGAAATGACCTATAAGAGCTCCACGAGCCTGATTCACAGCATATCTTGGGTTCCTACTACAAATTTATTGAAGGAGGAAGGATTATCCCATAAATATTTGTACTCCCACTCCTCTATGAGTTGGAGATAGAGAGATGCAGAACCCACAGGTGGATTTAAGTTGATAAATCCAAGAATTTGGAAGATGTGGTCCTCATGGAGGAGAGACTCATTGAAATGGGTAAGGAATTAAGTGATTTGAGACTAAAGGAGTCTATTATGAAGGTGCAATTACAAGCAGAAAACACAAGGTTGAGAGACAGGGTGTAGGAGAAAGAAACACAACTTTCCACAATGGAAAGTCTCTCTGTGGAATCCCTGCTATGCAGGAAGCCATGAAAATATCATGTTCTCTTCCTCAATGAACAACGGCTGCAATTCCAAATGAAAACTCTAGTAAAATATGGGTCTCTGACTTTTCAGGACTACAAGAAGTTTATTGAATTTTGCAACCAAACTAGTATGGAAGACATCAAAAAGTTAGTTGAATCCTACATGCATAATTTCACTTTAACAGATCTGAATTTTTTTTATCCCAATTCAAGTCTGGGAGACATGAAAATAATGACTTTATCATCTTGGTTGACTCATGAGGAGACAAGGGATAAGGAGGTGAAAAAGGTAATGAAGAAAGCTTGTATATCATAACAGAGCTAGTGAGTCCTAAGGTTGTCATCAACAATCATAACCTCATCTCCAATGATGTTACTTTAGCACCCAAGTACATTGAAACCTGGGAGCAAGCCATTCTACAATTTGAAGACACCTTTAGAATGTTAGTGTTAAGGGATAAATTCGCCTAGGTTCTTGGGTTGATACCCTAGCAGATCAGAGGTTATTTACATAGAGAAGCACACATTCCATACAGCCATGATGCTAATATAAACAAACTACATGAAGAGGGGTGCACTTGGGGGTCCTTCGTTTGAGAAGATCCAATTAGGGTCCAAACCCTCTTGGAGTTCCTTTTAGTCCTTCAACCTGCAAAACAAACAATTCTAGAAAGTATAGCAGTATATTGAACGAGCATCATAAAAAAAATCATCTTCATAACATAAGGAAAGGTAGTTAGTTATATAATTAAAAACAACCATTCATATATGAATCATAACATTGATATCATAAACATGAAGAAGATTTATATTAGGAACAAGACAAGTGTTTCTTTTATTATAAATAGCTAAAGTACAGAAAGGAATAATTTCACCTGAGTCTTCCTTTAGCAAGCTCCAAGCAGAACCGTCCTCCAGATTCGTCTAGTCTCAAGCCTTCAACAAGCTCCTTCCATGACTTACTCCAAGATATCTCAAGTAGTGGAAAGACATCATAACACAGGGAAACAAGGGTTTCCTGTAAATGGCAGAAGTGTTGGAAGCACAAGGATCTTCAGACCTGGTCAGGGAAAATATTAGCAGAGTGATCTTTCTCTCTCCTCTCTCCTCCTTTAGGCCTTCCCATTGAAGCCTTTTATACTTATCCCAAAGTAGTTTTTTAGTTGGGAATTCGTTGGGAACAATTGGGCCACGACACTAATAGGTAATCAGCAGGTAAAACCCGTGATCTCTGCCTGAAAATTAAGGATTTTTAATTTTTTTAAGTGTTTTAAGACATATACGTGGGTTGGGTATACAGAGACCCACGTACACACACGTTTTGCTCAGGGAAATGTCATGTATAGGGAGTAAAACAATGTTTTTTGAATATTTGGACCAGGTCTAGAAGGAAGGGTTGCCCTAGGCCATGAGTGCAGCATCACAAAAATCAAGAGTAAGATTTGGAGCTATAACAGATGCCCCATAATATATGAGGTTAGAAGGGGTACATGATGGCCAAAATGTATTAAGCAAAAACATGGAAAGGAAATCTACCAAAAAACTGAGAAGGACTTCACCAAAGTTCAGCCTGCCAAGTCACAAAAGGAGATCAGAAAGAAACACTGTCTAAGGCAGGCATACCCATGTTTAGAGAAAGTAAAGCATACCCGCATATCAAGTACAAGCTGATCCACTAAGTATACAAGTATAAAGAACTGGAAAATACATAATGGATCATATGATCACGATTGAACAAGTACGTGTCTGAATATCACATATAATAATGTCAATGATGCTGAAGAATGAACAAGATCACTGATATCAAAGACTGATCCCAAAAGGTACCAAAGGAACATGATGGAGTAAGATGGTACTACACTACAAACTCAGGTGCCAGCATATAGAATGTCGCCATGAATGACTACAACATATGAGGTAGAGTGGTATCAACTAGCAGCAATAGGAACAACTGTCAAGTGACCCAATGAATGTTGATGTAACCTGAGGTCTTCACTGACTGCCGCGGTACATTTCTACACCATGGGAATAGATGATCTAGAGTCGACCATGTGAGAAATCGTTTGATTACTGGTCATTGATGTATACTGTTAACAAACGCGATACTACTCACCGATAATTATAATGAGCGTCAAGGTACCCAGTACAATCTAACAAGAGTGAATAGATGAGCTGGATTCGAACACCTGTAAGAATCTATCAATCAGGAGACAATGATGGTTTCCCACTATCGATAGTGAAGGATCTGCCACTAATGACTACAAACCCCAAGGTACTGCCAAATGAACTCTAGATCTTTGCCCCAGAGCAATGAGTCGTAGTCGATAGGGAAAGATCGCTAGAAGGAAGGCATTAAGGCATCCTTCATCAATCTAGGGTGAGTGTAACTCGTAGGCCAATAATGTGGAAGGCATCAGACGAAAAAAGATGTAGTAACCCGACTGAAGTATGTTTCCAGCGTAGACAAGATGTGGCTAGCGCACGATAGAAACCCTCTGAACCAACCAATAATGAAAGTTGATATAGAGGCAAGGTATCCACCAATAGGGTCAAATGGAAACCAAGGTACTACACAAATCCCAATGTGTGATAATGTAAGCTTATTTCGAACACAAGGGAAACCACTCTGTCAAAGACCCATAATACTGATCGATGTTGAGCACAAGGTGACCTATCAATAATGAAAACAGGGCCAGGGTGCAGCTCTAGGCCTGCCCTCAGAGCAAGATGTTGTCGTCGATAAGGACAAGACCCGCTAGCAAGAATTTGATGGGGACCTTCTCAAACCGGCATGAGTAAAGGACCAATATAGCTTATGTGATGATAGACAAGACACTAACAACCAGGTATGGCCGACTGAAAAATGAATCAAGATACACCATAGAGAGGCCGACTCGGGATAACTTCCCTTGAACAAAATCACAACTCAATGTGACTATGTGGCAGCATATGATGACTCTGTATAAGTTCGCCATGCAGAGGCACGAACGAACCCTCGATATGATTGGAAGAGATAACCAATCGGGGGAGAACTGACTCAATAACAAGGTTAAGGCATACCTAAGTCAAACTAAATCTCGCCCAAACAGAGGAGACTTTGTTTTGAGTGCTTTGCTCAAGGGCGAAATGACTGACTCTAGCTACCAACAATAAGTGGAAATATTGTCTTGTTCCTGCTCTTTTTGAAATATATAATTTTTTTTGTCTTTTTCTTTAAGCTGGAAAAAGAATAAAAGAATGCTATAGTATAGTGGAAAGAACGAGTGTCGGTGAAACAGATGATCTAGTTCCTGGAATTGGAACGTTCCTATGCTCAATGCAGGGAGGTGAAAACTGGTCAAAGACACTCAAAAGTGTGTTCTTTCCACGGATCAAGGTGTGTCAAGTTGCAGAAGATAAGGGCATGCAAGTTTTATTTCACAGTAGTCATGGCCAAAAGTTGGCTAAAACACGAGTCCAAGTGAAGCCGGCTTAAGGCCAAAGGAGTGCAAATGGTCAAAATGCAATGCAGTGGTACAACTCAACACAAAAGGAGCCTCTAGGGTATAAGGCTAGAATGAAATGAAGAAGCAAAGAGGAATGAGTCTTCATCACATAAGTCATGGCAGGACTACAGAGGACTCCTGATCCTACTCATATCGAAGCAGCATGGGCAACAAATGCTAGTGAGGTGCTAACTACGATGCCCATGAAAAGGATGGCTCTACCATCGTGTCATAATTTAAAAAATCAGCGAGTGAAGGTGGTTTACTAACCATAACACGATGGGATTGACCCTATGGTAGGTGTATCGACGAATGGAGGCTAGTATGCATAATGCAACGGAAAAATGGCTTCCCTAACCTATATGCCAATGAGAAAATGATACTTGCCATGACGGGTCTGTAGTCATGGAACTGTCTCGAAACTGTCGAAAAAGCGTCCAAAATGTCCTGAAAATCAAACCATTCTCGACATTCCAAGCTCCCAAGTGAAATTCCCCTAGGGTCTTGGGTTGATACCCTAGTAGATCAGAGGTTATTTACAGAAATAAACACACATTCCATACAACCATGATGCTAATATAAACAAACTACATGAAGAGGGGTGCACCTGGGGGTCCTTCGTTTGAGAAGATCCAGTTAGGGTCCAAACCCTCTTGGAGTTCCTTTTAGTCCTTCAACCTGCAAAATAAACAATTCCAAAAAGTACAGCAGTATATTGACCAAGCATCATAAAGAAATCATATTCATAACATAAGGAAAGGTAGTTAGTTATACAATTAAAAACAACCATTCATATATCAATCATAACATTGATATCATAAACATGAAGACGCTTTATATCAGGAACAAGACAAGTTTTTCTTTTATTATAAATAACTAAAGTATAAAAAGGAATAATTTCACCTGAGTCTTCCTTTCGCAGGCTCCAAGCGAAACTGTTCTCCGGATTCGTCCAATCTCAAGCCTTCAACAAACTCCTTCCATGACTTTCTCCAAGATATCTCAAGTAGTAGAAAGACATCATAGCACAAGGAAACAAGGGTTTCATGTAAATGGGGGAAGTGCTGGAAGCACAAGGATCTTCAGACCTGGTTAGGGAAAATCTCAGCAGAGTGATCTTTCTCTCTCTTCTCTCATCCCTTAGGCCTTCCCATTGAAACCTTTTATACTTCTCCCAAAGTAGTTTTTTAGTTGGGAATTCATTGGGAACAGTTGTGCCACAGGCACTAAGTTTTGAAAACAAACAATTCCAGAAAGTACAGCAGTATATTGACCAAGTATCATAAAGAAATCATCTTCATAACATAAGGAAAGGTAGTTAGTTATACAATTAAAAACAACCATTCATATATCAATCATAACATTGATATCATAAAGATGAAGAAGATTTATATCAGGAACAGGACAAGTGTTTCTTTTATTATAAATAACTAAAGCACAGAAAGGAATAATTTCACCTAAGTCTTCCTTTCACAGGCTCCAAGCAGAACCGTCCTTCGGATTCGTCCAGTCTCAAGCCTTCAACAAACTCCTTCGATGACATACTCCAAGATATCTCAAGTAGTGGAAAGACATCATAGCACAAGGAAACAAGGGTTTCCTATAAATGGGGGAAGTGTTGGAAGCACAAGGATCTTCAGATCTGGTCAGGGAAAATCTTAGTAGAGTGATATTTGTCTCTCCTCTCTCCTCCCTTAGGTCTTCCCATTGAAGTCTTTTATCTTCTCCCAAAGTAGTTTTTTGGTTGGGAATTCGTTGGGAACAGTTGGGCCATGGGCACTAATAGGTAATCAGCAGGTAAAACCCGCGATCTCCCCTCGAAATTAAGGAGTTTTAATTTTTTTAAGTGTTTTAAGACATATACATGGGTTGGGTATACACAGAGCCACATACACACGTGTTTAGCTCGGGGAAATGTCGCGTATAGGGAGTAAAACACTGTTTTTTGAATATTTGGACCAGGTCTAGAAGGAGGGGTTGCCCTAGGCCATGATTGTAGCATCACAAACATCAAGAGTGAGATTTGGAGCTATAACAGTTAGGGACAAACAGTGTGCAAGCTTTCTAAAGAAGATGGCATTCCTTACCCCATTGTATATAAGCTAGAGAATATCACTCTCTTGAAAGACTAAGGAATTCCTTGGAGATAATGCCATTGTATAAGAGAATCATGCAGAAGATGAAAATCATATGGATAGGAATCAAACTCAATCCACCCTTGCTACTAGGCTTACAAGAAGGAAGAGATGAAACAGAAGAAAAGAGGGAGTGGACTGAGATAGAAACAAATGCAAGTTTTTACCCACAAGAGGACACACCATATGAGGAGCCTTGGGATGTCAAAGAGGCCACCAAGGCCATGAAAGAGCTTCACATGGATGACTAAGTTTCTCAGAGGATGAGCAACACCTTCAGTAGGGGGGTGATGATGAGTCTTATCAATAGGTATATTTTGAAGATCATCATGCCATCCTCTGGCCTAAACTATCCTTTTCTCACATTAATTCACATTTTTTGTTATATTATTCTTAGTAAGAAGATTAAAATGAATTTGTCATAGTATGTGGCCTAATGTGGTTTAATTCCAGGAAAAATAAGCTTTTTTAGGAAATTACTATGCAGGGGCTTGATGGAGATAACCAGGAGAGAAAATAGGAGGTTTATCCACCTCATTAACTCCCTAACTAGACTTGGGATCACAACATCCTCTCTCACTAGTTTGAATTCATTGGCAGCCAAGTAACTCCTAGTACAAGTGAAGTTCAAGAGGGACCAAATCCACAATTTTTTATATCAAGAAGAGAATCACTCCTATTTTAAAGGGAGCTGCTACTAGATGCCCTTTTGTATAAGTAAACAAGACAAAAATCTCATTAGGATTTGAAGTTTTTATTCAAATAGGTGTATCTATTGGACTCAAATCTTCACATTTTCATTTTGAAATTTTATGTTATGTATGAGACTCTTACTTTTTGATAACGAGGATTTGGTTATTAAGCCGCATCTGAGTTAGTTTCAGAGGGTTGTGACCCTTAGGTTTGGTCCCAACCTAGAGGATTTGGTCCCTCTTTTGTACTTGTGTTTTTTTCTTGATTCCAAGCATTTCATATTTTTCTTTCATTTTAGTAGAGGTTAAGCTATAAAAACCTGTGATTTTAAGCTCCTACATCACCTCTCTTATGGGCGAATGGTTGAAAGGATTCACAATCCTAGTCCAAAAATATTTTGTTTATTATTTCCTCGAAATAGATGAATGTTAGTTGTTCTTCTTCACATCTTCTTTTTGTAGCTTAGAAGTCACTTTAGTGATTAGAGTAGTGTTATGCCATAAAATATATGTTATTTGAATTCAACTCATCTTTTGCATGATAGTTTATATCACTTTGTTAATGATCAATTTATGTATGCATGTGGTTGGTTGCAAGGTTGTGTTGATATGTAGGGGAGGACACCTATTCCACCTCTTTCTTGGAATTATCCATCTTCTCTCTCCATCCATAAATTATTTCCCAAAACTTTGTTTCTACAGCCACTTTTCCTAGTAAACTTAGGACATCATGAGAATTCATCCTGGTGCAAGTCAAATATCTGAGAGGTCTTGGGCTTGGCTACGGGGCTCAACCCAACCTTCCTTCACTCTATCTAAGCTTCTTTGACCTATTCATGCCCTCAAGGCATCATTTTCACCCTAAAACGCCTCTCAAAACCCCTCCTATAGCATTACAGGCCCTCTTGTAGCAATATAGGACCTCCTGTAGCATGCCTGTATCACCACTTTTCTTCACATTTTTTATCCCCACTTCAACCGTATCACATTCTAGATGAATAATGACCCCAGTTTATGATTTAGTGATCAAGGTAAGATTCTAGGCCACTCCAACCATTCCTTTTCCTCACTGCAAAAGAGAGTAGATTTAGTTTTTTTCAATCACAAGTATGATGCAAGTTAGGTTTATGATTTTCAAGCAAGTGTGAAATAGGTAGATGATACATGAAATTATGTTGCTAGTTTGATAAATTATGCAAGATAGATTATATTTATTTCTTCAAGTAGATTAGTCATTTTCCTTCCATGAATTGATTAATTAGCATCTATAAGTTGAGAAAATGGCATTTCCACTTTCATAGCTAGAATTAGTTTTCAATTGTACTTTCATAAGAAATATTTCACTATAGTTCAGTAGGAGGAATGATCTTTGACAACTTTTATCTATTTTCATGACTAAGGGTGGCATCAGTAGAATCTAACCTACGTTACATATATCATTGTCATCTCTAAGTTTGTATAAACCCGAGGTTAATAATTTGTGTTGAGAAGCCCTTGGGAGTTGCAACATTCTTGGTGCAATACTAGGGCTCACCAGTCAGAATATCAAAATGGAATATATCAAAACTAAGAAACAAATTTCATACATCTTCACCAAACCTCTACCTAGAGAAACATTCGAATACCTTTGGGAGAAGTTGGGCATCATCTCCCTTGCATCTTAGTAGATCACCTATTTTCTATTGATGTCTAAGGGGGAGAGTACAAGAAAGTTAGGGGGAGTAACAGGAAGTCAAAAAGCTAGGGTGGGTATTAGAAAGCTAGGGTAAGTAACATATAGCCAAGGGCAGAAGATTACATCATGTGGAAACAATCATCCGAATGTTTCCATCAATAACAAATGGGGAGATTGGTGTGAAAAGCATTGTTATTGATGTAAAATGTTATCTAGTTGAAGGCGATAATGATATAAGCTTAAAGAACATATTTGTACCTTTCCAATAAGGTACAGCTTTCCCTCTAACAACGTTTGGTTGAGGAGATATGAATCTTTGAAGTTAAAAGGTGGAATTTGAGCCCTAGTGATGTCGACCCTCCAAGTAAACATGCCATCCCTACTTGATGTGAATTCAGCCCTACTTGGGGATAAAAAAGGCCTATAAATAAGTAATGTCCTCACTCAAATCGACAAGAATCTTGGTTAAGAAAAGGTAATTCATACCTATTGAGGACCCTCTTAGAAATGTTTGTACCTCATGAACCAAGGAGTTGAGCAACATTGAAGGGATAATTTTTTAAGGCTTTTCTGGTTTTGGTTAGGGCATTCTTGAAGCCTTTTTTATCAGTATTTGAAGTACATTTTTGGAGTAGGTATGAAAAATAATTCATCCTAGATCTAATACCTAAATTTGTCCTATTGGAACACTATTATTTGGCCTAGTTTAGCCTCATTTCCTTCCCTATTACAACAACAAAAAATGTCAGGTTTCATCCCTACAAATACCTTAGACTTTGGCCATATAACTACCTTAGAATTTGACCTTGTAGAAAACTTGTATTTGGCCTTGTGATAGACTTTGTTTCAAACCTATGGTAGCTTCAGTCTCAACCTTTATAACCCTAGTCTTGGCCTAGTTTGGAGTCTATTTTGGGAGATAATTTGAAACCTATTTTGAAGCCTATTTTGGAGAAGCCTTGGAGTAGAACTCAGTCTTTCTTGATGGTTATTTTGGAGTGTTTTATAAATGTATCTCTGATTTGGTAAAAAATATAAATTGACATCAATAAAAGAGAAGTATGTACAAAAGGTCAAGAGGATTGGTGTCCTCATTCTATTTATAGGTTGGATCATGGGCTTCCTCAGGAGGATTGGTGTCCTCATCATGTTTTTAGGTTGGTTCTTTGGATTATAGAAAATGATTTTTGTCATCGACAATGTTATTTGAGCTATAATATACATGTGTTTTGATTTTTACTTTCAAATTATTGTTTCTTGACATGGTTTATGCTTCATAATTGTAATAGATTTTAAACTTGAAAAATTAATAATTGAATGAAATACATCTGATTCACCCCACCTCTCAATATTTCTTAAAATAGCTATAATTTATTCTCATATGATCATCGTATGATGAATCTATGTTGCGAAATATGGAAAGCTCCCACCTGGTTTTACTCTGTATTGTCTGCTTTCCATATGCCTGTCTATTTTCTCTTCGGTATCTGTTAGGTTCCTATAACACTAGTGTATCCCCCTTATTTTTATTATTGTGCCCATGTATCCCCCATATTGTTATTTTTGTACCCCATAGAAGCCCACTAATTTTATTTTTGTGCCCTTAGATTATTATTTTTATGTAGGCTTTGATTATATTATGACCCCTTAGACCCCTATATATAAAAATGAGGTCTTGTCATTTGTATCATCCAAGAATTTTTCATTTATGTAATTCAAAGGATGTTTGTCCCTCAAAATGCATATTTTTTTAGTTGTTGATCTATCGATATGTGAGTTGGTTGCATAACATTTGGTATCAGATCTTTGGATTCTAGGGTTTCGCTACTTCAATCAAATCATCGTGGCATGTTCACTATAAAAAAAATTCTACGAAGCTTCAAAATTTGAAATTTAAACCACATGGATTTGAAATTTTATTAAACCTTGTATATGAATTTCATATCTTTTTTTCGCTATATTTTCGAAGATATGATCTTAGGAAGTTAGGGTTTTTACAGGATCTAGAATTCCATCTCAAACATGTGACCTTAGGAAAATCATCATAAACTTCTCTCTCAGCATCAGATTTAAATTGCATAATATGTGACAGAACAAGGATAGAATGTAGTGTTTTTGGTATTATTTTTAGGGATGAAGGTCAGAACAGTGACACGTCGCACTCCACACAAGTTCGCTCTACAAAACCATTCTATAATCAGGGAACCGTGGGAGATTGAGCATAACTATTTCTTAAAGAATCTAATATCGATTTGACTTGTGGGGTTGGAAAGAGGACTTAGAGGGCTACCACAAAATGAAATTTCAGACCTTGTAGATATGAAATTACAGAGATACAATAGATTCAATATCGAGCTCCTACAAAGAAAGAAAAGGGTGTGTATTTTTTGAAATTTACATAAGTTTTGTTTGAAAAAATAGTTTGAAGTGATTCAAAGGGAATAGTGAAGCATAAATATCATTAATTGATTCCCTGAAAAAATAAAATGGAGATGCCTAGTAAACTACCTAAAATATCTACTATGACGCATGAAGGAGAGGAGGAAATGCAACATGATATATCAAAATTAAAAGACTAAGTGCAAAAAATTTCACTCTCACAAAAAGTAGCAGAAGCTAAGATGGATGGTTTGAAGAACGGCATGGAAGCTAAGATAGATGGTATAAAAATGGATGTGGGAATTTTGAATTATGGTTTAAAATAAGATATGGAAGCAATGATGAATGTCAAGATAGAGGGGTGTAAGGAAGGTTTGGGAAAGTTGCCAGAAGAAAGGCGTCCCAATGGTGAAAAGGAAATACATCAAAATCATGATGAAGATAAGAGGAATATCAATTATGATTTTAGAGATGCCAATGTGAGGTTTAATAACCACCACATTCCAAAGATAGATATGAGGAAGTTTGATGACAAGGATCCGATAACTTGGATACTATAGATGGAGCATTATTTTCATCTACATGATGTGCAACCCTCACAAAAGGTAGGCATTACATCTTTATATTTAGAACCCAATCACTTTGTATGGTATAGGAGGATTTTTTCTCGTCAACCACTTTTCACCTAGTAAATTTTTATGGAGGAAATGATAGGAAATTATGAAGATACAAAGAGAAATACCTTCTTTAGCCAATTGATAAATCTCAAATAAGAGGGTTCAATGGCTGAGCACATTGAAGACTTTCAAAAACTGAATATTAGGGTAACCGATATTCCATAGGAGCATAGGATTTATGTCTTCATAGGTACTTTAAAAGATAACATCCAACATGAAATTTTCCTTTGCGAACCTCATTCATTAGAGAAGGCATCCAGGGTGAAAAGAAATGTTGAAAGAAAAATTATGGCAATAAGGAAGTCTACCACTCATAACTATAAAGATGGAAGTGTTTTTGCTCCTAGTCTTACACAACCTACAAGGTTGAGACCAAAAATATTGGAGGAAAAAAAATCAAAATGGATTTATCACTGTTGTCATAGAAAATACACTAAAGGTCATAAGTGTGCTAAGAATAAATTATTCTACATAGATTGTGAAGAGGAGGAAGAAACGAAATAAGAAACATCAAAAGATGAGGATATACACTAAGAACCAACCCCAGAGAAATAAGAAATGAATCCGACCATATATTTTAATGCATTGGTAGGAATTACCACTCCTTAATATCTCAAGATAGAATGATATGTCAAGAAGAAAACGGTAATAGTCCTGATTGAGTCGGGTATTACCCATAATTTTATTCATTGTAACACAGCCAAGGAATTGAATTGCTTCCTATATCCAAAACCAGAGTGTCGAGTGATGGTTGCAAATGGAGGAACTATAAATTTCTTTGAAACGTTTCATAATATCAAGCTGACAATGGGGGAATACGTCTTGAATAGTCGATTACTTTGCATTCCAATGCATGGTGTTGATGTTGTACTAGTAATCCAATGGTTACAATCTTTGGGGATGATAACTTTCAATTTTCAAGAACTTTTCATGAAATGTTTTTGGGAAGGAAAGGAATTTGAATTAAGGGGTATCGTATGGAAATCAGGAAATATAATCATTTTTAATGGCATGACATGTCTTCTGAAGAATGAAAAACATGGCGTATTTGTACAATAATGTTATCTATGGGTTCAAACATTAAAATCATCCATTTCTCCATATCTCCAAAGTGTCTTGGACAATCATTACAAGGTGTTTGAGACTCCCAAAGGCCTCCCACCTATTTATGATCAGGATCATGTGATTCACTTGAATCCAGGAAGTATTCCTCCAAACATTAGACCTTACAGATATCCTTACGGCCAAAAGAGTGAAATTGAATGTATCGTTTCAGAAATGATAGAGGCTGGTATAATTCAACCTAGTCAAAGTTCTTTCTCTTCTCCAGTAGTATTTGTGCAGAAGAAGGATGGATCATGGCGTATGTGTCCAGATTATAGGGAGATGAAAAAGCTCACTCTTAAAGTTAAATTTCTCATTCCCGTCATTGATGAATTGTTGGATGAATTACATGGAGGAATTTACTTCACCAAGTTGGATCTTCGTGGAGGATATCATCAAATTAGAATGAAGACAAAAGACATATGAAAACAACATTGATAACTCATGAGGGCATTATGAATTTTTGGTCATGCCTTTTTTCCTTACTAATGCACCTTCCACATTTCAAGGTTTGATAAATTCCATTTTAAAACCCTTCCCTGGAACATTTATGTTAGTATTTTTTGATGATATACTAATCTACAACAAGTATTGGAAGGATCATGTTCAACATGTTGACAGGGTGCTCAAGCTATTGGTGGAGAACCAATTATATGAAAATACCTCCAAATTTTTATTTGGAGTATAGGAGGTGGAATATTTGGGTCATATTGTATCTCATGAGGGTGTTAAAGTAGACCCTAACAACATTATAGCCATTAAGGAATGGAAAATGCCCATAACCATAAAGCATCTTCGAGGATTTCTCCGGTTGACAAGGTATTATCACAAGTTTGTTAAGAATTATGGGAGAATAACGAAACCTATAACATTATTACTTAAGAAAGATGCTTTTTATTAGAATCTAGAAGCAACAATGACCTTTGAACATATTAACGATGAAATGTGGCAAGCACTGGTCTTAGCTGCGCCAGACTTCACAAAAAATTTTGTTGTGGAATGTGACGCTTCAGGAAATGGAATTGGTGTTGTTTTAATGCAATAAGGAAGACATATTGCTTTTCAAAGTCATCCAATCAAAGGAAACTATTTGCACAAACATATTTAGGGGAAGGAAATGTTGGCAATACTACATGCACTAAAGAAATGGAGACCTTACTTAATGGGAAGACACTTCAAGGTAAACACGGATCATGATAGCCTTAAATACTTTTTGGAACAAAGATTATCTTCAGAAGAGCAGCAAAAATGGGTGACAAAGGTGTTGGGTTATGAATTTGAAATCATCTAAAAAAAATGGAAGCAAAATGTTGTTGCAGATGCACTCTCAAGAAAGGATGAGAATGTGGAAGCCTTGCTTTGTGTTATTCCTATTATCCAACCTAAGTGGATAACCAAAGCAAGGGATGAATGGAATAATTATGAAGAGGTATGGTCACTCATTCAAAAGTTGTAGCAATATCCAAGTACATCTGATACATTTAGCTGGAAAAACGATTCATTATGTTACAAAGATCACTTATATCTTTGTAAGAATTCCCAACTCAAACAAAATATTCTTTTGGAATTTCACATCTCTCCCTTAGGAGGGCACTTAGGATTTTTAAAATCTTACCATAGGGCCAAGAAGAAATTTTTTTTTTGGTGGCCTTAAATGTGATATTTAGAAATTTGTGGCATAATGTTTTCTTTTCCAACAAAATAAAGTTGAGACAATTAAGACCCCAAATCTGCTACAACCTTTAGTCATTCCAAGTCAGCGTTGGGAAGAGGTATCAATGCATTTTATCACTGGTCTACCCAAGTCTGAAGGAAAGAGTGTCATCATGGTCATAGTTGATAGACTTACCAAGTATGCACACTTTTGTGCATTATGTCATCCTTTTAAATCCAACACAGTGTCTACTACATTTATGGAAACAATTCAAAAGCTTCATGGAAATCCAAAGATTATAGTAAGTGACAGAGATTCTATTTTCACTTGAATTTTTTAGACGGAATTATGTTCTTGTCTTGGTACTCAATTAGCTCATAGCTCATCTTATCATCCTTAATATGATGGGAAAATTGAGATAGTGAACAAACGTTTGGAAGGATATCTTCGTTGCTTTGTATCTGACAAACAAACACAATGGGTCAAGTGGTTATCTTTAGTTGAATGCTAGTATAACGCTTCCTTCCATACTGCAACAAAAAATACCCCATTTATGGCACTCTATGGATATCACCCTCCATCCATCACATCATATTTAAGAGAAAACTCTAAGGTTCAAGCAGTTGAAGATCACATCAAGCATCAACAACAAGTTCTCCAACTCTTAAAGGATAGCATCACTATGGCACAAAATCGAATGAAACAATAGGTAGATCAACATCGCAGTGAAAGAAGTTTTGATGTAGGTGACTACATTTTTTTATGGCTACAACCATACAAACAAATGTCTCTCAATCAAGCTAAGAAGGATAATAAATTATCACCCAAGTAATGCAGTCCTTACAAGGTGTTGCAAAATATTGGTACTATGCAATACAAATTGGAGCTAGCTTCATCTCCTTGTGGACACCCAATTTTCTACATTGCATGCTTAAAGAAGGTTATATGTGGCAATTTTCTAGTTCAAGCAGTGTTGCCAGAACTTGACGAAGAAGGAAAAGTGATATTTGAGCCTCAAGTAGTCACAGAAATAAGAACCCAAACATTATAGAATCGATCAATTTCATAGTATCTCATTAAGTGGGAGAACATACCCGCTAAAGCTTCCACATGGGAGGATCATAATTTTATACAGAATCATCTAAAACTACTCAAGCATTGAGGACAACACTTTTGTGAAGAAAGGGGTATGTTAGGTCCCTCTAACACTAGCGTATCCCCCTTATTATTAGTGTTGTGCCCATGTAGTCCCCATATTGTTATTGTTGTACCCCATAGAAGCCCATTATTTATATTGTTGTGCCCTTACATTATTATTCTTATGTAAGCTCTAGTTATATTGTGACCGCTTAGACCCCTATATATACAAAGGAGGTATTTTCATTTGTATCATCCTATAAGTGTTCATTTATGTAATATAAAGGACGTTTCCCCCTCAAAGAGGATAATTTTGAAGTCGTTGATCTATATATTTGTGAGTTGGTTTTATAATAGTATCTTTCTATCCCGTATGGGCATGCACTACATTTCTCTCGGTTGGAGTTTTGTGGTGGTTACATTTTTTTATCTATGTTGGATGCTTACTATATTTTATCACTATTAATGGTGTTTAACACACTCAACAAGGTTGTCAAGATTACAGTTATGGTTTATTCTCACGATTTTAATCATTTTTTCAATTTTAGTATACATGTTCTACTTCTTTGGTTTAATTTACATATATTCCATTATATTCATTAAGAACATTAATATAGGTGTGTTCTCCATTGTAAATGACCCAGGTGGATTGTTTGTAGGATCCCATTCTCAGGTGTACCCAACCTACCTCGGTCCTTTATTTTATTTACAAGACCTGCAGTATATTCTTTGAGTTTTTCTTGGTTAATTTCAAATAAGTATGGATAGATTTCTCTTTGAATATTATTCATTTTATAAATTGGATATATGGGTTTCTCATGACTTGACCAATACACACTACTTTACATAGGTTGGAACATGCGCATTGGTCGAGTTTCCTCCTTTTTATTTCTAATTATAGCCCCATTCTAAAATGGGCTTTTGATAGCGGTTATGATGCTTCTTCCATAGCTATCATGTCTCATAGATTTCTATGTTAGCATACTCTTGCAAGAGGCCCTTCGTGGTATTTATATTTGAATTTATTAGTCGAGTGAGTTATGATCCCTCACCCCTTATATTCGACTGATCAAATAATTTCATAATGGAAGTTTTTTTTGTTCACTTCTCAAAAAATTTAATTGATGGGATCACTTTGACCTTCAGTTTATAACTATTTCATGTATGGTCAATCAACCATATAGAGCTTAAATTAAATCATTTCAATTAAGAATAAATTTGTAACAACCCCGGGTTAAAAATTCATGTAATAAGTTAATAAAGGCAAAATAATACCAAGGTCATGGGATACATATTCCAAACTTAATATTGGGAAAGGTACCTTAGTGAGCATCACATGTTGTTTATTACGGTTAAGGAAATTGGAAAAGGATTTTAAAAGGAAAAAAGGTATTATTGGCATTTTATTTATGAAAATAAAGTAAATTAGGAGAAAAGGAGGGCAAAAGGTCATAGGTTTCATGTGAGAAGGAAATTGAAGGAAAATGGAGGAAAAATTAAGAAATTAGAGGTGGTAATTATAAAAAGCCATCAAAGAATGAGTTTGGGGCCTTTTGTTAGTTTAGTTTTGGAATTGGTTTCAAAAAGTAGAAGACTACCAAGAGGATAAATTAAGAAAGCAAGCAAAGGAAGGATAAGGAAAGAAAGGATCATGCGAGGAAGAGTTGGATTAAGCTGCTTTGGTGGTAATACTTGTAGGTAACAGGTTGCATGTATGATTTCCTAACTGCTTTTAGCATGCATGGTACATGCATGTGTGTATTTGGTTATTTTTTTGTCATTGGAATGGCATTGGTTGGGTTTGATAGTGGTTTTAACCTTGCCTTTCCATTTCCATATAGACATGGTATGATGGGATTCATTCCTTATTGAACTTTGGATTTACATAAGGTTTTGGATCCAAATGAGGTGGTCTCAGGAATATCCCAAGGGTTGGGGGTGGAGATGGTTTTCTCGGGGAAGCCCTCAATAGGTGGGTGGAGATAAGAAAATTCCTCAACTGGATAATAAGAGAATTAAAACATAACTAGAATATTCTCAAATAACCTTTAGATCTATATGTTTAGATACACGTTCACGACATGTAGATTTCATGTTCTTTATCTATTTGAAAAAATGACTGTCATGGTTAGGCCTGGTTAGGTCAAGTCCTTGTCTATTTTTTTGTTAAAGGCTTAAATTTCCTTGTTTCATTTATCACTTATAAAAGTTATATTAAGTTTTGGGCAGAGATTTGGATCCTAGCCCTGAAAAATTGGCCTAGATCTCAGGGTTGCATGCACAAAATTGGATAAATCATACTACAGTCACTAGGACGTAGGGTCATCCATGTGACTAGAGAGTTATAGTCACTATCTTTCCTTGTTATGCAAGAAAATGGGAGTGCATATCACAAGAAAGTAAAGTTGGCTCAGAGTTTGGGCACTTGCAGTAGTGGATCACCTCCTGAGGAAGGTTAGTAAAGTTTTGGTTTGTCGATTCCACTTCCTTAAATATACATAGAGAGTTCGTTCATGTCATAGTATCCCTTCACTCATGTTTACCCTAATAGGCAGTGAAAGTGGGTAAATGTGGTAGGTGGCATTATAGAGTGGTATCACAACATGGTTCAATACTTATACCATATGGGCTAGATGAATGTGGTTAAGCATGCATTTTCATGGTTATGGTTTTCATATGTGAGGTCATGGTATGAAGTTGGTATTGTCATGCACGATGTTGGCATATTGACATGATTATGATTATACATATATCATGATAATCTAGAATGATTTTGTAGATGAGATAAGCCTCCCCTTTACTTCAATGAGGTATGATTTTGATTATGGTATATGTTTGGTTCATCTAACATGGCATGCTTGTAGGAAGAAGATAATCAAAGATGGCGAGTAAAATGGTGAACTATAGTTCACATGACTCTCCCTACAGATCATTTGTGTAGCAAGGAGATGAGTATTCTCCTAATATAGCAGACACATTTAGGAGTTTGAGGGAAGAGATCTAATGTTGCAAGGAAGACAATGATAGGTTGGTTTATGCTCAAGAAAGACTTGCAAGGGATCAGGAAAAGCAGGCAGAGGTCAATGCAATGATCCTTCAAATTTTTTCAGACTTGGAGAGACAGGGATAGTTGGTGATTTTTCAAGAATAAGAAGAGAAGACTAATGGGGCGTATGGTAGGAGGAAACGGTCAAAATATAGGTCATATAGAGGGGACATAGTCAAAGTTGGTAGAACATTGGGTAAACTTGATAGGAGGACTAGTATGTATGGGTTTCATTCTAGTTCCTCGTCTAGGAGACATCATCACTATCATCACTAGCATCATCCTCATAGGAGTGAGAAATTTCCTAAGGATTTCAAGAAATTCAAGCCCCCTACATTTGATGGAGAGATGAATAAGTGAGAGGATGTAGAGGCATGGTTGCTTAGGATGAAGAAATTCTTCAGATTACATAACTATTCAGAGAACATGAAAACCAAAATAGTTAACCTTGGTCTTAAATGGAAAGAATATATCTGGTGGGAAGATCTTAAGCATGTTAGAGGAATTATAGAAGAAGAGTTGATTTAGGATGAGTTTGAGAGATTCTTCAAGAACAAGAACCTATCTGAAAGATATTACGACAAAGCTAATGAGTTATACGAGCTACAGATGGATTCCATGATAGACGATGAATATACTAGTAGGTTTCGAGGGCTATTGAGGTATGTGCCTTAGCTCAGGATGAGAAAGAAAATATTCAAAGGTTCATTAGTGGGTTTCTAGCAGCATATAGAGACCCAATAGATTTTGATGAGCCTCAGTCACTGAAGGAATCCTTTGGGAAACTAAAGCATTCTTATGACAAATCAAAGTGTAAAGCTAAACCTAAGCATGATTTGAAGGGGAATGAGAAAGTTAAATGGAAGTGGACAATTGAAGTGGGGAAGATCTCAGGATGCAGGTGAGAAATCAAATGTTTCTCCTTACAAGAGGATTAACGTAGCTGAAAAGGGACATGGTTCACGGCCAGCAAAGAAGAAAAATAGAGGTGATGGTAGAGGACCATTGCAGTACTCGATTTATGGAAAATGTCATCTTAAGAAGGATTTTTCATTAGGCTAGGGTGGCAGACCTCATATCTATAGCGCTCAAGAGGCGTAGACTATTAGGGATGCTGACCATAACATTCCTCAAATTTATGAAGTTGTGGACAAGAAGTAGGCAGATAACCAGTAATCCATTATTGAGATGGAAGGTAAGGTCTGTGATCAAGATGTTTCTATTTTCATTGACCCTGGATCGAATTATAGTAATGTTAATCCTGAGTTGGTGGATAAGTGTGGTTTGAGAAAAGATGTGCATCCAGAGTATTCGTTGGTGCAGTTGGCTATAGGTACTAAGAAGAGAGTTCATCATTGGGTAAGAGCTTATGCATTGTGCTGAATGGTATGCCTACATCAACACATCTAAATGTTCTTCCATTGGGATCATATATCATGTTTTTGGGTATGGATTGCTTGTATCTCCACAAGACCAAAGTATATTGTTATGACAAGGCTATTGAGTGCCTAGATGATAATGGTAGAAAGAGGATCTTGCAGAGAAAGAAGATATCTACGTCGGAGAGGATGGTAACAGCTATGTAGGTTAAGCATAGTCACAGGAAGGAGTGTATACAGTTTGAAGTTCATATTTCCAGTGACAAGGGTAAGGATGTTGAGGATGTGCAAGTCATCAAGAAGTACCTTGTCTTGCAACAATTTTAGGATGTATTCCGAGTAGAGATCTTAGAGTTTCCTCCCCATAGGGAAGTGAAATTTTCTATTAAGTTGGTACCAGGAGAAGCACCACCATCAAAGGCACCTTATAGGATGAGCATTCTAGAGCTAGTGGAATTGAAGTTGTAGTTGAACGAAATGCTTAATAAGGGATAAATTAAGTTTATCACCTTTGGGTGCACCGATATTGTTCTTGAAGAAGAAGGATGTTACTTTCATTTTATGTATTGATTATGTGCATCTAAACAAGGTGGCGATCAACAATGAGTACCCATTACCGAGGATTAATGACTTGTTTGATCAATTGAAGGGAGCAATAATGTTCTCAAAGATTGATCTAAGATCAGGATATCATCAGGTGCACATCAAAGACAAGGATATCTACAAGACTGCTTTCTGCACCAGGTATGGACATTATGAGTTTATTTTGGTTCCTTTCAATTTGACTAATGCTACAACTAATTTCATGTGCTTGATGAAGAGTGTGTTGTGTCCTTATTTGGACAAGTTTGTGATTGTATTCATTGATGATATATTGATATATTCTAAGAATGAGGAAGAGCATGTAGAACACATTACAACAATGTTAAAATTGTTGAGAGAGCATCAGTTGTATGCCAATCTTAGTAAATGGAGCTTCTTTGAGACAAAAATTCCTTACTTGGAACATGTTGTTTCCAAGGAAGGAATATCAGTGGACCTAGAAATATTAGAGGTATCATGGAATGGGTAGCTACTAGAAATGTGGATGAGGTTAGATCATTCATGGGGCTAGAAGGTTACTATAAGCGATTCATCAGGAACCTCTCATGGGTTTCCTATCCTATTACATCATTGTAGAGGAAAGGAAAGAAATTTGAATGGACAAAGGAATGTGCAACAAGTTTGGAGTAGTTGAAGTAGTTGTTGACAAATTCTCCAGTTCTAAAGATTGCAGATCCAGATAAAGAGTTTGTGGTGTGTATAGACACTTGCAAGAGAGGACTTGGTGGACTATTGGTGTAGGAGGGACATGTGGTGTGCTATGAGTCAAGGAAATTGAATGAGCATAAACAAAACTATGTGACTCATGATCTGGAGTTGGAAACCATTATTCATGCTTTGAAGATGTGGAAGCACTATCTTCTTGGAATGATGTTTTTATTGATGAGTGACCATAGTGGACTAAGGTAATTATTTCAAAAACCTAATATGAATTTTAGGAAAGCTAGATGGTTGGCTACCCTTAGTGAGTTTGATATTGAGATTATATACATTAAAGTAAAGGAGAACAAGATTCGAGATGCTCTCAGTAGGAGAATGCAGGTAAACCATGTTGGAGTTGTGAGCTCTAATGGAATAGATTTAGAGGATCAGATCTTACAAGCAGGACAATAGGATGAAAATCATTGGTAGCTTAAGCATAGGTTATAGTATGGTACAGATGAATAGGATGTAGACTATCATATGGCTGTGTTGAGGCCTCGAAAATCGCTGCAACAACATGGGGGAGACCACCCAGTCCGGACCTTGGTTAGCAGCTCCTTTTCCGTTTGGAATGGTGGTTCTGACTGGTTCAACTAGGTCCAGATACCTTCTCTCAATCTCCAATGGCTTTAAAATATGACTTTCATTCAGCAATGGAAAATAGACATCAGATCGTCCTTCTTGTTGATCAGGTAGGAAAGTGATCCTTAAGTTGATTTAGGGCTCAGCCAATCCACTACTAAACTTTGCCTCTTTGGAAAGAGGACTTAAAAGAATGCAAGAATTAATTTAAATGCAAACTTATGCTAAGATGCAAGCAAAAGGAACTATCTTAATTCTATCTTAATTAGGGAGATATAGATCTAACCTAACCAAGAGCAGGTATTTATAATATTGGGATTGAAATGTGTCGTTTATAATGAATATCAAGTTAATGAAGTAGTTCAATTAACTGACATTATGGATACCAAACACATCATATTGAGACCCTTTAACCGAAATAATCAATCAACAACACTCAGGAAGTAATTCACAAAGTGGTATTGATCATTTAATCAGTAACTTGAATAATTAAACAATAATATGCGAAATAAATTCACTATCTATTCATCAAATATTAAAAGACATATTTGTGAGTAAATAGTTACTCAGAAACCAGAGTTTGGCCCATAAGAGCATAGATAAATAATAACATAAAATAGAAGCAAATTACCCATACCAACAAAAGTGCACAACTATGTAAGCAAATTGACACCATTCCTGTTATCATAAAATGAAACCAGCATTTAAAACAATAGTATTCGAAATACCAGTTTATTAAATACATTTCTCCAACTCCGGTCTCTAATAGTCCTTTACAATCCCTGGGCTTCTGCTTTCAAAAGCAAAGCTACAATAGTGCAAACTCTGTTCATTATACATAACTAAGGATGTAAAAGAAAAACCTCAATAGTCTCCAGATCTGATATTCCCCTCCTCCCACCTACAACTCTAAATCTCTATTACAAAAGTTATTTTAGAATTCCAGAATTGTAAAGGAGAGCAGCCCTTTGTTACATTCTGAAATCTGCTATTTATAACATTTGCAAAGGAATTCTTGAGAGTAAAGTTTGTTGAAGAGAAATCTGTCCAATCCAATTTTATTTGCTCAAAAATTCTAATTTTTAATTGTTGGAGCATTCTTATTTACTAAGATCCTTTTATCCATATTTCTTCCATTGTTTTCCTGCAAAAAGAAATCAAAATGAATTAAAATGTAACAATAAAATCAAAATACCATTTATGGCATTAAAACAAATCCAATCAAATTCTATTTAAATAAATGATTGAAAATAAAATATAAGCTCTCTATTGATGCCTGGGATGGTTTAATTGGCCAAAGATATCATTGATGAGTGAATATGCCATTAAAAAAGGCTTAGACAAATAAAAATGCAGAAAATAACTCAAAAAATTGATTTTGTTTTTAGAAATTCGGAGCTTGATATTCTGCATTATTTTTGACCCAATTAGTGACCAAATCTATTAATGAAACCTTCTCATAAATGTTCTCCTTGACTTTATCTTTCCAATGAGCCGTCCTGGGCCTCATTTGACCAAGTAAAACCCAATCTATGGGCCTCCAAAGTAGATGAGTCAAATATGGCATAAATCTAGAAATTTTGGCGCTCGACTAAAAATCAAAATTTTAGTTAAAAATCTAATTCTAATTAACTCTAATTTAATTATTAATCATAAACTAAACTAATTTTTAATGAATATTAATCTATTTATTAATTAATATCTAACTAACTAAAATATTAAGTATTTATAAACTAATTAATATGAATATAAATAATAATCTAATTAAATTTTAATTAATTAATTAATATAAAATTAATTATTTAAATCTTAAATAACTATTATAATATTAACCTACCACTCTATTCCTACCTTTAACTCATTTCATTTGTTCCACTCATTTTACTCATACGTATGAGTGTTGAATAAAACAAAACTTACATGAAACCTAGCGTAATGCTCCCTTGGTTAATGCCATGTTGGCTTATTGGGCCATCTCATATCAGCGATCGAGGAAGGAGGCCATTGGTTTTTTAAGAAAATGCATTGTTTGAAACTTGTGATGCGATCCTGCGATCTGACAAAATCTTTTTATTTTATACATATTAAATTTTTTGTTTTGATTATATTAAAATAATTTAATAAATATTATATTAATAATATTCATTAATTATTTTAATTTTTAACATGTACATACGTATATATTTCAAAATGCATGAAGAATAAACCAAAAGCTAATTAAGCCAAAGTTAAAACCTTTCTCGCATCGCCCTCATCGCATGTGTCTTTTTTGGTTTAAGTGTTCGTTTAAGAAATATGCGATAAGAATTATGCGAGAGATATGTTTTGCAATATGAGATTTCATCGCATTGTATGAAGGGTTAAGTTGGGTTGCTATATGCGATGTAATTTTTTTTGTTTTTTATTTGTATATATATATATTAAATTTTATTTTAATTAAATTAATCATATTAATTTAATTAATTCAAAATTTAATATTAAATATCAATTTTTATTTTTGGTTTTATTTTAATGAAATTAGTTATGAAATTTTCTAAACTACAGCCACTCCGAAAATAAATAAAAAGAATAAAAATAACATTTTTAACCCAGACTAGATAAATGATGGGACTTCAAAGGAGTACCATTTTCAAACCAGTTGACCAAATAAGACAAAACAAGCGTCAATAGGAAGCTTATAAAAAATTGATTCTAACAAAACAATCAAAACAAGAATCCAAAAAAAATGAAAAATTAACAATTGCGTAGGACAATCAAATAAAATAAAAATGTTAAAAGGTGCTTAGCCAAAAAAAAATTATAGAAAGGGTCCCCATTATTTGAAGTGAAGACATCAATAATGGGGGGTTGTGTTTTTACCACAACAATGGCGACACACGGGAGAAGAACCAGTTATCTCTGTTTGATATGAATAAGATTTTCCTAAAATTAAAGTAAAAATAATTAAAGAAGAGAGAATTATGCTTGACATGCTTGACTAGGTTCATTAGTCTGAATAAAAGCAAGAATCATCTAACTGTAATTTTTCTTAAAATTTCTCATAAATTAAAATATTTCAAAACTCTATATCAGTCTTTAATTAGTTGTAGAGATAAAGCAGGGGTCACTTTACAGCTTAGCTTTTAAAATATACTCATTTGTCATAGGTAGAGCCACTGCTGCCAGCAAACGTTTATAGTTTCGACAGGGTTACCTTTTAATCATCAATGATTCAAAATCCCATCCCTTTAAGAATTATTGACCTAGAGATAAATCCATTTATATATGTTTATTTTTTATTTTTTATTTTTATTATAAATCTTAAAAGTCATTGTCCCGGTATGGTGGCCAGATAGTTGACAATGCCATTCACTGGTTATAATTGGACTGAATAGGCTGGCTCGTGATGAGACCCCTTGTCTTATAATCGTTTGCAGTCATAAGTCATTACCCTGGTTTGTTTAGCAGTGTTGGTAATGTCAGCCTATTTTTCCCCTATTATCATGGTAAGCAGGCTCATGATGAGACCTCTTATCTTTTAAGTTTAAATATATTTCTAGATTATACTCTAGAAAAATGAAACTCTTTGGGATGGGGAGAACCATTGACTCCTTAAGAGTTAAGAATGACAATTTCAGAGTGAAAGGTGTTTTGCTGTAAAGTGTCTTTACTTGGTTATAAATAACTTTTCTTGACTGATAATAGAACTTTTGAAAGATCCTAATAAAAAAATTTAAATCTCAAAATGATCACAATTTTGACGAAAAAGAAATTTCTCCAGATTTTATGATACTTTGCCAAATTTTCTAAATTTGTAATCTCTTCCTTAATTAATGTCTACTTTTATAATAAGAAAATCAAACTTTACTAAGAGATTTAAGAAAAAGCTAATAGATGACTATTAACAATTTTCCTCCATGTATGCTAATCATTGTTAGGTAACAAGTAGGGCTTCCATATAAATCATGACAAAGACACCAAAATCAAAGCTGAAAACCAAAAGAAATAAGCCAAAATGAAAAAGAAATCAGCAAACAAAAATGAAGAAATTTTAAGGTGAAAGGAAAATCCAAGTTTTTTGAAACACATATTCTAACAAGAATGGTTATACCATTGTCTTCAACAATATGAAGAAAAAGAAAATAATCGTGTAATCAGTCCTTCTTATGTCGAGATTTTAGGAAAATCATACCTTGTAGGGTTGTAAGTGTTTTTAGGCTTCTTGGATAACATTTCAGCCACAACGAAATTTTTTTGTCTAATATCAATCTTCTTGTTTCAAAGCATCAACTTAATGATTTTCTAATGAAATGAATGCTTAAAGAAACAAACTAAAGGTTCAAAAACTTCCTGGTGTAGCTGTTTCAATGAGGATTATTGCTGCTTTTTGAAATTAAGCCAGGAGAAAAGTATGAACTTCGAAAATATGATCTGGCGAAGGAATGGAAGCATTTATGAAGAGTTGCAAAATAGATTTATATATCAGAAAATCAAAACGGAAACTTAAAGTAAAGGAAATGGAAATTAATGTAAGTGGGTTCATGAATCTTACGATTGGATAATTGCTTTTGATCTTACCTGAAAGGTATCAGTTTCTCCAAACTAGCTGAATTCTTATTAACATTAAAAACTTGAAGAAGTCAAACTAACCAAAGTCCTATAACCCAAAATCATTATTTATTTTATCTAAACTAAAGCAAGCAGTAAAATGCAAAAAATGGAATGCTTAATGTTCAAGGGAAAACAAATGCATCAGAAATGAGAATGGAAATTTGCAGTAATGATTGTTTCTCAAAATATTATAAGTTCATATAAACTCCATGATTTTGTAAATTGTCCAGAATCAAGACCAATTCCAAAATAATAAAATTTAAATATGAAAATAGAGATGCCTTGAATTCCATATTTAATTATGGAATTATATATTTGAAACTGAAATATATGAGAAATCGAAATGATTTAGATATACTGCAAATTGGTGATTAGTTGCTTTTTTACCATAGTGGTTACCCAAGCTCGCTTTTTAAAATAACACATCGCCGTATCAGATAATTCGCATCATATGTTTCTTCACCATGCTTCGAGTTTAATCAGCAAGACTTCACTTTTGTTGCTATGCCATATATTGATTAAATCTTAATGGCTTCGAGGCATGCATTGGAAGTTATCGCATCAGATGTTGCAATGGCAAATTGCCGATATGAAAACATGCGATGAGAACATGTGCAATGGAATGAAGCGATCGCATTATTAAAGAAATATTACATTAGGGATCGGGGACAGTTATGTCACAAATTGCACATCGCACACTGTATCTTGTGATTTGTACTTTGCATATCACGCATCGCAAATTCAGAATAATGATATGGCCATAAATAAAAATGCAAGGAAGTGATTGCGATATCGGTGATGCGATGGATGACATAACTAATCGGCGATCGGCAATTTAAAGCACTCGATATAACACAATATGATTCCTCCGATGCCGATATGCGATGAATGACGTGGATAATCGGCGATCACGATCGGTAATATTAAGCACATGATGTAACAATTCTCAATACGTCGATATGCGATGAAGAGCGGACACGATATTTTTATGAATTTGATTGGAATTTCATATCGGATCCGAAATTATGTGGTCATCACAATATCGGTAAAGTCATTTATCGGAGATCGACGATTCATGATAATGGAAGTATACTTCACTTGCAAACCTCCGATATGCAAAATGCGATAGGGATTATGTGATTGACAAAGATGAGCAGGCTGAGAATATTGCAAACATTTTAACTGAAGTATCAGCAATAGAAAAATCAAGTTGAATGCTATGATATTGCTTGACATTTCAATTGGGTTTTCTGATGGTTGAAAGCAAAGTTAAAAATGTTCAAATTCTAATGAATCAAAAATAAAATTTCCCTGAACCTATTGCAAATTTAAAATGGGTTTGCTGCTTACTTCAAGTTTTGAGAAAACAAATGAAAATCTGTAAATAAAATAGAACAAGAATAAAAAAATAAACTAAGGAAAAGAGAAACTTAATAAGAGATGAGAACGAGCTTATAAATGCATACCTTGAAGGAAATTGTCTGCAGATCTTACCTCACAAATCTTCAAATCTTTCCTTGGATTTATCAAAATTCTGACTTCGTTCAACATCATCTTATTATTTATTCTAAATCGGAGTGTGCAATTAGCCTAAATAAAATCTGTTTATTCATGTTCAGGAAATCTGAAATTTACCAGAATTAAATATGAAAATAGTCTTCCATTTTGAAACAGAAATTTATTACCTCTGCTCATTCCGAATTAATCTTAAGAAAAATCTGTATTGTTATAGTGACTGTTCAATAATGCCTTTAGTAAATAAATATGATGCGTTTTTACAACATCAGATAATAAACTAAAGGACCGAATGGGATAAAGCCACTAATTGTGGAAGAATATCAACATAGATTTAGATGTGTGCCAGGTGCATATTCTGTCAGTACATTATTCGAAATAGGCAGAGATGTATTCATGGGTAGAGGTATTGCTACAAGAGTTTTTGATTTAAAAATGGGAAGGAAGAATTAGAAATTTTCTGATGAGAGGCAAATATTTCCTTGAACATGTATATGATATGAGAAAGGCTAATTGCTTCCTTTATTTTTTAATCTACAGAACTATTAAAAATAAATTAACTACATAAAACAAACTAACTAAATTAATTCTACTCCTATTCTAACCATATACATGAAAATGACTAGGTATAGTCATATTTCCGGTGTAACCATTCTCTCATTTTTATTCCTACATATATGTACAATTCAAATGTTAGTAATAAAAATAGAAATCTTATTGAACTAAGAAAATTAAATCTGTAAGTAGAATGTACAACTATTGTTAGAAGTTTGTTTAAAATCTATTTCTCATGAAATTTTCTTTCCAATTGAATACCAATTGGATCATAGAAATCTGGATGGATTTCTATTAATAATTGAGAAATGTTCAAAAAAAGACATAACAGGCCAGATTGTGGATATGAGCTTTTAAATTCAAAGGCCTGGAAGAAACTGTTAGTTTCATGTGTAAATGTTAAGTTATTAACAATCTTCCATGAAGGAAAAGTTTCCAAATATTTTTCAAATGAATTAATGAAAAATGGATGGAAATCTTTCAAATGAAATGGAAAATTATTAATTAAATTAGATTGCTGGCAGATTTCTAAAAATACATTCTCTTGTTGATATTTCCTTTGAGAAGATAGAAGCTTTTGATAAAACATTAGCATTGATTGAAATTGAAGTAGCTTTTGACGCTCACGATTATAATATGAAATTTCAATTTTCCAATCGGGCAATGTATCAATTGAATGTTTGATAGTCAAGTGCTCAATATACTAGCGTAATGTATCAAAAATCTGAAAATAAATCTAATTTTATACAAAATAAGTGAGGAAACAAAAATAAAATGAAATCACTATTTGTACAACTAATGTTACAGCACAATTGGGATCATTTTGAAATAATTTCTCTTTCACAAGGATTGGCCAGAATTATGGAATTTGAGTAATTTTGAATTCCAACTTGTGAACTAGAAAGAGAATTATGATTATGAACAGGAATGAAGGCTTGATCATTGCAAATTTCAGATTCCAGATCATTCTTTTGTGTCCTTATGCTCTTTTGAAGAAGATCGCTCTGCTGCTATGATTTCGGTATTTGTTCATCATGGAAAGATTCAAAAATTTGTACAATTGTTTGCATTTGCTGATTTCCAATTTGATTTTCTGAATTTACCTCAAAGTAGCTTTCAGATTTCAAGGTAGCTCTTTTTCCAAAATTGTTGCTCTTGTCTTCTTGTATTTGATCAGAAATATTTTCCAAGCTTTGTGAAACTTCTTCATCACAATTTATTTCAACATTTGAATTGGATTTCTCATTTATATTGGAAGGGGATGGAACAAAGCTTGAACTAATTTCATATGGATCGGGAATAGGAGGAATAGAATAATTATGTTCAAACCAACCTAGTGATTCTTCTTTCATAGGTTCATCTTCGACATTAAATTTTAAACAATTCAAATGAAATCAAATATTAAAATCTCTAATAGACTCATTTTCATTTCGTAGATATTTAATTTCATCACATACCTGATCATAATCATAGCGGTCAAATTTACAAACGAAAATTGTAACAAATTGATCTCAGTTGTGAATTGACGCAACTGGAAGAGTTCTACACCAGTTCCTGGCTTTTTCCGCAAATGTGAGAGTAAAAATTCTGCATAAGATGCCTTCATGAATTCCTTGAAAATCATAATTTGAAACATTTTGAATAAATTGAAGGACATTATTAAAAGCAGAAGAATTTCTCTCACCATTAAATTTTACCTGAGACAAGAGTCTTACCACTTCGGGTGGAGTATTGAAAGATGCACATCCATGGATACAACTCCAAATTGGAAGTTTAAGGGGAGCCATCGTGATTAAATAGAATGTTAAAATTGAAAAGACTCCAAAAGACAACAAGTTTTAGGCCCTCCTTCTAGCGCCATTATGTTGAGGCCTCAAAAATCGCTGCAACAACATGGGGGAGACCACCCAGTCCAGACATTGATTAGCAGATGCTTTTCCGTTTGGAATGGCGGTTCCGACTAGTTCAACTAGGTCCTGTTACCTTCTCTCAATCTCTAATGGCTTTAAAACATGACTTTCATTCACCAATGGAAAAGAGATATCAGATCATCCTTCTTGCTGATCAGGCAAGAAAGTGATCCTTAAGCTGATTTAGGGCTCAGCCAATCCACTACTAAAGTTTGCCTATTTGGAAATAGGACTTAAAAGAATGCAAGAATTAATTTAAATGCAAACTTATGCTAAGATGCAAGCAAAAGGAACTATCTTAATTCTATCTTAATTAGGCAGTTATAGATCTAACCTAACCAAGAGCAAGTATTTATAATATTGGGATTGAAATGTGTCATTTATAATGAATATCAAGTTAATGAAGTAGTTTATTTAACTGACATTATGGATACCAAACACATCCTATTGAGACCCTTTAACTGAAATAATCAATCAACAACACTCAGGAAGTAGTTCACAAAATGGTATTGATCATTTAATCAGTAACAATTAAACAATAATATGTGGAAGAAGCTCACAACATATCACTATCTATTCATCCAATATTAAAAGGCTTATTTGTGAGTAAATAGTTACTCAGAAATCAGAGTTCGGCCCGTAAGAGCAGAGATAAATAACAACATAAAATAGAAGCAAATTACCCATACCAACAAAAGTGCACAAATATGTAATCAAATTGACACCATTCATGTTATCATAAAATGAAACCAGCATTTAAAACAATAGTATTAGAAATACCAGTTTATTAAATACATTTCTCTAGCTCCGATCTCTAATAGTCCTTTACAATGCCTGGGCTTCTTCTTTCAAAAGCAAAGCTACAATAGTGGAAACTCTGTTCATTATACATAACTCAGGATGTAAAAGAAAAACCTTAATAATCTCCAGATCTGTGATTCCCCTCCTCCCACCTACAACTCTAAATCCCTATTACAAAAATGATTTTAGAATTCTAGAATTGCAGAGGAGAGTAGCCATTTGTTACATTCTGCAATCTGCTATTTATAACATTTGCAAAGGAATTCTTGAGAGTAAAGTTTGTTGAAGAGAAATCTGTCCAATCCAATTTTATTTGCTCAAAAATTCTAATCTTCAATTGTTGGAGCATTCTTATTGACTGAGATCCTTTTATCCATATTTTTTCCACTATTTTCCTGCAAAAAGAAATCAAAATGAATTAAAATGTAACAATAAAATCAAAATACCATTTCTGGCATTAAAACAAATCCAATCAAATTCTATTTAAATAAATGATTGAAAATAAAATATAAGCTCTCTATTGATGCCTGGGATGGTTTAATTGGCCAAAGATATCATTGATGAGTGAATCTGCCATTAGAAAAGGCTTAGACAAATAAAAATGCAGAAAATAACTCAGAAAATTGATTTTGTTTTTAGAAATTCGGAGCTTGATCTTCTGCATGATTTTTTACCCAATTAATGACCAAATATGTTAATGAAACCTCCTCAGAAATGTTCTCATTGATTTTATCTTTCCAATGAGCCGTCCTGGGCCTCATTTGGCCAAGTAAAACTCAATCTATGGGCCTCCAAAGTAGATGAGTCAAATCTGGCATAAATCTGGAAATTCTGTTGTTGGGCTAAAAATCAAAATTTTAATTAAAAATCTAATTCTAAATTAGAATTCTAATTAACTCTGATTTAATTATTAATCATAAACTAAACTAATTGTTAATTAATATTAATCTATTTATTAATTAATATCTAACTAACTAAAATATTAAGTATTTATAAACTAATTAATATGAATATAAATAATAATTTAATTTAATTTTAATTAAATTAATTAATATAAAATTAATTATTTGAATCTTAAATAACTATTATAATATTAACCTACCACTCTTTTTCTACCTTTAACTCATTTCATTTGTTCCACTCATTTTACTCATACGTATGAGTGTTGAATAGAACAAAACTTACATGAAACCTAGCATAATGCTCCCTTGGTTAATGCCATGTTGGCTTATTGGGCCATCTCATATCGGCGATCGGGGAAGGAGGCCATCGGTTTTTTAAGAAAATGCATGGTTTGAAACTTGCGATGCAATCCTGCGATCCGACAATTTTTTTTTATTTTATACATATTAAATTTTTTGTTTTGATTATATTAAAATAATTTAATAATATTATATTAATAATATTCATTAATTATTTTAACTTTTAACATGTACGTACGTATATATTTCAAAATGCATGAAGAATAAACCAAAAGCTAATTAAGCCAAAGTTAAAACCTTTCTCGCATCGCCCTCATCGCATGTGTCTTTTTTGGTTTAAGTGTTCGTTTAAGAAATATGCAATAAGAAACATGCGATAAGAATTATGCGAGAGATATGTTTTGCAATATGAGATTTCATCGCATTGTATGAAGGGTTAAGTTGGGTTGCTATATGCGATGTAATTTTTTTTGTTTTATATATATATATATATATATATATATATATATATATATATTATATTAAATTTTATTTTAATTAAATTAATCATATTAATTTAATTAATTCAAAATTTAATATTAAATATCAAATTTTATTTTTGGTTTTATTTTAATGAAATTAGTTATGAAATCTTCTAAACTACAGCCACTCCGAAAATAAATAAATAGAATAAAAATAACATTTTTAACCCAGACTAGATAAATGATGGGACTTCAAAGAAGTACCATTTTCAAACCAGTTGATCAAGTAAGGCGAAACAAGAGCCAATAGGAAGCTTATAAAAAATTGATTCTAACAAAACAATCAAAACAAGAATCCAAAGAAAACGAAAAATTAACAATCCCGTAGGACAATCAAATAAAATAAAAATGTTAAAAGGTGCTTAGCCAAAAAAAAATTATAGAAAGGGTCCCCATTATTTGAAGTGAAGACATCAATAATGGGGGGTTGTGTTTTTACCACAACAGGCTGCAGATGGCTTCGTGAGATTTAGGGATGGAATCTATGTATCGAATGACAATGAGCTCAAGAAGCTTATCTTTAGGGAGTTTCATGTAAATCCATATTTAGATCACCCGAGACATCATAAGAAGTTTACAGTTGTGAAAAAGTTAAAATATTAGTTGAATTTGAAGAAGGATGTTGGACACAGATTGTCATTGATGTCAATATGGCAATATTCAAGAGGAGGAGACAGAGCATATCGGAGCCGAGAGGATCAAAAGGAGCCAGAGGAACCAAATCGGAGGAGCCACATATATCAGAGCAAGAGGAGCCATATCGGAGGAGTGTCAGCACAAGAGGAGCCATATATGCCTTTATTAATACTATCGGGCATTGTTCGGGAAATGAAAACCCACATATGCATGTATTAACAATTATCGGGAGTGGAGGCAAATCGCAGTGATATCGTATCGGAACCCTTAGGGATGAGAGCGGACGCGAATTCTTATTCAAATTGGTCCAGACCCCGGAACCCTTAGGGATGAGAGCGGACGTGAATTCTTATTCAGATTGGTCCAGACCCATATCGGGTCCGAACCCAAATATTGCATCGGAGGAGTGGCTTGGAACTATCATGTGAAAGCTCCGATATATATCGGAGCCGAAATATTATTCAACGCTCCCTATAAAGCGTCGGGTCCGTCGTGTTCGGAGGAGGGAGTGTTATTGTCTGTGGCGACCGCCGATAAGCGGACCCGCCGAAATATATATAGCGTGGCATCTAAACCTTTTCGGGTCCGAAAGGAACCTCAGCGCGGTTAAGTGATGAGCTCCGAAATTCGGAGCCGAAGTATTATATTGAGGATGGTTTAATGGGTCGTCGGGTCCGTAAGGTCCGTTAGACTTTGAAACTGCCAGAAGAGAAGTCGCCGAAATCCATCGGGACCGAAATCATAATAAAAGGCAGCCTAAAGGTGTGTCGGGTCTGCACCTCGTCGAAGGTCAGGCCTTAACAATTTTGTAGTGATCGCCGAAATCCGGATCCACCAATAATTATAAAGGCGGACGAATAAGAATTGAGATCCGCGTCTGTTGAATGAGAACATGAATTACGTTATTTTCCTATGTGTTAAAATATATGTGGCTGCGGGGTTTTTATAGTGTTGGCCATATATTGCATATGATATAAGGCTTCCGATGGTTGATTTAAAGTGCTCGGGTGGTGGCTTCCGATGGTTGATTAAAACGCTCGGGTGGTGGCTTCCGATGGGTGATTAAAAGCACCGATAAAGCCTGTAAGACAAAAAAAAAAAAATGGAAGCCGAAGTGTCAAGCGGCTCCAGTGTATGCCTGCGATCATGAGCAAAACAGGAGTGTTGTTATAATTTTGATGTATGTATCCTGTGATTATTGGAACGGTTGGATAAACAGAGGTAACTGACAGGGCAAGCAAGCGCTGAGGAAACCGAAGAGCCTACGGAGTAAGGAAGCTGAAGAGCCTGTGAAGAAAGGAAGTCAAAGAGCCAATGAGAAAGAAGAAATGAAGGGACGGAGGCATGGAGCACATGAAAAAAAAAAAAAGCAACAGAAAACAGTGAGAGTAGTTGTTGTGGTTCGGGGACGGGATAACCTAAGCATGAGATAGTGGAAGCAGCAGAAGCAGTGGAAGCTGAAAAGAGCGCAGCAGCACACCAGTGTATACCAAAGAGGTTGGAGCCTCAGAATTGAACAGGATTGAAGTCCTTCGGAGTTGGTGCTCCTAAGTCCAAGATTGGTGTCTTGGAAAAATAGAGTTGGTGCTTAGGAGGTTGGAGCCTCACCAAAGTCCAAGTTGGAGCTTGGCAACCAATTGTGACAATCTATTTATTGTATTTATTTTTACTGCACAGTTATATTAATAAAAGCATTTATTCCTGCTGTTCATTTTGTGTTTCTGAACATATATGTTTTAACTAGTAAAACAATAGTGAGAAAAAGAAATACTGATTCACCCCCCTCTCAGTATTTCCAACAAAGGACAAATGAACTTTTTTTCTACATGCTTAGACGTTAGTAGGTGAAAATAGAGTGTAAACTCCCAACTGGTTTGGTATAGCCTCTTCTGATTCCAGAGTGGAAATGGGAGGTCATTTCCATGGATTTCATTATAGGTTTGTTGAGGACATCAAATCATCATGATTCCAATGTGGTTCTGGTTGACATGTTGAGCAAGTTAGCTCACTTCATTCCAGTGAAAACTATTTATTCAGCTAGTGAGGTAGCACAGTCCTTCATCATGGATATAGTGAGATTGCATGGTGTTCTGAAGAAGACTGTGTCAGATAGAGATGTCAAGTTCACTTGTAGGTTTTGGAAAGAGTTATTTACATGTTTGGATAAAGAGATATACTTCTAAACAACTTATCATCCACAGACATATGGACGAACAAAGAAAGTCAACAAGATACTGGAGGATATGTGAAGGATGTAAGTCATGCATCAGCATAGCAGGTGAGTTGAGTATCTTCCACTGGTTGAGTATTCTTACAACAACAGATATCAGAAGTCACTAAGGATGATTCTGTTTGTGGCACTATATGGGCAGAGTTACAATACTCCCACCAGCGAGAGTGGTCCAGTGAAATTGGTACTTATAGGACCATACATGTTGGCAGAGATGGAACAAGAGATCCAAGGTATCAAGAAGAATCTAAATGAAGCAGGTGATAGAAAGAAATGTTATGCAGATAAGGAAAGGGTATTTTAGGAGTTTCAGGATGGGGAACATGTGTATTTGCGCGTCATGCCTAAGGAGATATCATTGAGGATGGGATCGTGTGCCAAGTTGCCACCTCGGTATTGCTGGCATTTTGAGATCCTTGATAGGATTAGACCAATGGCCTACAGACTTGCACTACCTCTGATAGTGAAAGTCCATAATGTTTTCCATGTTTCATTGCTAAAAAGATATGTGAAGGATGTTGATCATGTTATTGATTGGTTTGTATTGCGGGTGGAGCTATAGGGATAATTCCAGCTGGAGCCTCAATGCATATTGCAGTGGAAATAACTCATGCTTCGAAATAGAGCAATTGAGGAAGTTAAATTGTAGTGGAAAAACTTTGGACCAAAAGAAGTTAGATGGGAGATGATTGATCTGATGCGGGCTATGTATCCTTCATTATTTTCTAGTGGAGGAAAATTATTTTTGGTATATGTACATATTTATTTATGAGTGTTATTGTAAATACCGTAATGATCTAGGTTATAAAGCTCCAATAAGAAGTATGGTTGTCATGTTGTCATGTTTGTCATGATGGTTTTTCTTTTGAGCAAGTTTTTCATTGTAAATATTTCATCGAGCTGAGTTATAAATCTCCATGGGCAATATGTTTTGGTTTTCAGTGGTCTTTCTAGTTAGAGGTGTCATAGAACATCGAGTACAATGTTCTGCTAAGGGGGCAGGGGGGTTCTGTAACAACCCCAGGTTAAAAGTGCATGTAATAAAGTTAATAAAGGAAAAATAAGACAAAGGTCATGGGACACATATTCCAAGCTAAATGTTGGGTAAAGTATCCTAGTGGGAATCACTTGTTGTTTATTGTGGCTAAGGAAATTGGCAAAGGATTTGAAAAGGTGAAAGGTATTATTGGCATTTTATATATGAAAATATAGTGGCTTCAGCGAGAATACTTGTAGGTAAAAGGTTGCATGTATGATTCTAGATATTTTTGGCATGCATGGTACATGCATGTGTGTATTTGGTTCATTTACTATCATTGGCATTTGTTTTGCCAGGTTTGACAGTGGTTGCAGCCTTTCCTTTCCATTTCTAGATAGCCATGGTGTGATGGGATTCATTCTTGGTTGAGCTTTGGATTGTAAGGACGTTTTGGATCCAGGTGATGTGATCTCAGGAACATCCCAAGGGTGGGTGGTTGAGATGGTTTTCTCTAGGAATCCCTCAATAGGTAGTTAGAGATGGGAAAATTCCTCAAGGGATGGTCAAGGAATTCTGAGGCATCTGAGCTTGGTTTGGTTTTATGGTCTTGGGATGAGTTTAGGTGAGATCATGATAGTGTGAGGGTGGAGGTGGCTTAAATATGGATTCCCTTGGTTGTTTATTCATTGGTTTATCCCATGATATCCCATGTTCATGCTTGGAATATGACGCATGGGTGATTGGTTGAAACAAATATTTTGTTCAAACCAATCTATGGTCGGGTGGTACATAGAAGTCCCTGACTTGGTTGGATTTTTCATATGTTAATAATATATGTTGTCCTCTTGTATTTTATTAGTAAATTTATTTTTTATTACGTGGATTTGATGGTTGTTCCATCATTGATATTATTATGGTATATGTTAGTTATAAGCATGGTTTTATGACAGATTCTAGTTATGGATATTATCATGTTTTGATTGGTAAATGAATGGTTACTTAATTTATTATATAATAGATGTTATTGAATCTATAATGATAAGGAATTATACCTTCTTGATGATTGTCAAATAATTTTGAGAACTCTATGTTCATATATGCATTCATGACCTATAGATTTCATGTTCATTGTGTGTTTGACGGAATGATTGTCATGGTTAGGTAAATTCCTTGTCTATTTTTTGTGTTAAAGGCTTTTTTCTTGTGTCATTTATCATTTTTGAAATATCTATCAAGTTTTGGGTAAAGGTCTTGATCCTAGCCCTCAAAAAGTGGCTCAAATCCCAGGTCGCACAAAATTAGGTAAATTAGGTTGAAGTCATTGGGAGGCAGGGTCATCCATGTGATTGGAGAGTTACAGTAATTGGATTTCCTTGCTATGCAAGTGACAAGGAATCGATATCACAAAAAAATCAATTTGGCTCGGGGTTTGGGCATTTGGAGTGGTGGATCAGCTCCTGGGGGTCTTGTAGCTCCTGAGGAAGGTCAGTAAAATTTTTGTTGGTCGATTCCACTTCCTTAACAATACTTAGGGATTTGAGTGATGTCATAGTACCCTCCACTCATGTTTACCATAGTAGGTTGGTGAAAGTGGGTAAATGTGGGAGGTGGCATTACAAGGTTTCCATATGGTTACTTCTAGTACGAAATATTAGCATTGGCTACTTGCATAACTTTAATACATCAATAACTTGTATGTATATTTTTGCTTGTTAATATCTATCACGGTTCAACAGCTTTGGTGCTAAGTGAAAAGATTGTTTTGTTTACTATTATGAATTCGCTTTTCATCCTTAAGGGTGTGAAAGAAGTTTGTGCACTATTATATATTTTCCTTTACTATCATAGGAAGTGGTTAAAGTGTAGCTTTCCAAAGACTTAAATCCCCCTATTTTCATATAGATATTTTGATTCTAAGATTTATTTTTTTATGTTCATCCTTTGTTAAAATGAAAACCCTTCATAAATATAATTACTAACGTAGACCTGGGATAGTCATCACCATCCTTTATATCTTATGTCAATGTGTTGGTGTTTTCTAGAAATAATCCTTAGCTCCTATTTTCCCAAAATACTAGATTGATATTGTATCATAACAAATGTCTCCTTAGACAATCTAAATGCTACTATTACTACATTAAACATATTTTCTTTCTATTCCATGTTTCCTTACTGAATTCATTGAATAATTGTTTGAGTTAGCCATAGTAGTACTATTTTGTACTTACTACTTTCTGTAAGTTCGCATGCACACTCACCATACTTAACCATATTTTATGTTGGGCTTCATATTCTATTCATTACTATCTCTTCGATGTTTAAATACTTTTGCTATAGATACATACCAAATCATCACATCATACAACAATTAGCTTTCATAAACTTCTTCAATACCATGGTATTAGGTCTTCTCAAAACAAATCAACCTGTCTTAATATAATCCCCTTTTGATTTTAATCCAAAGATTTAATTACTTTTGATATATATATATATATATATATATATATATATATATATATATATATATATATATATATATTATATAATATTTCATAAATTAGGTTATGGTATTAGGTCTTGTCAAAACAGATCAACCTGTCTTAATATAATTCTTTTAATTTTAATCCAAATATTTAATTACTTTTGATACACGCACACACACACACACACACACACACATATACATATATATTCCTCGTGCATCAATAAATAGAGAGTGTTTGAGATACTTTCTCTAACATATCCAGTCACATATCCACTAACTCATAGCATTAACATATAAATATCATAACAGTTCGAAATCGTGATTTAATATGAGGAACACATATCTTTTATTTTCATTTTAGACATATAAAAATATATTTATAAAACATGTGCACTTGATAAAAAAGGATCTCGTATTGCTTCACAAATATTCATTAACACAATTAAAATTATCTAACAAGAATATCTTGTTGGGAAAACTCTGGGAGAGATCATTTTCCTCCCAACCAACGAGCTGACATGATCAACTCCCCCAAAGCTCGGACTTCTTACCTGTAGGAATAACATCCCCTTCTGTATTCCTTAATGGTATTTTTTATAATTTCTTCCCAACATATTTTCCATAGCAATGTCCTACTTTTAGGGTGCACACCCCTTTAATTACCTAGTATTTTTATTTTTGTTCCTAATGTGCTCATTTTAGATAATGTTCCCAAGATTGCATCAAAATTTTGGAAGGGTTTCTTAAATGCATTTGCAACCACATTGAACTTCAATACAACATCACACATAGAGTTAGATGGATAGAAATAGAGGGTTAATCAATTAGTTAAGGATATTTTGAGGATGCATTTGATGGACAAACCATCAAAATGGGAGGAATATTTTCACTTGTTTGAATTTTCATATAATAATTGGTATTAAGCCTCATTGAAGATGATCCCATTTGAGTATTTGTATGGAAATAAGTGTAATGCACCTATGAGTTAGGACAATCTAGTAGATAGGGCCATTTTTTGGTTAGAGTTTCTCAAGGAAATGAAAGGGAATGGGGTGAAAATTAAACAAAACTTGAAGGCTATACATGCTAGGTGGAAAATATATGTAAATAAGTGTAGGGTAAATAGTGAATTCAGAGATGGTGAACATTCTTTCCACAAAATCAAATCCATAAAGACTTCGTTAAAATTGGGGAGCTAGTTAAAGTTGGAAACTAGGTTTTATGGGAATTTTGAGATCTTGGAAAGGATTGTTCCAATTGCATATAGACTCTCATTATTAACATATATGCATTTCCATTATGTGTTTCATGTTTATTTATTTAAAAGGTATGTGCTAGATTGTTAGGTCCTTATAATACTAGTGTAGCCCTCATATTGTTATCATTGTGCCCCATAGAAACACACTATTGGTATTGTTGATACCTTCATTATTATTGTTATGTAGGCCCTAATTATATTTTGACCCTTTAGACTCCCATATATCCCAAGGAGGTATTGTCATTTGAATCATCCAAAAATTGTTAATTTATATGATGTAAAGGGAGCTTACCCCCTCAAAGTGGCTTATTATATAGTCATTGGTCTATATTGTATTATTTCTCTATGCTATTTTGATCTGTTTACATAACATTCGGTATCTGAGTGTTAAGTTATGGTATGTTATATGCTTATAACAATTTACTTCTTTTCCTTATTATATTCCAAAGATTAGCAATCACACGTACATAAAGTAAAGTGCAAATAGAACATTAAACGATCGACAAAAAACAAGCCAAGACAAGAGACACAAGATGTGGCGGCTAGCCGGGGACAAACCCCACAATGTGTGGGGAAACCCTTTGATAAAATCTTCTTTTATCTTCAATAATTTAGCAGAGAGAAATAGTACAATAAATCTGATTCATATCAGCAGTAGCAAACCCTAGATCAACAGCATCAGCATTAGCGGCTTCATTATCAAACTAGGGCAGACGATATCTTGCAAACCGTTCATCGAATTGACTTCATTCCACCACCAAACATTGCAGCTTTCAGAGGAGGTTCAGATGAACCTACAGCGCAGTTCCAGAGAGGAGATTTTCTAGGCCACGCAATTCAATCTTTACTTCTGCAGTTGTAGCTTCAGTTTCAGCAGTTTCCGGCTTCACATGTGTGAGAGAGAGACCCATTTCAGCGTAGTAGAGAAGAGACTCATTTCTGCGTAGTAGAGACAGAGAGAGATGTGATGAGATGAGTGAGTCCAAATGAGGAAAATTCCTCTTATATTTATACACAACGTTGGTGGGTGAATAGATGCGACTGTTGCGCTTCTGAGCCTACATGAGTTGTAGGTCGACTTGATAATAATTCCATAATCAAAATAAATTCATATCTCCATGAATACTTATCAGAATTGGATGATCTTTATATCAATCCTACACCTCTCGACGAGAGGAATCTAATAAAAATATTATCAGCCATGAATAGGATGACCCACATGAAGTTTTTCCCTGGTTGCCAATTTTAACACTCCCTCTCAACCATGGAGAACTTCATCTGTAATCTGTCTATCAGTCGTTACTATTCATCCATCAAATGCACTGCCCTGTACAGCCTGACCCTTGCCCTGCTCTGCTCTATTCTACCTGTTATGCTTTGTCTTGTTCTGCCCTGCACTGATCTGTACTGTTTTTCTCTGCTCTTGCATTGTTCTGTTCTGCTCTGCTTTTGTCCGAATTATGAAGAAAAAGAAATGATCGAGGATGTGTCATACTGACTCAAAGTCAGTCTCAGAGTATGTACCACTGGTCCCAGACTAGTCTCAACCAACCCGAAGTCAGTGTCATAGTGTGTACAACTCCACTAGTCCTAGACCAGTATCATCCTCCACTGAGTCAAAGCCAGTCTCAGAGTGCGTACCACTGGTCCTAGACTAGTCTCAGCCAACCCGAAGTCAGCTTCATAGTAAGTACCACTCCTACCACTGGTCCCAGACCAGTATCACAGTCTCAGAGAGTGTACCACTGGTCCCAAACCAGTCTCAACCGACCCAAAGTCAGCATCATAGTATGTACCACTCTCACTGGTCCCAGACCAGTACTGCACTAACATGAAGTCAGTCTTGGAGTATGTACCACTGGTCCCAGACCAGTATCATTGATCGCAGATCAATGGAGGTCATCCTAGCGTAGGGAGTACGGTAGATACAACGATGCGTCCATCGGTACTACTATGGTCCCTAACTTCATTTCCCTGCTCATTGATTAGATGAGAGGTACTTTGCATGTGTCCCAGACTGCATGGGTAGGATGCCTCGACACGAGAACTAATAAATCCTGTCCTCACAGGAGAACACATCAATCCTGCTACAATCACCATGGAGAACACATCAATCCACGCTGCCATGGAGAACACATCAATCGAGGCCTCATAGGAGAACTAATCATCCTGCTACACAGGAGAGCGAATCATCCTGTTCCAAAAGAGAGCGAATCATCTTGTCCCACAAGAGAGCGAATCATCTTGTTCCAATGTGCACCACCAGGGGAGGGTGAGTCACCCTGTGGTCATATGTTGCTCCAGTAGGAACCGCAAGCCGTCAGAGCTCCCAGAGCTCAATGTATGCAACATGCAGGACCCTTGTACAAGGGTTTCTTGCCGACTCCAAGTCATTTGGGAAAATCAGAGATTAGATCTTTCCTCGGGGCTTTGACAAGGTGTAATGACCTGTACATCATCTTAATGTGATGGAGCTTCCTTGCTCATCGACTTACCATATCCCAGATGATGTCTATCTGTTGGAGCAATTGACGAATACGGGATTCCTCAATAATTGAATCCCACCTCTGGTTGTTACAGAGAATCACAGTGGTATCCAATGTAAATCCAAATAGCTCACTGAAGAGCTTTCACAACCAGACTACCTCACACGACGTTATGCTAGCAACAGTATATCCTGCTTCGGCGGTGCTCAAAGCCACCGACTTCTGCTTCCTGCTCATCCAGTATATCGAAGCAGATCCCAAGATGAAATAGTACCCGGAAGTGCTCTTACGGTCCACCACACTGCATGCCCAATCAACATCAGTATATCCAAGTAGTCTCACATCTCCGGAAATGTATCTTAATCCATGAGAAATTGTGTCCTAAAGACATCCCAGAAGATTCCTGGCATCAATCCAGTGAGGCGTAACCAAATATGAGCTCACAATGCTAACTGCAAAACATATGTTCGGACGGAGGTTCACCAAGAACATCAATGCGAATGAGTTTTGAAACTCAGAGGCATTTCCTGAGTCTGGTCTGGCATCACTACCATATAACTTCTAAAAGCTAAGATCCTCGAGGTAGTCACAGGCTTGCAGTCCATCATACCGAATCTTTCCAATATATTTACCACATATTTTCCTTGAGATAGGAGAATTTCCCTTGGCTTCTGCCACACTTCAAGTCCTTGGTCCTTCATTTCAAATTCAGAAGCCATCTCCCTCTTACATTTGTGAATGAGATGGTTTGCACCTGTTAGAAAGAGGTCATCCACATACAACACCAGTATGAGAGGCTTGTCATCTTCAACCTTAAAGTAAAGGTTAGGATCAGCTTCACTCCTAGTGAATCCCAGCTTCATCAAGTAGCTATCGATCCTCTCGTACCATGCTCGGGGTGCTTGCTTTAGCCCATAGAGAGCCTTCTTCAACCTGCATACATGAGATTTTCAATCATAAATCTCAAATCCTTCAGGTTGCTCCACATAGACCTCTTCTTTGATAGAACCATGCAAGAACGCGATCTTAACATCCATCTGATGTAGGTTCCATCCTTGTGAAGCCACAAGGGCTATGATCAAGTGGATGGTCATATATCTGGCAACAGGTGCAAATATCATAGTCTATACCTCCCTTCTGGGATAAACCACAAGCAACAAAATGAACCTTATACTTTTCCATACTTCCATTTGCTGCATGCTTTATCTTGTAAAGCCATTTTGAATTAACAATTGTCTTTTCCAGGGTCTGGGAACTACTTCCCAGACATCATTCTCCATAATAGACTCATATTCTATGGTCATAGCATCCTTCCATAGTTAATGCTTGATGACATCTGAGAATGATGAGGGTTCATTTTGTATGATCGTGCTCATGATGGTCAAGTATCCCTGATACCTGTTAAGTTTCTTACATTGATGGAAGGTTCCTCGGGGTGCAGCATGTCCTTCAGCATCATCAAGTATCTCCCTAAGCCATGAAGGCCTTTTCCTAGAAGAGGAAGGCTCATGTGGATGAGGATCAATCGGATCCATGGGTTCTTCTAAATCAGGCATTGGTTCATCATCCTTTTCTTTCGGTTCCCTAGTGTCGGCTTCTTGAGAGCTACTCAAAGTCAGCAAATTGTCCACCTTGCTGAGAGCCATATCTTTGTCAAAGGTGACATCATGACTAATCACGACTTCCCTTTGACCGGTGGTGAACATTTCTTCAGGAGTTTAGGAACCCAATGCTTGATGAGGGCATCGATTTTGTACATATACGGCAGTGATTGTAGTTTCAACCCATAGAAACTTTGGAAGTCTTTGATCATGTAGCATGGCCTGGAAAACTTCCACCATCGTGTGGTTCTTCCTTCCCACCACACCATTCTGCTCAGGAGTATGTGGTGTAGTAGTCTCCCTCTTAATTCCAACCTCAGGTATGCCTGAGTAAACCAATTGTAATATATCGGAGGTCTTGCTTTGGCTTGAGGGGAATGGTCCCCTTTTGAGCTTTCCTTTGGCACATCCCGAATGTACACCTTCTTTCTCTACTTGGAATTTGGGCATCCCTGTTACCATCTGTCTTACATCGGGTAGAGCTTTGTAATGAAGGTGGGAAAACCTTCGATGCCAAAGTTCGGACTAAAGAGTTGTGTCACAAGACATGACACCTAGTGGACTTCCATCGACCTGATATAATGAATCAACACTAAACCAAAGAGTAAAGGCATCTTTAACATTATTTTTCCATATACATACCTTGCCATTGCTGAAGGTTACCTTGTAGCCTCTGTCTTCCATTGCCAAGATGGACAATAAGTTCCTTTTGAGGTCAGGTGCATCTAATACATCCTAGAATTTCTAGCCTTCTTGAATGCTTGTCGTCTTCCTTGATTCCCAGCTCTCCTCTTACCTTTGCTGTTGAATTCATCATTCCTTTGATTGCCATCATAGGGATTTCGAGTTGCACCACTGCATACTGTACCATGCTTCTCTAATCATGATTATCATCATGCAACCCATGTCCATGATTTTATCCATCATAATGCTGCTCAAACTAGTGTTCATCATCATCATGCTATCCTATATGTCCATGATCTCATGTTTCCATTTATGTCCATGATCTCATTCATCATGATGCTCATGATCTCATACATAGTGACTTTCTTTATAGCAAATGTAACATCGTCATTTTCTTCTAGCCTTAGGTCTAGCCTTTCCTTTTGATTTAGTCCCAGAATTATTTATTTTCTTTGCATGAGAAGAAAAGGCAGCAGGAGGACCTTTAGGCATGGGAATTTCTTGCACTTCTTCCCTTGTTTCTTCTTGAATGCATCTAGCCATTAATTCCTCGAAACTAGGAATTGCATTATAGTTCAAAAGAGTAGTCCTGAACACATACCATTCAAATGGCAATCCTCCAAGAGTTGTGAGTGCCATTTCTCTGTCAGTAATAGTTTCCCCAATAGATAGGAGATCATTCTTGATCTCGGTGATTCTTAAGAAGTATGCTTGCATACTTTCATCTTTACCCTTCTTGATTTCCCTCAGCTTATTTCTAAGAAACAAAACTTGATTTGCATCATTAACTTTAAATAAACTCACCAGTCTATTGTAGATTTCCTTGGAGGTGTCCAGTTCAGAGATGTAGGCCACCAAGTGCTTGTCAATAGAGTCCCGGATGATCTTCTATTGTTTTGACTGAACTCCATTTTTTCATTTGTTCCAGGCCGGATGCATTTGATGGAGGCTCAACAATATTGCCTCTCACATGATCCAACACTCCTTGATTCTCAAGGGTTAGATCGATAGACATCTTCCATCCGTGATAGTCAGCTTTCTCACAGAGCTTGTCTTCAGTAGGAAATAGTGTTGAGGACCCCATAGTTCTTTTAGGATAGCCTTGCCAATATCCTCTTCGATGATTGCTCTTGCTATTGCTTGGGCTTTGTCTTCACCTCAGCTCTGATACCATGTTAAGTTATGGTATGTTCTATGCTTACAACAGTTTACTTCTTTTCCTTATTATATTCCAAAGGTTAGCAATCACACGTACATAAAGTAAAGTGCAGATAGAACATTAAACGATCGATAGAAAACAAGCCAAGACAAGAGACACAAGATGTGGCGGCTAGCCAGGGACAAACCCCACAATGTGTGGGGAAACCCTTTGATCAAATCTTCTTTTATCTTCAATAATTCAGCAGAGAGAAATAGTACAATAAATCTGATTCATATCAGCAGTAGCAAACCCTAGATCAATAGCATCAGCATTAGCGGCTTCATTATCAAACTAGGGCAGACGATATCTTGCAAACTGTTCGTCGGATTGACTTCATTCCACCACCAAAAGTTGTGCCTTTCAGAGGAGGTTCAGATGAACCTACAGCGCAGTTCCAAAGAGTAGATCTTCTAGGCCACGCAAGTCAATCTTTACTTTTGCAGTTGCAGCTTCAGTTTCAGCAGTTTCCGACTTCACATGTGTGAGAGAGAGACCCATTTCAGCACAGTAGAGAAGAGACTCATTTCTGCGTAGTAGAGAGAGAGAGAGAGATGTGATGAGATGAGTGACTCCAAATGAGGAAAATTCCTCTTATATTTATTCACAACGTTGGTGGGTGAATAGATGCCACTGTTGGGCTTCTGAGCCTACATGAGTTGTAGGTCAGCTTGATAATAATTCCATAATCAAAATAAATTCATATCTCCATGAATACTTATTGGAATCGGATGATATTTATATCAATCCTACACCCCTCGACGAGAGGAATCTAATAAAAATATTATCAGCCATGAATAAGATTACCCACATGAAGTTTTGCCCTGGTTTCCAATTTTAACATTGAGCTATTGGTTCTAAGGTTTCATTGCTTCAAACAGGTTATTGTGGCATTTTCGCTACAATGTTTTTTCAATGAAGCTTCAAATAATGAAATTATTACCATGTGGAGATGAAATCTCGATGAACATCTAGTTACAATTTTAAACCTTGGTTCAGTATATTTTCAAAGCTATGGTCCAAGGAAGTTAGGGTTTCTGTATACTCTAGAATTCAGTATCAAACAAGCATCCTTGGGAAAACTGTCATAAATTTCTCCTAGAGAATCAGATTTTGATTCCATAAAAATTGAATGGAAGTGCATAGGCTATAGTTTTTTGGGTACAAGTTTCAAGGAAAAATGTTGAAACAATGACACATTTCATCCCATAAAAGTTAGGTCTACTAAACTAGTCCATAATCAAGTCATCGTGGGAGATTTTGCATAACTTTATCTTGAAGAATCCAATTTCAATATGACTTGTGGCATTGGAAAGAAGGCACAGGTGGATATCTCAGGAATAAATTTCAAACCTCGGGAGATCAAAATCGTAGATCTACAATAATTTCAAGTTCATCCTTATCAACATGATCAAAATCAAGCTCTTAAAAGGTGTGTATTTTTAAATTTTCATAAGTTTTGTTTGAGAAAATCAGTTTGAAGTGACTCAAAGGGAATAGTGAAAAATTTATATCATTAATTGGTTCCAAAATACCTTGCAAACAAAATTCATCTAGACCATTGAGTTGGAGAAGCCTCTCTAGTTGTGATATAGTGAGATCCAAGTCTAACTGGGTTGCCATCCTTAAGGTTTTATATTCGAATTCAGTAGGAGACAGGACCTTCTTCCCATAGACTAGTTCAAATGGGGTAAATCCATTGATGTTCTTCCAAGTGGTGTTGTAGGCCTAAGTGGCTTCCACAAGTCTATTTGCCCAATCCTTTCTTATCTTGCTAACAAACTTGGTAATAATGTTCTTTGGTTCTCTATTTGTGACATCCACCTACCCATTTTCTTAAGGGTGATAGGCAATGCATGTCCTGTGATTGATGTGGTGTTGCTTCATGAGATATTCAAACAAATTTGATGCAAATTGTGCTCCTTGATCAGTGACTAAATACCTTAGAAAACCAAATGTGTAGAAGAAGTTTTCCATCATAAATTCATCCACATTTTGCTCATTTGTTGCCTTTAATTCCTTTGTTTTAGCCCATTTAGTCAATTAATCAGTGCACACAATGATATATCTCTTTTTTCTTGATGGGGGATCAATAGGTCTAATGAAATCCATGCCCTACTTCTCAAATGGCTCTAAAGTCACTTGAGGTTGTAAGGGAATTTCATCCTTGGGTGTGGGTTTTCCCATCCTTTGGCACTGATCATACCTGGTGGTGTACCTTCTTGCATCTTGATCTACAGTGGGCCAACAATAACCTAGTTATAGAACTTTAAAGGTTGTCTTCATAGCAGCAAAGTAGCCCCCAAAGGGTCCATCATGGCATGCTGAGAGGATTTCAAAGACCTCCTCTTCCCTCACACATCTCCTCGAGATATAATCTACTCCTAATAGGGAAATATTTCCCCCAATCCAAGTGAATGGGGAACTTTTCTTGACAATATTTCTCTTCTCCTTGGAGGGTAGATTAGGAGGGAACCTCCCAACAACCAACTAGTTGGATATATCAAAAAACCAAGGAGAAATCACCGATATGGCAAAGAGATGTTCATATGGAAGTTGATCATCCACCATTTCTTCCTTTCTTGTAGGCAAGGTTAGTCTTGACAAAAAATCTTCAACCACATTTTCTTTCCTTGGTTTGTCAATAATAGTCAAATCAAATTGTTGTAATAATAAAAAGCATATAATTATCTTAGAATTGACATCAGGATTATTAATTAAATACTTAATGGATGCATGGTCAGTGTGAACAAAAGTTGGATAACCAATTATATAATGCCTAAACTTGTTTAAATAATGTACCATAGCGAAGAGTTCCTTTTCAGTGACTATATAATTCAACTTAGCTTTAGGAAGGTTCTCACTGATGAAATAGATAACATAAGGAATTTTTTCTTCCAATCGTCTTAAGGTTGCCCCTATAGCTTTGTCTAAGGCATATGTGTGTATATGGAAAGGTAATGCCTAGTTGGGACCCCTAAGGAAGGATCAAACAAAAATGTGAATCTTTAGCCAGCAATCCAAACAAGGGTGAAGCCAGTTTACTAAAGTATTTGATAAACCTTCTATAATACCCAGCTAATCCCAGAAAATCCCTGACATCTATTTGTTTTTTAGGTATAGGGATCGTTTTAATGATGGAAATTTTTTTTGGGTCAACCTGTATCCCTTCCTTGGATATATAATGGCTAAGGACAGTTCCTCCATTCATCAAGAATTCACATCTCTCAGGACTCAATGAAAGATTCATTTAAATGCATTTCTCTAATACTTTACACAGATTAGAAAGAGCTTAATGGAAGTCACATTTATAAGGAGTGAATTCATCCATGCGTATCTCAAGAGAGACACGAACAAGTTTAGCAAAGATACTTAGAACTGCCCTCTAGAATGTAGTAGGGGCATTACATATACCAAATGGAAGGACTCTACAGGAAAAGGTACGCCAAGGACATGTAAATGTGATCTTATCTTTGTATTCAAGGTTGATCTAGATTTGGTTATATCCACTAAATCCATCGAGGAAGGAGAATAATTTCGTACTTGCAAGGCCATCTAGGACTTGGTCAATGAAGGGAAAAGGAAAATGGTCCTTCTTTGTAGCCTTTTTACTTTCTCAGTAATCAACACAAATCCTCCACTTTCGATTTTTCTTAAGTACTAAAATAAGGGGTAACACCCACTGACTATCTAAAATGGGGTATATGAATCCTACATCCAGTAACTTCTGCAATTCTTCTTTCACAATGTCCTTAAGACATGGGTTCATCCTTGTCTGGGGCTGATGCACATGCTTGCATCCATCCTTAATATAAATATGATGAGTACAAACTAAGAGATGCACACATTTCATTTCCTTATAATCTCAAGAAAAAGCATCCAGATGTTGTATCAGTGCATTGCACAATTGTTCTTCATGTTCGATGGAGACAAGGGGGGTTGATCTTTGGAGTTCTAGAGGGACCAAACTCTACAATCTTAGCATGTTATAAGCTAGAGTTAACAAAGCACAAATCAGTACAAGGTCTTATGTCAGATTATTTCATCATTTCATAAAATGATATGGCAGTGGGAGGTCGATTATGTAAGATATGGTCAATAAGGTCATATTCATTAAGATACCCTGCTCCTATAATAGTGTCCAAAGTATCGACTGGTTAGAGGGATGTCTGATGAAATTATTCCTCTTCATCCTCCTCTAACCATAAGGGTAAATCATGCTCAACAGAAGGCTGAGCAGGAGGATACATCACAAGTTTTTTTGATAAATGTCCATTTTTAATAGTCATGTCCACAACCCTACAACTAATGTAGGCATTAGCAGTGGGAAACCAAGGTCTTTCAAGTATTAGAGGATAGCCATTAAACTTGGTTTTTGGTTGGAGGACGAAGAAATCTGTGGGATACTCCTAGGAGACAATGGAGACCATGACATCCTCAATAACTCCTTCAGGAGATACTATGGATTTTTCTGCAAGCCCCTTGGAGGTTTAGTTTCAATATGGTTTACCTGGTCATTACATTGATCGTAACCCAAAGATAAATCAAAGTCTTAGGGACCATAATTACATCAATATGCACATCCACTACTAGGCTACCAACATCCAAGTATTTTGGAGAGATCACCTTCCCAAGCATCACATAAAATAGTTGTCCATCAACATTTATTGTGGGGGTATCTGTTCTTCTTCTCTCAAGCCTTTTGAAACATTCCTCCTTGATAATCTTTTTGTAAATGGGAACATCTTTGATGGCATGGAGAAGGGTTATATTGACACACAAATTCTTCAATCCCCCCAAGAGTTCAAACTCTTCTGGGATGTGTTATTTATGGTGGACCAACCTTTTGGGATAAGGAGGTACATTGACTTGAGGGAGACTCTCCTCCTTTTTTTCTTCAAGCTCTTCTAGTGGATAAGGTGGGTGATTATCTGGGAGCACCTTCCCATACCTAAGGTTGATCTCTTGGATTTCCACAACATAAGCAGGGTAGGATATCTCCTCACTGTAAACCTATTGGGCCTAGTTTTTTTTTCGGGTTCAGATTAGGTTGGGTAGGTATTTAAGGTTACTTAGGTGGATTTTGGTGAGGGGATTGTGGTTGAGGTTGAAGTGGAGGCAGTAAAGTAGGAGTAGGGATAATTTTCGAGGCTAATATTCGTGGGTGGTCTAATTTAAATGTTTTTTGCCAAAAAAATGATTCACAAATTTCCATTTTTTTTAAAAGTGATTCACCCACATTCTATTGTATAAAATGACTTTACGTTAAAAATAAAACTAAAAATTATATAGACTAATATAAAATAATTATAAATCTAAATAATTTTACAAAAATATTGTCAAACATTTTACAATTTTCATATTAGGGACTAGTAAGATTCGCCACAGTTTCTAATATTTAAGATAAACTTCCATCCTTAAAATTTTCCTTTGTAGGAATTTGGGTGGTTTGACACCTCCACCCTACTGAGGGGTTACCCCATTGGGAAGGTTGCGGTGGATATGGATGAAAAGGAGGGTTCATAGGTTGAGGAGGATATTGAGGAGTATAAGACCAAGGAGGAGGTGTGGACCATGATGGATGAGTGGAAGGGTACCAAGGCTGGAAAGGTGCATTTTGATTTGGATTATAGTAAGGATAATGTTCACCTTGAATTCCTTATTGATATGCCCAAGGACCTGGGGGTCTCCTTTAGTTAATGAAGCACAACTGATAAGACCCACCTTCTACCCATCCTTGGTATACAACCTTTAGACCTCACAGAGAGGGACATTTATCTATTGCATGATCCTCCTCATGTACTAAGCAAACTTCTACGACATTAAGTGGAAATTCATTCCTAGGATGTCTTTTAGTACACCTAGGGAAAAATATAGCAAGTGCCCTCTCTACTTCCTCTTTCTTTCTTTTTATTTTCATAGTATCCATCTACAAGGTATGGCACATTTCACTCTTAAAATTTTCCAACATACTTCCTATATCATGCTTGATAGTTGTTGTGGATGGAGAGGAACTGACCAAGCTTTGGCTAGACCTACCCTTCTTCCTATCATCCCTATAGTGATTCTTGAATACAATTTTGATGCCATCATAAGGAAATTGGTAGATATCTCCTTTTGATAGCATGTTGAGGGTTTTCATTACACTTTCCTTGATCCCTTAGAGAAGAACTAGATTGAGTGAATTAGGATCAAGGGTACAGTTGGCCCTCTTATAATTGAGTTGAAACCTTTCCTCATAATCCTCCAAAGATTCATCACATCCAAGGTTCATCCTACGGATTCATTCCTTTGTTTCTTTGGACCTACAATAATCCCAGTATTTGTCATTGAAGGCTTGTTGCATTTAGGCCTAGGTAGTGATGCTCCCTCCACATACACTCATAAACTAGCGCAAGGGTGCATCTTTCAAGGTAGAAGGAAATAACTACAGCTTCATCTCATCAGAGGCATAGCCATAAGTCCTACATATAACAACAAACTCAAACATGAAGGTGTCAGGATCTTCAAAGGTTAGGCCATGGAAATGTGGAAGGGAGACAAGGCTTATATTTTTAATTCTAGCCTCTCCATTGGTTTCTCTAATAGGGAAATCTTTTTGTTCTAGTTTTCAACCACAGTTTGGGTAGGTGAGATAGGTTCTTCAAAAAATTCAGGTGGCCCTCCTAAAGGGTTTTCCAACTCCCCTAGAGTAAGAGAGGGAAGTTCACAGTCACCAAAGAAGAATGAACGTTGATTGTTTGAGGAGGTGGGGGTATTTCGCAAGAATTTCCCTCCATTATTCCTACTCTTGTAAGGAATGAAAGAACAAGCTTTATTTTTTTATTTTTTACATTCTTTTCAAAGAAACAAGACTGATGAAAAACAGAAAAGAACAAGCAATTATTAAGAAGAAACAACGCCGACTTAGACATCTCCCAGACAACGACACCAAAAAGTGATGGGCCCTACTATTTCACCAAGGATGTTGCAACTCCCAAGGGATTTTAAACTTTAAGTATCAACCCAAGGTTTGTGTAAACTTAGAGGTGATAGTGCTCTATGCACAGTAGGTTAGGTTCTACTCATGTCACTCTTATTCATGAAATCAGATCAGGGTATTCAAAGACCATTCCTCCAACTAATTGTAGTGATAACATCTTATGAAAGCATAAATGAATATAATTCTACAACCAAGGTGAAAATTCCATTCATCAAATGTAAATGCTAATTGAAATTTCAATAGGGAAAATATGCTAATTTAGTGGTAGAAATAACTCATACTATTATGCTTACCATTCATCAAATTTAAATGCTAATTGAAATTGCATAACGAAAATAACTAATCTATTTGTGACATAACTCACGCTACTCTACTTTCAAATTTTATTAAAATAATAACCTAAATTGCATGCATCATTTATCTACTCACACTTGCTGAAATTGAGAAATCACATCTTTAACATGCCTATGAAGAAAAAAATTCTAAATCTAACTCTATTTTTCTATCTAATGGTTACAGTGATGGAAGGATGAGGTTTCAATCATCCTAAGGTGTTCCCTAATCATCAAGTCATAGTGTGGGGGATATTATTCAACTTAACTAGGCCAAAGTCCAAGTTTGGAGAAAAACTAGTTGAAGAAATCAAATATACAAGAGGTGCTACAAGAGGGTCTGTATTGCTACAGGAGACCTAGTTTTGCTACAGGAGGGGGTCAAAGAGAGTTTTAAGGATGGAATTGGTGTCTTAGAGGTGAAAATAGGTGGATGGAGGTAGAAGGTAATAAGTGAAGGTTGTGGTAGCCCCTTGGCCAAGCCTAGCAACCCTCAGAGGTCTATCTTGCACCAAAGTTGATGCCCATGGTGCCTCTTATTTGCCTTGACAGAGTGATTGTGGAGATAGAAGTTGGGAGAAGTACTAGGTGCCTAGGAGGAGGATGGAGAAGTCCAAGTGAACGTGGGAAGGTATTGCCACCTCAAAATATCAACAAAGTCCATGCATCTAGTCAAATACATGCATGGAATGGCCAATAGCATAGTGAAATAAATTAACGTGGAGAAGATGAGTTGAATTTGAATAAAATCTATTTTATCCCACAACACTACTCTAATCACTAAACAAATGAAAATAAATCCTAAGTTGTATGGGATAAGCATGAAAAAGGATGACAACTAACATCTATCCATTTCGAATAAATCATAAACAAATATTTTTGGATTATGATTGTTAATCCTTCCAATCACTCTTCCCACAAGGGAGGTGATAGGAAAGTGTGAAATCACAAGTTTTTATGCTATATCATCTACTAAAAGAAGAGAAGGACTACAATGCCTTGAAACAAGAACAAGAATAAAATACAGAAGAGAGACTAAATTCTCTGGGTTGGGCCCAAACCCAAGGGTTTCAGCCCTTCAAACTAAATCAAATGCACATTAATGGTAAGATTCTCATTAACAGAAAATAATAGTCTCATACATCAGATGAAATTTAAGAATAATAATGTTAATCACTAAGCTCAGTAGCTACTCTTAGCTGAAACAAAAGACTGAATCATAATGAGCCTTTCAGTGAGTTTACTTATACAAAAATAATTGAGGGGTAGCTTCCTTGAAAGGTGGAATGCTCCCCTCCAAATCTCGAGATTTGTGGATCTGGTTCCCTTTTTCCTTGCCATTCACTCGAAGTTCCTTGGATTCTAGTGAATTTGAGTTGTTGGAGACGACTCTATGATCTCAATCTGAGTTAGGGAGTTAATGAGGTGGACAACCTCCCTATATTCTCTCTAGATGTGTCCATCAAGCCCCTGCATGGTAAATATCTCCAAAAATGCTTCTATGACTTGCGTATTAACCACATTAAGCCATACAATATGACAGCCACCTTTTACTCTTCCTACTAAGCATATTATGGCTAAAACTATGAATTAATGTGAGAAAATGAGAGTTTTAAGGGATGGAGGATAGTACAATGAACTCCAAAAGGTATCTATTAATGGGACCCATCAGGAACCACATAAACTATTTGTGTAACAAACATCTATAGACCCCACAAGGAAGATGAAAGGATTCAAATATTATCGTCTATCATGAGAACCCTTGAGAACATACTCCATCCATTCAAAATCATAGGGGTGGACTTCAATATGATACTCAACCTGACAAAAAGAAAGGAGGCATAAGGAAGTTGGATAGAGATTCTGAAGCTTTCCAGGAAACCATAGACAAAATGGACCTAGTGGACATATAGGAGTGAACGATACCTACACCTAGAACATTACAAGTGGAAGGGACATGTAAATACCCTCAAGGCTAGATAGATTCCTTATCTCAGAAGCAATCTACTTAACCTCCTAGGAATCAGAAAGCATAATCTTACACCAATCAGGATCAAATCACTATACGATAGCTCTGAGGCTTCATATCACCAGAGCCCCCAATAATTGCCCCTTTATATTTGAAGCTTTTTGGCTGGAGGATCCAGACTTCTTGAGAAACATGAAGATCTGGTTAGAGAGATCTCCACAACAAATAGACACTCAAATGTAACGATTCCAATACAAATTAAAGCACATGGAAAAGAATTAAACTATGGAACAGATAAGTCTTGGAAAATATCATAAAGGACAAAAAGGAGTTAGAGAAGAGCATGGAGGTGCTCTAGCAAAGAATGATCCAACAAGGTATCACATACCATATGAAAGAGGAGGAAATGAATCTTCAAAAAAAATGGGAAGAGAGGTCCTTTTTCAAAGATTAATTTCATGCTCTAGTGGAGTACTCAAGGAGTAAGAAAACAATTCTGGGAGAAATGAATGCGACATTCATAACTCTCATCCTAGAGGAGGAAGTAGTTGATTCTCCTAACTGATTCCGACTAATAGCCCTATGCAATGTGATCTACAAAATCATCTCCAAGGTTCTAGCCAAGAGGATCAAGGCTATTCTGCCCCTTCTAATCTCGGCAAACCAAGCAGGTTATGTGGAATGAATAAAAATTGTGGATAGTATTATCCTCTCTCATGAAAATATACACTCGCTCCAAACCCGTAGGATGCCCAACATGATGATTCAATTGGATATGTCTGAAGCCTTTGACAAACTCAGCTAGAAATACATGAATGAAGTCCTAATAGCCTTTGGGTTTCACCAGGATTGCATCGAGTGGATCATGGTTCTCGTCTCAGGAGCTTTCCTTTCTATCCTAGTCTATGGATCACCCTCCAAGCCATTTAACCCCTCAAGGGAAATCAGGTAGGGAGACCCTTTGTCCCCCTTTCTCTTTGTCATCATGGCTCAAGGATTAAGAAGAACCCTCCAAGCAACCAACATTAATAATAGGCTCATCAACCTCAAGCTCCATAACCATGCCCCAACCTCCACCCATCAAAAATTTGTTGATGACACCCTCTTGATGGAAATACCCACTATTAATGAAGAAATTTCCTTCAAATGCATCCTAAACTGCTTTTCTGGAGCATCAGGAACCGCTATTAACCTTGAAAAATACAAAATATTCTTCTTTAAAACCCCTTGGCCATTCAAAGAAATATCACTAGAATCCTAGGCTTTAAGAGGCGTTCTCTTCCCTCAAGGTAACTGAGAATCTCCCTCACTCATAAATCCTACCGAAAATCTAATTGTGAGGACCTCCTTAATAGACTGCACAAAAAACTCTCTCACTCATTAAAGGAAATTTCAACGTAAAAGTTACCTCCTAAGGAACAATAAGTTATGAATTTTGGAGAGAAAAGAACAAAACTACTTTTTTTACTTGTATTTTTGGCTTATCTCCTTATCGATTTACCGAAATTTCAAGTGTAGACATTCGTTGGATGCATAATTAAATTCCCTATCCAATGAGTACCCATTATGCATACTTTTGAGAAGGCCCACATTGATAAAAATTGAGGATTCACTAAAAAAATGTGTTCACCACATTTTTTTAATGTATCTCGAATTTTTAACAATGTGAGTTTTCTCAAAAGTATGCATAATGGGTACTCATTGAATTTTGAATTTAATTCTACATCCAATGAGTGTCTACACTTGAAATTTGGGTAAACCTATAAAGAGATAATCTAAAAATACAAGTATAAAATGTAGATTTTCTTCTTTTCCCTCCAACATATTTACATGTACCTCTTTTTAAATTTAAAGGATTTTTATTGATTTACATATTATGACATGGAAATTACGTGAAAATTTCATGGGCACTTTTAGGCTAAGATTTCTTCTAATGGGACCCTTCATTACCTCAATTTGGCTGGAAGACTTGTCTTGGTAAAATTTGTTCTGCAAGTCATGCCCCTTTATAATTTCTTGACCTTGGCTACCCCTAAGTGGGTCACTAACACCATCCTAAGTATTCAACAAAGCTTCTTATGGAGAGGTTCATATTTGAAGAATAAATGGGCTCTTGTAGCATGGGACCAGTTATGCAAACCTAAGATCGCAGGTGGGCTTGACATCAGAGACCCCGAACTTCTAGGGAAATCCCTAGAGTCTAAAACATCATGAAGATGGAGGGAAAAGCCACAAACGCCCTGGGGCCAACATTGGAAAGTGAGGTATGTGCCCAAACACTACAACAGGGACCTTATCAAGCTCATAAGAAACATCAATGGATCAGCAATATGGAACCAAGTGTGGAGAAATAAAAACATCATTCAGGAACACAACTTCTAGGGAATCTGTAATGGGGAAAGTACCCTCTTCTCGAAAGAATCTTGCAAACAATTATTGGTCCTTGACTGTGATCAACATGCCACTCTCCAAAGAACCATGCGGGAAAAATGGAGACTTCATGTTTCCCACTATTGGAAGCCCAACACATCTGAAGCTCAATGGAAAGAATGCTTGGATATTTAGGAGTGGTCACCCCTACCAGAAAACCTCAACTGGGGTTCCTTTGAACGAAACCTCCAAGAACGGAAAATTCATATTGATTTGGGGGAAGATAAACTGTGGTGGGGAAAGAAATGAGTAGGGTTTTGTTAGAGCCTAGATTTGTCTCAGGCTGAAAAGACAAGGTTCTAGGTCCACATCAAACCACGCTCAGCCTCGTAGCTAGCCCTACGAGGACAGGAGAGGGCTCTCTCCAGGTCAATCTCGACAAAATGTAAACAATGAGGCTCGAGATGACTAAATTTTCAGTTGATATTATGCTAGGTATGAAATAAAAGGAGTTTGAGGTTGATTTTTGGGGTTTTTGTTGAATCAAAGGAAAAGGAAATTTTGGGTGCGGGGATGAGACACAGTTTTTGCAGAGGTCTACTTGGGGCAAGGTAGGCGATTGTATTGATGCTTTAAAGATAATGAATGGCTAGATTTGACTGATGAGAAGCTAAGGAGAGAAAGAAGCTTTCAAGGATTCTCCTTAAACAGACGAAAACATGGAAAACCAAACAAACTTAAAGGCAGAGCATAACAATCTATGGATTCTACCTTAATGCTTGATTTGTTCAATTGCAGAAGATGAAAGAAGGAAAATGATACACATTAACAACTTACAATTATTGAAAGAAGCACACCATCAACACACAAAGCCACAAGGATCCCAAACAGTGCTGCAAAACCCTGGTCTTTCCTTTGCCAAAAATGCAGAAGTGAATGTACAATAGGGTGTCAAGCTTTTCCCAAGAGTCCAACCCTAAAAATGAATTAGAAATTACATAATATAGGAAATCCAACCTCTTCCCTTGCCTCTAGGGGTCGAGCTCATCATTCTAGGAGCTATTTCAACCAATTCCAAACAAAGCACTACAATCTAGGCAGTCAAAACAACTTACCTCTATAAGGTAGGAAACTGATTCATTCATTAAATTTTCACTCTTTGGTGAATGAATCTTCCAGATCAAGTAACTAAGTGTCAAATTACATCATGTTTCAATCAATTACATCAAGAAAAGTCACAAACTACATCATAAATCAAAACTGGTCAAACTAGCTGAGTTTTTGAGCTGAAAGATGAAAATAGGGCAAAAAATCTATATGAGCCGCGCTACTTTGCAGCTGATTTTGAGGTACCTGCATGAGTCCAAATTGAGCTTAGGTTGGCTTGTTGGAAATCCCTGCCTATCTACTATCCAACCCAAGTGGAATTTTCAAAATTGGTGTCCATTTGCCCCTCCAAAAGTGCATTCTCCCAAGACTGCTTCCTGTGTGTCAAAATAGGGGCAATGAGGTCATTTTTTGCATGTTTTTTGACCTTTTGGGGACCCAAAACTTTCCCAAACTTCTTGTCCAAGTACCAAAATTCATGATTCTCCATGAAAAATCCAAAACTGCAAGCCATTTGTGATTTGGAGCTCCCAATCCTATGGGTCGCGCAAGGTGTGCGGCGCATATAGGGAAAAAACCTGTTTTTTAAATGCAAAAATTTCAAAATGACCAAAAATTCCCCAAATCTCTTGAAATTTGGGTTGGAGTTCCTTCATCAAGTGTGATGATGAGCTAAAGAGGCCTCGGCCAAAATCTGAAGATAATCGAGCTCCCTTTGTTTCTTTTGCTTGCAGATTGCCTTCTTCAATTTTGCCTTTAGATTTCTTATCCGAGCCTTGCAAACTTGGTTCTATGCCCTGTAGTGAACAGCCATATGTCTCAACAATGCATTATCTCTATTGGCCTTGCTCAGCCGTTTCTTCAAGTAAATGTTGACCCTTTCGAGATTAGACTCTCGATCCTCATTGACCTGTCGCTCTAGAGAAGTGAACTGAATCCTCCTATGTCGGGTAGCTTGGCGATTCTCACGGATGTTCTGTAGCTCCATGATCGCATGCTGATCTTCAAGCTGCTTATTTCTCTGTTCTAGATACCTGATGGTCCATTTGGCCGTCTCCAACTGGATTTCCAAGGCTTGAATGTCTGTTTCTTGCTCCTCAATCATCATTCTATATCTAGACTTCTCTAAATCCGTAGTTGTCTCAACATCAGGAATGATAACGAAACCTGATGGCTCACCTGAAGGCCCTTTCTCATGCATGGGCTTCTTACCCTTGTCTTGTACCTGTGCCTGTGGTGTTTATGTCGGAAGTGAGGCCCCTTCCACGCCAGGTGGAGATAACACTCGCTTTGCTGCTGCAAACAAAGGTCTGGTACCTTTCGGATAGCCTCTCTGATATGTAATGAAAATAGGCCTAGTCTCATGATGCTCATACTATTGAGAAGGTTCACCCTCATGTTTCACCTTTGATACTTCTCGTGAAGCTCTGAAGAAATCACGTGAGATAAAGTCATCCAAAGTGATGCCCTGCGAACCAAGCTGATGAACCACCAAAATCTTTATAAGCGCAAAATGATATACACTGTTGAGTTGCTACTGAGGGGTTCTATGCTGTATAAAGGTTGTCATCCTCTCTATATTCCGGCAGACGAAATACGAAATGTTCATCATTCGCACCCTGGTGAAATGCATAAGTAACCTGATGTGATAAGCATAAAGACGAGAGAATCATCCCTCACAACTGAAATATTTCATGATCAATCTCATGAGAGGAGCATACTCATCTTTTAGGTACCTGAACGGGAACGCTCTTTTGAGCTACCTCAAGCAATTGGGTTTGATATATGGCTCATAATGTTGCTTATCAATCTGTTGTTTTTTATGCCATAGTTCACCAATATTTGGTATACCTATTGCTAGCGAAACAGTTTCTGGTGTAAGTGTAAAGGTGACCCCAGCCAAGGTAGCTTGGTCTCCGTGCAAATGCAAGACAAAAAGATGAGCCAACTCATAATGAAACTGGACCTCAACTACCTTTTGACAAAACTCATAGCATGACTGATGCTCAAAGCACTGCATAGCAAGAGGACAGGCATGCAGTTCTATAAGGGTGATTGGTTCTTCCCTGACATGTTTGCCACTTTTACGAGGCCTCCGGGGTTCTTGTTCACCTACAGGAGAATCACTTTGGGTTTCTGCCTCATATTTCGATGAGTGACCAGATGACATCACTGCTGATATACAAACTGCCTCAAATGAATGCTGATAAGTGAAACTGTTGTGTGCAACTGAATATGGACTGTTCCTTTGATTTAAACAATGCTGTGACCAAGGGGAAACAATGTACAAGGGATATTAGGAAAGGGAAAACATCAGGGAATTAGGGAATTTTGAAATGAAATGTATTTAGGGATAGGAGGGGAAATGTAAATATGAGATTAGGGTTTTAGGGTTTGGGATATTAAATAGGATTAAGGAGTTTTTTATAGAGGTGGGGGATTAGGATTTCAAGGATTGTAGTGTAGGATTAATGAGGGAATTAATGGAGGGAGTTAATGAGGAAGTATGATGAGTGGATTTGGGAATGAGGAACAAAGGGAAATGGGGAAAAAATACAACCTTGGTAACAAAACTGTTTTCAAACACTACAGCACTTTTATATTGACAAAGGGAGGCTTTCAAAATCTGGTCTCCACTGCAATCATCCATGAACCCATCACATTCACCATAAAAAACAAAGCCAAGGCAATGGAGGCGAGCCTACCTAACAAATTGATCTGAAGAGGAGGCGATTAGATGAGGTTTCGAACAAGTTACGGGCTCCAAACTGTAAGCACCGCGCTCCTTACCCAGTGTGCTGCGCAAGTTATATGCGTCGCGCTGGTTATAATTTGCACTAGCCTGAATGTCTGTGTGCGCAGCGCAAGTTATGTGTGCCGCGCAGACTGTTATATGCGTCGCGCAGGTGAAATGAGGACTAATCCGCCCCAAAATGCTCAAACACGACTTGAAATGGTTTTCTCCTCCTTTGGCATGCACAATGACTTGAAACTTCATTGAAAAACCCTTATATAGACACCAATTTGATTTTTGCCTCTTTCATAACCCACTTTGTTATGTTTTGCAATTGACACTTTTTCAGGATTAATAGAATTTTGACCTTTTTGTTTCCTCCTTAAATTTGGTTGAAATAATGATTTTCTTTGACAAATTTTTTGCAAGGATAGCTATGATATGATCTAGCAAAGGAGACCAGGGCTGCGTTGGGACATTTCAAGAACTGAAATTTTTGAAAATTTATTATAAAAATGAAATATTGACTTCTCTTCAAAACAGAGTTTTGAAGAGAATTCATAATCTATCCATATAATGATAAAAATCTCTGAGATAAAAATCTAACAAGGACCTCCCTCTGGCCTGCTAGCTTTATTTAAACTTTGTCAAAGACCTATCGACTTAACCCTAGACCTAATGACCGAAAAAGCTATTATGACCCAGAGACTGAAACGGGACTGCAAATGATTGTTCAAGACTTGATTTTTAAGAATAGACCTGAGCCAGCAGTGCCAAGCACGAGGGGAATGAGTGACACAAACCTCTCCATCAGATTTATGTCATGCTTCTAACGAAATGAAACTGATCGAAACTGATGAGACACCTAAACATGGAATGCAAAAATGAGTTTTGATCTCTGACGGAGGGATAACCAGACCGACTCTAACAGGTTCTTTAGTCTCAAGGAGGCTTATAGATACATAACTAAACATGATCAACTTCAACAACAAAAAAAATGGAAAATTCTCTGGGGAAGATAGTTATGGGCAAAAATTACCCTTTTTCTCTGGCTGATCATGCATGATAAAATCATAACATGGGATAATATTTTGAGAAGGAATTTTACTAGTCTCTCTAGATGTCCTCTATGTGAATCGAAAGCAGAGACCACCAATCATATTCTAAACACTTGTGGTTACACCAATATGCTATGGGACTGGGCGGCTGAGGTTTTCATAACCACCGATCAAGGTACACCCCATAATACAATTTGTTACATGCCAATTGAACCCAATATAAAGATTAACCCAATCATAATCTTTGACCAAATCCAACTTGAGAATCATGGCCTTTTGATGCTTAGTCTTGATGGTGTGTATGAGCTCATTAGCCAACCATATAATATTGTGAATGTGCCTATAAGGAAGACACCTAAACTCTTCAGCAGAAATGGTAGAAGAGAGAACAACCCAGAGTCGATTAGCCACCATTTTTTAAATAAGCTTATAAATTAAGTTGCACAACATAATTGGACAAAAATAATCAAAGGAGGTAGGTTTAGAGTAGTTTGGAATAAAGAGCAAGGAAGGTGGCATTTGTGGCTCTCGTTATCTTGCCATAGATGTGAGCCTCCTCTAGAATATTCAGTATATCCAGACCAATCAGATCAAAGAAGGCCAAATAAAGCTCCACAATCCACCAATATGGTTTAGGACTTTTATCCTTGGTAAAACATTTAACTAGAGTCACATGTTCTTCCAAAGAAACTAGAGCACCAATCCTACTAGAATCATCTCAAGAAAAAAAGCGAGGGAAATGCTATAGGACCTTAGGTTGTTCCTAAAGAATATATTCCCCTAGATCCTTATAAATCTCAAAGGAGTGTGTTCTAGCTGCTTACCCTAAATCTCACTGAAAATAGATCAAATAAACCTCACCATCCTGAAGATCCCAAATGGATTTTTTATTTCTCTTAGAGGAAGAAAATTTGTGAAATAACTTTGTGTTACCATCCCCCTCTCGGATCTATATGGCCTTACTCTTTAAATGCCACCTTTCCTCTTCGACTTTTAGAAGCTGGGATTTTCTCTCATCCAACGAACATAGATCCCCCTTTAGAGAATTCAGGAAACATGTGGAAATATAATTAGATTTACAAAGATTAATGTCAGCTTCAATACATTCCAATTCTCTTTATTGTTTGCGGATGAAGTTCCGAGCCCATCTGGTAACGTGAGACTTTAAATGAGACATCTTACATTTCCAGAGAGACATAGCAGATTCGAAGGGACTAGGATGACAACTAAACTAACAATCACAAACCAAAGCAAGGAAGGATTCCTACTTCAACCATGAGTGATTAAATTTAAAAGGAGTATGTACCCAAAGTCGTTGAAATGAAGTTTGAGACAGATACGAAAATGGTCTGATATAACATCTAGGAAAATCCAGGATCTATACTTAACCACCCTCGAAGTCAATGATTCTGTGAGAAGAAACCTATTAAAACTCTTCGCCACCCCATCAATACTCGATCTGTTGTTTATCCATGTTGCACCCAAAAGGGATGGGGCAACGGTTGACAAGTTTTGAGTCCATTATTAATTTGGAAATCACCTTTGAGAAAAAGTCAAGGCTAGCAGAATGACCCAGTTGTCATTGGCACATGTTGTAAAGTTAAGGTGACATGCTAGAATAAGATTTGGGGAGCAGAGAAAACCACTCTGAGAAAGTAGGTCCGAGAAATTCCTGTTGTCTAAATAAGAACCGTAATAATTAAACAAAAGAACTCGTCCATCTAAACCTCTGGAAGTGCCTTCTAAAATAATACCCGCCAAAGAGAAGTAGGGTTGCGAATTTGTCTCTCTAAGGTCCATAGCATAGTCAAGCCCTTGAGAACACCAATCAACATCCCCCGCACATATAAACCAATCTGGACAATTTTTCAAAATAGAATCTCTAGCCTTTTTAGCAGGAACCATAATTTCTTCGAAGAAAAAAACAAAAGGTTGATGACTAGAGACAAGTTTGTGAAGGAAACAGATCTTATGAGGCCCCGTGACACATCTAACATTAAAAACCAATATAATCATTGAAACCCTCATAAGAGGGCAGTTTCACTCTAAGGGCCCTCGGGTATTCCAAGGAGATTCAAATACCGTGTAGAGAATCTCCCTAAAGGTGACAGTCATGAGCAAATGGTTTCCTAGAATTCTTCTTTTTTTGGGTAGTAACTTTCTTAAAGGAAGGGATGGGAGCACCGTAGGGAGACAGAGAGGCAAACGAAGTAGAGAAAGTGGAGATGATTGGAACATTGAAAGAATATATAAGAGAGGGATCCAAAGTTCCAAGGTCTTGTTCCTTGGAGAATCCATTAGGAGGTATAGATGGCTAAAGGAGTTTTGAATGCAGAATAAGGGAGTCTAAGACTAGTTCCTGATCAGTAGAGACGATATGGAATGAAGAGGTGAACAAAGAAGTTTGGAAAAAACCTCCGTAACACAAGGTACGATTTATGCAAAAGCGTTCTACAGAGCTAACGACAGCAGGTGAAGGGTAGGAGGAATTGTAAGCAATTCTATCTAACAAGGAAATATCATCATATGAGAGGGAGGAAAAGAGCCTACCTGACATAGAATCAGTAATTGAGTGTGTCAACGACGGTGGAGGAAATGCCAAACTAGAAGAAGTCGCCGAAATCCTAGAGCACGAAGAACCAATAGAATCATCGATTGATGTCTTTTGATTGCCAACATCCTGAGTTGTGAGATCCAAAGGGCCCAAATCTGTTGTGCCCACTAAACCCTTAAAAACAGAAGCCCCGACAAACCCAGGAGGTAGAGGCACCACACCATCATGACCCTAAGCACCAAGATAAGGTGTAGCTCAGAACCCCTACCCGTAAGAGTCCAGTGAAGTTAAAAAATCATGTGAACATAGAGAAATAACAAAAAATATAGTAACACCACTAAAAAGAAAAACCACATACATATATACAAATAATTGTATTAACAATAATAATAATAATTAATAATTAAATCATCAATAATAATCCATATATTCCCCATAGTTAACCATTGAATAATTAAACCATCTGTACTTATACAAAAAGAAAAGCCAAAGGAAAAACTTGGATGGTTTACATTTACCACTGCTATTGTTTACTCGTAACACAACTGAAAGGAAAAAAATATTTACACTTCCAAAAGTATTCAAGTTTACAAAAATGAAAGCCCAAGATTCTGAGGAAAAGCACGACAGGCGCCCTGTATGTTGGGAATTTTCTGGTAAATTTCAAAACAAAATCACTGAACAGAGAGTAATACTCTGTTTTTGCCACGGGATCTTTAACACAGGGAAGCTTAAAATAGATTGCTGGAGAAGCTCAGAGTTTTTCACACACATAAAAACTTTATATTCATTAATAAATTGCCTGATACAAACTTCATCCTCTTAACAGAGGGATTCACCAAGAACTTAAAAAAAAATTACTCTATCTCTTTTAGAAATTTTACACTACTGTGTGTAAAAATTTCTTTTACATTTACTGTTGTAAATAAAAAAAAATACATGGATTTACTGCTGTAAAATAAATCCCTTACATATGCTCTGTTGCGATTTTCATTTCATATGCCCAATCAACAAAAAAAAAAAAAATTACAATTCATTCGCACTAATGTGCGTTACACTTCGTTTTTCAACGAACACCCAAACAAGCTTCACGCTACTGCATATTACATTAAGAAACAATCTGCCTCTGCATACAAAATGTTACACTGCTGTGTAATAGTTTTCACTCACACGCTACTGTGTGATTCACTCTATATTTTTTTAACAAAAAAACAACGAACATTGCATATGCACAAAATCAAAAAAAAACATAACAAAATATGTTGACCTATGCCCATACTTCCGTAAAAATAAAAAACATTAAAATTAAAGATCTTACCAACAATCTACGAACATAATAAATTCATTAAATTACTTTCCTGACGAGCCGGCGGTCAAATGAAACTTTTACTCCATGCAAATTTATGTGCAGGTTTGTTGTTGTACATCAACCGTTGATCTGCCCTCAAAAAATCAGACGGCTGTGGTCAATATCGACAAGCCTCTTCTTACCGACCTTTACCTTCCAGGAAATGGTTGTTTTGGAACAGTTCCCGTGGACACGCTTCAATAGGTGAGTGTGATCGGAGCCGTCTCGGGAAATACCAGTGTACAAGAAAAGCGGTGCGATAAAAAACAGGTGGTTTACAGCTGAATTAAATGTGCAGTTGGAATTATATTTCAACACTCCCCTTTAATTTCAACTGCTGGGTTATCAGTCATACCCAAACACTTCTTCAAAAATTCAAAACTCTTCTGGCCCAATGGCTTGGTCAGAATGTCTACAACCTACTCCTGAGTCCTGCAATGTTCTAAAACAATTTCTCTGTTGCTTACCAATTCCCTGATGTAATGAAACTTTGTGTCAATGTGTTTCGTTCTCTTATGAAACACCAAATTCTTGGATAATGCAATAGCTGAGCTATTGTCACAAGAAATTATTGTTTCTTTTGGCTGCTCTTGGCCTAAGCTCCTTAACATCCTTCTCATCCAAACTGCTTGACACGCTGCTATTGTAGCTGCCACATATTCAGCCTCTGTTGTAGACAATGCTACAATAGGTTGTTTCTTAGAAGCCCATGAAATGGCTCCTGAACCCATGTGAAAAACATAACCGGATGTTCTTTTCCGATCATCTACACTTCCAGCCCAATCACTATCAATGTATCCAATTAAATCTGAACACTCTGAAGTAGTATATAAAATGCCAAACCTTTTAGTGCCTTTAACATACCTCAAAATACTTTTTGCTGCCTGCTAATGTGCTTCTTTTGGCCTCTCCATGAATCTGAAAATTAAACTAACAGCAAACATTATATCCGGCCTAGTTGCAGTTAAATACATGAGGTTGCCAACTATGCTCTTATACAAACTAGGATCAAAATCCTTCCTGTTGTTCTATTTGCTGAGTTTTAATCCCATCACTGTGGGAGTGATTGCTGCTTTGCTGTCCTGCATGTTAAATCTTTCTAATACTTCATTAACATATTTTTCTTGTGAAATAAAAATTCCATTTTCATTTTGATCTACTTCTATTCCTAAGAAGTATCTCAGCAAACCCATGTCAGTCATTTCAAATTCCTCTTTCATGACTGCTTTGAAATTTTCAATGAGATATTCATCATTACCTGTGAAGATAACATCATCAACATATAACACAACAATTAGTATTTTACCATCCTTTTCTTTGATGTAGAGGGTGGGTTCTCCCTCACATTTGTCAAATCCATTTTCCAGTAGATAGGAATCTATCCTACTGTACCATGCTCTTGGTGCTTGCTTCAGCCCATAAAGAGCTTTCTTCAATTTGCACACTTTGTGCTCTTGGCCTTTCTTTTCATAGCCTAGAGGTTGTTCAATGTAAACCTCTTCCATTAACACTCCATTTAGGAATGTTGACTTCACGTCCATTTGGTAAACTTTCCACTTGTTTTGTGTTGCTATGGACAACATTGCTCTCACAGTTTCCATTCTTGCAATGGTTGCAAAAGTTTCCTCATAGTCTCTCCCATACTGCTGCTTGTATCGTTTAACAACCAGTCTTGCCTTGTGTCTTTCTATTTTGCCTTCAGCATTGCTCTTGGTCTTGTAGACCCATTTAACTCCAATGACTTCCTTTCCTTTTGGTAGTTCAACCAAATCCTATGTCTTGTTTCTTTCTATGGCATTGATCTCCTCATCCATAGCTTCTATCCATTTCCTATCTTTAGTTGCATCTTCGAAATGAATAGGGTCATCAACATGACAATATAATGCAAACAAAGAATTCATTCCTTCATTTGCTGTCTCTTGTTCATAAATGTCATTTAAATTTCTAAACTTCTTACCTCTTTCATTTGGTGTACAAGTGCTTGAAGAAGCACTTGAATTTCCTCCTTGTGGTGTGCTTGTAGAAGCACTTTCATTTCTTCTCAAGGGTGTCCTTTGCTGTCCTTGTATTGGTGTTGCTATTTGGGGATGTATTTCAGCCATCTCCTCATCATCTTCATCATGAGACAAACAGTTTTTAACATTCACTGTTTTCTCTATGCTTCCATCCCAAGCTTCCTCCTCAATGAATTGAACATCTCTGCTCACAAAAAACTTCTTGGTCGATGGGATATACAACCTGTAAGCTTTGGATTCCTCACTGTATCCAATGAAAATACATTTTTCCCCTTTGTTGTCCAACTTCCTCCTTAGCTGATCTGGAATGTGTGCATAAGTCACACAACCAAAAACTTTCATGTGGGTGACTCCTTGCTTTCTCCCACTCCATGCTTTTTCCGACACTCTATTCATCACTGATTTTGTAGGGCATCTATTCAAAATGTATGCTACACAATGTACAACTTCAACCCAATAATCATTTGGCAAATGCTTTGCCTTTAACATACTCCTCGCCATATCCATGATTGTCCTATTCTTTCTTTCAGCTACTCCATTTTGCTGCGGAGTGTACCTTGTGGTAAAATGTTTGTGTATCCATTTTCTCTACAAAACGGTAGAAATTCCTTGGAGATATACTCACCTCCTCTGTCAGTTCTTAGAACGTTGATATGCAGCCCACTTTGATTTTCTACAAGTGCTTTCAAATTGCGAAATTTTTCAAACACTTCACTTTTGTTCTTTAGAAAGTAAACCCAAATTTTTCTAGTAAAATCATCAATGAATGCTAGAAAATATTGGCTGCCTACTAGTGATGGAGTTTGCATTGGTCCACATAAATCTGAGTGGACAATTTCTAAGGGTTCTTTTGCCCTGATGCTTTTCCCTGATGGAAAACTTTCTCTGTGTTGTTTCCCCAAGATACAACCTTCATAAACGTTGTCTGGTTTCTCTATCAATGGTAATCCTCTTACCATTCCTTTTCTACTCAACAAGTTAAGACCTCCAAAGTTGAGATGTCCAAATCTCAATTGCCACAACCAATTTTCATCCTTTGATACACTTTGGAAAGCCTCTTGTGTCACTGCTGCTATTACTTATTTATTTTTCAAATCTGCCCTTATTCTGAGAGGGAACATCTTGTTCCTCGTCATCTTCACTTCAGCAATGCATCGTTTGTTGGGTGCTCTATCCATGATGGTGCATACTGTTATCACTGAAAATTCTGTTGCCAAAATTGCTCAGACTAGCTTAAGGACAAAGTGTTTTCGCAGCGCATAAATCCTTTTTAGCAGTTTCGCAGCGCTACATGTTAGGTGGTTTCGTAGCGCGCTACGAAATCGGGGATTTGTCCTAATCCATAGCAGACCTTACCCAGCTGTCATGTTTATGTCCACTGGTGAATGCAAGGCTAAGGTAACTGCAGCTCGCTTGTCATTTTTTGATGGTGATTATTGGCCAGGTGCTGCAAAAGATATGATAATGCAACTTCAACAAGCGAAAGGAAAGACCAAGAAAACTGCAACCAAAAGAGCATCAGAAGCTGCATCACAAGCTGAGCTTGCAAGCAATGCCTCAAAGGATGCTTTATTAATGCAGAAACTTGGGGAGTCCATATCTCCAATGAAAAAAGACTTTATTATGGTTCATTTGCAATATGCATGTTCTCATTACTGTCATTTCATTGTTTCTGGCAAACGCTGGGCTTGCAGCCAATGTAAGAGTTGACAATTATGTGATATTTGTTACGAGGTACAACAAAAGCTTGATGAAAGGGAGTGGCATCCTGTCAATAGTAAGGAAAAAGCATTTATTTAATTCTGTTGAAGTGACAGATGTTCCTGCAGATACTAGGGATAAAGATGAAATTTTGGAGAGTGAATTCTTTGATACCCGTCAGGCCTTTCTTAGCTTTTGTCGAGGAAATCACTACCAATGTGATACTTTGCCACGTGCCAAGCATTCTTTCATGATGATTCTTTATCACTTGCATAATCCTACAGCACCTGCATTTGTAACCGCATGCAATACCTGTCATCATGATATTGAAACAGAGGATGGGAAGCTACGGGTGAATGATAAGCCAACCCATACTTATCCTATACTAAAGCATTGCAAGGTTGGAACAACTAGGAAAGCTATGGCAGTAGCAAAAGACTAAAGATGCTTGACGGAGAATACAAAGATCCTTGAAGAATTGATCCAATTAAGGCATAAGATGGCACGCTTGCTGGGATATTCTAATTATGCAGAATATGCACTAGAGAATCAGATGGTTAAAACACATTTAAGGTTATGGAGTTTCTAGTGGATATATCAGAGAATATATCAAATTCAGCTGCTAAGATCAGCAGCTGCTGGGTCCCAGCCCTATCTTCCTAGCCTCCACGGTCCTTGCTTGGTATGGTCTCTGTGTTTCTTGTTTCCTTTCCTTAAGATTTGTTTCCTCTGTGTTTGTGGTTTATTTGCTTGCTTTTCTCTTGATTTGATTTGTTCTCCTTTTAATTATCGCCCTTATGATCTTGATTTAGTCCCCTCTTTTTCCCTTTATATTCGAAGATTATTAAATTTGGCAACCTGGGAATATTTAACATAATATATGATTGAACTATCCTTAGATTGTACGGTAATTATTTACTTTTTATTAACCTTATATTTTTAACATCCTTATGCTATAAATACATGTATAATTAAAATATGCATTTTTCTTAACTAATCAATATTACTTTTCATTTATTCATTTGATTAATTTTGATTTTTTGTTAGTTCTAGTTAATTGAACTAACCTTAAGAGATAGTGTAGGATAAAAATTTTAAAAAAAGTTTTTTTTTTTTAATTATATAAATAGAAATTGATATAATATTTTAATATCTATACTTTAAATAAAAATTTTATTAGAATGATTAGTTATTAAAGAATTTTAAATTGATATATTTATATATATATATATATATATATATATTAAAAAAAAAAAAAAAAAAAACACACACATATATATATATATATATATTCAAACATTAAATATAATATTATTAGAATGTTAGGTATGGTAATATATTAATTTATATATATACTTATATATATATATATATATATATATATATATATATATATCTATATATATATATAATATTTTAAATAAATAAATGATTTAGTTTGATAACTAACCATTGATCTAATTCAATTTTTAGTAAAAATTATAGTTTTCTAATAATTTAAAAACTAAATATTAAATATAGTATTATATTAGGTATTGAAAAATATTATATATAATTATATATTAAATATATAAATAGATTAATAATCTCTGATCTAGTTAATTTTTACCCAGTTTACTTAGCTCTAGTAGTATAATAATAATTATAAAGAATATTAATATTAATTTAGTTAAAGGGGTTTGACTGGGTCCTTAAGTTGAAAAATAGCCATTAGTCTTTTTAGCCGTTGGAGTCTCTGCTTGGACTATTTAACTCGCTATACTGGATCTGTATCTTCAACTTGTCCTGACGATGAACCACACTAGTTGGTTCGAAACGCGTCGACAAATGATCAATTATGTGATTTCGCCAAAGATTTTTCTAAACAAACGTTATGGATCACAGAAGTCTAAATTCCTTGCTAAGGAACTGCAAAGACTTAAGGATTTGAAGAGAGACGAGGAAGGAGAAGCTGTATTGGGAATGGAGGATTTACAATACTATATGCACAAAGCAGAAGAACTAGAGTTTGAAATAGATTATGCGACTGTGAAACAATATTTTCCAGTGGATTCTGTTACATCAGGGATTCTGAAAATTTATGAACAGTTTTTTTTGCCTAAAATTTGAGACAGTACAAGCAATCGAAGTTTGGCATCCTGATGTGTCACTATACTCAGTTTTTGATTCATCTTGTAATCAGCTTTTGGGTTTCTTCTACCTTGATGTGTATATTAGAAATGGAAAGTTTTCCCATGCATGTGTTATCCTTCTTCAGGATGGTTGCTTGATGCAAAATGGCACTCGCCAGTTACCAGTAGCTACGTTGATTGCAAACTTCACAAATCCTACGGCAGATAATCCTGCAGTTCTGCGATTTGCAGAAGTGGTTACATATTTTCAACATTTTTTCCATGTGGTACATCATATTTGCAACCATGTATCATTAGCAAAATTTTCGGGGATTAGGGTGGAAACTGATTTTGTTGAACCTTCTAGCCAGCTGCTAGAAAATTTGTGTCATGAAAGTGCAATCCTACAAATGATGAGCGGATTCTATAAGGATATCCATAAACCAGTTACAGATGAAGTTTGCAGGGCTTTAAAGAAGAAACGAAAATCTTTCTCTGGGCTGAAAACTAAACAAAAGATAGTCTTATGCCTTTTGATCAGATTATTCATACCAGTGAAGTGGTGGATACAAAGGCACTTCTTCGAGATCTTTATCCAAAGGATAGCCCTTACAGTGTTGACAATTTGGTTTCACAGGTTTTGTAAAAGTTATTTTGAGCCTACTTTCCGAAGATATCCACTGGAGGAAACCAGGGCAAAGGATACTTTAGAACAGTTGAAAGAATTTTTCTAAAGAGGGTGGAAAGGATTGTTCTAAAAATAGAGGGCACAGCATGTTATTGAACACATGTTTTTCACCTGTTAGATCTCCAGCAAAAGACGGAAAGAGAGCAAAGGAGCAGAGTGATATCCAAGAATTCAACAAGCATGATAAGGACTTTTTCAATTTACTTGAACAAGTTTTTGGCAATGGTATCTGTGTCACTTCTGATTCAGATATTAAAAGACAAGACAAATCTGGTGCTCCTTTTTCAGGAAATGAAATTGAAGATAAGGTATACAAACAGAGGAAAGTCAAAGACTGTGTTTTTGAAATTACACAGCAGTTTCGTAGCGCGCTACGAAACTGCTGTAGGTGTTGTTTTATGATGAAGACAAACAGTTTGATGGAAGGATCAGAAAATTATCAAAGGAAATACCTAAGGAACATTAAGGAGACCACATGAGGCTAGCATAGCCCTTCAGATAATGACAAGTGTACCTTTTTGAAAAGGTGAAATGTTTTGTCTTAAGTTAAAGCTTTGATAAAGGTACTTTATGACCGGTTGTTAGGGTTTGGAAGGAGGTGCATACGAATAGTTTTGGCTTGCACACCTGTTCAATCAACGAAGCTTCCAGCACATTTGGGAATATGGTGAAGCTCATCATTTTTGGGGTATTAAAGAGCTGGGAACATGCTGCTTAATTTTCGAAGAATGGTGGGAGACAAGGACCGGAAAAACAGGGGTTTTATCATAATGATTAATGAACCATCAGCGCATTCAACATCCAATGCTAACCTTGTTCATTGCATCCTCTTCTCAGCTATCTCGGCCAAACTGAAAGGAGACAGGTGTCAAAGAGCAAAGAAGGATCATGATACGAGGAAGATAGAATTAGATATGTAGTTTAATTAGGACTCTTTGTATTTCCAGTTCAGCACTTAATGTATTTAATGAGTTAGTTAAACAGTAGATAGGGGTAATTAGTAGCAGTCTTCGAGCTCTCCTCATGCTGGAGGTGGAAGCTCAAAGTGGTTAAGGATGTATCTCTATATATAGATCAAACTTTGATGTAATGGAGGTTGGATGTTTTGGAGAAGACTGTTTTGGTTTATGTATAAACAAATTTCAGTAATGCAAATGACTGTTTTTTTCTTCTCAGGATTCACAATGGATCTTCTTGTTCAAATGTGTGATGGTATATTTTCTTTAAGGTTCTTTTACAGTTTTGTTAATGCATAATCACTCAGAACTCATGGATCATGCTCTGACTTCCTGTATGCCTTGGAAAACTGTGGTTTCAAAGTTATGTTTGAACATTTAGATGTAAAGTGCCCTGATTTCTATGAAAAGATAATGTTATTGTTTACTGAGATATGAGTGACTCCATAAGCCCAATGGGAATCAATTCAATGTTGTCCAGCCAAAATACTTGTTCATGTGTCTTATAAGAGTTAGCCATCTTGTCATTATTCAACATTCATAACCTTTGAGAGAGCCCTCTCAGACTAAGGAGGCTAAGCCTTAGTCAAAAGCCTGGTTTGAAATAGTTACACAGAGTCTTACTGATTGGCAGCCTTCAGTGCTTGATTTTGTGATAACATTTTGGTGCGTCTGCCGGGAGCCTGAAGATTATTCATTCCCAAAATCATGAAGCTGAACTTCTGAAGGTAGCAGGAGCTCAGACATCTTTTTGAGGCTGCAAAACTACCTTGGCGACTCCACACATCAAATAACAAATTGGAAGGTGACTCCACTGCTAGAAGATCAGTAGCTTGATGAAGTTTCAAGATGGATTCTACTGCAAGAATGAATGCCAGGTATGCTCCTATGGATCGGTCTCATATCCCTGGTTTTCCAAATCCTATGCCAAAGGTTGATTGGTTAGATGATCTTCCAATATTCAAAGATGAAAAGAAGGATAATGCTGCTCTCCATTTGGTTAAATTCCATATGCATGTACGCAGTCTTAAGGTTCATTTCCCTGAAGATTGTCTCATGAAAATGTTTATGACCACTTTAGAAGGAAAAGCATGGTCTTGGTATAAAAGTTTGGAAAATGGTTCAATATATTCGCTTGCTAGTTTTCATGATGAATTCTGTGAAATGTATAAAGAAGGTTATCCTTCCTTATTGCTGCTTAAAGATTGCTGTAGGCATTCTTTAAATCTCATTCAGTATTTGAAGGATTGTTATGATGATGATGAGTTTACGGATGAAGAAATTTTAGAGGCTCTTCATAACAATGCATTCCAGCACCAAGGAGAAGGTATAACATTCCATGAAACACAGTATGAAGAGCAGCAGGAGTTTACTTGTGAAAACCATGTTTTATCCTTAGATATTGATGTAGAGATGCATCAGATTTGTCAGGCTTCAGATCATGATGAAGATGAAATTGATTGCACCCAGCAAGAAGAAATATTGGAGGAACTTTTCTATGACCCTCAGGCAGAGGATAAGATGAGATTTTTGGATGAAGTTGCTGAGGACATTGAGAAAGAAATTGAAGGTGTAGAAGGTCAAATTCAGGCATGTAGTTTTCATAATCATGATCATTATTTTCAGAAGTTTTCTATGGTAGAACGCAAGGAGACAATGCTGGTTCCTTTCTCTTTCACGATTGAGGAACTGAACACTGTTGTTGAAGATCAGTTTGCACAACCAGAAAGTTACAAGAAAAATCAAGCTGATCATGTATTCTGGGATCCTATAGCTGATTACATGGAAGAGTTTTACTCTCCAGTGTTTCAGTTTTTCTATAAAGATCAGAGACAATTTCAGTGGCAGCGGTTATCATACTATCATATTGGCTCAGAACTCCGATGCAGTCAAAGAAATCAAATATCAGATAAGACAAATGATTGGCTACATTGGAAATTTCACATTGATTGAGCTGAAAGAAGTTTGAAATTGATAGGGTAGGTAGGTAGGAAATTGCAAATAAGCTCAAGGTTGACTGAGCATTTTTTTCAGTAGATGTAGTTTTCTTTCTCCTACAGTGATCATCCAGCTAAAGCCCGAGGTGAAGGCCCAAGGAACTTAAATAAGATGTTTGTCAAATAAATTTTATAAGGCACTGGACCTGCGAGTTCTTAGTGTACCACAAGGGCACACTATCCCAAGTGGAGCCACTGTTATCACTGAAAATTCTGTTGCCAAAATTGCTCAGACTAGCTTAAGGACAAAGTGTTTTCGCAGCGCATAAATCCTTTTTAGCAGTTTCGCAGCGCTACATGTTAGGTGGTTTCGTAGCGCGCTACGAAATCGGGGATTTGTCCTAATCCATAGCAGACCTTACCCAGCTGTCATGTTTATGTCCACTGGTGAATGCAAGGCTAAGGTAACTGCAGCTCGCTTGTCATTTTTTGATGGTGATTATTGGCCAGGCGCTGCAAAAGATATGATAATGCAACTTCAACAAGCGAAAGGAAAGACCAAGAAAACTGCAACCAAAAGAGCATCAGAAGCTGCATCACAAGCTGAGCTTGCAAGCAATGCCTCAAAGGATGCTTTAGTAATGCAGAAACTTGGGGAGTCCATATCTCCAATGAAAAAAGACTTTATTATGGTTCATTTGCAATATGCATGTTCTCATTACTGTCATTTCATTGTTTCTGGCAAACGCTGGGCTTGCAGCCAATGTAAGAGTTGACAATTATGTGATATTTGTTACGAGGTACAACAAAAGCTTGATGAAAGGGAGTGGCATCCTGTCAACAGTAAGGAAAAAGCATTTATTTAATTCTGTTGAAGTGACAGATGTTCCTGCAGATACTAGGGATAAAGATGAAATTTTGGAGAGTGAATTCTTTGATACCCGTCAGGCCTTTCTTAGCTTTTGTCGAGGAAATCACTACCAATGTGATACTTTGCCACGTGCCAAGCATTCTTTCATGATGATTCTTTATCACTTGCATAATCCTACAGCACCTGCATTTGTAACCGCGTGCAATACCTGTCATCATGATATTGAAACAGAGGATGGGAAGCTACGGGTGAATGATAAGCCAACCCATACTTATCCTATACTAAAGCATTGCAAGGTTGGAACAACTAGGAAAGCTGTGGCAGTAGCAAAAGACTAAAGATGCTTGACGGAGAATACAAAGATCCTTGAAGAATTGATCCAATTAAGGCATAAGATGGCACGCTTGCTGGGATATTCTAATTATGCAGAATATGCACTAGAGAATCAGATGGCTAAAACACCTTTAAGGTTATGGAGTTTCTAGTGGATATATCAGAGAATATATCAAATTCAGCTGCTAAGGAACTGCAAAGACTTAAGGATTTGAAGAGAGAGGAGGAAGGAGAAGCTGTATTGGGAATGGAGGATTTACAATACTATATGCACAAAGCAGAAGAACTAGAGTTTGAAATAGATTATGCGACTGTGAAACAATATTTTCCAGTGGATTCTGTTACATCAGGGATTCTGAAAATTTATGAACAGTTTTTTTTGCCTAAAATTTGAGACAGTACAAGCAATCGAAGTTTGGCATCCTGATGTGTCACTATACTCAGTTTTTGATTCATCTTGTAATCAGCTTTTGGGTTTCTTCTACCTTGATGTGTATATTAGAAATGGAAAGTTTTCCCATGCATGTGTTATCCTTCTTCAGGATGGTTGCTTGATGCAAAATGGCACTCGCCAGTTACCAGTAGCTACGTTGATTGCAAACTTCACAAAGCCTACGGCAGATAATCCTGCAGTTCTGCGATTTGCAGAAGTGGTTACATATTTTCAACATTTTGTCCATGTGGTACATCATATTTGCAACCATGTATCATTAGCAAAATTTTCGGGGATTAGGGTGGAAACTGATTCTGTTGAACCTTCTAGCCAGCTGCTAGAAAATTTGTGTCATGAAAGTGCAATCCTACAAATGATGAGCGGATTCTATAAGGATATCCATAAACCAGTTCCAGATGAAGTTTGCAGGGCTTTAAAGAAGAAACGAAAATCTTTCTCTGGGCTGAAAACTAAGCAAAAGATAGTCTTATGCCTTTTGATCAGATTATTCATACCAGTGAAGTGGTGGATACAAAGGCACTTCTTCGAGATCTTTATCCAAAGGATAGCCCTTACAGTGTTGACAATTTGGTTTCACAGGATTTGTAAAAGTTGTTTTGAGCCTACTTTCCGAAGATATCCACTGGAGGAAACCAGGGCAAAGGATACTTTAGAACAGTTGAAAGAATTTTTCTAAAGAGGGTGGAAAGGATTGTTCTAAAAATAGAGGGCACAGCATGTTATTGAACACATGTTTTTCACCTGTTAGATCTCCAGCAAAAGACGGAAAGAGAGCAAAGGAGCAAAGTGATATCCAAGAATTCAACAAGCATGATAAGGACTTTTTCAATTTACTTGAACAAGTTTTTGGCAATGGTAGCTGTGTCACTTCTGATTCAGATATTAAAAGACAAGACAAAGCTGGTGCTCCTTTTTCAGGCAATGAAATTGAAGATAAGGTATACAAACAGAGGAAAGTCAAAGACTGTGTTTTTGAAATTACACAGCAGTTTCGTAGCGCGCTACGAAACTGCTGTAGGTGTTGTTTTATGATGAAGACAAACAGTTTGATGGAAGGATCAAAAAATTATCAAAGGTAATACCTAAGGAACATTAACGAGACCACATGAGGCTAGCATAGCCCTTCAGATAATGACAAGTGTACCTTTTTGAAAAGGTGAAATGTTTTGTCTTAAGTTAAAGCTTTGATAAAGGTACTTTATGACCGGTTGTTAGGGTTTGGAAGGAGGTGCATACGAATAGTTTTGGCTTGCACACCTGTTCAATCAACGAAGCTTCCAGCACATTTGGGAATATGGTGAAGCTCATCATTTTTGGGGTATTAAAGAGCTGGGAACATGCTGCTTAATTTTTGAAGAATGGTGGGAGACAAGGACCGGAAAAACATGGGTTTTATCATAATGATTAATGAACCATCAACGCATTCAACATCCAATGCTAACCTTGTTCATTGCATCCTCTTCTCAGCTATCTCGGCCAAACTGAAAGGAGACAGGTGTCAAAGAGCAAAGAAGGATCATGATACGAGGAAGATAGAATTAGATATGTAGTTTAATTAGGACTCTTTGTATTTCCAGTTCAGCACTTAATGTATTTAATGAGTTAGTTAAACAGTAGATAGGGGTAATTAGTAGCAGTCTTCGAGCTCTCCTCATGCTGGAGGTGGAAGCTCAAAGTGGTTAAGGATGTATCTCTATATATAGATCAAACTTTGATGTAATGGAGGTTGGATGTTTTGGAGAAGACTGTTTTGGTTTATGTATAAACAAATTTCAGTAATGCTAATGACTGTTTTTTTCTTCTCAGGATTCACAATGGATCTTCTTGTTCAAATGTGTGATGGTATATTTTCTTTAAGGTTCTTTTACAGTTTTGTTAATGCATAATCACTCAGAACTCATGGATCATGCTCTGACTTCCTGTATGCCTTGGCAAACTGTGGTTTCAAAGTTATGTTTGAACATTTAGATGTAAAGTGCCCTGATTTCTATGAAAAGATAATGTTATTGTTTACTTAGATATGAGTGACTCCATAAGCCCAATGGGAATCAATTCAATGTTGTCCAGCCAAAATACTTGTTCATGTGTCTTATAAGAGTTAGCCATCTTGTCATTATTCAACATTCATAACCTTTGAGAGAGCCCTCTCAAACTAAGGAGGCTAAGCCTTAGTCAAAAGCCTGGTTTGAAATAGTTACATAGAGTCTTACTGATTGGCAGCCTTCAGTGCTTGATTTTGTGATAACACATACATCATTCACAAAGAAAACATTGTAACCCTTTTGAACAAGCTGTCCAATACTTAAGAGGTTACACTTCATTCCAGGAACATAATAGACATCTGCTATGGTTTTATTTTCACCTTTCTTTGTAAATATTTTTACTTCTCCTTTTCCCATAACAGAAATTTTACTATCAGTGCCAAGTGTGACTTGTGACTTCACACTCTGATCTAGAGCAGAAAACAGGGCTATGTTTCCTGTCATATGGTTGCTGCAACCAGAGTCTAGAAACCATATATCATCACTGTTTGTTTCAGCCATATTACAAGCTAAAAGCACATTATCTTGGCTGATATTTTCTCTAGTGATATTTGCACTTGATCTATTACTCATATCATACTACTTCTTCCTACATTCATTTGCATAATGCCCATATTTTTTACAATAATAACATTGGACATTGGATTTTTCATATCTTTGTCCTTGAGCATGATGTTGTCCACTTTGTTGGTTGTTGCCTTAGCCTTGGTTCTGATTTGGATTGTTGCCTCTTCCTTGAGCATTTGCTGCACTGTTTCTTCCACCTCTGTTTTGGCTTCTGCCTCTTCCTATCTTGTTTCCTCTGCCTTGACCTCTTCCTCTTCCAAAGGACATCTGTGTCTTGAAGGCTTGCTCTAGAGATGAGTTTTCATTTCTACTCAACCTCTGCTCATGTGTTATCAGTGATGCATGAAGTTCATCAACTGAAAAGTTTGTGAGATCCTTTGTCTCTTCTATGGTGGTGACAATCACATCGAACTTTGAGGGTAGGACCCTCAATAGTTTCTCCGCAATCCTCCTTTCTTCAAGAATTTCTCCATGAGACATTATTTGTGTGACCAGACCAATTACTTGTGTGAAGAATGAGTCAATATTATCTGACTCCTTCATGCAAAGATTCTCAAAATCTCTCCTCAGCAACTGCAGTTTTGCTGTCTTCATTTTCTCCATGCCTTGATAGGCTGTCTTTAGAGTTTGTCATGCTTCTTTGGATGTTTTGGCTACTGCTATCCTTGGAAACACACTCTCATGCACTGCTTGATACAAAAATATGAGGGCTTTTGAATCCTTCTTCTTATTTCTCTTCAACAGATCTTTCTCCGCCTGAGTTAATCTATTAAACTCATCTTTATCTCCTGGTTCTTCAAACCCATATTCAACAAGTTCCCATAAGTCTTGTGAGGCAAACAGGGCTCTCATGGTTATTGCCCAATAGTCATAGTTTTTCCCATTAAACTGTGGGAGCTGACTATTAAAGATACCCATGCTAGTGCTAGTGCTGGAGCCAACCATTCTTGCACTCTTAACTATGTTTCAAAATACTTGACTGTATTTAAAAACCACTGACTGTTTCTTCAACAGCAACACAAAAAAAACTTGAGAAATACCTTGGACTTTTCACTGAGTCTTCACACCGGAGAAGCTGCTGCAGCAAGAATGCTTCCTTCAGCTTCTTTGACACCTTCAAAGAGCCTCGAGAAGCTTTGATATCACTGTTGGGAATTTTCTAGTAAATTCCAAAACAAAATCACTGAAGAGAGAGTAATACTCTGTTTTTGCCACATGATCTTTAACACAGGGAAGCTTAAAATAGATTGCTAGAGAAGCTAGAGTTTTTCACACACATAAAAACTTTATATTCATTAATAAATTCCCTGATACAAACGTCTTTCTCTTAAGAGAGGGATTCACCAAAAACTTAAAAAAAAAAATTAATGTCTCTTTTAGAAATTTTACACTACTGTGTGTAAAAATTTCTTTTACATTTACTGCTGTAAAAATTACATAGATTTACCGCTGTAAAAGAAATCCCTTACATAGGCTGTGCTGCGAATTTCATTTCATATGCCCAATCAACCAAAAAAAAATTACAATTCATTTGCATTGTTGTGTGTTACACTTCGTTTTTCATTGAATAAGTTGACCTATGCCCATACTTCCGTAAAAACAAAAAACATTAAAAATAAAGATGTTACCAACAATCTACGAACATAATAAATTCATTAAATTACTTTCGTGACTAATGGGCGGTCAAACGAAACTTTTGCTCCAAGCAAATTCATGTGCAGGTTTGTTGTTGTATATCAACTGTTGATCTGCCCTCAAAAAATCGGACGGCTGTGGTTAATATCGTAAGGTATCTTCTTATCGACCTTTACCTTATGGGGAAATGGCTGTTTTGGAACTTTTACTCCCCGCAAATTCATGTGCAGGTCTGTTGCTATATATCAACCGTTGATCTACCCTCAAAAAATCGAACGGCTGTGGTTAATATCCAAAGGCCTCTTCGTACCGACCTTTACCTTCGGGGAAATGGCTGTTTTGGAACAGTTCCAATGGATACGCGTCAACAGGTGGTGAGTGTGATCGGAACCGTCTCGGGAAATACCAGTACCAGCGTACAAGAAAAGCGGTACGATAAAAAAACACGTGGTTTTCAGCTAAATTAAATGTGCAGTTGGAATTATATTTCAACACTCAAATGGAATTTGACAGGAAAATTGCCCGTGCTTTGCCGCTCAAAAACAGCCAATTTCCCGCTTGTTAATCTTCTATGTCGAAATGATTAAAACGCGCATTACACGGTGGGTTCAGATTTGAAATTCCTAACCTGCGGGCGCCTATCTGAGCATCGGACGACTCGGACGTGTCAAGATTTTGATTCACGAACGCTCTCAGTTCAAATTCTAAATTAGGTGCGTTTCTTAATTTGGTCGAGTACCCCCGTCCGTAGCTGCGCAACCTGATTTCGACTGCCACCGATTGAACGAAAATTGATTTACACTTGCACGAATAGTGAAGTTAAGTCCAGATAAGCAAGCAGAATGCGAAATGAAACAAGATAATGTAAAATGACGGGAAAGTCACTGCTGTCGCCTATCTGATTTCCAATTTTCTCGTGTACCTTACGACTGTACCTGGGAAGCCTTCAAAGGCGACTAGCTTTACGTATGTTCGAAAACTCTTTGAACGAACCAAAGGAAAGATAAGCTGAAAAGTACTTTGGTTTTGTTGGGAAAGTCTAACTTCATGCGAGATCTCAGTCAATCTTTAAAATCTTCTCATCCATCAACTGCAACTCCCTCTATTTATTGACTTTTTGACAGGTTTCAGTCCTTCCCGGTGGTGTGTAGCCGGAAAATAAACTTTGAACCGTTCTAAGGAATAAACGACCAATTAACGATTTACATTGGTACGATTTACGTTTGTCCAAACTTTAAATGTTAACAATATATGGAGTTAGGGTAGCTACTCTTCCCATAATGTATTTGGCTAAATTTTATGGTTGGCATGTATTGTTTTAGCGCAATGGACGGATAGAAATTCCAACGGCATTTTGAAAAAATCTAGCAAATATTTTTGGAAATCTATATCATAGATGCAAAATTTTTGAAAATTTAGATAACCTGATATTAATCTATTTTTAAGCTTAAAAAAATCAAACAATCTATTTCCACCCTCAAAAAAGTCAAACAACCCTAAATTTAGATTTCTTGAAATATTTTAACCCAAGAATTTTTTTGCTGCCATACCGGTGGACTCGGTAGAGAACGCAAAAAGTACTGACCAACTGACGCTTGACATCTATCATACTTTGAAGTTAAAAGGATAGCATAGCTTATTTAAACGAGGTTATCTGTAGTTGTATTTGTTATTGTGTTCTAACTTTTAATCACAGCATTTTTTTACGGAAATGGCCTCTTCCTTACTAGTTTCTCAGAATAAGCGAGGGACAGATGAGTATTGGAATTGTGAATTGGCTTTGCCCGGGGCAAAGAGAACCAATACCGGAAGGTTGGTGCATGATAGTGTTATTATGGCTTTACTTGAGAAGATCGATAATATGGATGCTATTAACAGTAATCCAGAAGAAACACATACAGAGATTCAGTTCCAGGACGAGAGGCTGAACGGGGTAATGGAAGATGAAATCGGATTGAAAGGGCGAGCAGATGACGATGGCGAGAAGGGCATCAGTGAGGTGGGTTCAATTAAACAAGGTGAAATAACGGAAGTGAATTCTCAAGCGACCTCGGATTCTGACACAGCAGACATTCATTTCGAAGGAAATTTTACGTTTTACGACTATGTCAGTCCAGAACCTGGCATCTTCATGGACCATACTGCCGTCGAGCTTGGAATCATCATGAACCTTTTGGATGGAAATTCAAAAGGCGATATTATGTTTTCAGATGCCGTTTACGCATCTCTTTGGGAGGATGACATTTGGCAGTAGAATGAACATTCAGTCATTCAAAATGTTTTTTTATCGACACAGCACGAAGAATTCATATTTAGTGGAGCCGAGTTTCATGGCATTTCCAACGAGTTTACATGGATCCAGCGTCAGAGCGCCACCGCCGAGGAAGGTGGCCTGCATCGTAGAGATAGTTTAGAAAGTTTGCCTATTTTATAGAGTTAATTCTTCCAAATTATGATAGTTGTGTAGACGCGGCCACGAGCAACATATCACTTCAGTGCCGAAGGTTGATGCATAGTTTTCATTTTCGTTGAGATCCTTGTCTATATTTTCAAAAGACTTTCTCAATTTTTAGTGGATGGTTTGTTAAAATGTAGTCGATCAAATGTTTAGCCACTGCTTTCAAGGAATTTCAGTCTTGCAGTCTCTCTTAGAAAGAATTTTAAAATGGTGTAATTTGTAATATCAATTTTGAATACAGCGATTTTATATATGGATTGCAAATTCAATGATCATTAATATTGAAAGATTTAAATTTTCAAAATATTCGACCTTCTGTAATTTAATTGGTTTTTAAATGGTTTTAGCATAAATTTAGTGGTTTTTTTGAGGAATTGCCTGATAAAAGTGGCCGGGAAAAAAATTTAAGAAATTTTGTAGTATTATTATTTAAATCATATTTTTGATAGTGGAAGTAGATTCAGCCTCATCAAAAAAAATTGGGACATTCAAAATCTTCAAATTTGACAACTGTAATTTAGATTAACAAAAACTCTCATTAGATTTTATCAATATTATCAAAAATTTTATAAATTTCAGTAAAACAATTCTAATTAGACTATGGCTAAATTTACTATTTTTTGACAATAATTATCTCAATATGCTCTAAATTTGAATATTTCTCTTTGGATATATCATTTTTCTAGAAGTAAAATTGTGTAACAAAATGTAACCCCCACCCGTGGGGCTTATGCGCCAGCGAGTTTGAAATTTTTAATGACGCACGCATTAAATCAGGACACTTTTTTTATGACGCGGGAACTTCATACTTCATGACACTTTTTAAATACTTCATGACACTTTTTTCAGAAGCAGGGTAGAGCATCCTATGAGAACGACTACTTTACAATTTTGTGAAATCAAAAATCAGATTAACAGGAAGTCTCTGTGTAAATTCAAGCATAGCTTATATTTGCTTCTACAGAGTTAGTGTTAAAGAAGAGTAACTCATTGTAAAGCATTCTGCAGTAGGTCTTCGATGTTTACATAGGCAATTAAGGCTGATCTTAATTTCAGTTTTTTATCTATTTTAATAATTAAATTTTTCCCTATATTGACACATACAAAAACATACTTTCACACACTCATTATAGCACCCCGTCAAATCATAACCCAAATAAGGTCAAAATGGTAACTTAATATTTAAGGGTAACAGAGATAAGGTCAAAATCGTAACTTATTATTATTTAATGTTGTATATTGTGGTCTTATTAATTCCATGACACCCACTGGTATTATGTAAAAAATTCACAATATACCGTGACAATTTCACAATATACCGTGAATAAGTTTATTGATTCTTAATATATCTGTAACGGTATGTTTTGCACAAAATTGCCGTAAAAATGCCATTATCAATATTAGCAAATCCGCAAAACCTTTAGTGGTGACGAGGATCATTAGGGAATGGCCATTTTTTTAAAGTGATTAACTAGTTCGATGAAGAAATACACGGCAGAGTAAGAATTTGGAAGTACAGAAGACAAAGTAGGAACTGTTCTAGATATTCCGAATATTGAGCGAACTCCGGCTTCACCCAAAAAAGAAATCAGTCTCCTTTGACTCTCATAACTTTTGATAATATAGCTAATCATTGTGAAGAGGCTTGGAGTTATTTACCCTCTCTATGAAGTGAAAATTTGATGACAATTAATGTTGTGTTTGGGTTTAAAAGAGTATTTACAAGTTTACTTAGTGTGTAAATTTATAAAATTAATTCAAATAGTTAATTTACTTATTTAGATGTAAAATGTATTGTTAATTTATAAAATTAATTAAAATTGTTAACTTATGTAAAATAGTTAACATGAAGTGAAATTTTGATTTGTGTTATTTAGATTGGTTTTTTATCATATCTATGGATTCAGTCCTTTTAAAAACCCTTAGGGCACTTCGATTGTGCAGAGGTACCTATCGAACTTGATGTTTCAATAAATTCTTATCAGATTTTAGAGAAATTAAACTAAAATCTACATTATGTTGATAAAAAAAATTTAGCCGGTTCAACTGGGAAGCTATATTTATTATGTTAATATGTTGCCCAATAAAAATGCATCATCAATTTTAAAAGAAGCCGGACGTATAATTACGCATATTAGCGTGGCTAACAAATAAAAATGTTATTCAAAATGCTTTACGTTATTGGCATTGTTTTCATATATTTATCAATTTATTATTTACGAATCAATGTATATTCATTTTAATTTCGTTGTCACGTCTCTCATTTATATATTGATTTTTTTATTTTCTATATATATATCTTAATCACTACAACTTTTTAATTTATAAAAGGATAACACATGAACAAATAGCTAAGGCAACTGTGTTGAGGATTTTAGTTATATTATTTGTTTGTCCTTCAATTTACAGGGTATGAGGGTTCAAAGGGTTTCAGAGCGATGAGGATGAGTGTGAATGATGGGAATGTAAGTGGCAAAGGTATAAAAGAGTGCGAAAAAATCTAATCGTTGAGTGCATGAATGAGCATGATTTGGGTGATTGGATCAATAAAATTGGGATGTGGGTTGGAGCGTAAGTAATGATGAGGGGTGAATGGCGGATTAGATCTCATTTGATTAGTAATAATGATTTTGAATTTTGGTAGTACTATGCGTATATAATTTATACTTTTAATGTTTTTGATCCTTATTATAAAATTAAAGAGTTTTATACATTTGAATTATTGCTTTCTAACTTTTGGTTGTTGTCCTTTTTATTGTCTTACTTTGCAATGGATGGAGTCAATTATTTTTTCAATTATTCCGTCAGAAATTTCTGTCAAATTTGTTGTAGAAATCTGTTAGAGCTGCAGAAACTCAATAATTCTTTAGTTATTTTATCTTTGAAAAAGAAAGAGTGAGATATAAACAAAATGGATTTAGAACAAATATGAGGAAAATTAAGTCGTCAAAAATTGATTTTCATGTTAGATTTTTTGTATAAACATGTCAATTATTGTTGATGACCTCCTGGGAAGTCCTGGTTACCGGGTGCAAGCCCCGGAAGTGATGATTGATGCTATGTGATTCGTTCTCCACATTTCACTAGTTTCAATCCCACTTCTTCACCCCTGTGAGCATCACCCGACGCAATGAGTGCTAAGTGAACTATTCAAAAATCATGAGATATTAGTCACTTTACGACTACCTCTCATGGAAATGGTCATACTTTGAATGACTTACTTAACGCAGTTGAATCCCAAAAATGATATCTAATTATTGTTGATTTTCAAGTTTATACATTTTATTATTATTGTTATTTAGAAAGAAAAAGACTTTTAAGTTACTATTAATTAATATAAATTTTAGTATATAATATTAAATATTAATATTAATATATATAATAGTTTATATATATTTAGGTGAATATATTAAGATTTTTTAGTTTATTATTATATTATTAATTATAATATAATTATAAATATTATAAGTTTAATATCAACATTAAAGGGGTCAGATAGGAAATTCGAGTAAAAAGACCCATAAGATTGCTATCTATTACCATCTCTGAGTTAGGTAAGTGTATTAAGAAGGGTTGTCAAATATATGCAGTGGGTTTTACTAACTCCAAAGGTAAGTTGGCCTCCTTAGAAAACCTCCTAATTATTTAAGATTTCACTGATGTTTTTCTAGAGAAAATCCCATGACTAACTCCTAAGCGAGATATCAATTTCACCATAGAATTAATATCAAGGGTTGCACCTATGTCAAAAACCCTCTACCGTATGAGTATTCCCAAACTAACTGTTGGGTGTGGATCCTGATTGTCTTTTTTATTCATAGCTATCTCCACGTTGGACCCCACGTTGACGTAACACAAATTCTTCAACACAAGAAAATCCCATGACTAACTCCTAAGCGAGATATCAATTTCACCATAGAATTAATATCAAGGGTTGCACCTATGTCAAAAACCCTCTACCGTATGAGTATTCCCAAACTAACTGTTGGGTGTGGATCCTGATTGTCTTTTTTATTCATAGCTATCTCCACGTTGGACCCCACGTTGACGTAACACAAATTCTTCAACACAACTAGCTTTCTGTCTCCTCAAATCATTGTTCTTGGCATTCATTCTATTCCTAGTTGGTAAAAATATGATTTATCACGAAGAGATATTCCTTTTTCTTTTTGTAACGACTGTGACATAACACAATTTCTTCAACACAACTAGCTTTTTGCATCCTCACATCATTGTTCTTGGCATTGATTTTATTCCTAGTTCGTAGAAATATGAGTTATGAGGAAGATCTATTCCTTTTTCTTTTTGTAATAGCTTTGACATAACACAATTTCTTCAGCACAAATATATTTATGTGTCCTCAAATCATTCTTCTTGGCATTCATTCTATTCCTAGTTGGTAAAAATATGAGTTATCGGGGAGAGCTATTCCTTTTTCTTTTTGTAACAGAGAATATTTAAAAAATAGGATTATTACTAAAATAGTTTATATAATATTATATTAATAATTATATAATTTATATTAATAGGTTGTAAGCAGTACACCCTTTTTCTTTTCGCAAAAGGGATCTATCATGTTCGAGTGTCTGTGCCATTCAGACTTTATCATCATCTGAAAGTTTTTGAATTTGTCAGCCCATTCTGCATATGTAAAATGTAAATACTCTCAGTATGATCGTGTCTCTATGTAACAGCCTAGGTAAACCTATGGTTTTGGTGATGATATCCATTCTAGGAGGTTTTTTGTCTCACTTATTCATCCGTGTCTCTAAACACAAATGATCAACAAAGTTTTTCCCTCCATCATCACCCCAAAGCTAGGGTGGATTTTGTCACTAAGATTTTAGGCGAGTCCAAGTATTTTAGATCAAGTCTATGTAAAAGTGATTTGGGAATAATCCTAGCTAATTGCCTAGATTATTTTACTACAAGTCACTTAGTCTAATAGATAATATTTTGTATTGCAAAAATTGATATTTTTTTAGGGTCTATAACGAATAATTTTTTCCCCTTCATGTATTAAAATGTAAAATCTTGGTGTAAAAAATATTTAGTGCATGGTCCCTCATAATAGACACCACGGCTAAGTATTAGAGGGTTGGGAAAATAATTAATCCCCTCATAAGTCAATTAATTAAATTTTCTAGACAAATTAAATTAAAATCCTAAGCCATAAATTTAATTAATTTTTTATTTAAATGTGATTAAATTGATAATATTCTCCAAAGTTTGCAAGTTTGAAAAGTAAATCATATGTTTTCTTATTGAATATTTTCTTACATATCTATATATATGTTTTTTCAAATTGAAATGGTTTCCTAAGATATTGTAGATAGATATAATATTTGAATCCTTAAAAAAATATGCTAGTTAGTAGTGTTCATTTTGTGGAAAGAAGGACCATTAACTTGCATTTCTATAGGAGAATAAAGGCACATGCCACAAGAAAAAATAGTTTTAGAGGAAGAATGGAAAGGATACTTCCCCAAACCAACAAAAAATTCAAAGGATTCGTACTCCACAATCTTATAACTACATAATTTATTTGATATAATATAATAATTTTATTATTCTTCAGAATTCTCTAACCTTTTGAGTTTCAATATCCCTTTCCCTATCTCTTGTCGTAGTGGCAGAACCATATTACTCTCATTTATATACGATCTATCTTAGACAATTACTGATCGATCCTGATGATGAGCCACGGTGGATGGCTTGAAACATCGATGCAAACAATTATGGATGCAAGAACTCCGGAAGAAAACTACACACAAAGTTTCACTTGCCATTGTAACAAAATAATAAATCTCTATGTTTAGACCAGTCATAGTAGTACCTTTGGTGATTGGTCTTGGATTGTGATTATGCTGTTTAAATATGGGCATATTCTCACTTGAACAATTTTGATGCATCCGGTCGAGAAATCAACAAGGTATTTTGCATTATAAAAAGGAACCAGTGACATAATTAGTACAGGAAAGAGTTACAGAGTCATCAAGCATGTACTAAGAAAAATTATTGAACCGAAGACATCCTTGTAAGATGAGCACCTCTATTTATAGTGTTGTGATTACAAACATTATGCACAGAACAACAAAATTAATCTTTTATCACCTAATAGTCTTGATTCTTCAGCTACTTATTTCTATCCTCGCCAAATGACATTTGAAGAGAATGAAATTAACTTGAATCAAATCCCCTTCCATAATAGTTTTCCAAAGAGTTGAAAAGGTTAATTTTGATTGGTTAAGTTCTTCTTTTGAAAATGTTAATTTTGATTGGTTAAGTTCTTTTAGGCTGGACTATGAAAAAATGGGCAGTTGGTTGGCCTCACTCAAACCCTATATCACTATTCTTGCAGCTCAGGCATGTATTGCAGGAATGAATATAATTATCAGAATCGCTTTCGAAAATGGAATGAACCATTTTGTCTTTGTAGCTTACAAAGAAGTTGTTGCAACAATGGTGGTCAATCCTTTTGCTTATTTTCTAGAAAGGTATAGTATATGATAGAAAATATGGTCTGAATTGGAACAAAACATGTTGATGATTTCTAATCTATTAAACGTTTGAAATTATGTTATTTTCATGTTTTTGCAGAAACAAACATCCTACAATGACCTACCCCATATTTTTCTAGATATGTTTGCTTGGACTTTGTGGGTAAATGCATAATCAAATGGTATTTCCATTATCATTTTCTTTTCTTCTTTCAGCTGGATTGATCTAAAAGAATTGGCTTGGCTTGAATTATTGTTTACATCATACTTAGTAACACAATTATCATCAATTTTCATTATTATTAAACTAATAATTGTAATATTATTAGACTAATGAGGTATTGAATATTTCCAACCATATTATTGCAGGATCACAATATTTAAGAATTTTTACTTTGCAGGCCTCATAGACACTTCCACCATATTTTCTTCTACAACCTCAGACATTATTCCTATTGTTATATTCCTCTTGGCCACAGCTTCTGGGTACTCCGACTAATGATATCTCATGCTATAAATATAGATATTTGTACAATTTTATGTGTGGTCAGTCTTCAATTGTTTTATGCATATGATGAATTGTTCAGAATGGAGAAAGTTGATATGACTAGCATGTATGGGCAAAGATTATTTGTCACTATGGCTAGATCTAGGTTCGATGTTGGTAGGGCCTGGTAGGTAGGTTATCCACTTCTGGTACATACTATTCCATGTCCTGTGTTAATGTTAGGTTTTTGTCTCCATCCAAAAAAGAGAAGAATCCTTATAGTTAGTCTCCCATTCCGAAAATAAGATAAGAAAGAGAGTATCTCCACTAAATAAAATAAGAGGAGAAAAACCTAAAGTTAGTTAAAATTAGGGCAAGAACTTGTAGTTCAACCTAGTTGTTAGTTAGCGACAATAGATTAGCTTTGGCACTTTCAACTTACCTTGATCATGCCATAGCAACACCTAGTCAGCCAATATCCTAAGTCCGTTGATGGTAAGGTGCCCAGGAGGTCCTTTGTGGCTTTCTGGTAGATTTTGAATAGTCATAAATAAATGGCACATCTAGTGTTGGTGTGTTTTGCTTTGATTCTTATGAGTTTGGCTTGTTACAACCCTTGTTAGTTGATATTCTGAGCATATGAGACAGTATTATGAGGACCTTTTAGGATTCACCTCCATTTACCTATTGGTGGCATCATGGCTGTAATGTGCCCTTGTATCACAAAAGAAGACACATTTGCATTAGTTTTTACAGTTGGCAAGTGCTTCAAGGTCTTAACCTTCACTGTGAAGACACTGAGAATGGGAAGGTTGTGGTGGAATGCTTCAAGCAAGGTAGAACATATGACATGGGAATGAGATATGTAAATGCTAAATCATTAAAACTTAAAACAACTATGAAAATGACAAAGCAGACTATTGTTTGGATTTTCTGTTGGGTCGAGACTTGACTCTAATGATTACCTAAGCTAAATATTAAGGATTTTTGTGCCTGCTGACGTACAACGATCTATGTTTACATCCTATATTCCACATTAGGTTGTGCCAAAGGCACCAAATGTTGTTGTAACTACCCAGTAGATAGAATCTACAACATATTATTGTAATAGAAATGACTGGAGTTGATGACAAATGAATATCACTTTGCAACAGAATTTGATAAGTTTCATTACACATTTCATAAATAAATAGTAATGCTATTCAACATGAACGTGATCCTTCTATTTTTACATTGCAATTTTACATATACAGAAGGTTCATTATACAATATATTAAAAACATGAACCGACATGAACTAGTCAAAGCCAAAAGAAATTTCAGTGTGTAATTCCTTCTATATTTTTTGCTGAGGAGTCGATCTTCAGGTTGGTGAGAATCTTGTTGTTTATTGAATCATCCAAACGATCCAAGAGGTTTTGAAATGGACTAAATCTGGTAACAAGGCCCTGAATGATATAATCCAAGATAGCCAACATTGCAAGCCTTCTATTCTCGACCTCTTTCAGCTTCAAATCTTTCATGTTCTTTTCATCATTACATAATCCCAGAGGATTGAATAATGGACCTCTAGGGTATACGGGATTACTTAAATCACCCAAGTATTTCTGAATTCCCAAGAAATAAATATTATTTTCCCATCAATGGAGGATTTCTGTAATCTAGTAATCTTCTTTGTTCTGCAAATCCCATCAAGGAAATCTCTAGCACAAAAAGAGTGAAAGGGTCATCCTAGTAATCACATTTCCCTGCTTGAGGAATGACACCAGTTCTGAACTAGGGAAGTGCAGTCTCCTATGGGGTTAGCCCAAATTTGCATAGGATTTGAAGAGAAATGTCTTCAACTACATGTAGCATTGTGTATCGCCCGTTCATGATTTCTCCATAAGTGAGCCAACCTGGTTTGATAAAACCTCCAGGTCCTTTAGGATCCATCAAGCTTAACAAATCAAATCCAAAGTCACTAGGAAGCTTGTAATTAACCAAATATATTCAAATAATTAGAAGAAGAATCACCATTCCAAATATATTAATGTCGCATGAATGACCAGCCTAAGGAGATGTTTATAGTAATAGGTGAGCATCACTACAAGAAAAATGGACATTGGTGAGGGGTGAAAAATGTCACCATAACCTCAATGGTGACGGTCAAAAGAGCCTTTGTCACCAAAAATTGAACGTCACCAAAGGTGGCATCGCCAAAAGTATAGGTGTTATGGTGACATTCAAATTCTGTCACCAATAATGATTTATAATGATGGATAGTGACCGTCACCATTTCATATGAGAAATGGTGATGTGCCATAGCCTCGGTCACCAAAAATTCAACGTCACCAAAGGTGGCATCGCCAAAAGTATAGGTGTTGTGGTGACATTCAAAGTCCATCACCAATAATAATTTATAATGATGGATAGCGATCGTCACCATTTCATATGAGAAATGGTGACGGGCCATAGCCTCGGTCACAAAAAATTGAACGTCACCAAAGGTGGCATCGCCAAAAGTATAGGTGTTATGGTGACATTCAAAGTCTGTCACAAATATTGATTATAATGATGGATAGTGACCATCATCATTTCATATAAACAACAACGATTTATTGTGATGGATCTTTCATGCCCATCACTATTGGTGCATATATATGGTGATGTTCATTAACCGTCAGCAAAAGCTGCATTGTCAAAAGTATAGGTGTTGTGGTGACATTCAAGTTCTATCACGAATAATGACTATAATGATGGATAGTGACCGTCATGATTTATTATCAACAACAATGATTTATGGTTACGAACCTTTCATGGTCATCATTACTGATGCGTATATATCGTGGTATTCATTGACCGTCACCATTTCATATTTTGGTGAGGGTCGAAAAACGTCACCATAAGCTCATTGGTGATGGTCAAAAGAGCCTCCATCACCAAAAATTGATCATCGCCATTCCATATGGATATCAGGGCACGATGGAATCAAACCATCAACCTCCTACTTGTAAAGTAGGTGCTCTTCCATTGAGCTAGCACCCTTTAAAGAATTAGACCTTGAAACATCATAAATTGTAAATTCTACAACTTTCAATAAATTAAAGTTTTCACAATCTTTTACTAAATAAGCAAAGTAGCATCGAAGTTGCAAGTCCCTACCTAATGGTTATGGAAGTTATGAAAAGTGGGTGGAGGGAAAAATATATAAGCTTCCAAGGAAGAGGACATGTCCTAATGAGGTCGACTTCTTAGCTGCCAAACTGACTTGGTCTTGGAGGGGTATTTTGACACTTTATACACAAAAATAATTCTTTTGACATGTTACAAGATGTCCAATGGGGTCTTTTTCATGTGAAAATGACTCTATTGACTTCTTGACTTCATGACAAACCCTAGAAGCACTCAATGGGTGCTTGACTATAAATAAAATGACCTTGAGCATGAAACCCATGCTACAAAAATAATAATAATTTTTCTTTTCTTTTTACAACATAAAAGAATCAAGAGTACATTTCATATTTATGAAGACCGAACCTAGTTACATATTTCAACATATCCCCCCTCTACCTTTATAGAATAGATCTAGGGGATAACAAAAAGATCCATAGAGAATAAGATTGGGGTGGGCAAAATAAAGATGATAAGCAAAAAGACAACAAGCAACGAAATCTACTAATTTGAACATGTGTCCACATGTACTCAATGATTAGAGGAACCAAAATAACCCAATGTGATTGATTATGCACTTGATAAAATGGCATTCACTTCTTTAGTAAAAATAAATAAAATCATAGCCTCTTTTGTATTGTCCTCTAGAATAAATCATCTATGTATGGCATTGGGGTTTTGTGCTACACTCTATGCTTATAATCCAACAATAAAGTAAGAGTTCCCAAATTTGTTTCTAAATGTCTGATTTGTTTGAGTTTGGGCCAGCTTAGTCAAATCTTGTCAATTTTGGCCAAGATGTAATGAGCTTAATTATGTTTTCCTGAGCTAGTCAACAAGCTTGACCCCAGATTTTGAAAAAGAAGTCTGATAGAGATGAATACTCTAACATATTTTGACAGATTTTCCCTTTTTTTATGTCTTGAAAAGAGAAACTAAACTAGCCTCCTCTTACCATAATGTGGCTAGATAAGCAAGACAAATCAAAACCAATAGTATCCACTAAGAGATTATGAGATGGGGGGGGGGGGGGGGGGGGGGGGGGCATTTATTCTACCAAAAGATGTTCAAAACTTGCATCTGACTCCAACAATTGTTTTTTGTGCTGCTTCATCCATAAGCACAAATGCAATTTTGTCATCAAAGAGGCTTGAACATTGATATGGGCAATTTCATCATCTCACTTTTATCAACTAGGCAAACTACTATTTTAGAATTTAGTTTAATTGTGGAATTTTATGCCAATTTTCTATTGGGGAATCCAAATCGGGCTTCTTTTTTAGACCTTTCCCAATGCTTCTTGGGTCCATACCTTGTGACTATGCTCTCCACCATGATATAAAATTTTGAAAACTCATCTCTTTGAATCAAAAACTTGTACCATAATATAAATAGGCAACTCGTGTCTTCCAATTCAGAGGTTACCCTAATTAAAGATCTCTCTCCACATTTTGTTTCAGATATGAAGTTAAACATGTTAACTAGGATTGGTCATAGAGTTTACAATAGCTAAGCAACATTTTAAAGGTTGGTCCCAATTTGAATTCATATTCATAGCTAGAGGCTTTCTAGCTATAAGGTGGTTTCCCATCGTTTCTCATATGCAAATTTGAGTTAAAATGCAATATTTTAGATCATAGAACAAGGTTTTGAATTATATCTATGACTAATAAGATGGATCTCAATTAGAACTAGTCATTTCTCATTGGGTGATGCATTCCTTTACTTGCACATAGATGCCAACGTTATTGCAAATGATGGAGAGGTTCAGTAGGGAATTCTAATTATAAGAATATATCCTCTAACTCAAATCAATAAAATTCCTATATTAATGTGGAATAAAATTGTTTAGGATGAACCAACTTTCACTTCAAACCATAATCATCAATGGACCATGTAAGCAAAACAACCAAGAGCTTGATTAACCAAAGCTTCTTAACAAAGCAATCTAAACATGATATCTTGGACTGTTTTAAACTTACAAAGAGTAGTAGAGGTGTTGCACAAAATATTGTCACCATAAAATTCTACAATCAGTGTGAGTTTATCACCACTCATACTTTCCTCCTTTGCAAGTCTTAAGCCTCAGTTCTTCATGTCAAGCCTTGAAAAAAGAGAGAAAGCTCTTAAAAATCTCTAAAACTTTGGTTTCGCACTTTCTCTTAGCATTACCTGTGGTCCCGCACCTACTGGTCATGTCCCCTGCATACCTGACCGCTCTGTCTTGGTGTAATGGGTGCGAACCCCTGTAAAAGTCAAAAAGGCACAAGTACATTCCTAAAAAATCACTTTGAGTCATTTCTGGAAGCTTCTAGAGGGAATCTTGAGGTGGCAAGTTCGCTCCTTTAAGGTTCATGCATCCCATATCTAAAAAGACTAACCCCTTGATAAGAGGAGCTTATCCCTTTGAAGGAAGACTCTATCCCTTCATAGGTGGACCTGTAACCTCCTTCCTTTGCACTATAAAATGAGGCATTGGGCTGGTTACTGAGGAGGTTAAAAGCTGAATATTTTTGAGGGTAAATGTTGTTGGAATTTAGTCTTCCTAATTAAGCTTGAGAGGAGAGATTACATATCTTTTGATCTCATTGGGAAGAGTGTGAGGCTTATCAAAGTAGAGGAGATTCTTGCTTGGACCCTGGGAGGAGCTTGTACAACATTAAGGCACCAAAGGTTATAAAGTTTTTCTTTGTTCAAAGTTAATACAATCAAGTTTATTTTTCTCAATAAGCTGTATTTTATGATTTATTTCATGGATTCCTTGATCACCATGATGAATATGATTTATTATATTATATATGTAGGTGTTATTTGATGTGTGCTTGTTTTTGTTTGCAGGTTCTTAAAAGGAAACTCATTCGGACGGTCGAAGCATGGCTGCGACAAACTAGTGTTGGACTTAAGGTAGGGTCTAAAACACCTCTTGGTTTTTATTTATAAATCGCAATATTTAGAGAAAGATAGATTTGCTTGTTCTACTTGTCGCTAGATATCTGTTGATACTAGGGAGATCAGTCTTGTCCGCAAGAAAGGTTTATCCGGCCGACAAATTGGCGAATCCACTGGGGATCAAACGCAGAATCTCTGGTTTCGCAGACCATAGATCAACCAAGTGGGGTACCGAATTTATTACATGTAACCCTCACTCGACCCGGGGGCATGTGTATATCATCCTTGCAGTAGATTATTTCACTAAGTGGGCCGAGGTGATGCCTACCTTTTTGGCAGACGGAAAAACTGCTGCAATTTTCATTTTCAATCATATAATTACTAGATTCGGTGTTCTCCAAGCGATTATTACCGATCATGGGAGTCATTTTCGAAAAATCATGATGACTGAACTAACAGATCAACTTGGCCCACGTCACGATAGTTCTACTCCATATTACCCACAAGCTAATGGTCTAGTTGAAGTGATCAACAAAGTTCTAGTCATTATGATCCGACGAATCATTGGTATTCATAGGTTGAATTGGCATAACATGTTATTTTCAGCGCTTTGGGTGTATCGAACCTCAGTAAAAACATCAACTGGTTTCACTCCTTTTCAACTGGTTTACGATTTGGAAGCTATGTTACCCATTGAATGCGAAATCCCGTCATTGCAAATAGCCATAGAGTTACTCCCAGCCACTTCCGAAGAGGAGAAACATTTGTTGTACTTAGCTCAGCTAGATGAGAATCGACGTGATGCTGCATTAGCAATCGAAACTCATGCCAAACAAATTAAAGCTCAGTACGATCAAAATGTTACACCTCGTAATTTTTTAGAAGGAGACCTAGTCTTACTATATGATCAAGCAAACGATAAGCTATGCCCTGGAAAATTTGTACCTATGTGGCATGGTCCTTTTGTTGTTAAGCGAAAGCTGGCAAAAGGGGCCTATGAATTGGTAGATTTTGACGGTGTCTCTTTGGGTAAACCAAGAAATGGTCTTTATCTAAAGAGATATTATGCTTAAATCTCGGTGTGGATATTTTAGTTAGATTAGTTTCCTTTCTAGCTGGTGTGTTTTAGATTATAAAAGTGTGCTTAGTTTATAGAGTGTTTTTATCATTATTCCTGCTTATCTTGATTTTACTCTTGATATTGCAGATGTCGATGTCTCTTCAAGCATACGTTGGTTTCGCTGATGGTGCTTGTCATAATACATAGAACATTTCTTCCGCAACTTGGATTATCTATTCACCTCTGATGAGTTGCTATTTATGCATGGGGTAAGCCTCGGTCAAACAACAAATAACATTGCAGAGTATAGTGCAGTGATTGAGTTATTATCTGAATCCATCTCATTCGGGATTCAGAGTTTGATTGTTAGGTTAGATTCTGAGAACTCGTTGTATTGCAACTTAATAGAGTTGATGCCATTAGAAATCCAGTGTTATTAAGATTATTTTTGAGAGTTCGTCTCTTGGAACGTGAATTTGACTATATTGAATATCAGCAGATTCCAAGATATTTAAATACATTAGCAGATGCAATTTCTTCTCGAATGTTAAATAGACATTTGCAATAATCAAACAGTAAATTTAAGAACATTCCATAACATGTTTTACAAGATATCTAATAATAGTGATATAGCATAGCATAGAAGTATGTCAAATATACATCGTCTTAGATCATAGGTTGAAAAACACCTTATGATCGGCAAAAATGATACTACAAAAAGCAAAAATGTTGTATGAGTCTACAAAAGGCGATCATCCTATCACTGGTGATGATCACGATAAGAAACCACTGCTCGGGCCACCCTACAAAGGAACCTCCTGAAAGGTCCTAGGACCCCAATCACATAGCATTGTAACCTAAGAGGAACATCATCTATGCTAGTCTCTGGAATATCTGCTATCAAACGCTCTAGATGACTTTCCAATTCAGTTAGGGTCTATGTAGATTCGTCCCATGGGGCCGGTACTGCTGCAGCTAGGTGTCTCCTCTCATACGGTCGAAGAGTGGCTGGTCGTCGTGGACCCACATCTGCATTTGAAACTTTTACTATCAGTTTTGGATGATATAAAAATAAAAAAATTAGTTAAAAACTTAGAAAATGTTGAGAATGATTTTACCTGAATCATCCCACTGCTCTCCTGGTGGAAGAGTCATGTCTGGGTCACCACGATAATCCATCCCAGCATAAGGAAAATCTTGAATCACAAAAAGTTGGTTCTCTAACCAACGGAAATACTCAGGAGAAAATCGAACAACCTCTGAACCCTCCTCAGGATGACAGGCCATAACTGCAACCCAACGCATTAGCTTAGGCTCTCGGGGAAGTCCAACTCCAATGGAAAGATGTTGTGGGACCAACATTGGGACCCTCTCTAGACCAAAGCTCACAACTAGGAAACCATATCCAAAGTTTTTTAGTTGTCCGTTCTTTGCTCTAGTTAGTTGGCCTTTTACATTCACCAACACAGCTTCGCACCAGTTGAAGATGGTGCCTTGATAACAGTCTACTGCCATTCGCATTTGGGATCCGGTAGCAACATGCAATGTTGTGCTTCCACAGAGTCTGGTGACAATAAATGCAGTCACTTTGAGATCAGGATGGGAGATAGTTTTGATATCAATCCCTTTGTCCTTCGTTTGGTCATTACAAACTCTAGTCGGAGACTATAGACAAACTGGCCACCTGGCCTAGTCCCGAATAGAGATAATCGTTCACCTCTCTTAGGCAAACCAGTCAAGAAGTAAATGTCCTCTGGCTCCATTTCGAGCTGGTGGCCACCAATAATGAAACACTGGTCCTGTATATTCCATTTGTCCACCAGCCACTGCAAAAAGTCTACTTGGGCCCTCATGCCAGGTATGGCCCAGAATTTATATAGCCCGCATGCTTTTAATGCCTGTATTGAAGGGGGATGAACTAATGCGGCTAGGTCCACATATTCGTACTCCCGTTCCCGCCAAATGAGCATTGTGTATGTCCTACATTGCAAAAAAGGTGGATTAGAACATTTTAATTCAAGAATTTTTGGGCGGAAATGAAAAATTTGTAGATTTAAAACCTATTTCATGGGGTCCACGCCCGCTAGTTAGGGACAGTGCATAGATCCGCACTCTGCCCCAGCAGCAGGTGCGGGCCCCTGGCTCTTTCCTTTGTAGGAAAAAGTCGGGGTCCACAGGTTTCGCATGTTGCGCTTGCGGACCCCCGCGAGCGATCTTTTAAACTAATTTTTCTCTAAAAAATCAAAATGGAAGCCTAAAAACAAAATTAGAATGGTTGAAATGCAAGATTAAATTAATGTGGATTACCTGAAGCTAACGGTTTTCGATTCCAACGGACGGATTTTCCGCAATCTTCACAGGAAGTTTCTTACCCAAAAGCTCTTTTTCTCACTCTAAAGTCAAATAGTAAAAATGAATTTACAAAAGCCCTTTTTATAAGCTTTTTTGAATAAATGAATTTTTAATTTGTTTATTTTTCACTTTAAAAGGGTAACTTTTTGATGCATTTTTATTTATTTCAAACAGGTATGAGTAATGTTTGAGTTTTTGTGCAGAAAATTGGATTTTTCAGGGAAAATTGATCATTGTCAACAAAAAATATTGGAGTCCTCTTTAAGCTCTTTTCTGACTCGTAAAATATGAAAAGATTGTCGAGTTTTTCTTTTTAAGCTCGTTAAAATGGAATTAAAAGGACGGTCCACTTACAGCTCTTTTTTGACCGTATAAACATGAAAAGATTATCGGACTTTTGTCGTTTCAAGTTCGATATTGGTTATAAAATGATGTGTCCTTGATCACTTTTTTACTTTTTCAGATCAGAGACACTAATTATGAAAAGTACTCCTTGATCGTAATGGTCAAGCGGTTCTCTCAAGTATTATTTGATACTTTTTCGGACTTGGGAGACACAAATTTACGAAAAAGGATAACCATGGAGTTTTCTCAAGTTTTTCTTCTGACTCCCTAAAATTGAAAAACGTTGAGTTTCTCCTATACTGGACTCGTTAAAATTTAACAGTAAAGGACCTATTCAATTACAAACAGGAACGAACCACTCCTTCTTAGGGTTCGAATTTTAAACTAAGTTGGACTCATCCGAAGGATGAGCTTATAATCAAGCAAATGTTATCCTCCTCAAGCTTGTCAAAAATAAAGAGGTACTTGCCAGAAATGGTGGGGGAAAAGAGAGAAAAATGAACCTGTTTGTTATACTTTGTGTCTCAGAAAAGCATTCAACCACTCTTGAACATGACACTTTTTGTTCACCTGGGTTGGGAAATCCTTTGCCTAACAGTTAATCAAACCATATTGAAAGTCTTCAGCCGGTTTCTGGGTATTAGCTTTGGGTCAATTGTCACCAAACCATCTGCAGTGTCATTATGTGTTCAAGAGGTCAGTTCAAATAAACCATTCATCTGCAAAATATATGTCATCCATCTTGACCGTCCCTGAATTAGTCCTTGCAAATATATTTCTTCAAACTTGATCTATGATTTCGTGTTGTGGGCTTGCCTATGACGAATCGCTTTCTATCGACTACAGCTCATTATCTAGAAATATGATCTAGAAATCATCAGTACCTTGGAATCTGCATGCCTCAATGGCAGGTTTCTCGCCTTCGACGATAGGTTGCATCATTGACCTTCCATCAAAGGATTTTGTGACATGTTCGACATTAGCTCATCTATTCACATTTCATGGATTGTATTGAGTACTTTGAGAGCCATTGACATTACTGGTGGTTTCTCTCACACTTGTTAACAGTTTACATCATTGACTGGTAATCAAGTGGTTTCTACCATGTTCGACTTCAACACATTCATTCACATGGATAGAATCATACTAGTTCAGGAAGCATAAATCAAGACCATGGAGCTAGTTTTCACCATCCAGGCTGCGAGGAATTTTATCATTCATTATACAGTAGACTATTCATTAACAGATGACTGCGTCCATACTTTGTCTACCTATGTCTATACTTGTGATGTATTACAAGATCATTCCTATATCAGAGCAGTTTAGTTAGTTCTCTAGTCAGCTTTGATCTGAGTATGGGAATTCCTACCTCAGTGATGATATGATCACATATATATATTTTGTATTGAATTTTTTTACAGGTTCCAACCAAGTTGTCCACAAGATGATCCCTGAAATGATAAAGTTATTCACTCTTCTTATATGACAAATATTATCCTCATCTATTACAGACTTCACACTTTAGGGGGCAATCTATTGCACAAAATATTGTCACCATAACATTCTGCAATCAGTGTGAGTCTATCGCCACTCATACTTTCCTCCTTTGCAAGTCTTAAACCTCATTTCTTCATGTCAAGCCTTGAAAAATAAGAGAAAGCCCTTAAAAATCTATAAAACTCTGGTTCCGTATGTTCTCTTAGAATTACCTGCGGTCCCGCAACTACTGGTCATGTCCCCTACGTACTTGACCGCTCTGTCTCTGTGTAATGGGTGCGGACCCCTGTAAAAGTAAAAAAGGCACAAGTACATTCTTAAAAAATCACTTTGAGTCATTTATGGAAGCTTCTAGAGGGAATCTTGTGGTGGCAAGTTCGCTCCTTTAAGGTTCATGCATCCCATACCTAAAGGAGCTAACCCCTTGAGGTGAGGAGTTCATCCCTTCGAAGGAGGACTCTATTCCTTCATAGGTGGACCTGTAACCTCCTTCCTTTGCACTATAAAATGAGGCATTGGGCTGGTTACTGAGGAGGTTAAAAGCTGAATATTTTTTAGGGTAAATGTTGTTGGAATTTAGTCTTCCTAATGAAGCTTGAGAGGAGAGATTACATACCTTTTGATCTCATTGGGAAGAGTGTGAGGCTTTTCAAAGTAGAGGAGATTCTTTCTTGGACCCTGGGAGGAGCTTGTACAACATTAAGGCACCAAAGGTTGTAAAGTTCTTCTTTGTTCAAAGTTAATACAATCAAGTTTATTTTTCTCAATAAGCTGTCTTTTATGGTTTATTTCATGGATTATTTGATCACCATGATGAATATGATTTATTATATTAGCTATATAGGTGTTATTTGATGTGTGCTTGTTTGTGTTTGCAGGTTCTTAAAAGGAAACTCGTTCAGATAGTCGAAGCGTGGCTGCCACAAACTAGCGTTGGACTTAAGGTAGGGTCTAAAACACCTCTTGGTTTTTATTTATAAATCGCAATATTTAGAGAAAGATAGATTTGCTTGTTATGCTTGTTGCTAGATATCTGTTGATACTAGGGAGATCAGTCTTGTCTGCAAGAAAGATTTATCCGTCTGACAAGAGGATACACAACGAATCATGACTCCTAATCTTGCTTTACTCAAACGTATAAAGGGAAATAATTCTACTACATGAAATATAGATACAAACTAATCAATAACAACTTCTGGTTGCAGCATTACATATAAGCCCGATCTATAGAAAATGGAAAAGGATGAATGGCACAACCATGGCTACCCCTATTTTTCACTGCCCTTGGAGATCATTTTTTGTCTTATTGCAAACTTCGGAGGATTAAACCCAAAAAATCCACGCCTTATAGATTTTACAACATCCTCAATGTAGATTGTTTTGAAGAAGTATAAAATGATTATCTAATTTCTAACCTTGACCATTTGGCAAAGTCAACGTTTATTTTCCAATAAATACATACTATATCATTGATCAAGTCAAAGATGATCATCATTCCTCTCATAAAATTGGTGATCAAGGAAGTAATTTGCAGCCCTCAACATTAATCCCTTTTACATTGTCAAAGATGATAATCCTCCTCCCAGGCCTTAATCGTTAAAAAAAAGTTCCCAAACCATTAAGAATCCTACCATGCAATATGTCATCTTTGAGTTTGACAAAGTCAAACTTGATCACTAATCCCATACTTGGAGGTCTTTGGAATGGGTAATTTGCCAAGTTAGCCTTTATGATGATTTTTTGTCATGCCACGTCTAGGTGGAAACCTACTCATATTTCTCACCAACACCATCTCGTACCTTGATTTATACTCCCATGGGCCAAAATATGCTTTCTGTAAGACCAAATTTGCTTTCTACCTATTATTTTCATAGCGCCAAAATGTCCACTTGCATTAAAAATGCATGCCATGATCATAAATTGCAAACCTGATGGATGATAAGGAAAAGGGGCTATCTTATATCCCATGAAACATCATATTCCATACTTAGAATGCACTCCAAAGTGTCAAAATTACATGCCAAGTGGAAAAATTGCATTTCTCAAGTTAAAATCTGTGTTACAGCCTGACCTGATTGCACACAACCTCCTACACATGTACCTATGGAGAAGCCATAAAATATAGTGCTATATTGTTTCTCCTTGTGCATCTTCCTACACTTCCATAATTCTAATTTACATCTTCGAGTGAGGGTACTAAGTCTCCCAAAACAATTTCACTAATTTACCTCATCTTTGGCTAAATGCAAATAGTCTTTAGTAACATGCATGTCCAGGGCTCACTAAAGATCAAAATTGAGATTTTCAAATTTATTTGTGGTTCTTAAAACATTATTTATCTTTTTACATTGTTAGAGTTTCACTTCCAATCCAAGAAGTCACTATTGTGCAAAAATACCATGAAACTGCCAAATTACACAACATGACAAATTAGGCTAGGGTGCCTTCATAATTTTATATGCCAAAACATACGTGAGCACATATGGTGAAATATAGAGATTGATAGCTAGAGTATCTTATGGTCTACAACAATACATGATCAAATTCCCAAGAACAATCTCCAACTATTAGTTATTAAGCATCAACCATAGCAATTTGTTTGGTTTGGAACTTTTCTCCAACTCTAGAAACACTCTCAAGCTTAAAATAAATTGCATACACTATTCTTATTATAAATCCAAATGCTAATTCTTGAATTCTACGGTTAGCTCAAGTAACGAAACACAAATAAAAGAGGAAGCTTTACATGGAATCAAAGGTCTGAAAATTAATTATCTTATTTGCAACCATGGAATTACCTCAACAACAAAGCGGACCGAGATCTTGTCACTGTGAGCTTCCATGATTTCATTTAAAATCATATGCCCCAAGCGTCGAATGATGTTAGTTATTCCAAGCAAAAGCCCCCACTCCTCACAAAGCATCTATAATATTGGTGAAAACTAGCACAAAATATCATGACAACATTAAACTATGTCTCAAAATAAAACAAATGAGTTATTGAGTGGATATAAAAACACTGTTAATCTAAGAATTTAACTAGCCTGTATAAGCAATTGTCAGGGTTGACTCATACTCTCCACTATGATAGGGCACCCCATGGATTGACCACCCAATTCCACTACCCAGCTTACCTTTTGAAAAAAATCCACCATCCTTATCAAGCACCTACATAGTTTCCAAGGAAATAAACAATCATACTTGACTGGAAATTTTACAATGGTATTTTCTTATTTTTTTAACTATTGGAAAAGGAAACTATCAGCTAGAGTAACACAATCACTGCATAGATGGATAATACATAAACAAGCATAAGAATATCAAAATGGAAAACATAAATCCCTAGTATATTATAATGGAAATGTAGTATTTTAAAGCACCAATTCATATTCCCCTGTGTATGGGCGGAGTAGAGAATGAAAATAAGATAAAACTAAAAAGATAGTTGTAAGGATATGATGGTATGATGCTCCCAATCATATCATATCTGTGCATTGCAATTTGGCATGTGTGTAAGTGATTAGAGCATATGGCTACATCTTCCTGCTTAAATAATTGAAAATTTAGGAAAAGACAGTGGCATATTGCATGCAAAAGCCCCTATGTTTCATAAATATGTCTGTAGTAAAAATTCAGTAGGAATATATATTACACTTTCCATAGTATTGATTTGTAACAAAATTCTCTCTTTTCTCAAGAATGGTTTCCAAAATAATTGGACCTTTCAAGTTCCCAGAATAAGACTGCTAAATATTAAATTTTATATGTGAGCATGGAGGGGAGAAAAGCATAAAGATGTATACAAAAAGCAGTCGTTGATGTCAGCAAAACTTTAGAGAGGTCTGCTTGGCAATTATTTCTACAAATTAAGGTGCACAATTTACATAGGGAATGATGTAGAGAGGATAAATAATAATTGACTTAAAACACCTAGGTGACATATTCATATACCAACAACAATTTTGAGTGTTACCACTCTACCACCACCCCTCCATGCCCCAACATTGAATAGCACATTTTATCATTACTCAAATCCCCCCAATCTCCCCTAGTAAAATAATTCCAAATTTTACAAAGATGACTAAAAAATTCTTAAGACCACATACTGATTTACCACCATCCACTGAGGCACCTAGGTAACCAGCCATAGTGATTGTTGGCTATCTAGGATGGTAACCCAGTTCCCAATTACATGTCATATCTTCAACTTTCTTCATCTCTAGGTCTAGGTCCTTGTTGGTTCTCCATCATACTCTCATTTTCCTCATTTTGAAGGGCATATTTCCATAAACTCATCAAAACAATATTTCCACTCTATTCAATTGCCATCTCTTTCCATCGATAAAAGGATTTAATGGAATTAAGCTGGACAATATATCAAGCTAAGAATTCCAACTCATGTACCCTTTGCCTCAAAACCTAATTGAGTTACTTAATTAAAACTGGAAGTCTTTATTGGTTTTCACAAATCACATGGTAAATTCTAACATGCACATAATTTTAAGAATTAAATCTTCAAAATGCTTTCTAGAATAAAATTGGATAGTGTTTTGGCAACTCTCAAGGTTTTCTGGTAGGCAGGCAAACTAGTAGCTTCATCCCTAAGATAGTCTTGATCATTAATTAAGAAAATTCATCAATAATTTTCCAAAAAAATAAATAACTCCAAAAAAAAATAATGGAATTAATTCACCATCCACTGAATATAAGCAAAGACAACAATAATGGGTTGCACACATCTCCATGCATCTGCAAATACAAGGACATGCAGATGGTTTTGATTTCTTCCCTACGTCAACTTTAGTCTAGGTCTAACAATGTTCCTTAACAAGGAAGTTTCTATAGTGGCTTCCATCCTATTATCAATGGCTACACAACATGTTCATTGATCTATGACTTTTTTCATAAATTTGCAAAAACGTTGTCCGATATCTAGGGCACATAGCAATTGACTCAATAGCCATACATTCTTTTCCCACTTCTCTATACAAGTTTTGGGTATCTGATTATCACCATATCTTAGTGTAGCAAGAGGAATAACACGTAAATAAAATCAAGATTGCATTAATAATGATATAAACGGCTACAAGCTAGTCAAGTCAAATCCACTTTATGAATGTGGGATAGACAAAAAAATACAGTAAAGTGAAATAAAGAATAAAAGTATAAAATAACCTAAAGTAGAAATTGACTTTATTAATGACCATGTCTAATATCTAATTGACTATCATAACCTGGTATTTATTTTAACACCCTCTCTTACTAGTCAATTTCCTAACTACATCAAGTTTGTTGGAACCCAAATACTCATTGAAAATCTTTGTAGTCTGATCCTTTGTGGTACAATTCTACAGTTCAATAGATCCATACTTTGTAAGTGTCTGATGAGGAGGTAGTGAATCTCAACATGCTTGGTACACTCATGAAAAAAATGATAGTTGGATAATATGAGCACCCATTGATTGTGACAAAATAAGGGTGTTGACTTTGTCTGCAACACCATTTCTGAAAGCATCCTCCTCAACCAAACGACCTCAAATTGTACTTTCATTGATCCTCGATATTATATTTTTGTCAATGAAGGAACTATTGTGTGTTGCATTATTGCGAGCCTATGTGACTACACCCACACCAAGCTTGAATACATATCGAGAAGTTGGTTTTCTATCATCCACACAAACTACCCAATCTGATTTTCTATTCAAACATAGCCTAGGGTCTTTTCTTCTTCTATATTCAAGTGTCTCTTTCACATATCTCAACACTCACTTCACTATAGTCCAAATATCTACATTTGATGCTGTCATGAATCTAGAAATGAAGCTCACGGCATAACTCAAATCAAGTCTAGTGGCAACAAGATATATCACACTCCCCACTAGTTGCCTAAAAATTGATTCATTAACTGCTTTAGAGTCAGTCTTAGCTGAAAGTTTCAGCCCTATCTCCACAGGTGTAGATGAGATTTTGCACTTCTAAACCTGTCAAGTAAAATCCTAGCATTTTTCTTTTTGTGAGACAAAAATGTTTCTCCCTATTTTCCAAACTTCTACACCTAGACAGTAATGTAGGAGGCCTAGCTCAGTCATGTCAAAATCTTTCATATTAGAATTCATCTGTTTAATAACACTAAAATTACTAGCTATAATAATAATGTCACCTACATAAATGACCAATAGAATGATATCATTACCAACACTTTTGACATAAAAATTAGAATCTGAAGGACTTTGTTGGAACCCTATTCATCGAAGTATCTTCCAACCCTAATGTACCATGCCCAAGGTGTCTACTTTACACTATATATAGTCTTATGCAATCTGCAAACAATATGCTCCTCCACTAGAACCCAAGACTCCTCTAGTTGATTCATATACACCTCTTATTGAAATCTCCATCATCCATGTGATGGATCTTCCAACCAATCTATGCTTCTAGGGCTAGAACTAATCGAGTGGTGCTCATCTTTGTTGTAGGAGCAAAGTTCTGCTCATAGTGAATGCCCTCTTGCTAACAGTACCATTTTACGACCAACCCAACCTTGTGCTTGTTAAGTGTGCCATCTGTAGGTTTTAACCCCATACAAAAATTACCTGCATACAAATTCTAAAACACAAAAAATAAACAATGTGAGAGCATAACACTTAAAACAAATATACACATAGATTTTCCCCTGGATCCCAAAACCGGGACTACCAATTTGATTTTTTTTACTTTCCTTTCAATGTTACAATACATATTTAGATATGTTGAAGCATCCAATCCCATGGACCGAAAACCATTGCGTCCAAAACCATGTGCGAAAATCATGCACAAAATCATATGTAGATCCGCCCAACCTAATATAGGCCTTGTTCATTCTTTCTGCAACTCCATTTTGCTTAAGTGTATATGGAGTGGTCTTCTGTTGTGCTATACCACACTTCTTACAGAATTATTCAAATTCCTTACTTCAAACCTCTCCATCCTTATCTGTCCTCGGCGCCTTTATCATCTTCTCTGTCTTGTTTTCCACCAGAGCCTTAAATTCTTTAAACATATCAAAGACTTCAGATTTCTTCTTAAGGAAATATATCCATGTATTCTTTGAGAAGTAATCTATAAATGATAGATAGTACACATAATTACCCAGTGATGGAACCTTCACAAGTCCGAACACATCACTGTGCATGAGCTCTAATATCTGTTTTTCCCTCTTACCACCAAAGGGGAAACTCACTCGATTCTGCTTCCCATATACACAATTTTCACAGAAATCAAAATCCAGAGAGCTATTACTAATACCTTCTACCATACCTTTACCATGAAGCATTCAAAGGCCCTTCTCTCCAATATGTCCAAGCCTTTGATGCCACAACATGGTCTTCTCTCTAGAGACCACTAGATTTTCTGCTCCACTTTCAGGAACCATAGAACTGTTGCACCCAAAAAAAACAGTGCTACCTTGCAGCTTGTACAAAGTTCCAATCCGAACTCCCCGCAACAATACTAGTGCTCCCCAAACCATCTTGCAGGTATCCTTCTCAAAAACTCTTTTTACACCTACATCATCCAACTTTCTTACAAAAATCAGATTTCTAGCCAACGCAGGAATATGCAGAACACCCGGAAATGTTCTAACCTTCCACCTTGTAACTTCAACTTTACTTTTCCATGACCAACGATTCTAGCCTTCCTATCATCCCCTAAGAAGACATCACCACCATCGTATTTCTCATACTAGCAGAACCACTCTCTATGGGGAGTGAAGTGAAAGGATGCACCTAAGTCAATCAACCATGCCTCATGATCTACATGTGTACTTGAGCAAGCCAATTTCACGTCCCCACCTTAATCTAAGGTGGTTTTCACCTCTACAGAAGAAGCATCATCAGATCACTTTCCTTTATTAGGAGCTTTAGATTTACAGTCCCTTTTGTAGTGCCCTTCCTTTCCGCATTTCCAGCATACCACCTTTACAGGTTTTCCTGGAGAATTAGATCTCCCTCTAGATTTATATCTCCCACTCGATGACTTATATTTGTTTCTGTGCTGGGACCGTCCACGTACAGACAAGGCATGACCATTTTTTCTCTCCATATTTTTCCATCTCATCTCCTTCGTCAGCAAGGATGAGAATATTTCATCAAATTGCATGGCAGTTGCATTGCTACCTATTGCAATAACCAGACTATCCCACGAATCTGGTAGAGAACACAACAAACTAATGCACTTATCTTCATCTGAAATTTTGATATCAAGAGATGATAACTAACTTACCACAGTATTAAACATATTCAGATGCTCTGTCACTGAGTCTCCATCTTTCATCCTCAGGTTATACAGTTTTTTTTGTAGGAACAGTTTATTCACCAGAGAATTAGATTGGTACAAAGTCCCTAACTTGTCCCACAAAGCCTTCACCATAACTTCCCCTGATACATTCAACATACTGAATATAAGACACATAATTTTATTGTGCTCTTTTCCTTCCGATCCAAATTGTTCCATTCTTCATCAGACACTCCCGTTGGTTTAGTACCCGAATCTACCACTATCCACTGATCTTTATCCACCAACAGATTCTCCATCTTTAGTTTCCACAACTCAAAACTCTGGCCATTAAATTTCTCGATTTCTATCTTTCCATTGCTTGTCATCTTCTTTCACCACCAGAATCGATCTTGCAAATCTCCCACTGAACAGGGCCTACCACAGGCCCAAGCGAAACCCCTCAGCAACAAAGGCATCCCCTTGAAGCCAAAAACAACTCTGATACTAAATGTAGGTTTTAACCTCGTACAGAAATTACCTGCATACGAATTCTAAAACACAGAAAATAAAAAATGCAAGAGCATAACACATAAAACACATATACTCAAAGATTTTCCCTTGGATCCCAAAACTGGGACAACCAGCTTTATTTTTCATTATTTTCCTTTCAATGTTGCAATAAATATTTATACATGCTAAGGCATCCAATACCATGGACCAAAAACCATTGCGTCCAAAACCATGGACTGAAATCCATCGCATCCAAAACCATGTGCAAAAATCATGCACAAAACGATAGGTAGGTCTACCCAACCTAATATAGGGTCCAAAAAAAATTTCCCAGGGCGCTGCCCCAGACCCCATAGAGGGGGGCTACCCGCCCCCACTATGATCCCTCCACTGTGCAATTTCCGCAATGAAGGGGGGGCTCCACCCAACCTCTAACCCCTTGGTTCACTACGTGGGCTAGTCGTGGAAAGAATAACACAACCCAACACCATCTACATTTCCCTCGCCCTTGTATACCCATTTTCCACCAATAGGTTTCTTCCCTAGAGGAAGGGCTATGAGATTCCAACATAAGCCTTCTGTTGAGGCCCTCTCTCACCATTTTTCTAATCAGCAGCCTCTATTTACAATGTTTCTTCATATGGCCCACCTTGCTATAGTGGCATATGTTCTTCTAACTTCTAGTTGCATCTTCACCATTACATTCACCTTTTCTTTTTAACCATTTTCCTTTCCCATTGACACTAGTTATAGAGGTCTGCTTTGAACCCCCTGTCTCATTATTGCTATCGATCTGTTTCTTCCATATGTCTTACTATAAGAGTGTATTTCATAGCTCATCAAACTTCAAGTCAAAATTCATATTCAGATTTATAAATTACCTAATGACTTCAGATCAGATCTTGTGATTCATGAATGGTTTTAATTCAAAACTCTTAATATATTTTTTTAATTTTAAAAATATTAATACATTTTTTGTACTTGATGTATCCTTTCCATTTCCAAATACTGTGTTTTCAAAAATCTGGCTAGTATGTATCATCGTAACACAAATTTTAACCTTACAATTCCATTTTTAGTATTTTATTAGGATATACAATAGCTTTTTTGTTGGTGTATCATACACCACGTAGTTGGTGTGTCTTCAAATGATTGACTTAGCGTGGGAAAGAAGACAATAATTGGTGACATCCTGCAAAAAATTGGTCAAAGTTCGCATTTCTCTTTTCAAATATGTGAGAAAAGATTACAACAATGAAAACCATGATATACATCACCATATAGTCTCCCATGCACTTGATTTTACCAATTTGGTTGTAAGACAAATTACACAAGGTCACAAAAGCTACTAAAAAGAAGATAAGTCTGATTCAACATAAATAATGGTTTCATAAAAGCAAATTAATTTTAAATAAATTAAAGGCAAGCACAGGAAAAGTTGCGGTAGGTAAACAGGTTAAATGGATGACAAAAATCAAAGGAATATGACTGAAAAGAAGCCTAATAACCAGCAAAGGGGAAACTGATCCCTTGTAAAAACTCCAACTGCCCAGACCTGAAATGTTGTAACTAAAACAATAGGAAAAGTTTTCTTCTATCCCTTTTGGGCGGGACAATATGTGATATTACTTACCAGCTTCTCGTTCAAATGCATCATTTCTCTCTTGAAATATGTATGAATTTATGAGACACCAAAGCTTAAACATATGAGCAAAAGAATCTATAGAATAGTAATCCAACACCAAACAACTATAAGTAGCCTCCACTATCACATCTAAACATTATATGACAGAAAATGCAGGCATGTACATAATTGATTTTGATGCCCTATAAAGCAAATATGCAGATGGAATATCATGTAATAAAAATCGACGTCTGACTACCAAAATAAGGTTGAGCACAAGAAACACATGCATAACACCAGAGAAAACTAGTACACACTAGATAAACCCATGTTTTCTAAAACCTAACAAGGAAATTCCAAGGTTGATAGTCGAAATGAAAATCATTTACTTCACTGAAATCACCACCATCCATTAATTTCATGGCATCATCTCTGAGTTGATTAAATATGGATTCTAGTTTGATGCTCCCTTCATCCTCCGTGGAGCTTGTAGAACCTATATCCATGGCAAGTTTTATTTAAAATATCCTTTAGAGATGCCTATTGCTTTACCCAGATTCAGGGGACCTTTTGAGTTTAATACCTTAAATATCTTTAAATTTTCAGGATTGCTAATACTTGCAAGAAACTAGAATACGTAGCAGATTGTTTCCAGGTAGATGTATTAGAAATTTAAGGTTGTTTTCCTAAGTCACAGCTAGGATTTAGTTGCAATATCTATTTGGACCTTCCCCTCACTTAAAATTCAATTAGAATATCGACAACAATTTGAGAAATAGCGAATGTATGACAAGGGAAACCAATGGAAAGGGTCCTCGACAACTTTAGTTAGACACCATTTAGAGATGGATGTACATGCAGTCAGTATCATTAGGGATTTTGACATTTTAGATAAGCAAGATCCTTTATATTGCCAGAATTGCCAATATTTGCGATAATTTGGTATGCTTAGCATATTATTTCAAGGAAGTTGTCCTGGAAATTTGAAATGCAAAGAAACCTTTTGGGAGTTGGTTGTGAGCCATATTTGGACCTTTCCCTCACTTCAATGATAGTTAGGATATATTCCTAATTCTAGCAAAAAAGTTCTCTAGGCTGGGGTTAAGACTCAATGACACTATGGAATAGGAAGAAGGGTTCTTAGTCGAAAAGATAACTTGAAATTTACTCCCCATGCTTTATATCTATGGAAACACTACTATATTGGAGTTTCGTAAGTTATTATTCTAAAATCTAGTATCTTTAATATACAAGTAGAGGTGAGCAGACCTAATCAGCAGGATTGGTGATAGTATATGACAAGCACTTCTTTACTATGAAACCAACAAACTACATTAAGGGATATGAGTTACCTCCAGATAGCAGGAAGGATTAGCAAGAGTCAGACAATTTAGGACAAGAATGACAGATGGATAAAATAGTGTCAAACCATATTGAAGTCATAACATCTTTCAAGTCCCAAGTTTTAGGCTAGTTTGTAATCAATCAGTCCCTTGTTGCCAATGCAATTCATAAAATATTAAAATAGGGTTAACCAATGGTTTGCTTACATTTTAAATAGATGAAATAGTGAAACATGTCTTTTAAAGTTGTAGAGCTCGTTGAGTGTTGTGGGTATGGACCAATTTAGAATAAACAAACTTCATGCTTGGTCAACTCAGCTAGAAGGTGGCAATTTGAGGAGATTTATTGATTGTCAAACAAAATGGCAAGGAAATATAAAGCACTATTTTGCTCATAGGTTTCTATGGAGAAGGTAATGTATGGAAGACTTTAATGGTGCATCAACCAGCTTCTGCCTTATAGAGTTGACAGAGTCTAAAGTTGATATAGTTGCAAAATTTGCAACCAAAATGAGTTTGTATAAAAAATATATGGATTCTATGGAGTTTGGCACTAAGGTGGATATGTTGCCTATGCTTACCTATCTCGGGAGAGAGAGAAAATTGCAATATCCCCTTGCTAATTAATGATTTCATCAGTATAATCATATTGTTCTTTATTGCAAGAAAGAATGTACCATTATCATAATTATATGTATGTTTTGATTTGTAGTATGCATCATTCTTTGTACACATTTAATCTGTTGCTATCGATAATATTTTATTTTAGTACCAATTATTTTCCTCCCTCAATCATCTCAATCATTTCATGTCTACCCTCTTTTTAACCCCCATATTTTCTCCATGTTATACTGGAGGGTTTAGGGCCAGCACATTTCATTAGGCTAGTGTTCAGAGTATGATTTCAGAGACAATTTTCATTGAGTCAGAGGTTGGTTTAAACAAGAGTTCAGATGCAAGATGCTTCAGTAAAATTGTCCAGAGTTGGTTTCCAGAGAGAGTATACAGGTTTTCATCATATTGGAGATTTGTTACTTTTGGGATTTAGTAGAAGTGGAGACAGGAGAAGCTAGGGTGGAGGCACTGTGGTCTAAGAGGCATAGTTTGGTGGTCTCTATGGCAGTATTGATTATACATTTGTATTAAGGTATTCAACATGTGCAAACATATCATGTTTTCAAAAACCAAGCACTGTAAGGTAAGAAGCAATATCTACTTGATTGCTTCCTAGTATAAGTGAGAGGTATTTATAGTTGGCAAGTCTAGCAGAAATAATGATACAATGCAGTCAAGGGAGAAATCCAAAAGCTCGTAAGTATTGGGTATTGGGTGAAAACATTCAACCAAAGGATGATAGATTTGAAGGTTTTTAAAATTAAAATAAGCCTGACATTGACATCCAAGTTAGGTTTTCCAAGTTCTAAACTTTGCAAAAGGAAAAGAGCCCACAAAATCCAATATTTTAACTTATTGTTGTACTATCTAATTTTCTCCTAGAGATTACGCACCTACAAATCCGATTGTTGTTTATTCAGTGCTCATAGAGCATATAAATTATAAATTTCGAGCTTAGAAAAAGACACCGTCATGGTTGCTGAAATCTCGGCTTGATGAGACAAAAGCTGAAATTAGTAAAGGAATTACACTCATTACTAGCTCATTACAGCCTTGGAAATGAACTGATTGTGACCCTTCCAAGTGCAAAGTCTCAAAAAAAATGAAATCTTGGAAAAAAGCTTCTGATGAGCTATTTAAGGGTCTCCTTAATGATATAAAGTTCAGTCTCTGTATTCAGATGCTAGTCGTCTCTACATCGCAACAGAAATATACAATACTCTTGCAGGAGGACCCAACCACTCGATTTGTAGGGTCTAAGATTAACTCTGAGAAGCTAATTAGCTTGCTTGCGGGAGAGCCAGATGTTCATGTAATTTGTATATATGGAGTGGGAGGGGTTGGTAAAACAACATTGCTAAAAATAACATACAACGTTTTCAAGGTCAATAGAGGAGGCTTTGATTTTGTGATTTGGGTTAAAGTTGGTCAATTCCCTAATTTGGCCGACTTGCAAAGTTGTATTTTTCATGAAATCAAGCATGACTTACCAATCTATAATGATGTTGATTATAGGAACACATCATTGTCTACTTCTATGAGGGACAAGAAAGTTCTTGTGTTCTTAGATGATTTATGAAGATTCGTCGATATTAATTAATTGGGCATGGTGTTTGTCAATAAGTAGGGAAGCAAGAATGTATTTTCTACTCGTCAGGCTAGAGAAAAGGGTGCACAAGAGTCCATGAAAGTACAAACCCTATTCCTTAATGAAGCCGTTGATTCATTTTGCAAGATAGCTTTTGAAGGCCAAGGTATTCCCCAGGATAAAGCGAATACATGGAGACAAGTTGCAGATGAATGTAAAGGTTTGCACCCTAGCCGTACATGTACTAGCTGCTACATTGAGGAGAAGACCTATGGATGATTGGAAACTTGCTTTAAAGCATATGCAAATAGGGGATCCAAATTTTCTGAGTGCATATCCTCATGTTAATGGGGCATTGTTTGAGCCATTGAGATGGAGTTACGATAATTTTCCCAATCCTACTTTGAAGAATTGTTTTCTTTATTGTGCCATGTTTCCCAAAGATGCTGAAATCCATCTGCAACTTCTTGATTTCAGCTTGTAGTGCTTAAGTTAGAAGCTGCTTTGATTGTCACTCTTCCTCAATTTATTTTAATTATTGTTCCAGTTTAGATCCATAAAAAAGAAAGAATAAATATGCAAATCTAAGCTAATTAAATTTACAAAAAAAATAATCTAAAGCAAACCAATTATTTTTCATAAGAGAATTTGGGCAGAAAAACCTCGATGTTCATCTCTTCTATCAGTGATTCATTTTCAAGCTCATTGTTGCATTCCATTATTGTCTGGCCTACCCCTAATAAGTATTTTCCTTGAGTACAAAGAAAAAATGTCAAAAGGCATTAAAGCCAATATAAAAGCTAGTGCTAGGATCTCGTAACATACAATATCCATCTCACATGTAGCAGCAGAAATTGATGAGAGCACCAAATAACTTGATGGTACGTTGGCGGTTGAGCCTGAAAATGTCTTTCAGAGAGAAATCATGGGCTACCATAGCCTACATTAGCTTCTAAATTTTTGAGGTAGAATTAACATTGCCCACAGATTCTCTATGTGGCTCCTCGTTTTGCAGCACCTCCAAATCAGATAAAACTAGTAATTTTGTCTTGTTCCTACATGTAGATTTGAAAAAATAAACTCTAAACTCTACAGCATGCTCTCATTCTTGTGAATTCAACTCTAAACAAGTAGATGCATACATCCATATAAGCCTTGTGCCTGGGTCATGTATTGACAAAAGCAATGGAAAATATGGGAGATCATATCAGGGTTTTATTGCAGAAGTTGGTTGTAGGTAACGAGTTGGACCAAAACTCTATTGAACTACTGACAACATCTTTGAAATGAGTAAGAAGCCAAACCTCTCTGGCTTTCTTCTTTTTAGACTCTGAATCAATGGTCTGATAGAAAAGTTATGTTTTAAACTTGAAACCACTTTGCTTCCCACCCTTAGTTGATTGTGCAAGGAGGTAATGCATGGTCAGGTAATGGTTTTCAAATGTTTTGTTTCCCGCTCTTGATTATTTTTCCGTGGTAACACATGGTTAGATAATGGTGGTGAAATTTTCTAAATGGGGGTAGAGTCAAGTGGTAAATCACTTTGACTTCTATTTTTTTTTTTTATTAATTTATTTCATTTTAAAATGTGTGTGGTGTAACTAATAATATGTGTGGATAAATCTAAGGACTTATTTTAAATCAAATTAGAATAATAATATATTGAGAATGATAAATATTTATTTATTTTTGTTTATAAAACGTGTGTATTACATCATATATTAGAGTTTTCAGAATTAAGTAATCTCATTGTGTTTATGTGATGTCTAAACTATTGCATATATCTCCTCCTAATAAGAAGATATTGAGCTCTCATACAATTGAGACCTCTAACATTGTATCCTAATTCCAGATATTCCCAAAAGCATTGACTTTCCTTCATGTGATCAAAATATGACCCTCCAATGACAAGGAGTTTTGCTTCTTCTCCACCGAGTTCCTATGTTTTTCCTTCAACAATAGTCTTCCAAAAAAGGTTGGGCCTTGTGTGACATAAATGATTATGTCAATGGGGTGAAACCACAAGGAGAGCACCCACCTTATGTGTGGCCTTATTTTACATATATATGCATGGGAAAATTCCATAGACTTCACCATCTTTGATGGATGGTAATTTAGGTAGACCATCATTGCCCAACTTCCAAGCATCTTGTCCCTAGAGGACCAAGAGAATTGAACATCTAACCTCATGAAAATGGAGAGATAGATCTCACATCTTACTCATGGCTACTTAAACTAACCCTCAAGGCTACAAGACATTTAGCCCATATTTGGAGAATAATCAATGGAATGGTAAATTAGTGATATCGTATTGATCCACACTCACATATAATGTGGATTATGTCTAACTCTTTGCATTAGAGCCACCCAAGGGTGCTAATTACTTTCCCTCCCCCACGACACTTAGCATGTGACCCTCATCCATGCATTTGATGAGCTTTGTAAACATAATCATTCTCAATGAAAGGGAAGCTCCTCACTCCAAGGTGTTCTTCTCAATGCCTATGTGGTTCATTTGTTGTTCAACCCTACTCTTGTCCTCTCTCCTTTACTTTATGTGATTTCCCTCACAACAAAACTTTATTACATAAACATTCGAGATAAATGCAACATTTTCCCACTTGTGTTCCATTTGGAATTTCAAGCCTCCATGCATTCAACATGGCTTTCCATCCCAAACTTATTTTATATCATAAACACTAGGTTTTATCGTTGTTTTATTAGATTGATGTTGGCGGAAATAGAAATAAAAGGGATTCAAGGATGTTCTTTTGAACTAGAGAATGTGGGATGTTGCCCAAGATATTACCCAAAGGCCACACTTTCTCACTATTATATTTCAAGAATTTGGAATTCATCTAAGGCTAGTTGATTTCTACTTGGGATACTTCCTTCATCACACCACTCATTTAGTGTTCAAAGGCAACAATTAGAAATAGCTGCAGTTTTCATTTTGAGCTCTTGGGTTTCATTATCATGGGTTACCATTCATCGGGCCTAATTTTCCTTTCTTCACCTTTTTCTTATATCTAGGACTTAGGGAATGAGTTTTTCATTAGTTTGGAACAACTCATAGATATAAAATTTACATGCATTTGCACTTCAACCTTCAAGTTTAGACTTAGATACATCGTATTAGTGTATCTTTAATTATTTTGGCTTTCAATTTTTTCTTTTCTTTCATCACAAATGACAAAAGGGGAAATAATTTGCCACAAATCTATGAATGCTTAATCATAAAGGTCTCACCCGAGGAAAATGAATGAATATCCTATAGAATGACATGGGATAAAATTTGACTAAGGGAAATAAGGGGTACAATAATATTGATGTGTAGCACCTACTCAAATCACCAAGTATATTCCCAAACCATCAAGATGACACACTTCTTTAAGTAAAATTATGAAACACCATGGGACAATCCAACTTAGAATTTATAGGCAAAGCATTAAGAGTTAGAATAGATTTCTTAAGCGATCACAATAAAAATAATACACATTCAATATATCATATACACATGGACCATACATATCAAGCTAAATGGGGTAGCTAAAGCAACCTATTCCTACACCTAGGGTCCTAGATGGCCAAGGAAAGGTGTGATTGAGCCAATGATAAATCCATGAATTACATATAGATGTATATACCTCATCTAGAAAATGATCAATGTGAAAATAATTCCAGAGGCTAATATGACAATGAAAATTTATAAATTTACTCTAAAAACCCATATATAAAGGGGGGTAATAGGTCCTATGACATCCAACCTACAATTTACAATGGGAAATCCTCATAAGTATCTTTGAACTAATATGTCCCATTAAGGCCAAGATGAGGTATGAGGCCTCACTAATTTGATAGTTGAAGAAGTTTGAATCTTGGTTTGTCAAAGTTTGGCCCTAAGTAGGCAAGCCGACATGGAAGGAGGTGACCCCCTTAAAAGAGTTCAAATGGGGAAGGTCACATAAGGCTTTATATAAATATCTAAATCCAAGAACCTCGCTCATAAAAAGAGCTAGACATGTATTGAAAGAATGTAGACAATGAACCATCCAAATCTTGATATAGACAATATAATATCCCTTGAATCTCATAATAAATGCAGCTTCTACATATGAGGTGAACCTCTAACTCTATCTCATGTATATGGAAAAGCTAGCAAATGTTATTGAGAAGAGGAAGATCATGATGATTAGTTTCAACTTAATGCTAATGTAAACCCACTTCGAACACAACAAGGGGAATCTAAGAGCAACATCCAATGCTCTGGTGCATATGTGGGTTAAACACTAACACCCCCTCTCATTTGCATGAAGTGTACCTAGTACAAATCCATCTTAGAGTCGAGGCAATGAAAATATGAATTCCAAGTACACTGAATGTATTGGCTATAAATAACCTCTCTAATTACCTTACATAAGCATATAATAATGACTTTTACATTGGAGGTGTATATCACTTGAATTGTGTTACAACTTTAATCGCTCCCTCACAAAAATGTGTCATGCTCCCTTGTGATGATGCATCAACCTTAATCGAGAACAACCTCACGATGTAAAAGGAAATTAAACATGATGTAACTTTAATAGTTTCACACATTCACCCTTGGACTCACCACTCATGGCTAATGTGAGGTTATTTAAAGCATTTATGTGGATAAAGACAATAGAACATCCCTTGAATATCATAATAAATGGGGCATCTACAGATGAGGTGATAAACACATCCTGTCTTACACTATTATAGAAATAAATGGATCTTGTTGGTTTTGATACGTGCCATTTAGTGTCATTGTGCAATATTTCATATAGGGTCTTGACAAAAATCATTAGAAACCATTTAAAAGTTCATTCAATAAAAATTAACCCATAAGAGAAAAGTGGGTTTCATAAAGGGCAGTATAATACTATAAAACTTTGTAATGGTCCACAAATATATTCACAGCCGCCTAAGATGAGTTATAGTAAGCTCTTAGGTGAACAATTCATAGTCTAGTTGTAGTAGTTGTAACTTGGTCAAGTTGTTGTAGTCGAGGCAAGACTTGATTGGGTTCCCAAGTCCCAAAAAAAGTAAGGGAATGATAGCTAAGGAGTGCCAAGGCATGCCAAGGAATGAAAAGGAATGCTAACGCATGTGAGATAGTGTCAATGCATGTTGAGGAGTGTTAGGGACTGCCATAACATCACAAGGGAGAACTAGGTCAAAATGCATGGAAATGAACAAATAAGAGTGTGTGCCAAGGAGTGTCAACGAATTCTAGGTGTCTCAAGGATAAAGTGTGTTAGGATAAGGTCAGAATAATACTTGTAGGAGGCAATCCTATGGTTACAATAAGGGCCTAGACAAAGAAGTTTTAGACAAATAGAGACTTTGGGTTGGGCACAACATTGTTTTTCCAATGACTTGGTTGGTTCCCAAGTCGCAAAAAAAGTAAGGTTATCTATGAGGGCATGATAGCTAGGGAGTACCAAGGTGTTCCAAGGAAAGCTAGAAAGTACTAGCACATGCTAGATAGTTCCAAGGCATGATAGGCATGCCAAGACAAGCCAAGTTCTAAGGCATGCCAAGATGTGTCAGGTGCCAGGGTGTGCAAATGCATGCTAGGGAGTGTGAGGGCCAAGTATCAGGGAAACACAAGGGAGCACTAGTTTCGAATGCATGGAAATGAAGTGTCAACAAGTTCCAGGTGTGCTAAGGAGGGAGTGACAAGGTATGTTAGGTAGTTTCAAGGCATGCTAGAGTGCTAGGGAAACATACCAAGATGTGCCAAGTTCTAGGGTGTGCCAATGCGTGCTAAGGAGTGTTAAGGAGTGTCAGGGAAACACAAGGGAGAAATAGGTTAAAATGGATCGAATGAATGAATAAGAGTGTGTGACAAGGAGTTTCAGTGAGTTCCAAGTGTGCTAAGGAGTGAGTACCATGGTATGTTAGGCATCACTAAGTCATGCTAGAGTGGCAGGGCGACATGCACCCAAGATGTGCCAGGTGCCAGGGTGTGCCAACATGTGCTAGGAAGTGTTAGGGAGTGCCAAGGAAACATAAGAGAACACTAGGTCAAATTATTGCATGCAAATGAACAAATAAGAGTTTGTGATAGGAAGTGTGAATGAGGTCCAAGTGTGCTAAAAAGGGAGTGACAAGGTTTGTTAGGAAGTGTTAAGGCATGTTAGAGGTCAAAGAAACATGCCAAGATGTGTTAGGTGCTAGGGCATGCTAATGCATGCTAGGGAGTGTTATGGAGTGCCAGGAAACACAAGGGAGCGTTAGTTTCAAATGCATGGAAATGAATCAATAAGAGTGTGTGACAGGGAGTGTCAGTGAGTTCTAGGTGTGCTAAGGAGGGAGTGACAAGGTATGTTAGGTAGTGTCAAGGAATGTTAGAGTTCCAAGGTGACATGCTAAGATGTTCCAGGTTCCATGGTGTTGCAATGTGTGCCAGGAGGTGTTAGGGAGTGCTATGAAAAAACAAGAGAGAACTAGTTCAAAATGCATGGAAATGAACATATGAGAGTGCGTGATAGGGAGTATTAGTGAGTTCCAAGTGTGTTAAGGAGGGAGTGACAAGGTTATATCCTAGGAAGTGCCAAGGCTTGGTAGAGTTCCAGGTCATGTCAAGGAGTGGTAGGGTGTGCTAGGAAGTGCCAAAGCATTCCAAGGAATGTAGGGTATACTAACATGTGCCACATAGTGCCAAGGGATTGTTAGATGTACAAGGTTCTATGGCATGTCAAATGTAAACTATGTTGCTTAGTTGTTTTATTACCACGGTTGGACGTGAGCCTTCACTTGGTAACTTGCTAAGTGGGGTGAGTTGAGATTGGACATGAGTAGCTTGAGATGAGTTATAGGTAATTCTTAGGTGAACAAGGCATAGTATAGTTGTAGTAGTTGTAACTTGGTCAAGTTTTTGTAGTCGAGGCAGGACTTGGTTGGGTTCCCAAGTCTGAAAAAATTAAGGTTAGTGGTGAGCCTAGGTATTGTAGCAAGAATGTTGCAACTCCCAGGGCTACCAGCTTTACTTTTCAACCTAGGTTTCATACAAACTTGGAGGTGACTATGCTATATACACAAGTAGGATTGGCGGTACTACCTGTTGTCACTGCTCATCTGGCAAGAGACCCCAAGGGTTCCAAGCCAAACTTCTATAGGGTCAGAAGAAGCTTGATGTTGATGGAAGGAGAGAAAACCTAGTCTACGAGAGAGCTAATCTACTGCAGGAATAAGAAAACAACATGCAACCCTAAATCACACCATAACCTGGTTAATCATAGAAACAACTATGCGTGAATGGAATTGGAAATTAACACTAACTTACTACTGTTATCTGGATTGCAGAAGTAAAAAGCACTAGAATTAGCCAAAGGGGGTCAAAAATGCAACTAGGCTAAGCCTATGTCTAAGCGGGGGAGCGATCAGAGGCCTAAATGGCGAAAGGAGGATTTGGGTGAAGCAAAAAAGCATGAGGACCGTTGGATTAGGAAGGTGAAGGGTAGATGAACAATCGAGATCAGAGAGTACGAGGGTACATAGGAAAATGGGTGGACATGGTGGCCTAACAGGATTGGACGACTAGGATTATATCGCACGAGCAGTTGACAGATGGACAACAGATATCATGATCAAGAGAAAACGTGCGGAAATGGTATTGGGTGAAGTGGAAACTGGCCGATCTGGCATGGCAGATCGACAGTGGAGGTTGGAGCGTGAAAATTGAACGTGCTAAAATGACAAGCGGGTTTGGAGGGCAGTAGGCGATATCTCGCGTTCCCTCATAGCTGTAAATAGTTTTGTCGAATTTTGCTTGATTAGCTTCCCCGGCCGACACATATCATGGGGAAACTAGCCATATCACGTGCTCTTAGCCCAATAACGGTCAGACAGAAATCCACACGATATGATGCGATGACCGTCGGATCTATCAAGGTAGATCTACGGTGGAGGTTGATGAAGAGAGTTGGTGAGCAGGTGCGTGACAGCCGTCAGATCTGGTAGGGAAGATCAATGGTCGGGATTTAAAGAGTGAAAAGTCAAATGAGAAAAATAATTTGAGCGGTGATTGGACAATTTGGCTTGTGAAAGACGATTTGTCAGCAAAGACTGTTTGAAAGCGAATTCAACAGTCCCCTGCTCAGGCGTTTCGTGCTGAAGGAAACTGGCATGGGACGGTGAGTGAGGTCAAATGATGAGGAGGGAGAGATCAAGCTGATGACTAGACAAGGAAAGAGTGACGATGAACTCAGTGACTGTGTTTGAATGACAGAACTCCATGAAAACCTAAACCTTGTGTTTTTGGGGTTGTTGCAGGGTTTCTTACTCACACCATAGTCCCAAAAGGAGGAGGTGAGGCCGAGACACCTGTGAGCAACCTTGTGGATCTTTTCCTTGCTAACCTCTTGATTCAATGCAAACATGGATGGAACAAACTGAAACACAACTACTCTGTTCTACCCTGTTGTAATGGACTACAACTATTCAAGCAAACAAACAGGGAACAGGAAGCCACTTCAATAAATGAACAAGAAAACCATGAATATATGTTGAACCACTAGAATAAAAATGCATCTACTTAATCAAATGAGCAATCAAGCATGCATCTATATTGTTTTTGTAATGGGAATGCATCTGATTAAACAAATGGACAAAAAGTAGTAAGCTAAGCTACTTAACAATACAAGAAAGAGGAGCTTTGGCTGCTAGGGTTGGGCCCTAACCCAAGAGCTTCAACCCTCTGAGCTAACTCAATGTTGGCTTGAATCAAAACTCATCTCATAAGCAACTGGACAAAAATTCTAAATACGAGCTAACTGACTGACTGACTATTGGTTAACTGCCTAAAACAACTGAGGTCCTAAGCCTCTATATTTATAAATCCAAAGTCTCAATGACTTCCCTCAAAATTAGGGAGGTACAGCTCCCATCTTAATGGTAACTTGTCCTATCACTTTCACTAGCTTAGTTGCCTTCTAGTAGGGAGGCTACTTGTACTTCCACTTGCTTGGTTGTCTTTTAGTACTTCAGATTTGGTTGTTTGTACTTTCAGCGGATGGAGGGATATTCGAATGGATGGGAAGTAAATGAGGAAGGTTTACCTCGTGTAATTCCTCTCCCTTGTCCCATTTGAGTTTTTACCAAGGTCTTTTACCGTAGTTCCTTGCTTTTACCTTTTATCCCTACATTTCCCTTGCTTTTATCCTTTATTCCTACATTACATGCACATTAGACCACAAAGCAAAATATCCAACTCTAAATCATTTCATAAGCAAAATATAATCAAAAGTATGCAATTAGTTGTAAGAATAGTTGGTTTGACTAAGATAGGATGTGAATTAAGGCCAATTAAGGTCCATATAATTACTCAATGATGAGACTCATTAGGTAGTGTGAGGGCATGATAGCTAGAGAGGGTCAGGACATGTCAAGGAATGAAAATGCATACTAACACATGCCAGAAAATTTCAATGCATGTTGAGGAGTGTTAGGCAGTTCCAAGGGAACACAAGGGAGAACTAGGTCAAAATTCTTGGAAATGAACGAATAAGAGTGTGTGTCAAGGACTATTAACAAATTCTAGGTGTCCCAAGGATGAAGTGTTTTAGGAGAAGTTTGGAATAGGACTTGTAGGAGGCAAGCCTATGGTTGTGATAAGGTGTGGAAAAAGAAATTGCAGAGAAAGGGAGACTTTGGGTTGGGCACAACATTGTTTTTCCAATGACTTGGTTGGGTTCCCAAGTCGCAAAAAAAGTAAGTCTATCTATGAGGGCATGACAACTAGGGAGTGCCAAGGTGTTCTAGGGAATTCCATGAAGTAATAACACATGCTAGATAGTTCCAAGGAATGTTTTTCATGCCAATACATGCTAAGTTCTAAGGCATGCAAAGATGTGTCAGGCGTCAAGGTGTGGCGCCAACACATTCTAGCGTTTGTTAGGGCCAAGTGCGAGGGAAACACAAGGGAGCACTAGTTTCAAATGCATGGAAATGAATGAATAAGAGTGTGATGGGGAGCGTTAGTGAGTTCTAGGTGTGATAGGTGTTAGGGTGTGCTAGGGAGTGCTAAATCATGTTAAAGAATGCAGGGAATGATACCATGTGCCACATAATGCCAAGGTATTGTTAGACGTGCTAACATGTCAAAATGTAAACTATGTTGCTTAGTTGTTTTATGAACATGGTTGGATGTGAGTCTTGTCTTTGTAACTTGTTAAGTTGTATGATTTTAGATTCGACATGAGCATCGTAAGAAGAGTTATGGGAATTTCTTGGGTGAACAAGGAATAGTATATAGTTGTAGTAACTGTAACTTGGTCAAGTTTTTGTATTTGAGGTAGGATTTTTTTGGGTTCTCAAGTTACAAAATAAAGTAAGGGTAGTTTCAAGGGCATGATAGCTAAGGAGTGTCAGGGAATGCCAAGGAATGAAAAAGTGTGCTAACAAATTCTAGACAGTGTCAATTCATTTCAAGGAGTGTTGGGGAGTGTCAGGGAATCGCAAGGGAGAACTAGGTAAAAATGCATGTAAATGAACAAATATGAGTGTGTTCCAGGGAGTGTCGGTGAATTCCAGGTGTCCCAAGGACCAAGTGTGTTAGGAGAATTTTATAATAGGACTTGCAGGAGGCAAGCCTACAATTGTGATAAGGGGCTAGACAAAGCAGTTTCAGACAAAGGGAGACTTTGGGCTAGGAAAACACTATTTTTCAATGACTTGGTTGGGTTCCCTAGTCACAAAAAAAGTAAGGCTATCTATAAGGGCATGACAACTAGGGAGTGACAAGGTATGCCAGGGAATGCCAAGAAGTGCTAACACATGCTAGAAAATTCCAAGGAATGTTAGGCATGCCAATACATGCCAAGTGTTAAGGCATTCCAATATGTGTCAAGTGTTAGGGTGTGGCGTCAACACATGCTAGGGAGTGTTAGAGAGTGCCAAGGAAAAACAAGGGAGCACCAGTTTCAATTGCATTGAAATGAATGAATGAATAAGAGTATGTGATAGGGAGTGTTAGTGAGTTTCAACTACTAAGGAGGGAGTGACAAGTTATGTTATGTAGTGCCAAGGCATGCTAGAGTGCTAGGGAAACATGCCAAGATGTACCAAGTTCCAAGGTGTGCGTAAGAGTGGTAAGGAGTGATAGTGAGTGCTAGGGAAACTCAATGGAGCAGTAGGTCAAAATTCATGAAAACGAATGAATAAGAGTGAGTGACAAGGAGTGTCAACGACGTCAAGGTGTGGTAAGGATGGAGTGACATGGTATGATAGGTAGTGCTAAGGCATGCTAGAGTGTCTAGGAATCATGCGGCCAAGATGTGCCAAGTGTCAGGGTGTGCCAATACGTGCTAGGAAGTGTTAGGGAGTTCTATGGAAACAAAAGGGAGAACTATGTCAAATTAATGCATGGAAATGAATGAATAAGAGTTTGTGATAGGAAGTCTTGGTGCGTTTAGGGTGTGCTAAGGAGGGACTGACAAGGTATGCTAGGCAGTGATAAGGATTGCTAGAGGATAGGGTAGCATGACAAGATGTGCCATGTGCTAAGGTGTGCCAATGCATGCCAGAAAGTGTTTAGGAGTACCAAGGAAGAACAAGGGAGAAATAGTTTCAAATGCACAAAAATCATTGAATAAGAGTGTGTGACAAGAACCAAGGGTTATTTCTTTCACACTCCCAGGCCTTTCCAAGCTTTTCTTGCACGAGCTGTGGGTTTTTCAATTAGATATCTCCCTTATAAATATTTGGGGATATCCCTCATTGTCAACCTCCTCCACATTGCCCCCTGGAAAAACCTTTGCAATAATCTCTCCAAAAAGTATCAACCTGAACCTTCCATGTTCTCAACCTGGTAGGGAGGGCCACCTTGGTGAAATATGCTTTGCAAGCTATGTCGTTATTTCAACTATCTTCCCTCTTGGCCCGTAAGAGCATCTATGTCAAGTTGGTTGTTGCGTTTAGAAGATTCCTTTGGAGTGGGGCAACCATGGAATGGAAGTGGCCATTAGTAGCCTGGCATAAACTTTATCTCCCAAAGACCATGGGAGGGCTCGGTTTGCGCGATCCGAATGTCTTGAGTGACACCCTCAGAGAAAATCTCTAGTGGCAGTGGATACAAGGAGGGAATGAACTCTAGAAGATGATCTGGTCTCAAAAATATGGACAAGGAAAATTGCAGGAAGCCTGCCTTCGTGAACCTCTTACAAGCACTGGATCTACAATATGGAATCACGCTAATAATAATAGTGATATAATTTGAGACTACTTCTTCTGGGAAGTAAGGAATGGGAAATCCTCCCTCTTCTGGTAGGACTCCTGGAAGCATCTCCCCTGACTTGCTCAAGATCAATCACTTTCTAACCTGATACCCCTCTTCCACTCAATCTCGACCCTCCGTGTATTAGATTACTGGATGGAAGATGTGGAACACCACGGATGACGAAGATGGAAATACGGTGTTGATTGGCCAAGAGCGATCTCATGGGAGGTCAGTGCATGCCTGGGGACTTATCTCTCTCAACATCAGGTCCATATATCCCAGGAGATGGACAAACTAAGATGGGGTCATTCTATGACAAGAACCTTTTAAGTGAAAGAAGCCTATCTCATCTAGGCTAATGGTCAGGCTCAATCGAATCACCTCTTCTAGTGACACATCTGGAGAAGCAACCTATGGCCCAAGGTTGCTCACTTCCTCTGGCTAGTGGGCCACAAGCAGATTCTTACCTGGGATTGCCTCCAAAAATGGGGTTTTGTTGGCCCGTCAATATGTATCCTATGCAAGCAAGCAGAAGAATCCCTTTCCCATCTCTTTGGAGATTGCCCCATAACATGTGAAGTTTGGAATCATACCTCCAACCTGTTTGGCCCAATAGATACCCATCTAGATGACATCCACGATCTCCTTGAGAACTGGCAGACTAACCAATTCTCCAATCTGGTGGTGAACTGGGCCTCGTGGTTAACCTTGGGTCTAATTCTATGGAATGCTTGGAAAGAAAGGAGCCAAGTCCCGTTAAATGGAGAAAATATGTCTAGCGTGCACATATGGAGCCTAACAATGTCGAATATCCAGGAATCCATCCTTTCTAAATCATGGTCCCTTGATGACTAGAACCCTGACCCATTAGAAACCTGGATTCTTGCCCATCTGAACCTCTTGTTTTCTTTGATTTACCTGAGCATGCCTATCTCACAACCCCCCTTGCCCACTCCCCCTCTTCATTCCTCCCCCTCAGATAGCTGCCTCCAGATTAATTTCAATGGAGCTTCCAAGGGTAATCCTGGACTGACAGGTTTCAGCAGCATCATTCGTGACTCAGTAGGCTCCCTAAGGGCAGCTTACTCTGGCTTATGTGGTATAACAATGAATAATGTGGCTGAGCTGACAAGATTGGAAGTGGGCCTAAGCCTGGCCTCCAACCTTCAATATCGAAGAATCAGAATAGTGGGGGACTCATGCCTCATCATAGATATGGTACAAAGGATTATCAATGGATCTTCCCCCCAGAAGGTGGCTAGGAGATGGAGACTGGAATCTCAACTTTCTCGCATCCAGCAAGCCCTGACAAACTTCGAATACATCAGTACCAGTTATGTACTCCGTGAAGGCAATAAAGTCGCAGACTGGCTAGCCAACTATGGGGCGAACTCACTGCATAAAAAATTCAGGGCAGCTTTGTCAAATATTCACACCAAAGTGGACCTGGACCTTAGGGAAGTGTAGGATCTTCAAAAACTGTTGACACCTAATCCTCAAGATTGGGTGAATTTATGTAAATAGTTAAATTAGGAATGTGAACAGTCATCAGGAGATGAACTGAGCAGTCACACCCTTTTGTATATAACAATAGCATACCTAATGAAATAAATCGAATCAGTGTTACTACCTATTGGAGTTACTGCCTAACCTGACATGGTATCAGAGCCAGTTCTCAAAATAGTTGTAACTCCCTTCATGTTTTTCTACTGTGGGCTATACGCTAGTCTGCGCACTGTCCACTAAGCGCTGTCCTCTGTCATTCTGACCTGAGCTCTGTCCTCAACGCCTCTGTCCTCTACGTTGTGTTTCATTGCCTCAACGCCTCTGTCCTCTGTCCTCTCTGACTGTTCAGTTCTCTGACTGTTCATAAACGTTTCAAAAAGGGCGTTATTGCACCTGCGCCTCCATTGCATGAACTGCAAACCTGACAAAAACTGCATTCACCTGATTATTCTGTCCTATCTGTGCGGATCCCCAGCATCTCCCACTCGTTGTAGGTTCTATCAAACAGAACCAGGGACTCCCACCTCACTTTCACGCGGAAGTATGTCCAGCTCTTGCGGACCCTGGTGACCGTTTCTGTCATGGACGCGGGCTTTTCCAGGGAGTTGTGGTCTACGAGCCCTTTCTTTGTCTTCTGAGTCTGGCGCACCATCGACACACATAATTCACGCTCCAGTATTCATAGAGGGACAGAAGTGGGATGGTTAATGTCTGCAGAATGCATGCACTGTGAAGTTATATCAAATACCTTCGTATTAACATTGTTGTTCATCGATGAAACTCTGGATTGAATTTTCTTAAAGGAAATGTGATGAATAGAGCATGTGAACGGTGTGGTTTGGTGTATGCGTTAAAGCCAATCGAATATTTGTTCGTTTGTTTTATAACTTGTGACTGCCATTTTTTTAAGAACCCTTTCTGAGCTGGTTCGACCTGCCGGATTCTAGTGAGCTGGTGCATCTGCTGGGAGTTGTGGACACTTCTCTAGTGAAGCGGAAGCGTGGTGCAACTGTTGTGGCGCAGCGGAAGCATTCTCTAGCGAACCGAGACCTCGTTCTATTCCAAAGTTTGGCATCACATTCCGAATTTATTCTTTTCCTTTTGTCGTTGCTCGAGGTCTGAATAATAGAGTAATATTAAAAATTGTTTGAATGGGATGCATTACTCCACGATTAAATTGAATGTCATGGTTGTGTGTTGAACTTTTTGGAGGATTGAACATTGTTAAACGCTGCATGTTGATGCGAACTGTGGGTTTTGGCTCCGTGAACACTAATTTTGAGACACGGTGAACGCTACCTGAAGCAAAATTCTATTCACAGTATATGAATAGCGTTTGGATGGTCTTAATGCACTTTGTATATAATGTCTGGTGAAGATCTTTAGCGCAACAGAATTCTGTTCATGCCTTCCAATGATCAATAGTATATCAATAGTGTTTGGATGGTTTTAATACACTTTGTATATAGTGTTTGTTGTGGTTGCTGGGATATATATATACCATGCTGTTAGGCTACCATAGTGGTGTTTTTTATAAAGCTATTCTCAAAAGTGGCTAACATAGTTGAGGCCAAAATACATTTTGATATCAGAATCAATTTTCTTTTAGTAGCAGAAGTTTTTTTTCCTCCACAAAAGCACATTTTTGCCAGCAAAAGTATTTTCACAACTCTCAGATTTTTACAGAATGCATTCAATCATATCCATGGTAGGAATAGTTCTCACTGGCAAGGAGAACTATCCTGAATGGTCCCGAATGATAAAACACACCCTCATCTTCAATGAGTTGTGGAAAGGAGTGTTTGTCAGAGAAGGAGAAAAAGACCCAGTACAGCCTACCTCGGACAAAGAGCTCGTCATTTGGGAAAACAAGAACAACAAAGCTTATGCATTAATTGCAGCATCTGTAAATGAAGAGGTGAGTCGCCATATTTCGTCATATTCAACTGCCTTTGAAGCCTTACAAAAGATAAGAGAACTCTATGACTCACATTCTGCACTTGAAGTTGTTCAACTCATGATTAAACTCTTCGCCCTTGAACTGCAAAATAATGATCCTCTTGCTCTTGCATCTGAAGTAAATTCTATAATGCATGATATCAATTCCACTAAGGTTGAGCTGGATATCCCTCTTATTGCTTTTCTCAAGGCACTCTATCCTACTTACTCCAATTATCTTGAGTCTTTGCAAGCAAATGGAAATCTCAAAGATATAACCTTTGACTCTCTTGTGAAAAAGTTTTCTGAAAGAGAGAAAGCTTTTGGAAACAAGACAGCCCCCGAATCTTCTAAAGAGACTGTGTGCCTTGCTCATAAAGAAAAGCATCCTGCTCAAGATTCTACAAGAGGAAGAGGTGGACGAAGAGGAAGAGGAAGATATTTCAGAGGCAGGGGGGGCAGACATTCTCAAGGAGAAAAGGCAGATCTGCATTGAATTCGCTGCAAAAGAAATGGATCACATGATGCCTCTACATGCAAGCTACCATGGGACAAAATTGAGCAGAAAAGAAATCAACAGAAAGGTAAAATTGATGATACAGACAAAGGTAAAGCACCTGAGTCCGCTCACTATGTTGAGGCACAATGTAACATTGGAGTAAATGAAGATTTGTTTAATGCTTCACTTGCTTCTTGGGAAAACGATTGGTTGCTTGATTCAGGAGCAACCTGTCACATGACTCATAGAAAAGATTTTTTTGAAGATTTTACTGAAAATGTTGATGGAGCAGTATAATTTGTAGATCAATCAAAAATCAAGCCATCAGGGCTTGGCACAATCAGGCTTAAACTGCCTGGTCTTCCAGACTTTCTTCTGGATCATGTTCTATATCTCCCACAACTCAAGAGAAGCTTGCTGTCCTTGGTCCACATCCACCAGCAAGGTCACTCCATTCATATGTTTGATGGCAAGCTTGAGGTAAGAAAAGCATCTGACCACTCACTTGTCATGAGGGGAATAGAAGATGAAAGGCTTCTCAAACTGCAAGGAACCTCTGCTCATGCACAACATTTCTCATATATTTCTCATCATGAAGAAGGTACACTTCCATCAAGTTTATTATGGCATGCTATATTTGGACATTTAAACTATGACATTCTCCACTTATTGAAGAAAAATGGTGTTGCTGGTTTGCCTACAATTCCTAGGAAACATAAGCAATGTGATGCTTGCATTCTGGGAAAGCATAGAAAACAGTCTTTTCATGATTCACATTCAAGAGCACATAGGAAGCTTGAAATCATTCATTCAGATTTATGTGGTCCAATCCTTGTTCCTTCTGCAAATGGAAATAAATATATCATGACATTTGTCGATGACTACACCAGAATGTGTTGGGTTTATTTATTGAAGAACAAATCTGATGCTTTTCAAACATTCAAGAATTTTCATAAATGGATTGAAAATGATGCACAATCTCATATTAGGTCTATTCGCACTAATAATGGAAAATAATACACATCAAATGAATTTGAAAACTATCTTCGCCAACATGGGATCAAACATCAAACAATTGTGCCTTATAATCCCCAACAGAATGGTGTAGCTAAAAGAATGAACAGAACAATCTTGAATATGGTACGATCCATGATTTTCTTAAAAAATGTAAAGATAATGTTTTCGGCTGATGTTGTCCTATGTGCTGCATATATAAAGAATAGATTTCCATGTAATGATATAAGAAACAAGACTCCTTATGAATTGTGGTATGGACATGCTCCTTCGGTAAAACATCTTAGGGTCTTTGGTTCCACCTATTACGCTTTGATACCAAAGGTACATAGAAACAAACTTGGTGCTAGAAGTCGTCAGTGTATCTTCCTGGGTTATTCAAACACCTCCAAAGCATACCGTCTCTATGATGAAGTAAATAAAAAGTTTGTTGTATCGAGAGATGTAATTTTTCTTGAATCATCCAAATCTGACAATGTTGTTGAGCGGCAACTTGATCGCTTGGATAGATTCGCAAAAACAAAATCATTTCAAGAATTTGATAATCAGATTCCACATCTTTACGGAGGGATTCCTATTCTAGATCAACATGTGGAATCTTCTTCTGAAGAACAGTATCCCCCGAATGAAACTCCAACAACGGATGATGCTTTAAGTGATGTAATTGATAGAATTGGGAGACTCAATCTTGATTCAGTCCCAACTCAATCAACAAAGCATCCTGGACCATCTCAGAAAGGTCCCCCAAAGTGGCTGACAAAGACACTTGAAAGTTTTCATCCTGATGAAATTGGAAAAACAGGAACCAGAAATTCAAACCAGCAAAATGGAGGTGATGTAGATGACTCTAATTCAGCTGTTGATATGGATGTTTCTTATGATTGTGAATTGAACTTGTCTACAGATTTTGAACCAAATTCCTTTAAAGAATCTACTTCTCATTATGAATGGAAAGAAGCGATGCAAAAGGAGTATGATGCCCTCATAAATAACGACACTTGGAAGTTGGTTGATCCTCCATTTGGAACCAAACCAATTGGCTACAAGTGGGTCTACAAGAACAAGTACAAAGCTGATGGCTCACTTGACGAGCACAAAGCTAGGCTTGTGGCAAAAGGTTTTGCACAGAAAGAAGGGGTCGATTATGAGGAGACTTTTGCCCCCACAGCAAAATGGGCCACCATCCGGACACTCTTTGCACTAGCAGCTCAGAACGGTTGGAAAGTCCATCAAATGGATGTAAAAACTGCTTTCTTGAATGGAGATTTAAAAGAGAATGTTTTTATGTCCCAGCCTGAAGGATTTGTTGTGAAAGTACATGAACATAAAGTATGCAAACTTGTGAAGTCCTTGTATGGCCTCAAACAAGCACCGCGAGCCTGGTATGAAAAACTAACTGAGCATCTTCTGAAACTCAACTTCAATCATTTTGATCTTGATGATGCAACTTTATTTGTCAAGAAAGCTGGCAAAACAATTGTATATCTTGTGGTATATGTAGATGATCTTTTAATGACAGGGAACAATGAAAGCTACATTGAATCCATAAAGAAGGAATTGGGGAAAAGTTTTGAAATGACTGATTTGGGCTATGTTCATTACTATATTGGCATTGAAGTAACCCAACATCCAAAGTCCATATTTCTTTCTCAAAATAAATACATTGGAGATTTTTTAAACAGATTTGGCATGACAGAGTGAAATCCTCTTACTACTCCAATGGAACAAAACTTAAAGCTCACATCTATTGAAGGAAAGGAATTTGAGGATGCAACAAAGTATAGACAGCTTGTAGGAAGTCTCAACTACCTTACTACTACCAGACCAGACATTTCATTTGCTGTTGGAATCCTCTGCAGGTTTATGCAAAAACCTTGTGAGGGACATTGGTCTGCTGAAAAAAGAGTTCTAAAGTACTTGAAGGGAACTCAAGACTTTGGAATCAAGTACACACAGGTGGATGACTTCAGTTTGAGCAGATACTCTGATTCAGACTTCGATGGAGACAAAGAAACTGGGGTATCTACTTCAGGATATCGTATGAGTCTTTGATCAGGAGTTGTCTCCTGGAGATCACGCAAACAATCTGTTCCAGCAGATTCCACAACAGAAGTAGAATACGTGGCAGCAGCTGAAGCAACAAAAGAAATTGTGTGGCTCAGGAAAATTCTTGAAGATTTGTAGGTAAAACAAGTACAATCAACTCCACTCATGATTGACAACACCTCTCCAATAAATTTGGCCAAGAACCCAAAGTTCCATGATCGAACAAATCACATCAATATTAAATATCATCTGATCCGACAACATGTTGAGGCCAAAACAATCCATCTCCGTCATTGTTCCACAAATGAGCAAATTGTAGACATCTTCACCAACACGCTTGGAAGAGAAAAGCTTGAAAGATTCAGAACGATGCTTGGACTCACCAACATCCCTTCAGATTAAGGAGGGGAATGTTGACACCTAATCCTCACGATTGGGTGAATATATGTAAATAGTTAAATTAGGAATGTGAATAGTCATCAGGAGATGAACTAAGCAGTCACACCCTTTTGTATATAACAATAGCATACCTAATGAAATAAATCGAATCAATTTTACTGCCTATTGGAGTTACTACCTGGCCTGACAAAAAATGATACATAAGGATGTAAAAGACCCTGATGGGGATGTCCAATCAAGGAGACAGGTGGTTGTGGGTTACAACGTGGAGACAGTTGGGCCTCCATGCGAAGCATGCCCAACTTAATGGATATTGGGAGTCTGGCTGTCCCACGAGTGTTACTTAATGCAGGAAGGAGACAATAGGGCGGTCATTTGCAAAGGGTAGGCGATGAGGAGGGAGTGTTGGGTGAGGGAGAGAAGTGAGGTATTGGTGTCCTGGATCACGCAGAGGCTTGGGACGATGGTGCAAGATGGGTTTGGGATTGAAGGGTATGCAGGGGACTAGAACTGGCAAGCTCTTTGGCCATGGGATTCGAGAGAGCACATGACAAACTACAGTGACGAGAATGATAGTCCCAGGGCTGGTGTGAGTGGGTGGTGAGCTCTTGCTTCCCCTACCTCACTTTGGGTCTTCTTCCGGCAAGGAATTTCTCCTCTGGAGAGGCAGTTAGGTGGTGAACATGGGGCGTGGCTCTTCCTCGGGAGTGGTTGGTCTACCTTTGTGACCTACAATGTTCCACCTAGCTTGCCGATAGACAGTGGGGATGTGCACGGGAATTGCATTGGGAAATCTGAGAACTTCGACACAAGGGAAGTAAGCCATGTATTTCTATGTTTAGTTCATATTCGATTCATGTGGTGGGTTGCTCTGGGCAGCCAAGTTTGTGTAACGGGCGGAGGAGGAGTCGACTGCATGCCGCAATACTGATGTTGTGCCCACAGAGGAGGAGTTGGAGTTGGTAACTGTATAGAGAATTGTCTGCCACGGGACATAGCTAGCTCAGGCTCAGATTTGACTGAGAGCCACCACTCTGATGCAAAGGCATCCATATCTCCAGATCGCTCCTAGGGCCACATAGAGGCCTCGACTACCTTGGACTCCATAGAGGCTCAACTGAACAATTGGGACTTCTTACTAAGGAGATCCCCTTGACATGTTGGTGGGTCCAGCACCATCAACAAATCCTCAAATGATAATGATTTCCCTAAACCCTATATTCATTGTCCCTACACCTTTGTTTTCAGCTAATACACCATTTCCATCCATCACAAAGCCTTATCCCCTGATTTTCTATCATTTTCCTCTAAACCCTAATCTACCCTATCCCTTTCTAGGATAGGCCTACGTTTTGGCCTTTTCCACCCCCTCCCCTCACTCATTTCCGAAAATTCCTTTTACCCTACTCATTGGCATCATCCCCTACCCTCCTAAATTTACTTACAAATTTATGCAACTCCTAAGTCCATGATACCACCTCATTTCCTCATAGCAACAAATTTCATTGTTTTTGCTTGCCTTTCACCCAGGGTTTGAAGTATGGAGCCTGAATCATCACCATCAGAGAAGAGGAAGTACAAAAAGGGGGGAAAGATACTAAGGCTTGATCCCTCTAATTGCAATGAATTCATCTCCTCCCCATTTGTCATGAAATGCTTTGAAGATGTCAATTGCTTAGGGTTTTGTCAAAGAGTGCAGGAAGTAGGTTACCATGAGCATCTCATAGGTAAATTTTCCCTCACCTTGAAGGAAGACAAGATCACCATTGCAGGGACTAATTTCATGTTTTCAGTGGATTTCATCTCGCAAGCTACATGCATACCAAACCATGGTGAAAACTAGTTCAACAACATCAACCTAGACCTAGAAAAGTACAAACCCTACTTGAAATCACAATACAAAGGAGCTCACTCACATGTTTTCCCATTTAGATACTTGTTGGAGAGATATGCACCATTGATGAAGGCTGTCATGAAGTCCTTCACATGTGAGGGAAGATTTTCTAGGCCATATCAATACCACATAAGACTGCTCATGCACTTTATAGCTGCCAAGTGTCTAAATTTGTCCAACTACTTGTATAGGAGCCTAACCAAAATGTCTGAAAGGGTGCAATTGAAAGGAAAATTTCATTATCCCAACCTCTTTCATGATATCTTGATAAAGGTATAGTACTCCATCAGTTGAAAGAGAATGACATGACATGCCAAGTTCCAATGTGTGACAAGTGCTAATGTTTGACAATGCAATATTATGCCAAGGTGTTCTAGGGCATGATAGGGACTACAAGGCATGCCAACACATGATAGGGGAGTTCTATGCTATGTTAGGGCATGCCAACATGTGCTTGGGCATCCTACTCATGGCAAGATGTTCTAGGTACAAATATGTTCCAGGTATAGAGATGTTCCAAGACATGTGAGGTGCCAAGAAATGTTAGCGTACTGTTTCAAAGCATGTTAAGGTGTGCCATGAGTGTTGAGGAGTGCTAGGTCTCTCTCATTAATAGAATTGACAGAGCTTGATTATGTATTAAATAATATAGTTCCTACACACACTAGTGGAACTTTATTTAAATGAAATTTGCTAGATAATAAACCTAATAGAGATGAATCATGTGTTGACTCATATGAAAACTATATTCCTATGACTTGAGGAAAATGATACACACTAATTACTTCTTAAAAAATTGACTAACTATTATAACCACTGTGACCTTTGACACATAATGAAAAAAACTCCACAACAATGGTCTTAAATCGTTATCTTTTGACAAGAAATATAGTAACATGTACATATCGTCATCAAAAACTCATTGGAATGATCAATGATGACGAACATTTTTTCACTGTCACCAAAAGTAACCAAAAAGAGAATTGGTGAGGGTCAATAAAAGATGACCACTAGAAGTGTCACCAAAAAGAGAATTAGTGATAGGCCTTTAACGACCCTCACCAAAAGTGTCACCAAAGAGAGAATTAGTGATGGGCCTTTAATGACCCTCACCAAAAGTGTCATTAAAAATAGCTTTGGTGATAAAACCTAAAGGACCATCACTATATACACTTAAAACAACAATTATTTAAAGACCATCACCATATGTGACATTGGTGACAGACCTTAAAGGTTTGTCACAGGGAAGAAGTGTCATCAAAAAATCATTGGAATGATCAATGATGACAAACATTTATTGACCGTCACCAAAAGTAACCAAAAATATCATTGGTGACGTCCAATAAAAGATCGTCACTAAAGTGTCACCAAAGAGAGAATTAGTGATGGGACTTTAAATACCCTCACCAAAAGTGTCACCAGAGAGAGAATTAGTGACGGGCTTTTGACGACCCTCACCAAAAGTGTCATTGAAAATGGCTTTGGTGACAAACCTTAAATCACCATCACTATATGTCAGGCGGAAAGAGTCGATAGTGCAGACACAACCAACCTCCCTAGGAGCCTAAGACTCTCTAGTGACAAACAAGACAAACAAGAGCAATCCTTCTCTAAACATGCATTTACTATATAAGAAATCAAGTGTTTAGATCTTACCTGTAATCCAACGCTGTTGTAGCAGTCCAGCTCCGCTGATCCGGATGAGCTCCTCTTTCACTTTGAAACCTGCATCCACTAACAATCAAACAATTAAATAGCACTTGATAATCTCATAGAATAAAACATATTTAACACATAGACCAAGGAGTACATGAAACAACTCATAAATAACAAGTTATTGAGAAGAATGGACTCATTTGCATTAATAGGAAACAAAAGGAACAATTACAACCTGAGCCTTGGTGTTGTGCAAGTCCCTCCCAGGGTCCATCAAGAGTTCTCCTTTACTTTGACAAAGCTCACCCACTTCCAAATAGAACAAGCAAAGATGGCAATCTCTCCTCACAAGCTTCTAAATGGGAGTCCTAATTCCAGCAGCATCTACCCTTAGAAATGTTTAGCTTCCAACCTCCCCTCCTTCTGGCCCAATGCCTGTATTTATAGTGGTCTAGAGGAAGTTATTCAGGTCCACCATCAATGGGATAATCCCCTTTTTGGATGGGATAGCTCCCTTATTGATGGGATAAGTTCCTCTTTGGTAGGGGTACATGAACCATCTGGAGGCGCTCAATACACGTCGAACAACCTTCTAGAATGCTCTAGAAATGACCACAAGTAACTTTTTAAAGATGAAACTTGCGCATTTTGACCTTTACAGGGGGACGCACCTACCCCTTTACATACAGAGCGTACAAGTACGCGGCTTTTGTGAACATTAGGTGCGTACCCGCAGGTAAGGTTGAGAGAACCTGCGTACCCAGAGATAAATACATTTATAAAGACTTTCTCTCTTTTTGGAGTTTGACATGGAGAGCAGAGGCATAAGACTTGCCTAAGAGGATAGCATGACTGTTGATAGAGCCATACTAACTGTAAATAGCCATGGTGACATTTTTTAGTGTAACAGATTGCCCCCTAAAGTGCGAAGCCTGTAGTAGATTAGGGTTTTGTATTATCTAGGAAGGGTGAAGCGCTTTATCATTTCGAGGATTATCTCGTGGAGAGCCTGGTCAGAACCTGCAATTTTCAACACAAAATACATGTATAAGATTATATCATCACTGAGGTAGGCATTCCCATACTCAGATCAAAACTTTAACTAACAGACTAACTACTCTGATACAGGAATGATCTTGCAGTACATCATAATCATAGACTTTTGTAGACACAGTATGGGTGCAGCCATCTGTTTATGATTAGTCTACTTAGATAATGAATACAAAACTCCTCGCAGCCTGGATGGTGGAAACTAGATCCAGGGTCTTCATTTTTACTTCCCGAATTGGTACGATTCTAGCCATGCGAATAAATGAGTTGATGTCGAACATGGTAGAAACCACCTGATTACCAGTCGATGATGTAAACTGTTAACAAGTGTGAGAGAGACCACCAGTAATGTCAATGGTTCTCAAAGTACCCAGTACAATCCATGAGATGTGAATGAATGAGTTGATGTCGAACATTTCACGGAATCCTTCGATCGAAAGTCAATGATGTAAACTGATGTCAAAGGCGAGAAACCTGCCATTGATGCATGCAGACTTCAAGGTACTAACGATTTCTAAGTCATCTCTCTAGATAATGTGCTGATGTCGATAGAAAGCGACCCATTTCAGGCAAGCCCACAACACGAAATCATTGATCAAGTTGAAGAAATGTTGCTGTAAGGACTGACTCAGGGATGGTCAAATGGATGACAAGTATTCTGCAGATGAAAGTTTTGTTTGCAGACCTCTTGAACACATAACGACACAACAAATGGCTTGGTGATAAATGACTCAAAGTTAATCCCCGGAACCCGACTGAAGACTTTCAATGTGGTTTGATCAACTGTGAGGTAAAGGATTTCCCAACCCAGGTGAATGAAAAGTGTCGTGTCCAAGAGTGGTAATAAAGTTTCTTCTGAGACAAAAGATAACAAATAGGCTCATTCTTCTCTCTTTTCCCCCACCATTTCTGGCAAGTACCTCTTTATTTTTAACAAGCTTGAGGAGGATAACATATGCTTGATTATAAGCTCATCCTTCGGATGAGTCCAAACTAGTTTTGATTCGAACCCTAGGAAGGAGTGGTTCGTTCCTGTTTGTAATTGAACAGGTCCTTTACTGTGAAATTTTAACGAGTCCAGTATAGGAGAAACTCGGCGTTTTTCAATTTTAGAGAGTCTGAAAAACTTAAGAAGACTCCAAGTTGAACTTTTTCGTAAATTTGTGTCCCTCAAGCCCGAAAAAGTATAAAATAATACCTGGGGGAACCGCTTGATCTTGCGACCAAGGAGTACTTTCGTAATTAGTGCCACTGACCTGAAAAGTAAAAAGCGATCAAGGTCACGTCGTTTTATTTCCAGTATCGAGTTTGAAACGACAAAAACCCGGCAACCTTTTCCCAATTTTACGGTCAGAAAAGAGCTATAAGGGGACCGTCTTTTAATTCCATTTTAACGAGTGTAAAAGAAATGCTTGGCAATCTTTTCATATTTTAGGAGTCAGAAAAGGGCTTAAAAGATGACTCTGATATTTTGGTTCGTGAAAAATGACAATTTTCCCTCTAAATCCCTTTGTCCTGCACAAAAACGACACATTACTCATACCTGTTTAAGATAGGCAAAAATACACTGAAAAATATCCTTCCATGGTGAAAAATAAACAAACCTAGCATTCATTCATCCAAAAAACCTATAAAAAGACTTTTTACCATGTCATTTTTACCATTTTACTGTTGAGGTTGAGAAAAGGGCTTTTGGCAAGAAACTTCCCGTGGTCATTGCGGAGAATCCGACTGTCAGAATCGAACGCCGTCTCTTCCAGGTATTTCACAACATCCTCCTCTTCAATTTCATCCGATTAAAATTTTGTTTTAGGTTTTAGTTTTGGTTTTTGGGGGGTTTTAGGTTTTAAAAACCGCTCTGTGGGGTACGCAGGTGCCCTAAGGGTGGCCTGCGTCCCCCGACCTTTTCCTACACAGGAAAAAGGTCGGGGTACGCAGCCCACCTTTAGGCCAGCTGCGTACCGGCGCTCTGTGTCCTAAACGTGGGGTGCGTCCCCCGCGAAGGGCGGAATTTGAAACCCCAAACCCCAAAAATAACCATTTAAATTTTCCCAAATTAATTCTAATCTTTATTTCTTGGTGTGTAGGGCACTCACCATGTTGGATTGGAGAGAAAGAGAGCACGAGGACGTTGATTTAGCCGCAATTGGTCACCAACCTTCCATTGATGCCCTAAAAGCATGCGGACTATATAAATACTGGGCCATACCTGGCATGAGGGCTCAGGTGAGATTCTTGGAGTGGCTGGTTGAGAGATGGAACATTCATGAGCAATGCTTTTACATCGGAGGGCACCAGCTCGAGATAGAGCCCTCTGACATATACTTTCTCACTGGCTTGCCAAATAGGGGGGAGCAACTCAATCTAGCTGGGACTAGGCCGGGTGGCCAATCCCTTGCTAGTCTCCGGGCAGATTGGTGCATACCCAATCAAAACCATGCGAAAGGCATAGAAATCAAATACATCTCTCGGCGTGAACTCATGGTTATAGCTTTCACGGTTACCAGAATTTGTGGCGCAGCCGCTTTACATATTTCCACCGGGTCCCAAATGTGGATGGCGATTGACTGTTTTCGAGGCACCATCTTCAACTGGTGCGATGCTGTGTCGGCCAACATGAAGGGCCAACTGACTAGGGCAAAGAACGGACAACTGAAGACCTTTGGATATGGGCCTCTAGTTGTGAGCTTTGCCTTAGAGAGAGTTCCGATGCTGATCCCTCAGCATCTCACTGTTGATATCTTGGGTCCTCGGGAGCCAAAGCTGATACGATGGGTTACGGTGATGGCCCGGCATCCTGACGAGGGCGCGACAGTTGTTCGATTCCCTGCTGGTTATTTTCACTGGTTAGAGGACCAGGTTTTTGCGATCCAGGACTTTCCGTATGCCGGAGTAGATTTTCGAGGTGATCCGGACATGGTTCTTCCACAGGGAGAACAATGGGACGACAGAGGTACTTTATTTTTCACAAGTTTTAAATTTATCTATTTTTTTTTGTTTTTTATATATATCGTCTCAAAACTGACAGTAAAAATTTTCAAAATGCAGATGTTGGTCCACAGCGTCCAGCCAACCTCCGGCCTTTTGAGAGGAGAGTACCAGCTGTACCAGCACCAGCCCCACAGGATGCGGCCGCAGAGACCTTAGCCGAGCTGGAACAGGATCTAGAGCGTCTGACGGCGGATATACCAAAGACCACCATAGATGACATTCCCATTCGACTTCAGCGCTATGTGGTCGCAGTCCCAGGACCTTTTAGGAGGTTCTTGTGTAGGGTAGCACGGGCAGTGGTCTCGTATAGAGAGCACCACCAGTGATTGGCTAGTCGTTTTGTAGACACATATGACATTTTTGGTTTTTTGTACTTATCATTTTTGCCGATCATAAGGTGTTTTTCAACCTATGATCGAAGACGATGTATATTTTTTGACACACTCCTATCTATATATATATCATTATTACCGGCTTATCTTGTTTAACATATGTGATGAAATGTTTTTAAATTTACTTGCATGATTATCGTAAATGTTTGTCCAACATTCGAGAAGCAATTGCATCTGCTAATGTATTTAAAGACCTTGGAATATGCTGATATTCAATGTAATCAAATTCACGTTCCAAGAGACGCACTCTCAAAAACAACCTTAATAACACAGGATTTCTAATGGCATATACTCTATTAAGCTGTAATACAACGAGTTCAGAATCTAACCTCACTATCAAACGTCGAATTCCAAATGAAATAGATTCAGACAATAATTCAACCACTGCACTGTATTCTGCAATGTTGTTCGTCGTTTGACCGAGGCTTACCCCATGCATAGAAACTAACTCGTCAGAGGGCAAATAGATAACCCAAGCTGCGGAAGAGATATTCTGTGTACTACGACAAGCACCATCAGCAAATCCAATGTATGTTTGGAGGGGCGTCGACATCTGCAATATCAAGAGTAAAACCAAGATAAGCCAGAATAACGACGAAAAACACACTCTCTAAACTAGGCACACTATCTAAACTAACAAACATACTAGCTAGAAAGAAAACCTAACCTAACTAAAAATTCTCCATACCCACCATTTAAGCATAATACCTCTTTAGGTAAAGTCCATTTCTGGGTTTACCCAAAGAGTCCCCATCAAAATCTACCAGCTCATAGGCCCCTTTTGCTAGCTTTCGCTTTACAATGTAGGGTCCATGCCACATAGGAACGAATTTTCCAGCACCTAGCTTATCGTTAGCTTGATCATATAATAGCACTAGGTCTCCCTCCGAAAAACTTCGAGGGGTCACATTTCTATCATACTGAGCTTTCATTCGCTTTGCGTGAGTCTCGATTGCCAATGCAGCGTCACGTCGAGTCTCATCTAATTGAGCTAAGTATAATAAACGTTTCTCCTCTTCGGAAGTAGCTGGGAGTAATTCGACAGCCATTTGAAGTGATGGGATTTCGCATTCAATGGGTAACACAGCTTCCAAGCCATAAACTAGCTGGAAAGGAGTGAACCCTGTTGAAGTTTTCACTGAGGTTCGGTATGCCCATAGCGCTGAAAATAACATGTTGTGCCAATTCGACCGATGAATACCAATGGTTCGTCGGATCATGATAACCAGAACTTTGTTGATAGACTCAACCAAACCGTTGGCTTGCGGATAATAAGGAGTAGAGCTATCGTGGCGCAAACCAAGCTGGCTTGTAAGCTCAGTCATCATGATGTTTCGAAAATGGCTCCCATGGTCAGTGATGATTGCTTGTGGGACACCAAACCTAGTTATAATATGATTGAATACGAAAACTGCAGCTGTTTTGCCGCTTGCGTCGAATGTAGGCATCGCCTCGGCCCATTTAGTAAAATAATCAACCGCGAGGATGATATACGCATGCCCCCCGGCCGAGTGAGGGTTACAAGTAATAAAATCGATACCCCATTTGGCGAATGGACCAACGGCAATTATAGGATGGAGAGGAGCAGGTGGTGCGCACATCTTGCGATCAAACACTTGACAGTTGTGGCACTTCCGGACCGCAATGATACAATCTTTAAACATGGACGGCCAGAAATAGCCAGCGCGCAACACCTTCTGAGCTGTGGCATACCCAGACATATGACCGCCACATGCTCCAGAGTGACAATCATTCAAAACCCTCTCAGCCTCTTCGTGAGTTAAACAACGTCGAAAAACTAAGTCTGCCCCCCGGCGATAAAGTGTATCTCCAATAATCTTGTATTGCTGGGATTGAAACCGAATTTTTCGACGTTCCGACTTTGAAGCTTCAGGCCGAAGGTTTGGGTTTGGAGATAGATGATTATATCCCCGTACCACGGATCTAAAGTACTGATAAGAAACAAAGATTCGTCCGCAATGGACTCCTCTGCCACAGTTTCTGTGTCAGCACGTGGGAAATCACACATCAATTCCGCAAAAACTAAGGATTTCTTAGACTTGGACTTCTCAAACTCCAAGTCGAACTCTTGCAGGATAACGATCCATTTAGAGTACTTGCCCCCTAGCAGTTGTTTTGTCAAAATATAAATCATAGGGTTGCAATCCGAAATAACTGTAGTTTTACGGAGAAGAATGTAGTGACGAAAACGCTGGACAGCTTGAACGGCTGCCAGGGCCAATTTCTCCACATGCGAATATTTTAGCTCAGTGGGATTTAATGTCCTACTAAGATAATATATCACATGTTCCGCTCCGAATTCATCTTCTTGAACTAACACCATTCCAATGGTGGAATGCGAAGCTGCGAGGTATAAGAAGTAGTCCTGGTTGTAGTTGGGAGGATGCAACAACGGTGCATGGGTCAACGCGTGTTTAAGTGCATCAAAAGATTGTTGGGCAATCTCGTCCCAAAAGAATTGAGCGTTCTGTTTCAACAACCGTGTAAAACCTTTAGTGACCTCGGCGTAGTTTGGAATGAATCGGCGTAAAAAGTTCGCTTTCCCTTGCAAACTTTGGAGTTGGCGCAAACTCGAAGGAGGAGGCAATTTGATGATAGCTTCGACCTTCGAGGGATCGACGCGAATGCCGGCTTTTGAAACAACAAATCCCAGCAATCGACCCGTCTCTATACAGAAAACACACTTGTGGGGATTCAACCGAATTCGATAATGCCTACACCTCATAAAGATTGCTCGTAAGTGGACAAGGTGATCAGCTCGATGTAAAGAATGAGCAGGCAAATCATCGAGGTACGGTTGCACAATGTGCTTGATGTCATGAAATGCGTAAGACATCGCCCGTTGAAAAGTGGCCCCGGCATTCTTAAGTCCAAAAGGTAATTTGCAATAAGCAAATGTCCCCCATGGACAAATGAATGTCGTTTTTGGTTGGTCGGCAGGTAGAATATTGATTTGATTATAGCCCGAAAAACCATCCATGAAGGAAAACATTTCACTTCCGGCACAATCATCAATAATTTGATCGATATAAGGCGTAGGATAGTTGTCTTTTGGACAAGCTCGATTTATATCCCTATAGTCGATACAGATTCTTATTGTTCCTTGTTTCTTGTTGACCGGAACAATATTCGATACCCAATCCGTTAACGGGATTGGATAAATGAAACCTGCTTTCAACAGCTTCTCGACTTCTGCTTTAATCGCAGCCGCTTTCCGAGGGTGAATCTGACGCAACCGTTGCCGGACGGGTTTAGCATCCGGGTAGGTCTTTATTTCATGAACAACAATGGCAGGATCGATTCCCGGCATTTCCTCGTAAGACCAGGCAAACACATCGCGGAATTCTTGGAATAGGGCCTTGTAAGTTTGGATTTCATCTTCTGTACATGAGGCACCTATATGAATGTTTTCCTCAATTCCGGGCTTCACTGAAATATCAATGGGAATAGTGCGAGAAATATTCCCTAAATTCAACTCTGAATCAGAATGTTTCGTTGGATTCTGAGCGTCTTTGACATATTCAGCGGTAAAGATAGATGAAAAATCATTTTCAAAAGCATCATCCTTAGGTAAAAACGAAGATCTGTGATGGAGATCTTCCCATGGTAGATCGTCTACACTTAGGATTTCGCGAAGTTGTTCGTCAGATGACACGACTTCGGGAAACGCTATCCGTTCTAAGGTTGATGTGAAAAGTGATTCTTCACTGACCACATTCATTTGGTCGATTTGGGTTGAACGCGAGTCGGTAAAAGACATGACGGCTTCATAAGCAATTTCATATGGACTCAAAGGCATAGCATCACCGAATGAGTCTATCTCAGATTCAGATGGGACGATCCAAGGATCATCATAAATAATGTTGTCTGATGTAATCATATGAATTGATGCAAATGAAGGGTCTGCGTTGATTGGAGGGAAAGGAAAAGTCCCCAGTAAACCAGAATCTTTAACTAAACCTACGCCAACGTCCCTATAAGGGATTGTCGTCTTACCGACATGCTGGATACTCTCTGAAGAGGCTGGGTCGGATGAAAAGTATGTCAGCTGATCAATCGTCACGATCTTACCGTTATATGGAAACTTTATTACTCTGAAGACCGATGAAACGACCGCTGTCATAGCATATGACCAACTTCGACCCAAAAGAAGGTTGTAGTCTAGAGGGGCATCAACCACTTCCACATCCAGACTAACGGTTTTACCTTCTACCCCTATAGGCAATTCCTGTAGAATACCAAACGGACGGAACCCACGGCCATCAAAGGCCTTAAGGATGGTCGGGGATTGGTTCAACGAAGGAGAACCAAGCGATCTCCAACATTGAATCGACATAATACACGTAGAAGCTCCCTCATCAATCACAGTCCGATGAATAGGCCTGTTTTTTACTATCACTGGAATTTGGAAAGCCATTTGATGGGGTAGACGCGGTGTACTATTTTCTAGATCGAAGATTATCAAATTCGGGTCCTGAACATCAACAGCTCCGATAGCCGACAAAAGTAATTTTCGTTGTGCTGGGCATGATTGCAGCACTTCTAAAGCCGACATTGCTGAGGGTGAAACAGCTAAGTCCTCAACAATGTTGTAATTCTGGGCCGCTCTCGCATGTGGATTGAAAGCAGACCTTCGAAGTACACCCTTGGCGGGCGGTTTGATTACTAAGTCCGGGTTAGGTTTTTCGATCTGTAGTGGATCGGAACCAGGAGCTGAGGTTGATGGATTAGAATGAGAAGATTCTGCTTCTTTACCATCAACAGGATTCTTACTACCATAATCTTGCGATCGAGTCGCAATCCTCACATGAGACATCATCAAAATGGGTTCTTCACTGGCAGTCGAGGAAGAACCTATCATCTTACTTTCCTGCTTTGGAAATGGATCTTTTAACACAGCAGGAGTGGGAGAACCTTTGACTATTTTCACAACCTCGGCCCGATGAGGGCAATCTCTCGTAAAATGATCCTCTTCACAAATAAGACAAGGATATCGAGGTTTGCGCTTTTCGTCATTGGTTTCCGACTTTTCCGTTTTCTCCTTCGGAGCCTTGTCTGCTTTAGCCTTCTTCTTTCCTTTCTTCTTTCCACCGTTTTTTGATTTGGCCGTAGATGACTCTACAGCGTGAATATCGGCGGAAAGTTCAGGAGAAGACTCTCCTGTCGGGGAATCAGGCAAAGTGATTATAGGAGTAGTTGAAGCCTTGGAAGACTTCTTCTTACTCTTTGTATTCACGATACCAATCATACCATCAGCGGCATGAGATCCCGAAGGAGCAGCAGCGATTTGATTCGATTTTGGAAGATCTGGAATCTTCTCGTGTAACGTACCCGACTGAGTATAAACTAAGTCAAGGTACTGCGCCTGAGCAATGACTTGCTCCTCAGTAACTACTCTGGCCTTAGCTACATCTTCAGTAATCTTCGGTAATAATGATTTAACAAACCATTCAGCTAAGATTTGGTCTGGGATAAAAACTTTCACTAACCTTCTTCGACGTCTCCACTCATGAATGTGATCAGAAATATACGTGGACGTTGATTGTTTTAGTGAAGTTAATAATTCCGTGTCGTTATCGTATCTGACCGGCAACTGAAAGTGAGTTAAGAACGAGGTAGCTAACTGGCTGAAATTGTAAAAAGAGGCCCGTGGTAACTCAATGTACCACTTGGCCGCGAGACCAATGAGTGTACGCTGGAAAAGACGTAAGCGGATCGAATCATCCGAGATAGAATTTGAAGCACACCAGAGGTGGTAAGTCATCACATGATTGGACGGATCCTCTCCAGACTTACCTTCGAACTTGGGTATATCACTGGGCAACTTATTTGGCATTGGCGGCCAGAACGGAAGATATTGAATTGGATCGTTCGTTAGGCGCGTCAAGTCTGGTAAATCCAAAGTTGCGATAAACGGTAACTGCCGGTTAGGATCTCTAAAACTCTGGGTCACAAGACCAGTCCCAGGAGGAGGATATCCAGGATAACTAGGAACAGGAGTCGCATTAGGGATATTATATCCTCCTGGAAAACCAGGATTAACCGGACCGTACTGGGGTTGTTGAGGTTGTTGATAAGTGTACCCAGGATACGGTTGATACTGGTAAACCGGCTGTTGGACAGCTTGCCCATGTTGGTACTGTCCCTGGTACGGTTGTTGAACAAATTGAGGTTGAGTAGTGACAACCGTACTTATACCAGGCTGACCTGTAGGCATCTGGACCGTGGTTTGAATCGTAGATCCAAACAACGGTAAAGATGTCTGAGGAGTGGTTACAGAGACAGTAGAAACTGGAGCTGTCGATACTCCAGAAGTAAGTGCGGCAGATGTAGCGGTAGTTGCAGCAGCCATTTGAGATGGAGTACTAGGTGCAATTGGCGGCTGAGTAACTACCGAAGTTACAGAAGTTTGAACATTTGACTGGACAGGTTGCAGTTGCTGGGGTGGACCAGAAACTACGGGTTGTCCAGCTTGAGGTACCAACTGTATACTTGGCTGCAACACCTGTTGACCCTGTGATGGATCCCACACTAACATTCCGGGGTATTGACCCGTAACAGGTTGAGGATACTGAGATCCATAACTGGATTGAGGATAGGATTGATAATTGAAAGGTGCAGTTCCCATACCTTGAACATATGACTGACCTTGAGGTGGTTGATAACCTTGACTCGAGTATTGACCTTGAGGTTGATAACCTTGAGGTAAATACGGATACTGGGGTTGACCTTGACCTTGAGGTTGATACCCTTGAGGTTGATACCCTTGGGGTTGATACCCTTGGGGTTGATACCCTTGAGGTAAATATGATACTGAGGTTGACCCTGGGGTACATATTGAGGCTGGGGTTGACCTTGAGGCATGTATTGCACCATAGGTACATACTGACCTTGAGGTTGCCCCCCAGACACAATTTGTGTACCTTGAGGTTGCCCCCCAGGCGTTAACTGAGGCTGCCCCCCAGGCGGTAATTGGCCACCTTGAGGTTGGGAAACAGGAACTGAACCTGACATCATGTAAATGTCTCCTACACCCAATGGTATATTACCATTGTTTCCAGCTAATAACCCATGATCAACGGTTGAGGAGATGCCCCCGCAAAGGTACCAGAAAGTGATTGATACCCGGTGGGAACAGAAGGACCGCCGTGTAAGAAAGATTCAGGAGTTTGAGTAAACACGGACGACTGACCAGACATATTTACAGGAGTATAAATACCTCTAGGTGGAAAGGGAGTACGAGGTGTAGAAAAACCTACCCCTGAGTTGTCTAAATAATTGGTTAACGAAAGGTACCAAGTAGTACTTCTAGGAGGACTGTAAAAGATAGATTCACGCTCCCTGAGCTCAATAGTAAATTGATCCTCAAGGTTAGAGACGCCTATTTCTTCCTCTGGAGCAAGTTCTTCAATAGCAATCAGACCAGTAGAAAGATTTTTGGTGATAACTCGTTCTACTCTTGGTGAATCTGGAACACTAGAAGTCGGAGTAACAGGTTCAGATATTTCAGGTTCTTCGCCTGTATCACTAGCAGACGAAAAACTACCAACAAGCTCAGAAACTGTAACAGCTTCGGGATTATAACCTGTCTCTAGACCTTGGTAATCTGAATGGACTACCAAGGAAGATTCTCCTTCTTCAGGTGAACCTACTCTACTGCCACTAGGAGGAGTTACAAGGACCTTCAAACCTTCTAGATTACTGGGGTCGTCTCTAGGAGGTTCACCCATAAGTCTAGGGGATCTTCTCAACAATTCGGCCACAAAAAAAACTTCAGGAGACTGGCCCCGAAGTCTACGGGACTGTCTCCGTAATTCCGCCACAGCTAAAAACTTTTAACTACTACACACGAAAACAAAGTAACATCTCAAATCAAACCACCTAAAGTCTCTAAAGAACCAAACAAATTTGAATCACACGCCTAAAGAATCTAGGGCGTCAAACCAAGCACAAACAGTAGCCTTCCAGACCGAAAACGCTAGTTGGAGATGAAACCCAACATCGCCGGATTCAGTACAGAAGTGGCGGGTGGAACAGTTTCCCCGGCAACCTGCTTAATGAATAGACCGGCACAAGTTCCTCCACTTTAACCGTCTCGAGTGAAGTGAACCCCCCGGAAAATCCAAGTGAGTCTAGCCGACGTCTGCTCCAGGTACAGTGGGATCTTCCCTCCACCGTCACCTCGGTAGAATCCTAAAGATAATGGTCACTAAGGTTACCAACCGCAACAAATGCACCTGGGGGAACAGTCTACACTCCGACAGCACGCAAGGGCAGAGTATCAAGCTCAATCCCCTTGCCGCTTCCTTGACAATAATCCAAGGTTTACCGACAAGTGACCCCTGGCTCCTCGACAATGGTTAATCCGAGGTTTACCGTTTGTAATACGTGCGTGTCTGGCGTCGTTCCCAACGAGGGAGGATTGATCCCCTCACTGGTTCGAACACGAGCTCGTGCTTCTCCTTTAAGAGGAGCTTTCCCAGAGTACAAATGAGACAATTGGATTTATTCTATCACAAGATAAGCTACCTGTTTGGTTTTGTTGTCTTGGAGAGTTAATTACTTTCCTACTCCAAGACACTAGCCTGATCTAAATTGGTGTTTCAGAGCCCTAGTAAATAAAAGTTACTACGTTGATTTTACTTTAAGCGTTAATTTTATGGTTTTTCTTAAAAACAAAAGGTAGCGGAAGTGAAACCAATGGTGTGTAGACTCCACTCAAACCACTACAAAAATGCACCTAGGATGATTTACACTACTTTTCTCTTTCAATGAAATTCCTAACTAAGAGAGTTGAGAAATGCAAATTTTATAGAAAACAACTTTCTTAGTAAAGACAATCAAAGAAACAATTCTCTTTATCTTTCCAAGCATACAAACATGACCACTCCTTACGTGCACGAAAAACTCTTTTTCTTTCAAAACTCTTCAAAGCTACTTGAAACAAAACTTTTCAAAGGAGATGTTTTTGTATTCTCTCTTATTTAATAAAGCATATAAATCTATTTTAACAAAAATAAATCTCAAAAGCTATAAAATCTATGAAAACTTGACTCACAAGCAAATCAAAAAGAAATTTACTCTAAGCAAACCTAACGAGGCAAAAGCCTACAAGGATGATTCTAGGTTGTTTTACTTGACCACAATCAAGTCGAGGACCAGCTAATGCAGAATCAAAAGGCCAGTCAAAACAAAACTCAAATCTTTTTGTTCTTTTTGTAAAATGGAATTCAATACTCAATCAACAAGTATTTCGAAATTTGCCAAAGAGACAACTCAAAGGTAAATTGCTCTCACAGGTAGACTTTATGACAGGTCTGACTTCTAAGAAGGCTGACAAAACCAGAGAGATCTAAGGCTTGACAACTTCTACCGCCAAAGTCACTACAAGACCTACTCAAAAATCAAACCCTAGGGCTTAAACTTCTATGAAATCCACTAAAACACTCAATGCTATCGAAACAAGTTCAGGTGAAGATCTTTGACAAGAGACTAATGGATCTGGGCAGTAAAAACTAAGAAAAAGCAAAATCTAAGAGAAAAAATGCAAAAAATGGAATTTTCTTAAATTTTAGCAGGGGACGCAGGCAACCCGTTAAGACAGGTGCGGGCCCGCTCTGTGCACACAGCGACAGTGCGTACAGGTACGCACTGTGCAATACTCAGAGGGTGCGTCCTACTGGAAAATTCAAGAAAAACTAAATCTAATTTAATCCTAAGCTAATCCACCCAAATACAAGTTCACACAGCCAAAAACCAGAAAAATAAACCAATTTTCTCAGAGCAAAGTTCATTCAAAGGAAAAGACTTTCACATCAATGGAGTCCCCAGCGGAGTCGCCATTTTGTCAGGCGGAAAGAGTCGATAGTGCGGACACAACCAACCTCCCTAGGAGCCTAAGACTCTCTAGTGACAAACAAGACAAACAAGAGCAATCCTTCTCTAAACATGCATTTACTATATAAGAAATCAAGTGTTTAGATCTTACCTGTAATCCAACGCTGTTGTAGCAGTCCAGCTCCGCTGATCCGGATGAGCTCCTCCTTCACTTTGAAACCTGCATCCAATAACAATCAAACATTTAAATAGCACTTGATAATCTCATAGAATAAAACATATTTAACACATAGGCCAAGGAGTACATGAAACAACTCATAAATAACAAGTTATTGAGAAGAATGGACTCATTTGCATTAATAGGAAACAAAAGGAACAATTACAACCTGAGCCTTGGTGTTGTGCAAGTCCCTCCCAGGGTCCATCAAGAGTTCTCCTTTACTTTGACAAAGCTCACCCACTTCCAAATAGAACAAGCAAAGATGGCAATCTCTCCTCACAAGCTTCTAAATGGGAGTCCTAATTCCAGCAGCATCTACCCTTAGAAATGTTTAGCTTCCAACCTCCCCTCCTTCTGGCCCAATGCCTGTATTTATAGTGGTCTAAAGGAAGTTATTCAGGTCCACCATCAATGGGATAATCCCCTCTTTGGATGGGATAGCTCCCTTATTGATGGGATAAGTTCCTCTTTGGTAGGGGTACATGAACCATCTGGAGGCGCTCAATACACGTCGAACAACCTTCTAGAATGCTCTAGAAATGACCACAAGTAACTTTTTAAAGATGAAACTTGTGCATTTTGACCTTTACAGGGGGACGCACCTGCCCCTTTACATACAGAGCGTACAAGTACGCGGCTTTTGTGAAAATTAGGTGCGTACCCGCAGGTAAGGTTGAGAGAACCTGCGTACCCAGAGATAAATACATTTATAAAGAATTTCTCTCTTTTTGGAGTTTGACATGGAGAGCAGAGGCATAAGACTTGCCTAAGAGGATAGCATGACTGTTGATAGAGCCATACTAACTGTAAATAGCCATGGTGACATTTTTTAGTGTAACACTATATACACTTACAACAATGCTTTTTTAAAAACCGTCACCATATGCGACATTGGTGACTGGCCTTAAAGGTTCATCATAGGCATGACCCTCACCAATGACCTTTTTTCTTGTAGTGAGTATTCATCTTTGATATTTTTTTCCTCACTAGAATTCTGGAATGGGAAACAAAGGTTAATAGAGCATTGGCTCTAAAAGAGGCATACCTTTAGATCTTCTGTAGTACAGAGGACCTCTATAAATATGAAGTCTATATCTCCCATTCATAGAAAGTCTACAACAAGTTTCCAAACACTTTAGAAAATGCTACTTTCATGCCTTGTCCTTCTAGAAGTTAAATTTCTCAGTGCTAGTATTGAATGTATTTGATCTTCAATTTTTCTTTCCAGGATCCAACAAGTCTGTTTTTCCATTCTTCCCTAGAAATGAGAGTAGCATCATCCTCTGAGGCTCTCCAGACACTCCCTACAAAGGCACTATTTCAAAACCTTTTCAGTCCAGTGCCCCTATCATTATTTGAGATCTTTCGAAGTTCTCTATATAGGTCGTTGAGTGCCATCCATAATTGACTCAATACTCTCTCCTAGGGGTTCATTATAAAACCTCTAGGCATGCATTTATGCCTTCTATTCTCCATGATATTTGTTGCTCATCCAAATTTACTCAAGCATGAAACATTAGATGTCGCAAGCATGAGAAAGTGGATAGAGGAAGAAGATAAAACCTCAAATAACGACTTCTAAAACACTACTGGACAGAAGACAAAGATAAACCCTCAGATAATGTGCTTTTTTTAAAAACAACTAGATAAGGGAAGAAGATAAAACCTCAGATAATGGGCTCCTCAAAAATTTATGCTCGGGAGTTTTGGGTTTGGAACTTCTATCCATTGATAATCTACTACCGACATGTGGAGGTGTGGTATTATCTGAGTTTGAATCCACAACTTAAAGAAAGGAACATGCACTTGGACTTGTTGATTTTGTTCTTTGTCACAATGGTGGTAGATTCTACACAGAACAAAGTAGAACCGGAGCTCCCCAAGTCCTTGTTCCACACAAGAAAACAACTCGAATATAAAGTGCATTGTCCATTTATTTATGATTAAACACTAAAATCTACCTTTTGTTGAGGAAATTTTTTTAGCCAGCTCAACTGTGAATCTATATTTATTTTGTTATCATGTTGACCAATAAAAATGCATCATCTATATTACAAGAATCCGGATGTTTAATTATGCATATTAGCATGGCTAATAAATAATTTTTTTATTCAAAACGCTTTATGTTATTTCCATTGTGTCCATATATTTATAATATTTACAAATCAATGTATATTCATTTTAATTTCAGCGTCACGTCTTTCATCTATACATGGATTTTTTTAATTTTTTCTATATATATCTTAATCACTTCAACTTTTTAATTTATAAAAGGATAACACAGGAACACTTGATGTTTTATTTATAACTTCCCTTCACTTCTATCTACAATTTGTTTAATATCTACATGGGTTTTTATTATAAGATTATGTTACTTAGCTCCCATATGTAATGGTTCTTAGTTATGTTATATTAATCTTTGGCAGGTCCTTGTAAACTAATGTCACTTGGAATGCATCCTTCCTATGCAACCCATCTCTTAATGCATAGATTACCTATGTTAGCATATACATATCATTATTTCATGGGAACATTGCTACCCCAAAGGTTATCTTATTGTAGTGTTTTTATGTCTCAATTCCATCTGTGTTTCACATTGCTACGACATGCCTCGGAAGTACCGTACCCACTCTCCTTCTACCAAGCTATCAACCTTCACGCGCATACCACATGGAGGTAGTCATGGAAAATTTTAGGGGCTAATATTCGCAGGTAGGCTAATTTTCCATGATTTTTCCAAAAAAAGATTCGCTAATTTCCATTTTTTATAAAAATGATTCACCCAAATTTTACAATATAAAATTATTTTACCTTAAAAATCACCAACATTATATAGAGAATATATATATAATCATTATAAATTTGAATAATTTTACAAATACATCAATAAACATGTTATAGTTTGCATATTAGGAACTAGTGAGATTCACCAATGTTTCTAAACTTCAAGATAATTTTCATCCTTAAAATTTTCCCTAGAGGTGGTTTCTTGTCAAGCCTTGGGTTTTCGGAATGGTCTGGATCGATTGAGGCGATCCAACAGTCGCTATTCGTTCCTCCAGCATTAAACCCTATCACCATTCCATCTTGTCATTTGTGCAACAAAATTCAAGTATGTTGTCCATTTTTCAGTAACAGGGTTCGACCCATGTTCATCAATGAGAAACCCGTCTGAACAAGTCATTCCTCATTCGTAACAAACTACATATGGAACTGCTTAGCGCTTTGTAATAAAAATCCTAGGAATGAGTTGTAAATTTGATGGGTCTTCTTCTCCACTTTAGTGGCCACCATACCATGCTGATTTACTCGTAGGTTCCAAATATTGATTGTTTAAAACACATTCTCATTGATTCTTGTGCTCCTAGTTAGGGTTTTGGGTAATTGTTGTTATCTTTTTTTCTTAAAATTTAGATCTCCAACAATGGATTAATCCCTTAATTATTTTGTTGCAGTGGGTAAATTTTTATTGCCGCTTTTTTGGTAGACGAGAATGCTTACTATGTTTTCTTGATCAAAAAGTCTTTGTTCAACACACCGCTATAATTCCCGACCCTTTGGATCTCTCCTTTTTCGTCCCATTTACAAATTTTGTGTGAACAATGGTCCTAGGGAGTATATTGAATTTGGGAGTTTTATCTGCAGACCGCAACCCGAACTAGTCTCAGCCCAGGTGTAACTTGCTCTGCTTCCAAGATTTTCCAATAAAGGTATGGCTATTCCCATCTTGCAATTTCTTGTTCTTTTCACTAAAATTTTGCACACATTTACTAGGGTTACAGTTTGCTTATTTCTCATTTTTTATGCTTTGACTGTAGGGAAAAGTTTACTCGGGACTTGGCTTTGGCTAATAAAATAGTACGCGCTCAACCCATGTACTCAACCTTATCCATGTGCCTTACTACATTAGGTATACCCCATATCTTCCTATTCTACCTCATTACTGCACTTGGTCCTGGTTCTTTATCTGGGAAGAGTCTTTAAACACATATTTCCATTCCTATATGACACAGGGGTGTTACTATAGTCACGATGAAGTTTCCATCCTTACTGAAGGTGATCATTTACCTTATGATATATTGAATTCATGAATGAAATTGTCGTTTTATGTCTCTATCTAAATGGGTGTTTTTTTTGTCTATCTTGACAGATACATGTATGATGTTTGATACTTTTCGTTGTCTCTTTTAATCAGTTGCAACCACTACAACATTACAGCTAATGCTATTGTACTATCCTAGGTCCATAATTTTCAAAGCACCAGGTTGGTTCTTTTCCACCATTCTATGATGGATTTTTTTCTGAAACACCATTCCCATGGGAGAGTTCCCAATTTGTAATTGTATATTGATATTCTCTTTTTGTGGTTGTACATTCTAGTTGCGATAAGACTGTGTTGGTTTTGAAATCTTTAAAAGGGTGTAATACCCTGTTATGTTGGTTGTCATTATTATTAAAGGAATTATTTTATACATATATCAAGTATTAGCTCTGTAATAATTTAAAGTTTTCCCATGATATTATGAGAATGTATTCTCCTTTCATTTGAATTTTTATAAATATACTATGCATGTTCCTTCGTTTTATTATGTTGATTTTAGTTCTTCCTGACACACCCATAATGTTTTCTAGAAAGTAAACCTTTGTTTTAATGTGTAGTTAATAGAGGCCACGTCACTGGACGATATTTTTTTTACCTCGTATTCATGCAGAGCATGAAGCGCTCGATGGAAAATTATAATTTCATATAAGGATAATCTGGGCAAATAGTTTTCTTCTTGTTTTCTTTTTTTTATAATAGGCTATATTGAACAGACAATCAAATCCTTAGTTTTCGTGTATTCAAGATTGCTACTGTTCATTACTATGCTTGATTGTTTATATATTCTTCTAGAATGCACACTGTTTATAGGTTACAATAGGATATCTTTACCAGTGTTAATTCATTATTTAGATATAAGAATGCATATGGAATGCATCCCTCACCTTTTAATATTAGTTACTTTCCTTCTCTTCTTAATATTTACAGGAAAAACCACATTTGTTTATCTTTTGTTCATCATTACAGTCTATAAAATTTAAACCTGTAGTTATTAAAAGCCTCAAGAATGTGTTGATATTTCTCAACACTCCTATTGTTCAAATCCATAGAGCAACCCAACTATATTTTTGATAATAGCTAAGAAATATTTCTCTAAGTTTCGTCCTCTACTAACTGGGACTTCCTATTTTGTTATCAATTGTCATAAAATTGAATTACACTTAAGCGCATATACTTTTAAACTCATTATCATCACCATACTAAGTCATCCTTAACATGAGGTAAAATTTAATCTTTTCAACAAATCTCGTATTTTCTAGTTCAACCCGAATTATATAGGTTTGTTCCTCCATCCCTAGGTGGTTGTTTACAGTGGTCAAAACCAACTCCTCTACATTAAGAAAGTTTACTTTTACGCTTCTTAGTTAGTTAAGTGATTGCCTTATTGACAACGCATACAATTAAGTTATAATCCTAATAAATCTTGGCTATATAGATTCATACCCTATACTTTTTACGATCATTTGAAAAAGTAACAACTCTAGATTAAACAGAAAAAATTCCTCGAAGCCTAGCTATTACACATAGACATGTTTAAAATTTTCTTCGATTAGTAAATGATTTACCAACTCCATACTCCAACATCATAATCAGATCTATTGTTCGCACCACTATAACTTTCACAGTAGACATAATTACCAAATAATATTATATAACAAAATTATAAAATAGACCTAATTGAATCTTTAATAAGAAGATCCACAGCTGAACAATAAAATAAAAAAAATCTAGATAACCAGAAATCAACACTATGTTCGCGTTACCAGCTGGAACACCTTGGGATAAACCATTTGCCACCCAACCAAAAACCTTCACCACGGATTCTCCCCGAGTTCAGATACCCTTCCATCCAAAATCAAAAACCTCTTGTTGTTCTAGTCGTTTTATGCCCTATTTCCCTAGCAGACTTTCCTTAGTGGTGTCCCTCTTTATAGGATCTCCCAGCCTCATAGCCTAGGATTTTCCTATTTACAAAAAAAATATTTTTCATTAAATACCGCCTTTTTCATTAAAAATTATGGAAATTCTTGTACAATTTTAATATGATTTATGGAATTTTTTGGGAATCTGGATTGGATTACAATGGTTTATTTTCAATATTTTAGTTACCCTAAATTTTTAATGATACTAATCCATTTTTATCATCGAAAATAATTAAAACACTCACAAATTAAAAAAATTGGAAAAACAAAAAAAACCAAATTCGTTTTATGGCCTTCCAAGTGAAATTTCCGCTCAATAGACAACGCCATGTATAAAACTTTGTCAGACGCCCAAATGGTATTATTTGATATTGCTCTGCACTCCATTGTTATCTTCTAATTCAAATTTGTAATTATCCTGTTTATTAATTCTTTATTATAATAAAGGTTTCTAAGCAATTCTCTCGAATCAACTTTATTGTGCTAGGCGTTTTTCCAAAATTAAACGGCCAGGCATTTTATTCTCAGAATCCCTCTGCAAAGATTTCAGACCTACACGAAACAAAACTAGTCTCTTCTTGGAGTCTAATATAATTTTTAAATATGTCCCCATCCTTGCAATAACCTAACTCCAACTACTCGCGAACTATAATTTCAATGAATTAGACTAATCAAACCAGGTTGCCTATTCTTTTAATGATGGGAATTTGGATTTGAAGTTTTAGTTGTTTGATTTACACTCGAAAGACTTAAGCAATGAACAGAAAAATCACTATTCGTCAAAAGCCATGGTCTGGAAAAATTCTAGATATCAAAGATCATGGGATCAAACGTGGGAGCCTTGACTAAAAACATTATTTCTTGATTTATAAATCTTATTTGTATTGCTGAAAAAATAGCTCTGTGGGTAAGCTCTGATGGATGTTTTTACGTACTCATTCATGTGTAGTCACGACTCAAAAGCCAAGATGAGGAGGACGACAGACATGATGAGAACTTCAATGTTTCTGCTCCTCAAGAATTTTTGTCGCACAGTGCACTAACCCTCCTCCATGTAACCCTCTCTAGGATTTTTAGAACTTCCTGGAATAATGAAAGTTACAAAGGTCATATTCACCCGTGATCACAATTCAAAAACAGTTGTGGGCAGCAAAGTATTTGTGCTTAATTTTTGCATTCAGAGAACTGTAGGGTCTTCTATGTTCTGAGTGAGTTTTTTTAGGATCAAACTGATAACGACATTGTAGGACTCACACCTATTAGGGCTTGTGTCTTATGCCAACTGTTTATCCATGACCATGGGAAACGGCATTGGAATTATTCTTAAACCAATATCCTATTATTGGGCATTGTTAGGACATGAAGTATAACTTTTCTAAGGTAAGGTGGTATTATCCAAGCTTCATATCTATGGAGTCATAGTATCGTCTTGATGTTGAAATTTTATATTTTATTTAAAGGTTTGCTTTATGCAAATTTTATGAATTAAATGTTTATTTATCTATTTAAACTTATAAAAATACTCTTTTCCTTTGTACACAATTATTTTTCCATATATTATTATGGTTTTTTCCCCAGAAAAATTAATATAATATTTCTCTTAAATTTATGATTTATTCAAATTTAGGTAAAGCTGTAATTTATTTATGTTCAGTAAGATTTTTTCTTTTTTCCTTTCTTCGATATATTTACAAATATATATATATATATATATATATATATATATATATATATATATATATATATATATACATATATATATATATATATATATATAAACTTGGTATTATTTTCGATATTTATACTAACTAACCAAAATCAATTTTTTCCATTTGTTCCAGGTAGCCTTAACTTGTCCATAGGAAACTAGGTTGGCCACCTGTCAGCGTTAAAAGCTGTCCAAAACTTGCATAAGTCTTTCTCTATCAACCTAACAACATTATCTATATTAACTATACTGCAATTCAACTTTGAAAAGTAAAATCTATTCGTCATCGAACAGAAACAAAATGTATATGAATCATTGTTTTACTCCTCATCTGAGGATATCACGGGGGTTGGGGCTTTGGCACTGGAACCTAGCATCTCGCTTCTCTTCATATCCTGCAGATTTTGTTCAATCCTTCCCAGTGCTAAGTTATTTCGATAAGTTTGGATCTTGATTGTTGCTATCTCCCTGAGTAGCTCTACTCTGATGGGATATTTCTCCTTGGTCTCCTCCTGCGCCTCTAAGCCTTTTCTTGCTGCCAGTTCTTTGTTAAGAGTCATGGCCCGGGCCACCACATTCTTCATGACACAATATTGTTGGATCGTTTGTCTGAAAAGTGTGTGTCATCCACGGGAGTTGTCTGGGTCATGAACCATGTCCTTCCATTCTTCTATGGGAATGTCTTGGTTTTTAATATTGTCATTTAATTCTCTCTCCCAACTAGCTATTTGGGCTCTAACCTCAGGTGGGTTCCCTGCCATGTATGCGTCAATGATGGTCTTCATGTTCTCTCGTCCTGTCTTTCTCCCTCTCTTACTTTGCTCTCTGATGGAGCTTCTCACCCCCTCAACATTTTTTTACCTATATCTCTCTTTCCCTTCCTGGTTGCATCTTTTTCATCTCTTCCCATTCTGTCCTTGTCATTGTTATTGTTGGCTTCTCTCTGTTTGCTTGCCTCCATGCTGTACTGGACGCATTTATGGTGAAACCTATAACAAAACCATAAAAAGTATCAGTATTCTATTGGTATGATGCCTAATCAATTTTATAATTAATTGAGCCATGTTTGGTATCCCGCTCAATACCAGATAGCCTGAGATTTCTTGGAGTTCCCTTCAGCTTTCCTACTATCATCTCATGGTTTTTCTCTTTGCTAACCCTCACTTCTTCTTTTCTCTGGTTAGTCTCGCTTCGTCGGCCATCGCCCAGACAATTCAACAGAGACATCCTCATGGGGACACCCCTAGGGGAGTCTGTATGTTATTCTAGACATCGCAAGGAAGCTTAACCATAGAGGGCCTATCAGGGGAGCTAGACACAAGGTCCATGGCCATGTTCTATGCTACACCAGATAATTTCCTTCCCTTCTCACTCTTCTCTATCTTCTTTGTTCTAATTAACTCTCTGTTTTTCCTCTAATTTTTTCTCGAGGAATTCCCAGTAGGATTCTCAAGGGTCGTGATATCTCATGTATCATCTCTTGAGGTCTCCATGGTGGATTCCTCTCTATTCCAGGTGCTTGCAGCATCTCCTCCAAGCTTCAGGTGCCACCTGGATGGAGCGAGAATCCTCAGACCATCATCCTTACCAGGTTCTCTCTTCTCTCCTCGACTTACTCCTTTCTCTTTGTGTGCCTTCTTCAGCGCCAGGGTTTTAATTCTTTCTTCTCTCTTTATAATATTTACATTCTTAACCCAGTCGAGGTTTTATGAGTTCCTGGATTCGGCCCTTACCGAGTCCCTACCTATCCTAGGAACCTCCCTAGTCTTATATAATTTGGCATTCCTATTCTTCTGAGGTTTAGGGGAAGAAGAAGAACATACCATCTACCACAGATTGTGTTGCTGCATACCCCAAGTTGTGTCATCATTCCTCTATCACCTTTCTCTCCTTCTACTCTAGTTCTCGCCTTCTACATGTAACTACCAACTAACTCTCTACCCATATGTTTTATCCCCCTTCCCCTTCTGACCTTCCATGTATCTGTTGTTGGGTTGTGTTATATTCTTTCCACGTAGTTAACAGGGGGTTTGAGGGGCACCCGTAACCCCACTTTATGGGGTCCGGGGCAGTGCCCCGAAGAATTTTGGTTTTGGACCATATGTTAGGGTGGGCGGACCCACCTACGGTTTTGTACATGATTTTTACACATGTCTTTTGGACACGATGGTTTTCAGTCCATGGTATTAGATGTGATGGTTTTCAGTCCATGGTATTGGATGCTTCGGCATGTATAAATATGTATTGTAACATTAAAAGGAACATAATGAAAAATCAAGCTGGTAGTCCCGGTTTTGGGATCCAGGGGAAAATCGTTGTGTATATGTGTTTTATGTGTTATGATCTCACATTGTTTATTTTCTGTGTTTTAGAATTCGTATGCAGGTAATTTCTGTAAGGGGTTAAAACCTACATTTGGTATCAGAGCAAATTTGGCTTCAAGGGGATGCCTTTGTTGCTGAGGGGTTTCACTCGGGCCTGTGGTAGACCTTGTTCAGTGGGAGATCTACGAGATCAATTCTGGTGGTCAAAGAAGATGGTGAGCAGTGGAAAGATAGAGATCGAGAAATTTAATGGTCAGAGTTTTGAGTTGTGGAAACTCAAGATGGAGGATCTGTTGGTGGATAAAGATCAGTGCATCGCAGTAGATCTGGGTACTAAACCAACGGGAGTGTCCGATGAAGAATGGAAGAAGTTGGATCGAAAGGTAAAGAGCACAATACGATTATGTGTCTTAGATTCAATATTTCTGAATGTATTAGGGGAAGCTACGGCGAAGGCTTTGTCGGACAAGTTAGGGACTTTGTACCAATCTAAGTCTCTGGTGAATAAATTGTTCCTACGGAAAAAGCTGTATAACTTGAGGATGAAAGATGGAGACTCGGTGACAAAGCATCTGAATGCATTTAATACTGTGGTAAGTCATTTAGCATCTGTTGATATTAAAATTTCAGATGAAGATAAGTGCATCAGTTTGTTGTGTTCTCTACCAGATTCATGGGATAGTCTGGTTATTGCAATAGGTAGCAATGCAACTGCCTTGCAGTTTGATGAAATAGTCTCAGCCTTGCTGACAGAGGAGATGAGATGAAAAAATATGGAGAGCCAAAACGGTGATGCCTTGTCTATACGAGGATGGTCCCAGAACACAAACAAAAATAATTCATTGAGTGGGAGATCTAAATCTAAAGGGACATCTAAATCTCCAGGAAAACATGTAAAGGTGGTGTGCTGGAAATGTGGAAAGGAAGGGCACTACAAAAGGGATTGTAAATCTAAAGCTCTTGAAAAAGGAAAGGGATCTGATGAGGCTTCTTCTGCAGAGGTGAAAACCACCTCAGATGAAGGTCGGGATGTGTACTTGGCTTCTTCAAGTACACATGTAGATCATGAGGCATGGTTGATTGACTCAGGTGCATCCTTTCACTTCACTCCCCATAGAGAGTGGTTCTATGAGTATGAGAAATATGATGGTGGTGATGTCTTCTTAGGGGATGACAGGAAGACTAGAATCATTGGTTGCGGAAAAGTAAAGATGAAGTTTCAAGGTGGAACGATTAGAATGCTTCCAGTTGTTCTACATATTCCTGCATTAGCCAGAAATCTAATTTCTGTTAGCAAGTTGGATGATGCAGGTGTAAAAACAGTGTTCGAGAAGGATACCTGCAAGATGGTTCAGGGAGCACTGGTATTGATACGGGGAGTTCAGATTGGAACTCTGTACAAGCTGCAAGGTAGCACTGTTGTTGATGGGTGCAACAGTTCCTTGGTTCTTGAAAGTGGAGCAGAAAATCTAGTGGTCTCTGGAGAAAAGACCATGTTATGGCATCAAAGGCTTGGACATATTGGAGAGAAAGGCCTTTGAATACTTCATGGTAAAGGTATGGTAGAAGGTATGAGTAATAGCTCTCGATATTTTTATTTCTATGAAAATTGTGTATAGGGGAAGCAGAATAATGTGTGCTTCCGCTCTGGTGGTAAGAGGGAAAAACATATATTAGAGCTAGTTCACAGTGATGTGCTTGGACCTGTGAAGGTTCCATCACTGGGTAAGTCTATGTACTATGTATCATTTATAGATTACTTCTCAATGAATACATGGATATATTCCCTTAAGAAGAAATCTAAAGTCTTTGATAGGTTTAAAGAATTTAATGCTCTAGAGGAAAACAAGACAGAGAAGAAGATAAAGGTGCTGAGGATAGATAATGGTGGAGACTTTTGCAGTAAGGAATTTGAATAGTTCTGTAAGAAGTGTGGTATAGCACGGTAGAAGACTACTCCATATACACCACAGAAAAATTGGGTTGTAGAAAGAATGAATAAGACGTTGATGGAAAGGGCAAGAAGCATGCTTAGTGGTGTCAGGTTAGGACAGGAATTCTGGGAAAAGGCGGTGGATACTGCATGTTACCTGGTCAATAGGTCACCTTCATCAGCGTTGGAGGATAAGACTCCACAAGAGGTATGGACTGGTAAGAAACCCTCTCTTTCACATCTGAGGGTATTTGGATGTGATGCATATGTACATGTTCCAAAGGAGAAACAAACCAAGTTGGATAGTAAATCTGAAAAGTGCATCTTTATTGGGTATAAGGATGGTTTAAAGGGTTATAAGATTTGGAACCCAGTCACACGAAAGGTTGTGTACAGCCGAGATGTGGTGTTCAGAGAGGTGAAAGATGTTATTAAACATGAAATCCAACCAAAGGAACCCGAGAAGATAGAGTTTGAGCTAAAGGAGGAAGAATCAGACTCTACAGCAGAGGAGGAATCAAAAGATGAAGAGCCACAAACTCCGGCTTTGAGAAGATCAGTTTGAGAAAGAAGGCAGCCTGAAAGGTATAGTCCATCTGCTTTCTGTTCAAATTTTGCTTTATCTATTACTGACGATGATCCTAGAACTGTGAAGGAAGCAGTAGCTTCAGAGGATGGGAAACTTTGGAAAGAGGCCATGGTTGATGAAATGGCATCTTTGCACAAAAATGAGGCTTGGGATCTGGTGGAGTTGCTGGCTGGAAGGAAACCCATTAGCAGCAAATTGGTGTTCAAAAAGAAGACAAATGCGGAAGGAAAAGTAGAGAAATACAAAGCTCGGTTGGTAGCAAAAGGTTATTCCCAGGTGCCGGGAATTGATTTTGGTGATATTTTTTCTCCTGTTGCCAAGGTAACTTCTATTAGATTATTTTTATCTGTTGTTGTTGCTTTTGATTTTGAGGTAGAACAGATGGATGTGAAGACAACATTTCTTCACGGGGATTGGGAAGAGGAGATCTACATGAAGCAACCTGAAGCTTTGCAGTGAAGGTAAGAAAGAATTGGTATGTAAGATAAAGAAGTCTTTATATGTGTTAAAACAGTCACCAAGGATGTGGTATCAGAAATTTGATACATTTATACGGGGACTTGGCTTCACCAGAAGCAAAGCAGGTCACTATGTGTATTTTAAATTAATTGGTGACCATGTTATTTATCTGGTCTTGTATGTGGATGATATGTTGCTGGTTGGAAATGACAAAGAAATTATCTAGGATTTGAAGACCTAGTTGTCCTCCAAATTCGACATGAAAGATCTTGGTGCTGCAAACTATATTTTGGGCATGGAAATTAAAAGAGATCGAGCAAAGAGGAATCTTTGGTTAAACCAGAGGAAGTATGTCGAGACAATAGTGCAGAGGTTTAATATGTAGGATAGTAAACCGGTGAAGGTTCCTATTCCTATAGGTGTGAGGTTATGTGCTGAATAATGTCCCAAGACACAAGAAGAGGAAGAGGACATGTCTCGTGTTCTATATGCAAGTGCAGTTGGTAGCCTAATGTATGCAATGGTTTGTACTAGACTAGACATTGCACATGCAGTGGGAGTATTGAGCAGGTTTATGTCAAAACCAGGGAAGGAGCACTGGACAACAGTGAAACGGGTTTCCAGGTATTTGTGTGGCACTAGTGATTATGGTTTGTGCTACCAAGGAAGACCAGGATTGGACAGAGTGTTGGATATTCATGGCTTTGTTGATGCAGACTGGGCTGGAGATCTGGATCAGAGAAGATCTACAAGTGGGTATGTGTTTAACCTATTTGGAGGTGCAGTCAGTTGGATGAGTAAGAAACAATCTATAATGGCACTATCAACTACAGAGGCAGAATACATGGCAGCCACTCATGCAAGCAAGGAAGTAGTTTGGTTGCAAAGATTGTGTTCAAGTATGGGGTTAGTACAAGAAGCTATAAGGATAGACTGTGACAGCCAAAGTGCAATTTTCTTGGCAAAGAACCCTGCATATCATTCAAAGACAAAGCACATTGATGTTCAGTATCACTTTGTGAGGGATATGATAGAAGAAAAAAAGGTGTTGCTTGTAAAGGTGGACACTTTGAAGAATACTGCAGATGCATTGACAAAATCTTTGAGCTCTGAGAAGTTCTCTTGGTGTAGAGAGACAATGGGCATTTCAGGGCTGGGAAAATGACTAAGCTCTCTTGTGGCCCCCTGTGGAAATAAAACAACAAGTGGGAGAATGTTGGGTTGTGTTATATTCTTTCCACGTAGTTAACAGGGGGTTTGAGGGGCACCCGTAACCCCACTTTATGGGGTCCAGGGCAGCGCCTCGAAAAATTTTGGTTTTGGACCATATGTTAGGTTAGGCAGACCCACCTATGGTTTTGTGCATGATTTTTGCACATGTTTTTTGGACGCACAGGTTTTTGGTCCATGGTATTGGATGCAATGGTTTTCGGTCCATGGTATTGGATGCTTCGGCATGTATAAATATGTATTGTAACATTGAAAGGAACATAATGAAAAATCAAGCTGGTAGTCCCGGTTTTGGGATCCAAGGGAAAATCGCTGTGTATATGTGTTTTATGTGTTATGATCTCACATTGTTTATTTTCTGTGTTTTAGAATTTGTATGCAGGTAATTTCTAACGAGGTTAAAACCTACATCTACCACCTGTCCTTCACATTTACTCACTGCCCTTTTAACTAAGCCATCCCCTTGGGATGATGACCCTCCGTTCCTTCTCGCTCTAGCTCTCATTAACTCACACATGCTTTCAGCTACTCTTACCATGAGTCCTCCTTCATTGTCCTACCACTTGCTGGCATCATTCTACCTACTCTCCTGCTGGCCCCCCTGCCTTCCTCGATGTCTTCCTTTCTTGGCTCGACTAGCCTTCTCTCGGGGCTTGCTCCTTCCCTGCCCTATCCTTCCACCTACCCTTCCCACTGTCCTCTCCCTCCACTTCCCAAATTTATTCATGTCCTTACACTCGTGTGGACGGTGTCTACCATTTCCCCGTCCCATCTCTGCTGGCCCACCTCCTTTGCATTGCTACACCCCGATCGGGGGTTATATATATATATATATATATATATATATATATATATATATATATGAGTATTTTTTTCTTACAAATAACTAATCAAAACATATAGATGTGTATATATGACTTTTTGTCTCATAAATAATTTGATTAGTTTTGAGAATTCTTTATTAAATATTTATATAGATAAATTTATTTGAAATTATAAATATTAGCATAATTATATTAATAAATGTGGTTGAGATACTCCAATAGCCAACATTTTCTATATTTTATATGGAAATCATCTTTTGAAAATTAAACCAATATTTACATTGGCATTGTTGATATCATTAATAATATTAATTAAATGTTATTAATGTTAATGTAATATAAAACATTGTTGGATTTTCACTCACCTCGGAATTGATCAAGTGGATTAACCACCAATTTGATAATTGTTTGGAAGTTGTGGACTAACCACCAATTTGATAATGGTTTGGAAGTTTACTACTGCCCACAGGTTTTGGGGTAATGGATTTGCTTAACATAAAACCTAATATTAAAAACTAAAACTTAATATTATTATAAAAACACTTATAAACCTAATATAATAAAAACACAAAGACTAATATTCTTAAAATGTTGAATTATAAAAACCCAATATTATAAAATATTGTAAATCTGAATTATAAAAATTTAATATTATAAAAATGTTGAAGCCAATATAGGTATAGGGTTCACATAATTTCTTCCCCCATGGTTTACAATGTTGGCGAACAATAGTTGAGAAAAATATCTCTTCACTATTGTAGCTTACATGTAATTTGCACATTCAAAATATAGTGAATTAAAGCAAAGTTGTAATTTCAAGGTGATTGATCATGCAGATTTATTTATTTGAAGAAGCAAACATGTAAAAAAATAATAATTACCTGCATGATGAACAAGGCTAATGAAACAAAAATTATCAGAATGGAACCTATTAGCCAATATTTATTATGAATGTTGGAATTAGTTGACATTACACTTGTAGATGTGTTAGGGTACTGATGATGTGGAGAACAAAGCATGCAAACAATAGGACATTTTTATGAGTCACCAAACACTACTCCCTCAAAGCACAAAATTGTTTGTACTATATTTCTTGACTACCTACAACAATAAAGATTTTCCATCAAGGCCATAAAATAAAGTAATTGATTGCAACGACTACCGCAATTATGTTACTTGAAGGTAATAATGTGTTTTGATTACCAAATAGAATAGAAATAATGAACATCATAACTGAAAGAACATTACTTAGTGCACACATAGATGTTGAAGATGTTAATTTCAAACCCAAGTAGTAGAATTTCTGGTTGGTTACAGGTGTGTAGACATGTATTCAGAGTGTTCCATATCTAATTAAAATATTCGCTAATCATTTCCATGGACTTAAATGTTATTGGGGACTTCAAGAAATCAAAAAGGTTGTGGTGTTTACACAATTATTCAATCATTCAATAACTAAACAAGAAAGGCATAAATAGAAACAGAAATGCACATATTAACACAAGAAATTTACGTGGTAAAACCATGACAATGTGTCAAGGAAACGCCCATGGGGCTAAGGGATTGGAAATATTTATTAATCAAAGATGATTCTCCAAGATAGAGCCTCTTGGGAATTCACCAATTTAATATGGGTTTCTCCTCCATTACATAACTCCGATTCATTATGAATCTTGTTACAAAACAAATTGGCAGTAAAAATAATATTTTATCCATAATTACATTATTTTTTGTCACATTTGACAAACTCCACCTTGATACAAATTTTCATAATCCCTTGTCGACGCCCATTCATCATCTCTTCTGCAACCCAAGAGAATCCAAACATCATCACATCGTCTCTATTGTAACTAGGTTTGTGAATATGTCTGCATAATTCTCCTGTGTATGGACGTTCTTGAGAGCTACTTTTCCTCCATCGATCACATGCCTTAGAAAAGTATTCCTTACATCAATGTGCTTGGTCTTGCTATGATAAGTTGGATTTGTAGCTAAATGAATAGCACTCTGACTGTCACAAAATGCATTCACTTTCTCTTGCATCCTTCCAATCTCATCAAGTAGACCTTTCAACTAGATTGCTTCTTTACTGGCACTTGAGGAAGTTATATACTCTACCTTGCTGGTGGATAAAGCAATTGTTTCTTGAAGCTTTGACATCTAACTAATTGTTCCACCTGCAAGAGTAAAGACATAAACTGTAGTAGATCTCATTTTTTCCAAATCGCCTACATAATTAGCGTCCACATATCTTCGGATTGATCCTTCACTACCATTGAAGATGGTGCAATGGTCAATTGTGCCTCTTAAATACTGAAGCACCCATTTCACTTATCACCAATGTTCTTCTCCTGGATTTTCCATGGACTTGCTAACAACTCCAACTACATGTGAAATGTCAGGTCTTGTAGATACTATTGCATATATTAAGTTTCCTACAACATTTGCATATGGTACACAAGACATATACTTTTTTTCTTCATTAGTTTTCGGACACAAAACCAAAGTAATTTTAAAATGGGAGGCTAATGGAACGTTAACAGGTTTCACATTGTTCATACCAGAAGGTAAAAAATCGAAGATGCATCCTAAAGAACCGAAGGTGCATACTAAAAATTAAAAATTTTGGATTTTCAAGTACTCTTTCCACATACTTCTACTGTGATAACCAAAGCTTTCCATTTTTCCTGTCTCTGTGTATCTCCATGCCCAAGATATGTTTTTCCGCTACAAGATCCTTCATATCAAACATCCTAAAGAAATGAGCGTTTAATCTGTTGATCTCTTCCATGCTTTTGCTTTCAATAAGAATATCGTCAACATACAAAACCAAGATAATGAATATGTCATTGAAACTCTTGAAGTATACACAATGATCATACTCACTTCTAATAAATTTCTAGCTCACAATGAAGAAGTCAAACTTCTTGTACCATTGCTTGGGCGACTGCCTCAGGCCATAAAATGATTTCATGAGATTGCAAACTAATCTTCTAATACAATCTTGTACAAAACCTTCTAGTTTTTCCATATAAATCTCTTCATCCAAATCACCATGTAGAAAAGTTGTTCTAACGTCTAACTGTTCTAACTCAAAGTCAGGTAATGTAATTAGTGCCAACACAGTACAAATAGAAACAAGTTTTATGACTGGTGAAAAAATCTCATGATAGTGAATACCTTCAACCTAAGAATAACCTTTTGCAACCAACCTTGCCTTATACCTCTCGATATTGCCATCATCATTTCACTTCAACTTGAAGATCCATTTTCATTCAACAACACTTCTCCCTTAAAGAAGTTTTACAAGATCACAGGTTTTTTTCTTGGCTAAGGAATCCATTTCTTTGTCCATATACTTTTTCCAATTGCTTGTTATCTGCGTCATCTCTTGCTTACTGATAACAATAAGGTTCCTCATATTTAGTAATTAATGTAAAATATGAAGCAGAATCTTCATACCTTTTGGGTGTTTTTCTTTCCCTTATAGACCTTCTTAGAGTGACTAGTTGTTGAACTGGTTTTGGAACAACAATAGTTTCCTTTGCATCTTCTTCACTTTTTTCTTCAGAAGTCTCTCCTTCCAATCATCTTTCTGAAGAAAGGTCTAGCCTCCAACTGGATTTGTTGATTTGGCGATACCTTTTCCTATTCAACTTTTTCAACATCTGATTTTAGAAGAGAAGATTCATCAAATGTTACATCTCTACTAATGACTATCTTTCGTGAAGAAGGATCCCACAACTTATATCCTTTCACCGCATAGTCATACCCAACAAAGACATGAAATTTTGATTTTGGATCAAATTTTGAGTGTTAATTTTTAGGAATAAGAGCATAGGCATCACAAAATGTGAATAATCACAAGATTGACCCAACCAAACTTCTTCAGGAGTTTTACAATTAATTGCAACTGAAGGTGACTTGTTAACTAAATAACAAGCAATAGATATTGCTTCTACCCACAAGTCATTTTGAAGGTTAGCATTGTTGATCATGGTTCTCGCTTTTTCCATAAGAGTCTGATTCATACGTTCAGCAACACCATTTTGCTGAGGAGTTTTATATCTAACAATCCCTTCATCCTTACAGTATTGTTCATAATTATAGAGAAGTAAATTCACTGCCATTGTCAGTTCTCAAAAATTTAATTAATTTGTCTACTTATTTTCCACCATTGATGTAAATTGTTTAAAAACATAAAATACATAATCTTTCCTTTTTAACATATAAACCCAAATATTCTAGGAGAAATAATCAATAAACATTAAGAAATATAATGCACCTCTATATGATATAGTGGGAGATGATCCCCATAAATCAGAATGAACATAGTCCAAAAATTCTTTACTATTATGACTTCCACTTTTAAATCTTTGTTTAAGTTGTTTTCCATATATATAATGTTTATAGAAATCCAACTTCAAGGATTTCAAATCAGGAAGCAATTTGCAGTTCATCAGTACCTGAAGATCTTTCTCGCTCATGTGGCCCAATCGTTGATGCCATAGGCAAGTACATTCTTATTCTTTCTCTGACACAAAAACTGCCTCACCGACCTCAATACTTCCTTTAAGTTTGTAAATATTTCCGACCTTTTCTGCCTTCATAACAACCAGAGCGCCTTTTGAGACTTTCAGCACTCCATTATGACCTGTAAACGTGTAACCATCCGAGTCCAACACTCCTAAAGAAATCAAGTTTTTCCTTAATTCAAGTTCACGTCTAACATCAGTTAATTTTCTAACTATATTATCAAACATTTTAACTTTGATATTTCCCATCCCAACAATCTAACAAGATACATTATTACCGATAAACATAGAACTATCATTTATAGATTCATATCAAGTAGACCTATTTCTCTGTGGACTCATGTGATGAGAAGCACCAGAGTCTAACAACCAATTTTCAACATTCTGAGAGACATTACAAACAGGTAAAGCTTCATCTATTATTCCTACTTTAGCAGATAAAACATAATCAACCATACCCTAAATCAAACTGATTTGCTTCCTTCTTCTGGTTTTTAGACTCTTTCTGTTTCCAACAGTCTTTCCCAAGGAGTCCAATTTTGTTGCAATATTAGCATTTAGATTTACACTTCTTACCCTTTGATTTTGATTTGGAAGAACCCCTTTCTTTTTCTCCTCTTTCCCTTGACCAACCTTTGTTTATCATGGCTTCTGGTGCAGATGTTTCAATACTGAATTTCCTCCATACTTCTTCAGATTCAAATTTCGAAGAATCAACAGTGCTCAAACTAAGTGAAGTTACGAAGTGGTCCCATGACTCGGGCAAAGAACACAACAAGGTTATAGCTTTGTCTTCTTCCTGAATTTTAACTTCCATATCAAACAATTGGCAAATAAGTGTATCAAAAACATTTAAATGTTCTGCAATTTTTGTACCCTCCTTCATCTGAAAACTGTACAATTGTCTTTTCAAATAAATTTTGTTGGTTAACAATTTTTTCATATACAATTTTTCCATTCTTTCCCACAAACTTGTTACTGAACATTCTTCAACAATATTGAAGAGAACTTCATCTGCTAGGCATAACCTTATGGTACTGAGAGCTCGAGCATCCAAGTCCTTCTAGTGCAAATCTGTCATGCTAGCAAGTTTCTTCTTCACCCTCTCTAATGCTTTGTGCAACCCTTGTTGCACAAGAAAATCCCTAACTTTCAGTTTCCATAAAGCAAAGTTGTTCTTGCCGGTGGATTTCTCCACCTCGAACTTTGCATTTGTCATTTTGGCTATTTCTTCGTACAAACCTTTCTACTATGGTTTCCTAGTTTCCCTTCTTTCTTCAACTTCTGGCTAGGGTTTAAAAAAAGACTTGATTTCTTTTCTTTAGCTAGGGTTTCCTTAAAAAAAAAAAAAATCTTTCAATTTCAAGAACTTGTCTTTAAACCCTATTTAATTTCCTAAAATTTTCACCCGACAATTTTCACACAGAAAACCCTCTTCGATGAATTTGTCTTTAAACCCTATTCAGATTTCATAAGAATAACTCTATTGCAAAAAACACTGTAAATTTCTTATTTTTGTTTAAAAAAAATTATACCTTAATTTCTTCTTCTCGGCTCCTTAAGGAATGTTGCTCTTACACAGCACCCTCGTTCCTTTTTTCGACTAAGCTTCCTCTTCTAGGACTTGACGTCCCTGCAGTTCTTCACCAACCAGCAAACCAACGATGACCTTGGCATTAAAAAATTGGTGGCAGAGCGTTCTTCCTTTCTCGATGATTGCAATCTCTCTTTTGGGCTCTGACAGATTTGGTGCAACTACTTTCTCCAGCGACAGTGTCAGATTTTGAGACTTCTCTAATGGTTCTATGCATTAGCATAATCCCTCTGCAACTCTGCGATGTGAGGCATGATAATCCCTTGCTCCTATGTGGCACTTTGTCATTTTCCAGACTGAATCAAAAAACAATTTTCTATTTTTCAACGGCGATCGCTCCTCGACGTCAATAACATCTCTATCTAGCGGCTCTGATGCAAGGCTCTTTAATTGACAATGACAACTCTTCAACAATTGACAGACAGTAACGATTCTTATGCTGCATTTGACTGGACTCAAACTCGACAGTGCATTTTTGAAAAATAAATTTATTTTGCTACCCTCACGACTTTGATGGCAGATTTCTCTCATAGCTCCGATGGAAAATTTCTCTCACCAATTAGCTATGATACCACTTGTTGGGGACTTCAAGAAATCAATAAGGTTGTAGGGTTTACAGATTTATGCAATCATTCAATAACTGAATAAGAAAGACATAAATAGAAACATAAAGGCACATATTAACACAAGAAATTTATATGGTAAAACCTTGACAATGTGTCAAGGAAACCTCCATGTGACAAGGGATTAGAAATATTTATTAATCAAAGATCATTATCCATGATATAGCATCTCGGGCATTCACCTATTTAATATGGGCTTCTCCTCCATTACATAACTCCTATTCGTTATGAACCTTATTACAAAACTAATTGGCAGTAAAAATAAGATTTTACCCATATTTACATCATTTGTTGTCACATTTCAACAAATGTAAATATGGAAGGGACAATACTGTAAAAGGAAGAAAAAGGGTTGAATTATGAAATGGTACATTCCATAACAAACGCAATACACAAATTTGTCCGTGTATTGAAAATGTGAGTCTAGGTCGCACTTTCCTTCAACTAATTGCAGGTTGTTAACAAATGAGCTGATTATCTAGCTAGGCATTGAGTACAAAGTTTGTTAAGAAAATCTAGAAGGATATGCATGAATACAATATATTTACCTTTCAATGAAAAAGAAAAAGGAGCATGGACAATGGTAGGACCAGAGTGGCTATATATAACAAGTGCAAAGTTATTCATAACTCTTAAGTTCCACCACTCTAGTCTACCTACTTTCTCTTCATTTTTTGTTATTATTATATCCATCCTATTTCTATGTCTATCCAAATCCATATTCCAATGGCACACCAAACAACCGGTAACAATGGTAATGCTTCTGCTACTTCCTCCTCCTCCTCTATGGCCTCATGTTCTTCCCTGATTTCTTATAATAGCTACAATTTTTTTATCAATCATCGTGGCCTTGATGTTTTTATCTATACTGTATTCTTAATTCCTGTGGGTTGCGAGTTTTTCTGGAAAAACCAGAACTGGAAGTTGGGCAAAATATTACTCCTCAAATACTACATGCCATCGAAACCTCCTTCATCCACATCACCATTTTCTCATTAATTATGTGAAATCAAAATGGTGTCTAGATGAACTATTGCACATGTTGAAGGCATTTCAGTCGAGGTCGAATGAGGTTACTATTATTCCTCTCTTGTATGGTCTCAAGCCTTTGGAGCTCTAATGGAACAGTAAAGGACTGCATGTTGAAGTCCTAAGCAATCATGAAAAGAAGCAGTGATTCAACTTCAATACAATTCAGAATTGGAGATGCGCTCTTTTTGAGGCCATAGAAATAAGTGGTATCGATTTGGAGGCATTTAATGGGTGGGGACCTATTGAAGCCCCGAAAATCGAGTCTACAACAAGGGGGAATACCCGCCCGGTCCGGACCTTGGTTGGAAGTTCCTTTTCCGTTTGGTATAGTGGGTCTGATTGGGGATATCAGACCAATTTCCCAATTTGAGTGTGTGTGTGAGAAAGATGAATATTTCTGTTTCTAACAGTTTCTAAATGGAATACTTCTACTCTAATTCTAACCTAATAATAAGGGAACTGTATTCTAATAACAGGAATATGTAAATCTACACTGACCCAGGGTGTGATTTTCTTCTATGCGATCTAAAATGATTTCAAACAACAACTGGTAATAAAGATCATTCAGCTATTATGAGAAAAGAATTCAATGAAGATGAACCACTTCGTATAAGAAGTTAGACGAAACGGTTGTGAAAAACATATCGCATAATGAGCTATTCATACGCTAAGCATAAATAAATAGCTATCACCGTACAAAAGTGCCAAATGATAACTCAGGCATTCATACATTAATATATAAATAACTGGAATGAGCATCACTTTAACACAAGGCATAAATAGTTAAGATATAGAAATACCATTTATAACTAGTCCTACTCATGAGCTTCAAGAGATCACGATTTATCTCTCCTTGATCAAATATCCACTAAGAGTACAAAAGTGCAACATCAGTAGCAGATATCAAATGCAAACATTAATAAATCTTGTTCCATTCATTCATCAAAACCTCCTCAGAGGGTACAAAAGTGCATGTTCTGGGATAAGTTTTTGATAAATTTCAGGACCCTTCTCTAAATGCATGAGAAGGGTTTAAATACTACTAACTAATTCTAAAAATAAATTATTACAAAAATAAAGGATGCGGTTTAAATGACCGTCCTCTTTTCAGGAAAATAAAACAAAATTAAAGCTAAAATTAAATCTAACACTAAACTACTTCTTTATTTGGTCCTTGAAATCGCACGCATGCAGCATCTGTTTGAGCAGAGTCGGCTGGCTGACTTCCGCTTTTAGCTGAGCTGAGAAAACAGAATCGACAAGAGCTGGCACCATTTTTTCAGCCGAATTAATGATGCACTTCACAGTCATCCATTGGCTATGTGGCTTTACCAAGTAAGCCCAGTAATAATCCTAGTTCAACTTGGTTAATCCTTGAATTGCTTTTGCCTTTTCTTGAGCTCTCTATTTCCAATCTACCTGTAGTTTTACTTTCTTGAGATTTTCGGGACTTGCAGGTGACTGGGCAACTAGCAGCTTTCCTTTTCTAGAAATTTTTCTCAGCGATGCGCGATTAGTGCTAGGCACTAATCGTGCATCTTAAACTGCCTTCGTTTCTTGATCCGGGTTTCCTTGATGCATTTTTTGCCTTTTGCGCTTTTTCCTTCCCACAAATATAAAGTTTAAAATTTGTAAAAATAATACTTCTGTGAACTCTTGACCTTTAGTCTTAAACTGTTTGTTTCTGATTTCTGCGCTGTCTAGTATCCACTTCACCATGTCTGTATATGGGAGGATTTTTGGCCTTGCTGCTATCCGGTGTAAGAATGAGCAAGCTAGCTCTGACAGGGATGCTTCTGAAGAACCATTTGAGCCCGTGGTAGCAGTAACTTCCATTACCCTAGGATTCTCCTCTTCGAGCAGATTATACATACTTTCCCACGTAGCTATTCTTGCGTCTCTATTATAGGCCATGTCTGTATATAAGGTTGCCATTTCCTTCTCTTCTGAGCTCGGGGCTTTGCCTTTCTTTCCCATTGCAACCTGTGTAATGCTTTGTATCGGCCTCTGTCCTTCGTTCCTGCAATTCACAAGTGAAGCGAAAATGAATGACAACGAAGGGTGATGGGAAAAGTTTTAAATGCCGTAGACATATCAAGCATACCACCTTACGTGAAATGATTCTTTCGATAAGCACGCACCCATAATCCATTATAACTGGAAACTACCTCATTTATTAGTATTAAAGCGCATAACCACGTGTCATCTTAAGGAAAATACTTTTCTTGAATAACGTGCCCGAAAGATCTGCGATGAAGCGATTTTGCGATTTTCTTCACAACATCGCAAAATTGCAATATCGCAAAAATCGATCGTTCATGACATCGCATTATAGTATTATCGTTGCATTGCGAAATCGCAATATCACAAATTGCAGAAATGTTATATATGACAGACTTCGTTAACCCGTTTCCTGTGAGATGCGATCTTGCGATCGACGTTATCTCATATCGGTAAATTATAAAGTGTTTCATGTAAATTGTGCTGAATGCGATGCGATATTTGTTTTATTATCGCATATCGCGATATCGCAAATGTTGGCATTGTGCTTGTAAGGTGGCATCCCGCTATCTTATGCGATGCGATATTTCCTAAGGAAAGATTTTAACTTACCTTATCATAAAACTTAGATTTCTTAGGATTTTCCAAGGGGGTTTCCTAAGTTTATGATGGTAATTTTATTCAAAAAGGAAATTTAAACACTACTTTGATTTTTTAGATTTTTAACTAAGGGTCACCATTTATTTAGTATTAGGGATAACACTAAATAAAAAGGGGTGTTGTTGCTGGCCACAACAATTGGCGATTCACTTGGAAGAACTAGTTATCTCTGCTGCTTTTTGATTTTTCAAAACTTCCAAAACAGAAAATTTTCCAGAAAGTTAAACTTTATTATAGAAAGAAAAAGTACATTCTATTCTGACCTGTTAATGGCATTTTGTTTCAACTATTTTCGACTTTAATTATTTCCTGCCTCAAGCTAGTACTTGTATTTACATCAGTCATTACTTGGTTTGTAAAGATAAAACAAAGTCTTCTCTGTAAACCAGTTTTAAATATGCTCATTGTCGTAGGTAGAGCCTCTGCTGCCAGCAGGTGTTTATAGCCTCGACAGGGTTACTTGTTACCCAACAATGATCCTGTGTCCTACTTAAAGAAACCCACAATTCTCAAAGAAGAATCCATATCCACACTTTCTTCTTTCATTTTCGTTTTATTCTTAGAGAGCAATGTCTTGGTTTGATAGCCAATTTATGACATGGTCATTCATTGATTTATAGCTTTATTGAACAAGCTGGCTCGTGATGAGACCCCTTGCCTTTTGATTGCAACAAACTTGAGTCTTTGCGTTGCTGTGGTATGCAGTATTGGCAAAGTCAGCAAGCTATAATATCTGTGATTATGATAAGCCGACTTGTGATGAGACCTCTCACTCTTTAAGATAAAGTGTATCCTTGGATTGTTCCTCTGAAAGTTGTGATTTCCTTAGTAGGTTGGAAGTCATTGTTTCCTTAAGATAGCTCTGGACGACAATAGTAGAGTTTTTGGAAATAGTTGTTCTACAAAGAATCTTTATTTTGTTATTGATACATTTCGTGGCACTGATATAAAACAATTTCTCACTAAAGGTTGTGTTCATCAAATTTTTATGAAGTTGAAACTAGTATCATATCTATGCTAGAGTTTTTAACTGTATCTTTCAATAATAAAGATCAATTTTCCAAAATATTTGCTATTTATACAAGCGAAAGATCAAAATTTGAAAGAGAATTGGTGTCTTTTTCATAAATTCCTATCGTAACCATTCACAACTAGTTTTATTATGAAACGAAAAACAACTATTCTACAAAAATAGAAGACTGATCTTCTATGGAAAATATTTCTTGAGAGTTTGACCATTAACAGGTAAAGAATCCCTCTTCCATGCTAAATCTTGTAACATGAAGGTTGATGGACCTATGATTTCTACAATTTGAAAAGGACCAAGCCACATTCTTTGAAATTTTGTATGTCTTCCTTTTTCTTCATGAGCCTTGTCCCATTTTAAAACTAAATCTCCTATCTGAAAATATTTTCTGGATACCATATTGGAATCAAAAGAGGATTTCACCAATGCTTGATGATGAGCGTGAGTAATCTTAGCCCTTTCTTTTTGTTCTTCTAATTTAATTAATTCCAGTTGCCTAAGTTGTAAAGAAGAAGTTGGTACTTCATCAATGTACTGAAGTAAGGCTAAAGAGGGAATTGCCAGATGCGTTGGAAGAACCACTTCTTTCCCATAAACTAAATTAAAGGAAGAAGTGCCGATAGAGGCTTTCTATGTTATTCGGTCTGCCCATAAAGCATATATCAAAGACTTATGCCAATTTTTATGATTTTGGTCAATGGTTCGCTTGATAATTCTAATTAAGTTCTTATTTGTGGACTCAGCTAACCCATTGCCTTACGGATAGGAATTGGCAGAATATTTAAGTTTGAAACCTCTTTTGAGTGCAAACTCAGTCATTGCATTTCCAAAAAAGTATGATGCATTATCAAACATTAAAGCAGAAGGCAATCCAAACCTGGTGATTATGAACTGATCTATAAATTCAATGATATTTTCAGCGTTAGCTGTCTTGAGTGGAACTGCTTCTACCCATCTGGTAAAGTAATCTGTTGCTGTAAGGATGTACCTATGCTATTTAGAAGAGTGAGGAACGATCTCACCTATTATGTCCAATCCCCACTGATCGAAAGGCTGTTCAATAGTAATTGGTTGCAATGGCAAGGATGGTTTCTTTTGTCTTCCAGCAGCATCTTGGCAGACTTGACATTTACTTACGTAGTTATGTGCATCCTTGAATAATGTGGGCCAGTAATAACCTGTGCATAAGATCTTATGAGCAGTTGCATCTCCAGCGTAGTGTCCACCTGCTGGCCCGTCGTGGAGTTCCTGCAAGACTTTTTTAGCTTCAGCTTTCTCAAGACATCTAAGTAGAACATAATCATAATTTATTCTGAAAAGAATGTCATTTACAAGTTGATATTGTTTGGCTTTTAACCTCAGGGATATTTTCTTGGTGTGATCAAGATTTGGAGGAGCATATCCATTCTTTAAATAATAGATATTATCAGCATATAATGACTCAGCATCGTTTAGGCTTACCTCGTACACTTGTACCTCTTTAGATGGATTTTCGAGCATTAGCGCTGCTCCTACCAGCAGTTTGCAAAAGCCTTCACCTTTTACAATATTTGCTAGTTTGATTTCTGCATCATATTCTTGTAAGGCAGTAACCCAATTGGCCCTTTTCTCACCCGCATCCTTCTATACTAGAAGATTTCTTACCGCTGGAAATGGTACTATGATCTTGGTATGCGTTTTGAGTAAGAAAGGTCTAAAATATTTAATTGCTTTAAAAAGAGCATAAGCCTGTTTTTCCACATCTGAATAGTTCAACTCAGCACCTTGTAAATTGGAACTGAAAAAATAAATTGGGGCTTCCGCCTTTTCTTGATTTGCTTGAGTGAGTATTGCAGCATATGATTTATCTGAGGCAAAGGTATACAAAATAAAAGGATTGGAAAAATTCAGAGTTGCTAATGATGGAGCATTGATAATGGCTTGTTTGATCAGATCGAAAGCCTCATGTTCATCTTGGCCCCATTTAAAGTTTGCATTTTTTTTAATCATGGCTTGTAAAGGAGACACAATTCTTGAAAAGCCTAGAATGAATCTCTTTACAAAGTTGATTTCGCCAAGGAAAGATTGCATGGCTTTCTTGTTGTGAGTTAGGGGGGCTGCGGAAATTTCCTTGATTCTGTCAGGGTCTATGTGAATTACGGATTTTGACACTATGAATCCTAGAAGCTTTCCTTCACTCAATGCAAAAAAAGATTTTTTCGGGTTAAGCGAAATCCCATACCTTAAACAACGTTGGAAGACTTGTTTTAAATCCCTGAGATGGTTGTTTCATTTCTTGGAATAAACAGTAATATCATCCAAATAGATTACTACTGACTTATTAAGTAACCTTTTGAATGCGATGTCCATGGCTCGCTGAAATGTGGCACCCACGTTAATCAAACCAAATGGCATCTTTTGATATGCATAAGTGCCCCATTTAGTTCTGAATGTAGTTTTCAACTGATCGTCGGGATGTACCAACACTTGGTTGTATCCTGAGAACCCATCCAAGAATGACATTAATTCTGATCCCGCAACTACCTACAATATTTGTTCCATGGGAGGTAAAGGAAAATTGTCCTTTTGGCAGGCCTTGTTAAGGTTTAGAAAGTCAATGCAGATTCTGATATCCTCGTTTTTCTTTCTAGCAGGTACCATATTGGAGACCCATTTAGAATGTCTAACGGGAAAGATTATTTTGGCTTTCAATAACTTGTTGAGTTCTGTTTTAATCTGATTTTCCAAATTTGGATGGATCTTTCTCAACTTCTGTTGGACAGGTTTTTCATTATCAATCATTGGGATAGTATGTTGGATGATGGAGGTGTCATATGTTTTAAGTTCATCATAATTCCAGGCAAACACACCTTTGTATTGTTTCAAGAGACGAATATAGGCTAATTTCTCTTCAGGGGCTAGGCCAAGGCCTAGGTTGTTGTTCTGTGGTTTAGCATCAGTTCCTAGATTTACTAATTTATAATTCAAAGTTGAACTTTGGAGCTTTGAATTAGTAGATCTTTTGAATCGATCTCTCAAATCATAAAGGTCCTCTAATTTGACTACCAATTTAGGTATAGCATTGTTAGTACTATCCTGTTGCAATTGTTGGTCATGTTGGTCTTCGTCAATTATTTGATTGGTGTAGGATCCTTCAGATGTGAGAAAACTCACAATATCAGGATCATCATTGAAAATCCTCCAAATAGTGATGTTATCAGGGATAGATTGTTATGAAACCAGCTCAAGAAAAGATAGAAAAGATAGATCAACGCCTTAAAATTCAGCCTCTTCGAGGGGGCAACCTCCTTTACATTACACAAATGAACAATTCTTTGATGATACAAATGAAAAGACATCCTTTCTATATATAGGAGTCTAAGGGGTCATAACATAATCAGAGCCGACATAACAATAATAATGTGAGGGCACAATAATAACAATAGTGGGCTTTTATGTGGCACAATAGTAACAATATGGGCACTACATGGGTACATCAATATAATAAGTGGGTTGTACTAATAACAATAAGGGGTTACACTAGTAGTATAGGGGCCTAACATGCCCCTCTCCTTCAAAAAGTGTTGTCTTCAACGCTTGAGTAGTTAATGGATTGCAGATTTCTGTGGTTCGGTTTTTTAGAATCTAACTTCGTTAGATTCTTGTCCTCCCATGTGGAATCTTCAGCGGGTAAGTTCTTCCACTTGATGAGATACTCTAAAATTGATCGATTTTGTAGTTGTAGGGTTCTTGTTTCTGTGACTGCTCCAGGTTCCAATATGATTTTTCCTTCCTCTTCAATTTCTGGCAATATTGTTTGAATTGGTATATTTTGCAACTTTTGAATAAGTGGCCATAATTCTTCATCCTTCTTCCATTCATCCCTTGCTTCGTTTATCCAATCTGGTTGGATAATAGAAATAGCAAAAAACAATGCTTCCACATCCTCATCCTTGAAGAGTCTTCCCATTCGGTAAGGTCGCCATTTTTTAAGTGCATGTAGTATTGCCAACATTTCCTCCTCATAAATAGCTTGCTTGAGATGTAGTAGTAAAAATTCCCAATCACCTACATCAAAACATTTTTCACTACAATGTTTATCTACCTGTTGTTTCGTTTGATTTTGTACCGAAGTGGCGTTATCCTTTAAAAGTTGGAGAACTTGTTGTTGATGCTCGATGTGATCTTTCATTACTTGAACCTTTTTCTTCTTGATATTTCCTTCTATCTCTAGAGTTTGAGGAGTGGTAATTTCTTCGAATCCTTTACAAGATATGGTCGGATTCATTTCTTGATGCTCGATGTGATCTTTCACTTCTTGAACATTTTTCTTCTTGATATGTCCTTCTATCTTGATAGTTTGAGGAGTGGTAATTTCGAACAATGAATTACAAGATATGGTTGGATTGATTTCTTCTTTCTCGATGTGATCTTTCACTTCTTGCACATTTTTCTTCTTGATATGTCCTTCTATCTTGAGAGTTTGAGGAGTGGTAATTCTTGCCAATGCTTTACAAGATATGGTCTGATTCATTTCTTCTTTCTCTGGGTGAGGTCCTGGCATATATCTTCTTCTTTTGATGTTTCTTGATCTTTTTCTTCCTCCTCTTCATATTCTATGTAAAATAATTTCTTCTCAGCACACTTATGACCTTTAGTGCATTTGCTATCACAATTGTAACAAAGCCCTTTTTCTCTTTTCTCTTCCAATTGTTGTGGTGTAACCCTTGTAGGTTGTGGAAGGCTAGGAGAAACAACACTTCCATTATTATAGCTGTGAGGGGTAGCCATAATTTTACTTTCCAGTATGTAACAAAGCTCTTTTACTCTTTCCAATTGTTGTGGTGTTGCTCTAAAGAAGGTGTTGCTCTTTCTATCCTCATAATGTGCTATCATTTCCTCCGTGAAAATTGACCATGTAACAAGTTGTTTAAGAGAACAAAGCCCTTTATACCATAAAAATTGATCCGGTTCTAAATATGAAGATGCAATACAAACCTTTTGTAATGATGGTACACCATGTAGATCAAAATATTGCTCCATTTGATGTATCTAATTTACGTGATCCTTGCCATCAAACTTCCTCATATCGTCTTTTCTTGATTTTAGGAGCTCAATCTTGAAACGACTATAACTCTGTAACTTCAGTTCTGAAATTTCAACTTATAGTAGCCCTCTGTGTCCTCTTTCCAATGCCACCAGTCTGATCCAAATTAGATTCTCTAAGAAAGAGTTATGCACAATCTCCCAAGATGACCTGATTATAGACCTTTCCAGAAGAGCGAACTTGTATGAAGTGCCACGTGTCACTGTTTCGACCTTTGACTCTAAAAAATATATACAAGAAAACTATAGTCTGTCCTCTTTCTGCACCTTCTTATGAAATTTCAATCTGATGCTTAGAAAGAAAGTTATGACGATTTTCCCCAGGTCACCTATTTTGAATGTAATTCAGGAGTCTGCAAAAATACCAACTTCCTCAGATCATATCTCTACAAATATCGTGCAAAACGCTCAGAAATTCGGACCCAAGGTTCAACACGATTTCTTCTCAAATGGGTTTTTTTTTGCGACTTCTGAAACATCACAGAAAAAAAAGGTTATAGCGAAAATGCCACGATGACCTGTTTGGAGCAGCGAAACCCTAGAATCCAAAGCTCTGATACCAAATGTTATGAAACCAGCTCAAGGAAAGATAGAAAAGATAGATCAATGCCTTAGAATTCAGCCTCTTCGAGGGGGAAACCTCCTTTGCATTACATAAATGAACAATTCTTTGATGATACAAATGAAAAGACCTCCTTTCTATATATATGAGTCTAAGGGTCATAACATAATCAGAGCCGACATAAAAATAATAATGTGAGGGCACAATAATAACAATAGTGGGCTTCTACGTGGCATAATAGTAACAATATGGGCACTACATGGGTACATCAATATAATAAGTGGGTTGTACTAATAACAATAAGGGGTTACACTAGTAGTATAGGGGCCTAACATAGATGGTCTAAAAATTAACTCAATTGAAAATCAGTCAGGGCTAAAATCTTCTGAAGGAATGAGCTTGGAAGCTACGTTGGCTAAGAGGTCTGTGCTAGCATTCTGGAGTCTGGGAATTGACGAGATATTAAATGCTATAAATGTTCAGTCAGATCTTGAACTAAAGATTGGTAATGCTTTAAATGACCTGATAAACAGTGTATAGTATTGCGTACCTGTCTGATTATTATTTCATAATCTCCGAAAACTTGCAGGTATTTGACGCCTAATCCGATTGCCTTGTACAAGCCTTGGACTAGAGCTTCATATTATGCGGTATTGTTGGTGCACTCGAGCTTGAGTCTGCAAGTTAACATGGTTTTATCTCCCTCTGGGCTTACTAACACACATCCTGCTCTTGCTCCTTCGTCAGACTTAGAAACATCAAAAAATAATTTCCAAAACAAAGATTTATTTACAGGACTATCTATAAAATTAATGCATTTAGAACTATCTGTTTGAGAAAAAAATTCTACTTGAGACAAAACAGAATGTTCTAAGTAAGGTGATGTGTGAGCATTAAAATTTCCTAAGAAAGAATCTACTGAATAATTGCCAATGATGTTAGAATTATATGCTACTGGTTCATTTTCTCCCTCGAGTTCTGTTACTATGTATTTCTGATGTCGTTCACGTTCAAATTTTATTTGGTTTGGTTTACCATTATAAGGCAGCCACATATGTGACCAGTCAATTGCAAAGTATCCATGAAGTTTTTTGACCAATCTCTGCTAAGAATTAAGCCATAAAATTCAGGAATATCAGCAACTGAAATGTCGATAACTTGACATACCTTTGGATTGGATGATAGCCTTATGGTAACCTGATTTAACTCACCAATCACTTCGACTTGTGATCGATCTAGCTGAACTAAGTGCACATCGGATTTTTGTGGTTGAACATTCAATTTTGCACAAATTGATCTTGGTAAAATATTCGATGACGCTCCAAAATCCACTAAACAATTATGCACATTTTTTATTGAAAATTTCATAAGGAGAAATGGGGGAGTATGCGACCTCGATCTTCCTCCAATTAATGCGATATCGTTTGGATCAACTTTATTCATCGTACTAGTTGGAGGTCTTCCCATATCATGAGAAGCTTGAGAGATTACTGCAACTGGTAAAGGTGCAACTGGCACAGCATGCAATTCTTTCAGAAGTACTTTCTGTTGGTGCTTTAACTTGCTCAATTCAAAAAGAGTAATATTGGCCCTAGTCTTTTTCATGTCTTCAACAATGTTATACTCCATTTCATCTGAAAGGATTAGCATTTTAGATGGAGTAGATGTGTCTGTTTGGACTGGGCTAGTTTGAGTCGCTTTAGGTGATGTTTTCTTGGCTGCGACTTTATCCTTAGTCATTGAGCTTGCGCTCTTTGGCTTAGGTGTAGGTTGAGGAGGATCAAGCTGATTTCTGCTACGAGTACTAACTGGGAATACCTATTGATCCTCTTCATTTGGGAGGATGAAATCCCACATACCTTGTAATTCTACAACTTCTTCTTCATCGGTATGTTCTTTGGTAACGTTTTCCTCTTCTTCTTCTTCTGATTCAGCATTTGAAATAGCGTTAGGGGGTTTAGAATCAGTTGAAGGATTTCTTTTAAAAGGCCTGTATGGCTTTTTAGAAGACGTTTCTACTACCTGCTTCTTGATGTCAACCATTTCGTTAGACATGGTCTTCGAAACTTTTTGTAATCCTTCTAAATCGAATGGATCTTTTGGTTGTTTTTTCTTGGGATCTTCTTTGAAAGAGACCTTCTTAGATTTTCGTTCTTCCATCGCATTTTTCTTTTCTAAGGTCGTAATACGTTTCTCTACTGTTATTGCTTCTTTCATATTTTCAACTAAGGTTGTTTTTTTAGCCCTATCAAAAAAGAGTGCTAAGTTTGATGGTAAAGTAGTAATATACCATTCACATCGCACTTCTTCACTAGCCTGAGAAGCAGTAGGTATTTTGTTTAAGATTTTATTGAAACATAAATTGAAATCTTTGATAGGTTCTCTTGACTCGGCCCTAAGGTTAGACAAGTCATTGATCAGTGTTTCTGTAGACCTGTCATCACCAAACTTGGTCAAGAATTGCACTTGGTAGATGTCCCAACTAGTAATAGATCCAGAAGGTAATGAGAAGTACCATGATCCAGTTGTTCCTTGCAGAGTATAAGGGAAAAGTCGAACAACAGCATCTTCATTGGTAACTCCATTGATATTTATGGATAACATAAAGTTATTTATATGTTCTTCTGCTAGCATGTCTGCCTCAGGATTAAACTTAGGCAGCCATTTCTCAGGAGCACGCATTAGGAATACCCCTGGGTTATTCCATGGAGATTGGGCCATTGTTGAACTACTAACAGAGGAAAGCATAGAAGATGATCCTTGTGGTTGAGAAGATGAGGATATTATAACTCCAGATGTTTGAGAAGGAGTTAAGGAAGTTGAAATAGGTTGATGGATGATAATCTGAAGCGGAGGAGTGGATGGTTGACTTCACAGTGAAGAGGTTGAGATGGATGATGATGATGAAAGAGTCTCACTATCGGATCCTTTAGGAGACTTCCTTGCTCTCTTCCTAGAAGGTAGAGGTAATTCGGTTGGCTGAACACCAAACTTTTCGCTCTTTAATCTGGTGAGAGGATGAGCAGGGTTGTATTGCGAAGTCACGCTGCCTTGAGATTTATCAAATTTCTGAGGAGATATAGAAAATCGCTGAAGTTTGTGAATCAAAGATTCAACTTCAGGAGCTTCAATAGTATATTGTTCTAAAATGTCAAGGTTTGTAGTAGCGGCTGTTGATCCAGCAACTTCTAACTCTGGATTTAAGGTTTCTGAATGCAATGGAGAAGTCAGAGGAGACGGTGAGGGCAATTTACTCTCAAAATGGTATTTAGATTTGGATTTGCTTGCCATTCACAGTTCGAGGCCCTCCTTCTAGCGCCAAATATGTTGAAGCCCCGAAAATTGGGTCTACAACAAGGGGGATACCCGCCCGGTCCGGACCTTGGTTGGAAGTTCCTTTTCCGTTTGGTATAGCGGTTTGATTGGGGATATGGGACCAGTTTCCCAATTTGAGTGTGTGTGTGAGAAAGATGAATATTTCTGTTTCTAACAGTTTCTAAATGGAATACTTCTACTCTAATTCTAACCTAATAATAAGGAAACTGTATTCTAATAACAGGAATATGTAAATCTACACTAACCCGGGGTGTGATTTTCTTCTATGCGATCTAAAATGATTTCAAACAACAACTGGTAATAAAGATCATTCAGCTATTATGAGAAAAGAATTCAATGAAGATGAACCACTTCGTATAAGAAGTTAGACGAAACAGTTGTGAAAAACATATCGCATAATGAGCTATTCATACACTAAGCATAAATAAATAGCTATCACCGTACAAAAGTGCCAAATGATAACTCAGGCATTCATACATTAATATATAAATAACTGAAATGAACATCACTTTAACACAAGGCAGAAATAGTTAAGAGATAGAAATACCATTTATAACTAGTCCTACTCATGAGCTTCAAGTGATCACGATTTATCTCTCCTTGATCAAATATCCACTAAGAGTACAAAAGTGCAACATCAGTAGCAAATATCAAATGCAAACATTAATAAATCATGTTCCATTCATTCATCAAAACCTCCTCAGAGGGTACAAAAGTGCATGTTTTGGGGATACGTTTTTGATAAATTTCAGGACCCTTCTCTAAATGCATGAGAAGGGTTTAAATACTACTAACTAATTCTAAAAATAAATTATTACAAAAATATAAGATGTGGTTTAAATGACCGTCCTCTTTTCAAGAAAATAAAACAAAATTAAAGTTAAAATTAAATCTAACACTAAACTACTTCTGTATTTGGTCCTTGAAATCGCGCGCATGCAGCATCTGTTCGAGCAGAGTGAGCTGGCTGACTTCCGCTTTTAGTTGAGATGAGAAAACAGAATCGACAAGAGCTGGCGCCATTTTTTCGGCCGAATTAATGATACACCTCACAGTCATCCACTGGCTATGTGGCTTTACCAAGTAAGCCCAGTAATAATCCTAGTTCAACTTGGTTAATCCTTGAATTGCTTTTGCCTTTTCTTGAGCTCTCAGTTTCCAATCTGCCTGTAGTTTTACTTTCTTGCGATTTTCGGGACTTGCAGGTGAGTTGGGCAACTAGCAGCTTTCCTTTTCTAGAAATTTTTCTCAGCGATGTGCTATTAGCACTAGACGCTAATCGCGCATCAAAAACTGCCTCCGTTTCTTGATCCGGGTTTCCTTGATGCGTTTTTCACCTTTTGTGCTTTTTCCTTCCAACAGATATAAAGTTTAAAATTTTTAAAAATAATACTTCTGTGAACTCTTGACCTTTAGTCTTAAACTATTTGTTTCTGATTTCTGCGCTGTCCAGTAGCCACTTCACCATATCTGTATATGGGAGGATTTTTGGCCTTGCTGCTATCTGGTGTAAGAATGAGCAAGCTAGCTCTGAAAGGGATGCTTCTGAAGAACCATTTGAGCCCGGGGTAACAGTAACTTCCATTACCCTGGGATTCTCCTCTTCGAGCATATTATACAGACTTTCCCACGTAGTTATTCCTGCGTCTCTGTTACAGGCCGTGCCTGTATATAAGGGCGCCATTTCCTTCTCTTCTGAGCTCGGGGCTTTGCCTTTCTTTCCCATTTCAACCTGTGTAATGCTTTGTATTGGCCTCTGTCCTCTGTTCCTGCAATTCACAAGTGAAGCGAAAATGAATGACAGGGAAGGGTGATGGGAAAAGTTTTAAATGTCGTAGACATATCAAGCATACCACCTTACATGAAATGATTCTTTCGATAAGCACGCACCCATAATCCATTATAACTGGAAACTACCTCATTTATTAGTATTAAAGCGCATAACCAGGTGTCAGGTGAAGGAAAATACTTTTCTTGAATAACGCGCTCGAAAGATCTGCGATGAAGTGATTTTGCGATTTGCTTCGCAACATCGCAAAATCGCAATATCGCAAAAATCGATCGTTCATGACATCGCATTATAGTATTATCGCTGCATTGCGAAATCACAATATTGCAATATCGCAAATCGCAGAAATGTTATGTATGACAGACTTCGCTAACGTGTTTCCTGCGAGATGAGATCTTGCGATCGGCATTATCGCATATCGGAAAATTATAAAGTGTTTCATGTAAATTGTGTTGAATGTGATGCGATATTTGTTTTATTATCGCATATCGCGATATCGCAAATGTTGGCATTGTTCTTGTAAGGTGGCATCCTGCTATCTTATGCGATGCGATATTTCCTGAGGAAAGATTTTAACTTACCTTATCATAAAACTTAGATTTCTTAGGATTTTCCAAGGGGATTTCCTAAGTTTATGATGATAATTTTATTCAAAAAGGAAATTTAAGCACTACTTTGATTTTTTAGATTTTTAACTAAGGGTCCCCATTTATCTAGTATTAGGGATAACACTAAATAAGAAGGGGGGTTATTGCTGGCGACAACAGGACCTACATTTGACCTCTCCCTCTCTCCTTTTCCCAGTTACCTTTTTAATTTATTGGACTCATAGATTTATGTAGGCGCTTCTCACTTTTTTCTTTTATAACCTGATATTCAACAACGTGGAGCAATGTTTGGATGATGTATTGCAAATGCGTGTCCAAAATATGCAGAAAAACCCCATTGAAGTATGTTGTCCAACACCCAGTTGGGCTGAAAGAAAAATTAGAAGAATTTGAAAGCACCGTGTTATGGCCAAAGAAAACCAAGGTGTCGGGATTGTGAGTGCAAGTTGTGTTGGTAAGACAACGCTGGCCACAAAATTCTTCAGCAAGAGGAGGTCAAATTAGAATAGATCACGGTTTTTGTACAATGTGCGAATAAACGCAACTAAGAGTTCTCTACCTTCTACCTTCTTTGTAAAGAAAATGATATAGTTACCAAATTCGAATTTAAATTCAGATTCCACTTCTATAAATATTCTGATGAAAAATTTTCAATTAGACAAACAATAGATAATATATATATATATAAAATTCATTTTCCTATTTAAACAATATAATTTTTTTTAAATATAATTAAAAAAATACCACCGCCACCAAACCTCTTTTCATTTCAAAACTTAATGCAAAACCCTTCTTAGTTTCAAAACTCACAAACAATTTTTTCCTAATAAATACATATTTAAAGAATCTATGTTGTAAACTTATTAGTCCCTGCCATCTGGCATCCGGCAGGGACTATAGTAATCGATCCGCGATGCTGTAGCATTAATTCCGGGCGACTTTAAGCGGCTTATGGCAAGATAACCAAAGTTTTTGAACGCTGCTGTGTTTACTATGATCAGGATAACCAAAGTTTCCGAAAGTGACCATTTTTGCCTTCTTATTTGGCCTCTTCCCGAGGCGGAAGAGGCTGGACCATAGGTTTATTTGCCTTTACCGTGTTTATTATCTCTGGCGGTCTACGTATATTTATATTAATGTTACAGGTATGTTAGCATTAGTTCGCTAACATTTGTTTGTAGCGTTGTTTGCAGGTTGGTATAGCAGGTTTGTTTGCAGGTTGGCAGCTGTTCTGCATGAAGTGGTGTACGTGTCGATGTCTCCACTGAATGGCTGTTGCAATCTCCCAAATAAAGTCCCTCCATCTCCCAGCGCTTTGTTAGGGTAACAATTGCCCTTTTCCTTGCTTCACTCCGGTCATTCGTGCCTCTGCCGCAAGGAGGTCTCGGCTCATCCACTAGTTGCAGCCCTCTACGGTGACTCTTTCTCTCTTCCTGGTGGGTCTCATTTGCTCATTCCCTGCTCTGCATCTTGCTTCCTATTGTTGAAGAGGGTTTACCAGTTCTGAAGGTTATTGCAGTCCAGCCATGGCAATTGTTCATAGCTCTGGAGTCGTGTCAACGCTACACGGTCTGATGGTTCACGGTCTGATTGAACCATCAGGTAAGAAAAATTCTTCAATTTGCCTATTCCTTCGAGGCTACCAAATCTGTAGGTTTTCATTAAATGTTTTCAATCTTCCAGTTACTATTTTTCCCATGCAGTGGCCCAACCTCTTACCACACTATGAAAGATCAAGGGTTTACAGAAGCTTCATAGTTTTTCCCACTTTATCTTTATTCTTTTCCTGTTTTACCTATTCAGTACTGCTGCCACTTAATTTTTTTTTAATGTGCAGTTATAAAGAGAATTTCCCTTTCGCAGCTTCATCTTGCGTGCTAGATTTTTCTCTATGCCAGTTGCAGGGTTCAGGTAATTCCTCCTCCTTGTCTATTTCTTCCACCGAGAACCGGTTAAATAATCCTCATTTGATTTTCAGAGTTAAAGACTGTATTTACCCTTCTTCCTTTTTTGCGTGGTACAGGTACGCTACCATTGGGTTATGCTCAACTGCCTGGAGATTGACTGTGGAATTTTGCGTAGGAACTTTGGCTGCGAAATTTTAGTACCTTAACGCACTTTGTAATGAACAGAGGCAGCATGCCGCGTGTGAACTCTTTTCTCGACCAGTAGTTCAACGTTAGTGCTCCATGGAGCGCACTGTTAAGCCGAAATTGGTCTAACTAAAGGTGACTAACGCTTTTGTCGTCTCGCTGCACCACATTAGTATGGTATGGTTTACATCATGCCGTTATAATTTACAGAATTTCTGGAAAGATATTTTGAATTTACAGAGCATTTCGTTATAATTTAATGCCTTTGTGCTATAATCCAGATGCAACAAGCGATAATTTAAGATTTTGTTCGAGAAGAAAATTTATTGAGATCAAATCTATTCTTGTCCTCTTGCAGCAGTTCTAGATTTTCCTATGGTTTGCAAATCTACTGATATGGGGGAACTCTGTTTAATACCGGCTTTGTTAGACTTCATAGTCAATATCAGTTACAGATTCTGTTCAGTATAGAGCCCTTAGAGTAGTATGTATATATTGCCTTTTGGACTAATTGCCAATTTAGTAGGAATCTGAGAGTACAAAGAGTGATGAAGGGCAAAACAGAACTTCCATAATAACTGATGAAATTAATTTAGTTTTTAGTAGGTCTGCAAAATTGCTATTAAGCAGTGACGTTCTTGAATCTCTATATATCCGTTACAGAGTTTCATATCAGAACTGGACATGAAAAGAATAGACAAATGACCTTTTTTATTCTACGCTGGAGCTGGAAGGTCATTTCGTACCTTTTTTATCCTTAGTAGGCACTGGAGCTGGAAGGCTTGTTTCTTTGTAAATTTTCTGATGGCGATCAGTAGACTTAGGAGAAACACCAGAATTGTGGTTGAAGCTCCACTGTCGGCAGCTTGCACATACATCATGAAACAGTAATGAGCTACAAATATAAAATAAGACTTCCAAGAGCCAAACTACATGGTCGTTACCTGAACAAATACCATCATCAGAAGACATATGAGAAAGAGTTTGCTTGCAGAAGCCATGGGAGCAGCTGACACACGAATACAAGAAAAGAGAAGCCTTCGTTCTCTGCATGGACACTGTGCCTCTCCTTCCAACACCTGTCGTTGGAAACACTCAGTTAAGAGAAGCCTTCGTTCTTTGCATGGGCACTGTGCCTCTCCTTCCAACACCTGTCGTTGGAAACACTCGACCGTTGGAATCGTATGCAACGCTCTGATTTCAGGTTCATTAACTTAACATGGAGATTGACATGTAAACAATCAAGTTACTAAACGAATAAATCAACGGAAGTATTTTTCGTTCAAATAAATTCTTTCACATTCAAGAGGTTTTAGTGTCTATTCAGTTTTTTTTTAGTTCCTTAAATATTATAAACAGACAAACATACTTTACTTGAAGTAACATACCAACGACTCCCTTTCGTGAAGTTTTACTTTTCCAATAGAATGGTGGCTGTGGAATTTTGCATAGGAACTTTGGCTGCGAAATTTTAGTACCTTAACGCCAATAGAATGGTGGCTGTGGAAGAAAATTTCTACGCGTTTTTAAATAAACTTCAAAATATCCCTTATTAAAAGATTCCACAACCTCTTTAACAATATTTGTTTTTAAATCGTTTTCGTAATTCTTTAAAATCCCTTTTCCTTAAAAATGGGCTTACTCCCTTTTAAAATATTACAAGGCAACCTTCCTTTCTTTTAAATCATGTCTTTAAAAAGATTCATAACATACAGACCCGTGAAGTAACATACCAACGACTCCCTTTCGGGAAGTTTTACTTTTCCAATAGAACTCTTTTCTCGACCAGTAGTTCAACGTTAGTGCTCCATGGAGCGCACTGTTAAGCCGAAATTGGTCTAACTAAAGGTGACTAACGCTTTTGTCGTCTCGCTGCACCGCATTAGTATGGTATGGTTTGATTCCTAGACAACGTTAATCTTCAAAAAAAAATCAACGCAGAGTTCGCAGCAACCTTTGTCTCACAGCTGCTTCACTTCGCTACAATTTCTGTAGTGAGTCAGTGCTTTTTTGTTGTGAATGCACACACGTATGAAACGCTGTTCTCAACGAGTCTTACGCTATCTGCGCTCACATTGTTGTTCTCGAGACTCTTATGCAAACTTGTCTCTTTTTATTGCTATGAAGAGAACAAAAGTTTTGATTTTTTAGTGTTATAAATCACGTAAAAAATTACATTGGAAAGCTCAATAATAAATGACTCATTTAGATTTTACTTAAACTGGAGTACATGAAGCTGAATTAAAACAATGGTTTTCTATTTTACATGCTCTCCACTATTGACACGTGAAATTAAAGCCATTAAATGAACTTATATGGATTGGCTTCTAGCATTGAAGATTCTGTGTCTAGCTCTCAAACTCAAAAAGAGAGGCTGCAATTTTAAAAAAAGCAGTGACTAATATTGCAAGCAATTGCAGGAGTATCGCTCATGCTGAACGACAACCTGCATGTATACCAAATGGTGTATGCTTCTGAGCTGAGATTTGTCAGCCTGCACGGAATTTGATAAGCAGATGCAGAAGCATCTTGACTCCATGGCTCGGATTGATTTCGCTGCTCCTCTCGGCCTTAATTCCATTGGTAAAGTTCACTGGCTCGGCAGGGACTTGCTGCTGTGCAGCCACCTTGTTTATTTAGATGCCTCTAAACTATAAACATATTTAATTTTTTCAAATACATATTTAAAGAATCTATGTTGTAAACTTATTTATTTAGATGCCTCTAAACTATAAACATATTTAATTTTTTCAAAATAAATGCATCTTTAACAATTTGAGTTTCAAAACTTATTTATCTCGATCCCTTCTTAAAAGAAATCAATTCCTCTTATCAAATTTTCTCGCTTTCAATGTTGATGTTCAAATTCTTTGTTGTTTTGTCGACTTTATAAAGCATGATAAAAATTGGAAAAAAAAAAAACCAAATTAATGATTACCTTCCATTCCTTCCATAAAAAATGTCCAAATTTGGGCCTGGAGTATGCCCTAAAACTGTTTCTGCTTGGCTAAGAGCTCGTCTTCCTCGGACGTAAGGAAACAGGTTAACGGCCCAAGACCCAGAGGCATCTGGCAGGAGTGAAAGCCTGCTCCCTTACGGACCACCAGCGGGTTATTTCAGGTGGCGTGGTTTTCCTTGATAACAGTGATGTGTCAACTGACATTCGCGGATAGCAGCCAGAGATCGCTGTCCTCACTGTTGGTTTGACAAACTGAGTTTGATAGGTTTTTCCACCATTTGAAAAAAAATAAAAATAAAAAATAAAAAAATGTCCAAATTAATAACTACCTTCCATTTCTACAAGAAAAAATTGGAGTTGTCTATAATGCGACTTTTTGAAGATTCCGGTGACGGAATCCGATGGAAGAAATTGAGGTCAAATCTTGATTTCTTGCAGTTAAAATGGTTTTTTAACTGCATATTTGGATTCAGCACCCTCAAAAACCCCTGGGACGCTTTCATTGTGCAGAAACTAGCTATCAAACTTGCGATTCCAATAAATTCCTGCCGGATTTGGACCTGAAAAATCCGCCGAAAAAACTTTCAAAAAATCGCGTTATAGACTATTTCGAAAAAATTTCCAAATTAATAATTACCTTCCATTACTCAAATTAATAATTACCTTCCATTTCTCGATCCGTGCTATCTGACGATCCCGCTATCAGCAATTTATTCAAGTCCATGAACCCATCGATTGACTGATTATCCCTGCCACGGCAGTGGATATACGTATTCGATTTTTGGTTGACCGACTATGAAACAAGTGTTTAAGCAAATATTAAATAGTAAAATATAATGTTAACTTTATAAAACTAAAATATTTATTTTTTTAATATTTTTTATTTTATTTTTTCAACTTGAATATTTTTTTTAATATTTTTATTTTAGGGCAATGATGCCTATAGACTATGGAAACCGTAAGAAAATGACGTCTTCAATTTAATATACCTGCCCAGACTAGTATTTTTGTGAACAGATTTGGAGTCATCGACAGGGACACGTATCCAGTAATTCCCTGCGGCCGCCTCCACTTACAACTTTGACTATGTGACGAGACGGCAATGTGAAATTAGATTGAATTAACTAGAAGCATTTATACTCACACATCATGGCTTATATTTAAAATATATGCACTATACTTATTCCATAATAAAGGTAAAGAAAGACTTTTTATATTAAAGTAATTTTATATAAATGTGTGAGTTAAAAGAAATTTTATTTTTATAAATTTGAAAGTGTTTGACAATCATGTTTTGTAAAAAAATATAATATTTTCATAAAAGAAATCTATTTTTATTTTATTGAGATTAAAGTTTTTGTATGTATAATAATTTTCGTGTTATGAACGAATTTATGAATAAAATAGGTTGGTGATCATAAAGGTGAATAATTTTCATGATTATAAAAATTTTATGAGTTCATTGATTTTAATAATTTTTTATAAATATATAATTTTATTATCGTAAATTATGACTATTCTCACCAATAAAATCAATTTTGTAAAAATATATAATTTGATTATTATAAATTATGACTATTCTCACCAATGATAGTGTAGCGGAAACATATTTTCCATTATATTACTTTATTAGTTTTAATAACTTTCTATAAATATATAATTCTATTATTATAAATTATAATTATCCTCACTAATAATAGTGTAGTTGAAAGATACTTTATGTAACTAGATCATTTGTGCGTAACAATTTACTAATAGATAAATGAAAAACAACTACCCAATTATAATCATTTAGTGAAATGTGTTTAGATTTGTACAGTACAATTATGGGCAATGCATAAGGCATCTAAAAACAAACTTTCCAATGTTCTTTTATGAAAAATTTGTATATCATGTACAAGTTTATGTTTTAGTAATTATTTCGAGCATACAATGGGTAAGTGTACCAATTGAATAATATTTATTCACAAAAAGTAATGTGTCAAATTAAATTATTGTGAATTAATGAAATTTTGATTATTTTTAAACGTAAATAATATATTGGTGTATTAAATTTTATTTGAATTGAAATATATATTATTTGTAGATGTGTTTATTTTTGAAATAAGGCTTTTAATAATTATTAGAAAAATGATATTGATTTAATTTGTATCAAATATTTATGTGATATTCAAAATAGAGTATTGAGATTTATCTTAAATGTAGTTATAATGTTTTTATTTTTTAATTAAATTAAAAAAATGTATATTATGTCTATAATTGTCATTGAACACTTATTATTTAGAGTTAATTTATTATGTTGTTTTTATTATTTATTTTTTAATTAGAAATATATCTACATATTATTTTATATAATTAATGATGACTATACTAATTTAAAATAGAATTATAATTTATATAATTTTTTAATATTAACAATGTGAAATAATATATTATGAAAAAATTATTTTGATACTTAGTATGAATTAATACCCAATAATACTTATCAACTATTTAATTTTTATTTAATACACAAACTTTTTATAAATTCTTTATATTCATTACATCGCTAAAATCAAACAAATATTTATCTATTTTATTTAATCAACAAAATGTTTATATATCTTATCCAAACAAATATTTATTGGATAACACTTATATAGCTTATTTAGTCAACAAGATGTTTATATATCTTATTTATATCTAACTTATCACATTTTCCTTCAAACATAGACCTATACAATTTCGTTCTATAACATAGATTGTTCATACTTGTCTTTTGAGTACACTCCCACTTTTCAACTAAATTTTTTTTGGATTATTTTTTCGAAGCTGTCATCATTATTATATTTTGTATTTATTTTTATTTATCATATAAATATTATATATTTTTTATATTTATTTTTAGTTATCATTTAAATATTATATAATTTTATATTAAAAATATATTTTACCAATAGATTTTGTCTAATATTAGTGAATCAATATCATTTGTTTCTAGTTATTGTTAATTTTTCCACACTACTCTAGTTGTTAGAGGTACTATTTATGATCCACACCACTCTAGTTGTTAGAGGTACTATTCCTAGTCCTAGGTCATTAGCAATCTTGTAGGACTACTGAAAAACACTTTGTTTTCCCATTCATGTATGTCTTTTACGCTAACTTAACTATACTTAAACTAAGCAAGAGTATCTACAATGTAGCCCTTATTCAAATGTGTCAGTTATTTTATACCTTTCAAAGTTCAATAACTAAACTAAGAGGAAATGAACGCTAACTATGCGGTCTTGTTATTACTATAAATCGAATCGAATTTCAACGAAGTATTCGATATACAAATTAAAATGTCAAATTTTTTGTATTTTTCACCTCAATTCAGATGAATTTGGTAACTATACTCTTAATAATATTCATACCAATATATCTGAACCACAAAAATATCATCGCCACATAATTTTTTGATTTCTCAATTAGCTCCTCCCTTGATAATAAAATAAAAACCTTCCCAAACACCTAACCTTCCCTTCTCTATCTACATATTTCCAATGGAAAGGGAAGATTAGAACTTTTCCTCTCCTCTTAATAAATTTGACGATACCTGAAGTTTCATAATTCACACTATTCACACACATATTATATATGAACAAAAACCAAGTGGATATCATCCACCCATCCATGATGTTGACCTAACCAGCTTAATTGAAATTGCAATATTTGTGGCAATTCAAGTTACCTAGGTTTGATTGAAATGGATATTTCGCATACCTACAAGGCATAAGGACTGTGCGATCCACCACGCTTACTAAGGGAATGTTTGTGCCTGTAATTATTTTGAGGGATACGTTGACAGTTTCTATAAGGTGAGCTATGGTTGCGATATGTTGCAGGACTATGTCTGCCAATGTAGCTCTTGAGGGAGGGTGCTTCCTGTAAATAAGGATTCAACTTCTTCTTCTTATCATAGTCTCTCGTGGTGATCGAGCGACGAATAAGGATTCCACTTGCACACATATGCAAGTAACTACCAACACTTGTGAGAGGATGTGAACGGAAAGAATTGCAAGAGTATTTGAATCGAAGACATGCTGGCGTGGAGGAGACTACCTGATGGGAGAACACATAATTAAATAAATAAAAATTATTAAATGTAACAGTTGTTGAATATAATGGAGAATATCCTATAATAGGTAGAGTTGGTTCACATAGCCTCAGGATAGGAATTAGTTTCTATTTCTTAGGATGTTGTTTTAACTTCCATAAAACCATGTATTCTATTTAATGTGTAATGTTGATGAACAATGTAGAGTGTTCTGCAGAGCCAGATTCTCTTGGTTCAAACTCTCTTTCGTAGAGCTGACTAGTGGGTTTTATTTTAATACAAACATTGCCATTTTTATCATGGTATCAGAGCGTCAGGGCTGAGAAACCTGTACGTTGGCTAGTGGGTGGTTCTTTGAACTAAAATCGTCACAGGTTTTGAGTGGATAGCCGCGACGATAGCACTATTACACTTCTCGAAATTTTTATTTTTCGATCGTCGCAGTTTTTCAATGTATAGCTGCGATGGTCTCAGAAAATTGATGTAAAACTGCGACAGTCTCAGATATTGGGCATATATCTGTGACGACGTCTCATAAAATTGATGTATATCTGCGACAGTCTCAGATATTGGGCGTATATCTGCGACGATCGTGTAAATCAAAGAAATTACATGGGGGAGCCAAGAACAAGGTTGTAGCTATCAAAGAAGCTGAGTGGGGAAGCCAAGAACAAGGTTGTAGCTGACAACAGGAGGTTGTCTGGAGGCTGAGAAGAAAGCCACAGTGATCTGTGCATGTTTTGCGAGGTCAAACAACAGTGATCTGTCTTTGTCACGGATCTGGGGTAAATTTAACATCTTTTACCTGTTGATTTTTTTTTTCTAAATCGCCAAGATGAATAACAACATATTTGAAGCATGCATCAATGAGCATAAAAAGCTCTATGGTTCCAATTATGCAAATTGGAAGTTTAAGATGCAAACTCTGCTAGAAGCGCAAAGTTCTTGGACGATTGTGAATGGGGATGAGCCAAGGCCCGCGGCTGGATCAGCATTGGTCCCAGATTGGGAGAAACGAGAAAGCAGAGCAAGGACAAGGTTAAATATGTCAGTGAAAGAATGCATTATACCGCACATCAGAGAAGGTAAGTCAGCTAACGAGATCTGGGGAATTCTTAAGGAAATGTACGAGATCAGAAATTCAAATTGTCTTCTGTTTCTCAAGAGTAAGATCTTGTCCATGAAGATGGAGGAGAATGAAACAATTGCTTCATTCGTAGCAAGGATCAAGGATCTGAAAACCAAATTATTAGATATTGGTCATACAATGGACGATACAGATCTTGTGACCATTACAATGAATGGTGTCACTGACGATTAATAGATGTTCATCACAGGGATAAATGCCACAGAAAAGATCCCACATTTTGAAGAGCTGACAGGTATTCTAATGCAGGAAGAAGAGAGGAGATCGACTCTGAAGCCCCAGAGTGTTGATCTTGCATTGGTGGCGAGGAAGAACTTCTACAAAGGGAAAGGAGGTCCATAACAGCAAAACGAAGCAAGTTCACATAAACGTCCAAATCTGACCCAAGGTATGCATCCGAATAGAAACTACTCTGAAACAAAATGTTTTTATTGCAGAAAATTGGGTCATATTGCCAGTGAGTGTAGGAAAAAGAAGTATCATGAAGAATAACATAAGCTAAAGAGACATGCAGGTCATCTCGCGAATGGTGATCAGATGCAGAATTTGAGGTTGTTCATGGCAGATCATGATGAAAATGTTGATGCAGACATCTGGTACGTAGATCTAGGAGTGTCAACACACATGATGGGGAACAAGCACTGGCTGGAGGATTTTACAGAGATCAACGAAGGTGCACAAATTTACCTAGGAGATGACAGAAGTCATCAATTCAAAGGATGTGGGAAAGCTTTTGTCATTCTACCTGATGGTAATATTAAACAAATTTACAATGTAATGTTTGTGCCTAGCATAACAAAGAACTTGATTTCTGTATCAATTATTACAGATCAAGATTTGAAAGTTGAATTTTAAAATCTAACTGTTACATTAAGGATCTGCTAGATGGAATGAAGACAATTGCTACAGGAATCCGAACAGGAGGACTGTACAAGTTGGATGTGAGACCTGCACTAGTTCGAGCATTGACAACAGTGAGCTTGACTACAGAAGAGCTTTGGCAACAGAGATTCAACCACATCAATTACAATGATTTGTTGTTACAATAGAGGAAAGAAATGGTAAGAGATCTTCCTATGCTAAAGCAAGTACATAATAATTGCGATGCTTGTACTTTAGGAAAAATTCATAGAGAAGAATTCCTTGTTAGAGTAGAAAAGAATAGAGGGATATACTGGAGTTAGTGCACACAGACCTTTGTGGTCCCATGCAGACAAAATCATTAGGAGGTGCAGTGTATTTCCTACTGTTTATTGATGACTGTACGAAGTTTTCTTGGGTGTATTTCTTAACTAATAAGAGTCATACAATCGAATACTTTAAGCAGTTTAAAAATATGATTGAAATACAAACAGGGAAACAGATAAAAATTCTTCGTTCTGATCAAGGGGGAGAATACAGGAAAGATGAGTTGATCAGATATTGTAAAGATCATGCAATTTTGCAGCAGTTTACAGTACCCCATACTCCATAGCAGAATGGAGTAACAGAAAGGAAAATTAGAACTCTAGTGGAATGTGCTAGAAGTATGTTGAAAGGTAAGAATCTTTCAAATGGTTTTTGGGCTGAAGCAGTGAATACTGTAGTTTATTTTAAAAATAGGATTCCTACAAGAAGTGTTGAGTTTAAAACTCCTTTTGAAGCTCTATATGGGTATAAACCTACAGTAAAACACTTAAGGACATTTTGATGTAAAGCATTTGCCCACATAGCAAAGGAAGATAGAAAGAAATTAGACTCAAAAGCCATCAGATGTACTTTTATAGGGTATTGTTCATCATATAAAGCATACAGATTATTTAATCCCTCTACTCACAAGATCTTTGTTAGTAGAGATGTTAAATTCCATGAGCATGATAATGAAGAAATTGATGAGCACTATGATGGATGGGGCATCCCGTACTTTGAAGAAGAAGAAGTAGAGAACAGTCAGGGTCAACAACAGACAAAGGCAAAGGATGAACAACAACAGCAATAGCAACAACAGCAGCAGCAGCAACAACAACAACAACAACAATAGCAACAATAGCAACATCAACAACAACAGGAAGAAATAAGGTTTGAAACCACCACCCCACCACTCAGGAGATCAAGTAGGAAAGCTCAAACGCCTACAATATATAGGGAAAATGCTTTTATAACTAGTATGATGAATGTGGTTGAACTGTCTAGTTATAAAGAATAAAATGAAAATAATGAATGGAAGAAATAAGGTTTGAAACCACCACCCCACCACTCAGGAGATTAGGTAGGAAAGCTCAAACGCCTGCAAGATATAGGGAAAATGCTTTTATAACTAGTATGATGAATGTGGTTGAACCATCTAGTTATAAAGAAGCAAATGAAAATAATGAATGGAAAATAGCCATGGAACACAAATATGATTCAATAATCAGAAACAACACTTGCAAATTGGTAGAACTCCCTAGAGGAAAACAGGTCATAGGTTGCAAATGGTTATATAAACTGAAAATTAATGCAAATGGAACTATAGAAAAACTGAAAGCTAGGTTGGTTGCAAAGTGGCACACACAAAAAGAAGGGATAGATTATGAAGAAACCTTCGCCCCTGTAGCTAAATTGAACACCATCAGAATGTTAATTGCTTTAGCTACCAAGAAACATTGGATGATGCACCAACTAGATGTAAAGTCTGCATTTCTGAATGGAGAACTGAAAGAAGAGGTTTATTTAGAGCAACCGAAAAGGTTTGTCTAGAAGGGAAAATAACATTTAGTATGTAGGTTGAAGAAAGCACTCTATGGACTAAAACAATCTCCCAGGTTGTGGTATGAGAAAATTGATTCATTTTTTCTACAAGCTGGCTACAATAGAAGTAAGAATGACCCTAATCTTTACACCATGAAAGATGAACAAGGGTGCGTAGTGATGATTTCATCCTATGTAGATGATTGGATAATTAAAGGTGACGTTATATATATAATTGATGAAATCAAGCAGCAGATGTCACAGATGTTTGAGATGAAGCATCTCGGTGAACTCAGATACTGTTTAGGTCTCGAGATCTGGAGAGATTCAGGTCAAACATTTCTGTCTCAAGAAAAGTATGTCAAAGGCCTGTTAGAAAAGATTAGAATGGATCAGTGTAAGCCAGCACCGATACCATTGCAACAGAAAATCAAATTGCAGTGTGAGGATGGCTCAAAAGCGGTGAATGCAACACTTTACAGACAACTGGTTAGGAGTCTGATCTACCTAACAACCACTAGACCTGATTTGGCTTATGCAGTCAGCGTGTTAAGCCAATTTATGTCTAAGCCACTTGAAAGCCATTGGAATGCAGTGAAGAATATTTTGAGGTATCTACAAGGTACTGTAGATTATGGAATTATTTACGCTGAATCTTCTGATGTTAGATTGGCAGGATTTGCAGATTCAGATTGGGCAGGAAATGTAGATGATCGCAGATCTATAACAGGTTATGCATTCAGTCTTAGATCTGGGGTGATCACTTGGAGAAGCAAGAAGCAGAACACAGTCTCCTTGTCGTCAACAGAAGTAGAGTATCAAGCCATGTGTGCAGCAACGAACGAGGCAGTTTGGTTGCGGAGACTTCTCGAAGATTTTGGGGAAGAACAAACAGTCGCAACAACAATCAGATGTGACAATCAAAGTTCAATCAAGTTGGCCAATAATTCGGTGTCTCACAAAAACACTAAACATATTGATACTCAATTCCATTTTGTTAGGGAGAAAGTGCAATCTAAAGAAATTCATCTGGAATATTGCAATACATGTGATAATTTTGCGGACATTTTCACTAAGCCCCTTGGAAAAGTAAAATTTCAAATGTTTAGGGAGATGTTAGGGATATATGTGAACCCATTCTCCATTAAGGGGGAGTGTTGAAGATAATGGAGAATATCCTAGAATAGGTAGAGTTGCTTCACATAGTCTCAGGATAGGAATTAGTTTCTATTTCTTAGGATGATGTTCTAACTTCCCTAAAACCATGTATTCTATTTAATGTGTAATGTTGATGAACAATGTAGAGCGTTCTGCAGAGCGAGACTCTCTTGGTTCAGACTCGCTTTCGTAGAGCTGGCCAGTGGGTTTTATTTTAATACAAACATTGCCATTTTTATCAACAGTAATGCACAACATATTCATAGACACTAAATCTCATCCCTCCATACTGATATTAGACAAAGAATGACTAAATAATAAATCAGAAGCATTTTTTTATTTAAAATAAATAAATTTATCAACTCTAATTCCAATATAAACCATACCTATTAACCTAATAAATATAACAAAATTATTCTTTCAACAATATTAAATTCAAATTATATTAATAAACTAAATTTATTAATTAAAATATTGTTAAAATTAGAGAAGTTATAACCATTTAAAGATAATACATTTTTTCAATTCGTATTTATTATTAGCTTAAACATTATTTTCCTTAAAATATTTGATGATAATTAATAAACTCTTTTAATTTAATTTAATAACATTTTGTATTCATAAAGATTCTTAATCTGACATTGATATAAATATTCTTAATCTGACATTGATATACTGTTAATTCAATTTAATAACATTTTGTATTCATAAATATTTTTAATCTCACATTGATATAATGTTAATTAATGCGAATATAAATGGAATAACAATAACAAAAATATTGAAACATCGTGAATCGAAGGTAAATGTCAAATTTCAAACCAATAGGTATATGTTACGTGTTCAATTTCATAGAAGAAATTACACCGATTTTAATGTGCGCTACTAGTCTTCAATAATGCAATGACGCACTAAACCTGAGTGAGCCCTCTTAACTCTTACATTGAGATATTTAAATGATTTATAGGCATAACCCACTATGCAACCACAAAATGTCCTGATAATATACTTCCTGTTATCGCAAGGAAATATGTCTTGAGAGGAGGGATCTACTCATTTATGTACTAGGTTTTCTACTCCTTAAAAAAATCCTACTTTAGATGTTCAATATGATCATCAACTATTTTTAGAAAATATTTAAGTCAGGAAAATACATTACAATGAACTCATATTTATATCAAAAAAATATATAATATTTATATATATATATATATATATATTATTATATATATATATATATATTTTTAAGAAGTAATGGTTGGAAATAACGTTTTTATGTGTTTTAGGTTGTGAATTGTTATTGTAAGTTTTTAAGTGTCGATTTAGAAATAGTCAATTTTCTATGTATGAGTTGTATTAGCTATCTAAATTCGTTATTTTAAGATTTAGAAGAGTTATATATATATATATATATATATATATATATATATATATATATATATATAAAACCATTGTGTTTAATAAGATATTGTTTGATTTGTGTTGTGCAATCGTGCTCTCTCTCGATCTCAATTTCTAATATGGTATCAGAACTGATCTAAGTTTGACTCCCTCATAAGAAGGCTCAGGGAAATGGAATATATCTGAGATTTTTCCATTTGTACATAGATTAGTATAAGGGTCTGTGGATTTCGATATGGTAGAAAATATTGTTGTGTGTGTGTTTTTTTGTGTTTTTCATGCCATGTAAATTTGGGTGTGGTTGTGTGTTGTTCTATTCACTCCCTTGTTGATGGATTCAATTGTAAATTTGGGTGTCGCTCTGTGTTTTTCCATTCACTCCCTCAATATTGGTGTTATCATTCCTGAGGGATGAGTTATCTTGTTTGTTGGTTGTCAATTAGGTGAAGGAGATGACATTTTCTGTGCGTAAGGGGACAACCGCAACTGCAACTATGAGAGTTCTATGCGGGTTTGATTCTCATTATCATCAATCACATAGCCATTTAACCCTTTAATATGCCGGTAGCATCCAACTAGATTTCAAGTTGGTGAATGTTCTTTAGTGATATTACAAAGAATAAGACTTGATCTCTTCGGCTATGAGATTTTCTTGCAGCTGTGTAGATATGGAATGAGCATTGCCCTGGCTTCATGGCCATTTACAACATCGATCAGTAGATATGCACATAGTTTTCAAACGAAAGTGTGTATGGCAATGGAAAAGAAATTGATGACTACATCATGCTTAAAATGAAGTAATAGGGCTCACTAAAATTGACGTGGTGGAGCCTGGAAAATATGGGATTAGGAAATCATGTAAGAGTTGCATCATTTTGATGGTTGGTTATTTGTCATTCCATGATGTCAATATGATGGGTATGTATAAAAAAATTGCAAAGGAAAATTCAAGTGCCGCATTGGTTTTCCTCTGATGTTAAGGGGCTATTGTCGAAACTTTTGGATCCCAAATCAAAGACATGGATCAATATGTCCCAACTTATGGAAATTCCATGGTTCAAAATGGCTTTCAAACCCAAGAACTTTTATACAGAAGACAAACAATAAATGTTGCAAAGAAAATCAAGCATGTTGGAAGAGGACCAGTGTAAAGAAAAGAGGCATTGCCTGAAAGATACATCCTGCGGGGTATCTATGCTAGAGAAAATCTAGGTATGTGGTTGACTTGATGTTAATGAGAACATCCGTTGTGGGCCTATAGTGGGTCAATGTTTTATTGTTTATTTCGATTTTTTCTTCTTCTTTAGGTTTTATATATAAAGTTATCATGATTCTATTGTAATTATATGAAAGACCAGTGAATGAACATAAAAACATATTTCAAGTTAATGGTTCTATATATTTTTCGGTGCCGAGAAAACACATAATTGATTTGTTTATGTGACTCTATTGTGCGCCGATGGGTCTTGTTGTGCTTCGGGCTTCAAGAGCATCAGTGATAAGCTATTTTTGTGACCATGTAAGTGTGTATGTGAAAAGGTCAGTTGTATGACAGACTGATGGATAAACTCAATACATAGACAACTTACCTATATAACTAGAAGTATGTATTTCGATGCATACTACTAAGATGGAAGCATGTCCATAGAGATATTTAGTTTCTAGGTTATTCTTTGGGTAGTCAAGAAGCGTCAATTGTACACAGTTCATTAATGATGGTCAGAGACAATTATGTTTTAAGTGGAGGTCAAGTAACAACTCGAAGATGTGGTGGTGACGAAAGAGGGGTGTTTGCGAGATTCTAGAGTGGATGTGAGTGTTGATGAAGACTAGTGAAAGAAAAACTAGTCTTGTTATTGTAATGTCTGTTTTCTATATTTGTTACACGTAAGCATTAACGAAGGGTGTTGGAAGTAATACTTCCATGTGTTTTAAATAGTTGTGAGTTTTCATAGTGAGTCCCTGAGTGTCAATCTATAAATAATAGATTTATTATGCATGAGTTGTATTAGATATTTAGATCCATTATTTTAAGATCTAGAAAAGTTATATATTCCAATCTATATATATAACTATTATCATCAATAAAATATATTAGTGTGATTTGTGTTGAGGAAGTAAAATATGTTACACTGCGTGGACAACTCATATATGTCTCACTTAGTGTACAACTCACCCAATTTGAGGAAGGCAAATGTTTCACGCCAAAGTTTCAGAATATTGATAACCATGTCATTACATAGTCGTATGTCTCAGTTGTGGACAACTCATGCAGCTAGAGGAAGTAAAATATGTCTCACTTGATGGACAACTGGTGCGGTTTGAGGAAGTAAAATATGTCTCACTTGGTGTACAACTCACGCATTTGAGGAAGGCAAATGTTTCACGCAAAAGTTTCAGAATATTGATAACCATGTCACGGTGTCACAATGGACAATCATATTTCATAAATTATATTTTAATAAATTAAACCGACTAGCAAACTTAAGAAATTCAAAAAAATTACAAATTTCCCTTACAATCATATATAAGATAAAAAATATTATAAAATTATCAAATCTCGAATCAATTCTAACATAAACCAAACGTAGAATATTATAAAATTATCAAATCTTGAATGAATTCTAACATAAACCAAACCTACGTACGTAATCAACCATTTGATTTATAAAAATGCAATGTTTACGAAAAATTATAAAATTACAAATTCCACTTTTTCAAATTAGAATATTCGTAATGCCCAATTCCATCAAATCCGTGCAAGGTCAGAACCGCTTGTCTCCCTGAAACAGTCAATTGCCCAATCAAATTAAATCAATGACGCGAGTAGCTAATAATTTCATTTCTGTTTGCCCAATAAGATTAAGTGAATATAAAGTAACTGGACAGAATAGATTTCAAAATTCGATGAGCGTTGAATACAGTTGAGATAATTGCAATTCACGAAGACTTCAGTCTACATTCATCATGATAATTTGGCACTGAAAAAATTCATCATGATAATGCCGGAGAGATTTTGAAGGTTGAACTAAACGACTAGCACAGAAGACTGGCAGTTGCAGTAACGTTACGTGTCGAGATCTGAATCATGAATGTGGTCAATTTGGGCAGCGGTTAACCAGCCTGCATCTCCTCGGGCATTTAATGCCCTATGGCAGTCTGGGTAGCCGCTGCCGTCAATTTGGACATGAGATGATCTACGTTTGTTTTGAACTTTGAAAAGGTGTCTGTACCGGCAGCGCCTAACAAGCCATATATCAAGTATTAAATGCACCCGGAGATGCACGCGATATAGCTCGTTAACACGCAAAATGCAAAACTCGTCACTAAATAAAAAAAGGCATTTTGCGTGTTAACGAGCTATATCGCGTGCATCTCCGGGTGCATTTAATACTTGATATATGGCTCGTTAGGCGCTGCCGTCTGTACCTCGGCAACATGATTCGAATTCGCCGGGTGCAAGGAAGCAAAGAAAAAGAAACTACATCGGGTTTGTTAAGAAGCTGTCACCTCATGCGACACTTTCGTCAGTATCTACAATCTGTTATCATTCAACATACAGCTAACTCTCTATATTGTCTGGTTAGCTTTCGAGTTGATAGGGCTGTGCATAGTTGCAAAGTCAGTAGTCAAGGCTTTGTAACTCTCAAAGTTCGAATGAGTTTTATTGATGCGGTCTTAGGTGGAGTTTTATGGATGTGGTTTAATGGTTGGTGGAAAAATTTAATCTTAACAAACTTTGTGATGTAATTATGAGAAAACCATGTTTAATTAAAAATGGTTTATACTCGAAAGAAAAACGAATATCTTATATAAACTGGCTCTCTTTTGCTTTATTTGTTGGTGTCTACTTTGCAGAGATGACCGCCTCCTACCAAGTTTCTCAGAATAAGCGACGCAGAGATGAGTATCAGAATGGCGAATTGGCTTTGCCCGATGCAAAGAGAAGCAATAGCATAAAGTTGATGCAAGATAGTTATCTCATGGGTTTGCTCGAGATGATCGATAATATGGATGCTATTAACAGTAATCCGGAAGAAATCCATACTACGGTTCATCTTGAGGACGAGAGGCTGAACGGGCTTCTGAAATCTCTGGAAGATGAAGTCGGATTGAAAGGGCAAGCAAATGATGTTGATGCGAAGGGTAGTATAATTAAACAGCTGACGGACTGGAATCCTGAAGCGACCTCGGCTTCTGATACAGGAGACATGCATTCAGAAGGAAATTTGACGTATTACGACGATGTTCGTGCAGAGCTTAGTTTCTTTGTGGACCATACTGCTGTTGAACTTGGAATCATCATGAACCTTTTGGATGGAGATTCAATGGCCAACATGTATTCAGATGATGCCGTGTATGGTTATCCTGTGACTCCGGCGGTTTTTAATGACTCTCTTTGGGAGGCTGATATTTCGGAGGATGATTCAAAATGATTTTTTATCACAACAGCAAGCAAAATTTGAAATTACTGGAACGGAATTCATGGTTGAATGCCACCGCTGAGGATGCTCAGTGATGTATATATGTGAAGAAATTTTGCCTCATTCTGTAGGCAACGTTATGTTTCGCAAAACTTTCAGAACTTTATTTTGTATGTAGTTTTGGTATTTTGTCTGTACTTTTGTTAAGATGTGATAGATGAAATGATGTTTCAGTTATTACTAAATATTTCTGAGAATTCAGTTTAATCTAATGAGAAATAATTTGAATTTCCTATGCGGCATTTATCACATTAAAATTTGTACAAGTATAGTTCATCATTAACACAAAAATATATATTTACTTAATTTCATTGTTTAAGGTCGTACTTCGTTTCATTGTTTAAGATTGTATATAGATTTCTCATTAATTTGCATTTCCTATTCGGCATTTATCACATTAAAATTTTTGATGTGCCAAGCTTCTAACGAACAAGTACAAGTATGGTTTATCATTAGCACAAATAATATATTTACTTAATGGAATTATTTAATTAATATTAATTATTATATATAACTTATTGATTTCAAATGGGTTATTATATTTAAATAATAAATAAAAAATGATATATTCGCATATTTATCTATTAAAAACAAATAGAGAAGATCTAGTTTACCAAGGGACCATTAGATTTAAATAATTATCATTAAATAAATATACAATTACCTAATGTAATTAAATGGTAATTTAATACTATTTGTTTGTATTTAAATAATATTGGAATAATAATATATATAGATTATTTAATAAATATGAATTATTATACTAGATATAATTTATTAATTTAATTATATAACAAGAATATTAGTGGTTTGACTAGGACCATTAGGTCAAAATTAGCCGTTGGAGTCTCTGCACACTCTATTTAAACACGCTGAGCCTGATTGGTTCTTCAACTTGTCCTGACGATGAACCACACTGGTTGGTTCGAAACGCGTCGACAAAAGATTGGTTATGTGATTTTGCCGAAGATTATCTAAACAATGTTATGGATCACAGAAGTCTAAATTCCTTAATATTTACTTAATTTCATTGCTTAAGATGATACTTCGTTTCACTTTTTAAGATTTTATATAGATTTAGCAGAGGCGAAATTGGATACAAAACATTCATTACTTACATAATTTTATATAACAAAAGCTTTGAAGTACCCTCAAAGCAATTGTTTAATTATTTATCATTTTTATTCCAATAGGTGAATTGCACTTCAAAATTTAAAAATATAATTTATTTTGTCATAAAAATATTTGACTATCGGAGGCATTGACTTTCGCCTACGTGAAGGACAGTCGGTTTGTTTCACTTTTTAAGATTTTATATAGATTTGGCAGAGGGGAAATTGGACACAAAACATTCATTACTTACATAATTTTATATATCAAAATCTTTAAACTACCCTAAAACCAAATGTTTAATTATTTATCATTTTTATTCCAAGAGGCGAATTGCACTTCAAAATTTAAAAACATAATTTATTTTGTCATAAAAATATTTGACTATATATGTTATTTGAAGGGAGTTTTTATTGTATATTTCATTTTTATCCTATTCATCTGTTTCATATAAATTAGATTCAATTTCTACTAGATCCAGTTTCCATGAAACAATATTGGTTTTATAAACTTTTTATAAGGCTCACAAGTTTTTCCTCTCTTGTTCACATCTTAGATATTGTTGCCGAGTTTTAGTACATAAGTGACATATCATAGTGAAATCCAGGTAGCTAAATGTTAGAGATACTACAAATTTACGGTATCATTTCTCCATGTTACATAAGAACAGTCAAAATAAAATTACCAAAATCCACAAGTACTGTCCATATTCTGTTCAATGTTACATGGAAAACTTTAATTTGAACACACTACAAGAATCCCTACTTTAATCTGACTACGTTAGTCAAATGAGGTATAAACACATTAAATTTTAATTTGATTTGATTACAAATTCCAAAATATTTTGCAAATTTTGTCAACATGAGTGAAACAATGTATTTCTCTTAGATTTTTAAAATATTCGGAAATTTACGAGCCAAACTCACACTACATAGAGTGGGGTTGGCTAGTCCACGAATTTGAACTTTGCAAGGAATTTACTGACCGAAATCCACTATAAACAAACAAGCTAAGAGCCAAATTTGAAAAGGTGTCAATTTTTTAATTGACAGGGACGTTACCTTGGTGCCACACATTGTATCGGATATCTCAAACACCTCGTATGCAATTCTATTGAATCAATTTCATTATTCAAACGATAGAAAAACAAAAATGAATATTTTGGAGATTTTATCAATGTGAATCAAACCATTTATTTCTCTTAGATTTTTAGAATATTCGGAATTTTATAGGAACCAAACTCTCGAGACATAGTGTAAGGACCTACGGTCCGTGCACTCCACTTTGCGAAGGACTTGTGAAAAATGCGAAATGAAAGCTTGGACGAGTTCATATAGGCGTTGGGCGAGCGTTGAGGGGGCGGTCCCATGAGTTGGGTGGGCTGACCCTCCTCTTGGGCGAGACATCGCAACATGAATGAGTCGGTTGGGCGTTTGGCGTGGGTCGGCGAGGTGACACAACCCACCACTCGCCCGTATATATTGGCGTGCGTTTGTGGACGCAAAGGCACTGATCATTCCACCAACAAGTTCGAGCTATGAGCTGAGGTTGGAGTGCGAAGTTGGACGCAGGTTGAGAAGTGCTAAGGCGCAGGGAGATGTGCCCGCACTTCGGGCAAGGCGTTTAGGCAGCAAGTCGGGTGAGAAACTCGTGCAAAGAACTCGGGCGAGGTTGTTAGGCAAAAAACTCAGGCGATGTCGTCCGGCATAAACCTCGGGCGAGGTCGTTTGAGCGAGCCGGGTGAGGTCATCGGGTGACCCGGGTGAAGTTGTTCGAGCGAGCCAGGTGAGGTCATCGGGCGACCCGCGAAGTCGTTCGGGCAAGTCGAGTGAGGTCGTCGGGCAACTTTGGTGAAGTCGTTCGACGAGCTAGGTGAGGTCGTCGGGTGACCCAGGCGAGGTTGTTCGGGCGACCCAGGTGAAGTCGTGTGGCGACCCGGGTGAAGTCATGTGGCGACTCGGGTGAACGAGTTTGGGTGAAGGTGTTCGTACGGACTCGGGTGAGTCGTGCGAAGATGACTCGGGTGAGTCATGCGAAGGCGCGAGTGAACGTGCGGACGGGCGGCTGGGCAAGGGCACGCTGGGCACGCTGAAACAAAGGTTGGAACCGAATGTCGTGAATGAGAGTTGGGCAGGCGGGACTGTGTGTGGTCCACCAAACAGAGGTCGGGCAGGATAGCACGATTTGGGCGTTTGCTGAACAAATAAAGAGCGAGTTAGGTGAAGACGTGTGACGAGGTGGACGAAGGGTTGGTGAGTCGTGCGGTGACCGTGCAGAGGTGCTGACGAGCTGGGCAACCGAGTTTGCCGAAGTTGGAAATTTGATTAAATGTAAATTTGGGGTTTCCCAAGATTTAGCTTATACTTTGTAAAAGTGGAAAATTATATATATTGATATCGGGCAGACTCATATTGCAGGGAGTTGCCCTTCCCTTTATACTGTTGTGCATTTCTATTGTATAATGCTGTTGATGATAAATATGTATGGGTTTTCATCTGTATAAAGGACAAAGATAATACTTGGTAATGAAAAATAAACTAAGTACAAATGTTAGGCGTAGTCCATGAACATAAGTATTGGTGAAAAGAAAGTGCTCGGTGGTGCCGCACCTCGCTACAATGCGGGTGGAAGATTACCACCAGTGTAGGGGTGTGACAGGTGGGATCAGAGATGGTCTAGGTTTTGCAGGAAACCTGGTGAAGTGCAAAGGGGATTTGCGGAATGAGATGATCCCACTGTCATTTCGTGATAGTTGGTATCAGAGCTGGTCCAGGTTTTGCAGGAAACCTAGTGAACTGCAAAGGGGATTTGTGGAAGGAGCTGATCCCACTGTCACTTCGTGACAGATGGTATCAAAGCTGATTCAGGTGGTGTGCAAGTGAAGGAAGCTGGTCTCACCAACACGTGGAATCAAGAGCTAGTTCAGTTTTGCCGAGAACCTGATGAATGGTGAAGAAATCTGAAGGGTGATTCAGGTTACAGGAAAGTGAATGGCAGAAATGGTGGAAGAACCTATGGCAAGGGAATCTAGCCATGATGCAGGTGAAGCTTTTCGATACAAGGTATTGGAAAAGATAAGTAGATGGAGTTATGAATGGACTTCGATGAAGGCCGAGAACATGATGATTTGAGAAGGCTGTTTGAAGATCAAAGAAGAACTTGAAGAACTCAAGGACCAATATGAGGATGTTGCAGATGTGACAATGATGGAGGATGAAATTGAGATCGATCAAGTTGGATCAGGATCATGCAGTTTGCAGACATGGATGGATGAGGATACTCACATGGGGGAGCCTCATGATGATGATGTAAGTATTGTTGATCTGAAAATCACCCGATGAGTGACCTCAGTTGAAGATTTATTAAACAAAAGGTATTACAGACCCAGTTGTTGGTGTGTGTGTATTTTGTGTTATTGAAACAATGGATCGATCAGATTTCCAATACACAGAAAATAAATGGAAAGACAACAGAGAAATACAGTAAGCAACACAAAGACAAAAACACTTTTTAATAAGGAGTTCACCCTATTCTCCAGGGCTACGTCTTCGGTCCAGATTCAGTGGTGGCCTTGTTTTATCGTGTCTTTCAGTAAAGAAATTACAATACATGGACTCAATGTGAGTTCGCCTGAAGTAAATTTTTCTTGGCAAGGTGGTTCTTGGATTCCCCAAGCCACTCGAAATACACAGGCTCTTGTTCTTCCTACCAGCTCTGTGACCCTTGGTCTACAGTGGAAAGAGCCAACTATGGTGCTCAATCTAGATATATTCCTCTATGGGAAGGCTTGATTCTTCAAGCTCTTTGGTGCTCGATGCTTCCTATGGTCAGCTCGGCCCTCTGTCTCCTCTGCCTGGCTTTACTACTCTCTATGCTCAGTCCTCCTCTCAGGGTTCACTATTCACTGTCTCTATTGGTCGCTTGGACTCTTCGTTCTCTCTATCTGAATCTCCTTCGACTGTCTCTGTTCATGGCTTTAGCCATTCGACCTCCATGCCTGTTTGGTTCCTCTCCTTCCTGCATGGATTCTCCTTCCGCTTGTGTGCTGGGAGTTCCCTGTTTGACGTCAGCATCAACGCTCGAGAAGTAGCCACGCCTCCCCATCAGAACTGCGCCAGCCTGCTCATCGATTCGTTTCTTTCTCCACCGTGGCGGTCAACAAATTCCAAATCCCCTTAAATCGCAGCTTAATTCCCTGTCGATTCCACTTCTGTCTATCGGGCGCAATCTCAGCCGTCCGATCTGGGCTCATCTAGATCCAACGTCATATGCACGTCAAGCACGATTGACTTGCTCGACCGATAACATGTGATCACTAATAGAGTTTAGGCTTCTGTGATCCATATTAATTTAGAGAAAGATTTCGGCGAAAATCACATGGAATGACATTTGTCGACGCGTTTCGAACCAACCAGTGTGGTTCATCGTCAGGACAAGTTGAAGAACAGATCTAGCGTAGCATGTTATATAGACCGAGTAGAGCCTCCAACGGCTAGTTTGACCAGCCGCTAATAAGGCTGGTCAAACTAGCCGTTGGAGGCTCTACTCGGTCTATATAACATGCTACGCTAGATCTGTTCTTCAACTTGTCCTGACGATGAACCACACTGGTTGGTTCGAAACGCGTCGACAAATGTCATTCCATGTGATTTTCGCCGAAATCTTTCTCTAAACATGTGATCACATCAGTTTTTCTCTCACCTCCACTGCCACGCGTTGATTGCTGAGTGTGATCGCTTCGCTTTCTCCAAAACCTCTTACCGCTCAAGGGCGCCTCGACCAAACTGTCAGTTTCTAGGTCATGGGTCCCACCTTCGTACGTTGGCGCTTTTCATTTCTCCGCCCACGGTCCTCTGGCTCCCAACGTGACCGAGTGCTTAAGACTCTACCTTTTCAATCACGCATCAAAAATTAGCTCCTTTTCTCATTCCGAGGCTCCCAGGGGCTACATCAACCTCCTATGAAGTCTCCATGGGCCTCGGCCAACGCGCTTTGATCGAGGTTCTCGTCATTACGTGTCGGCTGCCATGGCCACTGGTTCAGAGTGTTTTCGACTGCTATTTTGGATTCTTCAAGGATTTGTTTCGTCCCGATACAGTCATGGTTCTATGACAGTCGTTTATGGATCTGACTTGGATCACGACCTCCCTATTGAAAAGATTTTGGACCACCAAAAGTTTTTTTTTTTTTTCTCAAGCATCAACTAAGTGAGGAAACTGTTGTCTCACTTGTCCAATATCAATCCACTTCGCACTACTTGGCTTCGAACCTTTAAGACCAATCCTGAGGTATTCCACCTATCCACTTCACGTCGTCCTTACCTTACTTTCCAGCACTGTATCTTCCTGCAACTTATTAAGATATTCAGGTAGCAGGTTCTTAATAGAGGTAAATTGACTCTGCTCTTCAGGGTCCTCCATCATTGAAGGTTCAAACAACCTCAAGCAATCTGTGTTCATGATTGAGTAAATGTGCATGTAAGCTAGCAGATCAAGGCGAAAAGCATTTTCACTAATCTTCTCTAGTATCCTGAAGGGTCCATACCTAATAGGTTTTAGCTTTTTACCTTCACCTTGCATCCTGTCCTTGCTGATATACAGCCAGACTTGGTCTCCAACTTGAAAACTATGCTCCATCCGATGCTTATCATGCCTAGCCTTGTACTTGGCCTGGCTCTTTTCCAGCTGTTCCTGTATTTCCTGGTGGATATCCTAGATCTGTTCAATGAACCTAGTTGCCTTGTCCACATCACTGTGTCCATCAACCATGGTATCTTTACCAAAGAAAAAATCCAAGGGAGACCTTGGTACGAAACCAAAACAGGTCTCAAAAGGAGATCTCTGGGTAGAAGAGTGTTTGGCTCTATTGTAAGCATGCTGCACATAACACAAGTGTTCATCCCAAAGCTTAGGGTGTTTGCTGCAATATCCTCTCAGTAACTGGATCACTGTCTTGTTAACTACTTCTGTCTGCCCATCTGTTTGTGGATGAAAAGCTGTTCTTTTCTTTAATTTGGTGTCCATTAGTTCCCACAGACTAGACCAAAACTTCCCCACAAATCTATTGTCTCAATCAGATATAATAGAAGTGGGTAATCCAAAATGAACCCATACATGTTCAAAGAATAATTTTGCAGTTTGTTCAACTTAAATTTGTTTACTACAGGGTATCAAAATACACATTTTGCTGAACCTATCCACAACAACATATATATAATCATGATCTTTCCTAGATTTAGGCAGTCCTCCAACAAAATCCATGGAAATGCTTTCCTAAGGGTGAGAAGGAACCGGCAACGGAGTGTACAAGCCTAGTTTTCTATTGTTGGGCTTGCTTTTAGCACACATAGCACACCCCTTTACATATCTAGAAACTGTCTCACTCATTCTTGGCCAGTAGAAGAACCTTTACAGCTGTGCAACTGTTTTACTTACCCCAAAGTGACCTGATATCAGAGAAGTGTGTGCTTCCCTAATTATCTTTTCTCTCTCAGTTTGTGGAATGCAGAGTTTCCCACAATGATATAAGAGTCGGTCCTTTACATGATAGTCCAATTCTTCTACTCTTTTGCCTTGACTCAAAGTTGTATATACATCTTTAAAGTCCATGTCATGAGAACACTGTTCTATGTAGCTTTCATGCAGCACAGAATTATGCTTAAGTATTGTAGATGCATTTATAATGGGTCTAGATAACATATATGCAACCTTATTATGTATGCCGTTTTTATATCTGATGACTAAATGAAACTTTTGTAGAAAACCCATCCATCTATAATGTCTTGATTGTTGCAACTTAGTTTTGGAGTGTAGATATTGAAGTGGTTGATGATCAGTATGTATTACTATTTCTTTGCCCATTAAGTAATGTTTCCACTTTTTCACACTCTGAACTAATGCATACAAATCTTTATCATAGGTAGGATAGTTAACTACTGCAGGATTAAAAGTCTCAGAATGATAACATATGGGTTTACCGTGCTGTGTCAACACTGCTCCCATGGCATAGTCACTGGCATCAGTTTGGATCTCAAATGGTCTTTGTAGATCTGGCAGTGCTAGTACAAGTGTTGTACTAATTTTTTCTTTCAAGGTGTCGAAGGCTTTCTGTTGTTTGCCTCCCCACTAAAACACCTTGTTCAATCCTGTGAAAGCATGTAAGGGAGCTGTAATTGAGGAAAAATTTGAAATGAACTTCCTCCAATACTTTGCTGCTCCTAAGAAGCTTCTCACTTCTGTTGCAAACTTGGTTCTAGGCCAGTTTACAATGACTACCACTTTAGAGGGATCTATTTTCAATTCACCTCCCCCTACTATATGACCCAAATAATTTCGAGAGGTTTTGCCAAATTCACATTTGGAGAGTTTAACATAAATTTTTTCTCTTTTCAAAACATCTAATGTCCGCTTAATATGCTTTAAATGTTCTTCCCACGTTTTACTAAAAATCAGAATGTCATCCAAATACACAATAACAAAATCATCAAGAAAAGGTGTAAGTACATCATTCATTAATCTAATGAAAGTAGCACGGGCATTGGTCAAGCCAAAAGGAATAACCAACCATTCATACAATTCCTGCTTTGTTTTGAAAGCATTATTCTATGCATCTTGCTCTGAAACTCTGACCTGATGGTATCCACTGTGCAAATCCAGCTTGGTGAAATAAACAGCTTCCTTCAATTGATCTAAAATATCATCTATGCAAGGAAGGGGATAACGATTTTTTATCGTTATCTTATTCAGTGCTCGATAATCAATGCACATTCTCCACCAGCCATCTTTCCTTCTCACCAAAATGATGGGTGACCCACATGCTAATGTGCTAGGCCTGATGAACCGTTTCTCGAGCAACTCCTGCACTTGCTTCTTGATTTTATCATTCTCTAAAGCAGATAACATGTACATCCCAATGTTAGGCAAAGGAACATCTTGCTGCAAAATAATATTATGTACTATCCCCTTTTTGGGTGGCAGACCTTGAGGTTCTTGAAAGAAGGCATCATACTCTGAAACAATCTTTTCTATATCAGCTTGCTGATCAAAATTACAACCCTCAAATACATTGGTTTTATCAGTTTTCTTTTCCTTTACAACCATTATTAAGAACTGTTTGCATGAATTTATCATTCTTTTGATCTGTCATGAGTTTATGAGAGTGTAATTATTCTTGAGCTTATGGGCTCTTACAAAGTATTTGATTCCATCTTTAACAAGTAGATACTTGTTCTCGGTTCTATAGAAAATAGCCTTTCTATCATACAAGTAAGGACTTCCTAAAACAATTCCACATATATCCAAAGGAATTATATCTAACTCAACCTCATCTACAAATGCTGACCCAAAAGAAAATTTGAGTTTGCACTATCTAGTCACTTGTAGTTGTGCTTTATCATTCAACCATCCTAATGGGTATGGCTTCTTATGAGGTGTAGTTGCTAATCCCAATTTAATTACAATTTCTTTAGAAATCAGATTTACTTGTGAGCCACTATCAAACAAAGTATCAATCTTTTGATTTTTGGAAACAACTCGAATATGGAAAAGCTCATGCCTTTTTCTCTCATGTTCTTCATCAATGACAGATTGAGCAGAATTACTAGTAGATGCTTTAGAATTCTTACCTTTTATACCTGTGGCTGCAATGATTGTTTCATCTCCCGAGTCTGACCCCAAATCTTTCTGAATAGCTGCAACAATCTTCTTCTTCTTGCCCTCGGACTTCTTAGGTCTCAGCTCTGGATGCAGAATCCAACAGTGCTCATCATCATGCCCCTCCTTTTTACAGTGAGTGCATGAAGCTTTACCTTTCTATGCAGTGTTAGCCTTCCTTGCTTTCCACTTCTGCTTTCTTTTCTCCTTCCTCTTGCTTACAGTGGGTTGGGATGGTCCCCAAACTTTTGGATTTCCATTCTTTCCTCTAGCTTCTAGATGAGTAGCTTGTATAGATACCTCATCTATACTAGTGGGATTAAACATGAGGATGGTGTGCCTCATGTAGCTGTGTAGACCACCAATGTACTTCAAAAGAGTCTCTGGTGAGTCTAATGAAATATCCAACATCAATGCTCTCTTTCTGAACTCTTGAGTATACCCTTGTACACTTTTCCCTTTCAGCTGCCAAAGAGTTTGCCAACTCATCATGGCTTGTTGCATGTAGGCTAATGGATAAAACTGCTTTTTTATTGCAGTAACAAATTAACTCCAGACAGAGATGGTCTTAACATGCTTCCTCATATCAGCTTGGGTTCTGCCTTCCCACCAAACCAAAGCAGTACCCCCTAGGCGAAGGCTTGCTAGCTGAATCTTCCTCTTGTCTAAGTCTATATTTTGTACTCTGCAATACACATCAATTTGTCTAATCCAATTGTCCAACTTTTCAGCATTTAGCTCTCCATCATATATAAGCAAATCAAATTTAACATCTAACTTCATCAAAGATTCCTTCTTATTATGCACGAGGCTGTTAGGGGGTGTAGGGAAGCTTTCTTCTTTCCCCTTTCCTTTGGAGCGGTCATGGGAATGAGATTCATCTTCTTCTTTATCTTGGTTAGAGCCTAATGAATCTTCACCCTTATGCTTTCTAAAGTCCTTATACATTTCTTCTACAATAGACTTTATAGCTAGGAAACTTTCTATGAATTGAGAGTCTGGCCCTATAGAACCTTCTTATGACATTGTCTTTCGAGAATAGACTCTCCCAATTTCTCCTCCTCCTAATTTGAGCTTTGATCTAGTGAGAATTCACAGCTAAACCAACACAAGCTTGTCTAACCTTACAGGCTAGAGCTTTGATACCACTTGATCTAAAAATCACCCTATAAGTGACCTCAGTTGAAGATTTATTAAACAAAATGTATTACAGACCCAGGTGCTGGTGTGTGTGTCTTCTGTGTTATTGAAACAACGGATCGATCAGATTGCTAATACATAGAAAATAAATGGAAAGACAGCAGAGAAATACAGTAAGAAACACAAAGACACAAACACTTTTTAATAAGCAGTTCACCCTATTCTCCAGGGCTATGTCTCCGGTATAGCTTCAGTGGTGGCCTTGTTTTATTGTGTCTTTCAGTAGAGAAATTACAATACAGGGACTCAACGTGAGTTCGCCTGAAGTAGATTTTGCTTGGCAGGGTGGTTCTTGGATTCCCCAAGCCACTCAGAGTACATAGACTCTTTTTCTTCCTACTAGCTCTGTGACCCTTGGTCTATAGTGGAAAGAGCCAACTATGGTGCTCAATCTAGAAAGATTCCTCTATGGGAAGGCTTGATTCTTCAAGCTCTCTGGTGCTCGATGCTACCTGTGGTCAGCTCAGCCATCTGTCTCCTCTGCTTGGCTTTACTGCTCTCTGTGCTCAGTCCTCCTCTCAGGGTTCACTGTTCACTGTCTCTCGGTCGCTTGGACTCTTCGTTCTCTCTATCTGAATCTCCTTCGGCTGTCTCTGTTCATGGCCTTAGCCATTCGACCTCCATTCCTGTTTGGTTCCTCTCCTTCTTACGCTGATTCTCCTTCCGCTTGTGTTTTTGGAGGTCCCTGTTCGACTTCAGCATGAACGCTCGACAAGTAGCCACGCGTCCCCATCGGAACTACGCTAGCCTGCTTTTCAATTTGTTTCTTTCTCCACCGTGGTAGTCAACGGATTCCAAATCCCCTTAAATCGTGGCTTAATTCCCTGTCGATTCTGCTTCTGTTTATCGGGCGCAATCTCAGCCGTCCGATTTGGGCTCCTCAGGATCCAACGTCATACGCACGTCGAGCGTGGTTGACTTGCTCTAACGATAATGTGCGATCACGATGGCTTTTCTCTCACCTCCACTGCCACGCGTCGATTGCTGAGTGTGATCGCTCCGCTTTCTCCAAAACCTCTTACCGCTCAAGGGCGCCCCGATCAAACCACCGGTTTCCAAGTCGTGGGTCCCACCTTCGTACGTTGGCACTTTTCGTTTCTCCACCCACGGTCCTCAGGATCCCAACGTGATCGAGTGCTTAAGGCTCTACCTTTTCAATCGCGCATCAAAAATCAGCTCCTTTTCCCATTCTAGGGCTCCCAGGGGCTACATCGAGCTCCTGCGCAGTCTCCATGGGCCTCGGTCAGCGCGCTTTGACCGAGGTCCTCGTTGTTCCGTGCCGGCTACCATGGCCACTAGTTCAGGGTCTTTTCGATTGCTTTTTTCGATTCTTCAAGGATTTGTTTCGTCCCGATACAGTCATGGTTCTATGACAGACATTTATGGATCCGCTTTGGATCACGGCCTCCCTACTGAAAAGATTTTGGACCACCAAAAGTTGGTTTTTTATCTCAAGCATCGACTAAGCGAGGAAACTGTTGTCTCACTTTTCCAATCTCAATCCACTTCGCACTACTCAGCTTCGAACCTTTAAGCCCAATCCTGAGGTATTCCACTTGTCCACTACGCATCGTCCTTACCTTCCTGTCCACCACTCTATCTTCTTGCAACTCATTAAGATATTCAGGTAGCAGGTCGTCAACAGAAGGCAATTGACTCTGCTCTTCAGGGTCCTCAATCATTGAAGGTTCAAACAACCTCAAGCAATCTGCATTCACGACTAAGTAGATGTGCATGTAAGCTGGCAGATCAAGGCGAAAAGCATTTTCACCAATCTTCTCTAGTATCTTGAAGGGTCCATACCTGATAGGTTTTAGCTTTTTACCGTCACCTTGCATCCTTTCCGTGCTGATATACAGCCAGACCTGGTCTCCAACGTGAAAACTATGCTCCATCCGATGCTTATCATGCCTATCCTTGTACTTGGCCTGGCTCTTTTCCAGCTGTTCCTGTACTGACTGGTGGATCTCCTAGATCTGGTCAATGAACCTAGTTGCCCTATCCACATCACTCTGTCCATCAACCATGGTATCTTTACCAAAGACAAAATCCAAGGGAGACCTTGGTATGAAACCAAAGCAAGTCTCAAAAGGAGATCTCTGGGTAGAATAGTGTTTGGCTCTATTGTAAGCATGCTGAACATAACACAAGTGTTCATCCCAAAGCTTAGGGTGTTTGCTGCAACATCCTCTCAGTAACTGGATCACTATCCTGTTAACTACTTCTATCTAGCCATCTGTTTGTGGATGAAAAGCTGTGATTTTATTTAATTTGGTGTCCATTAGTTCCCACAGACTAGACCAAAACTTCCCCACAAATCGGGTGTCTTGATCAGATATAATAGAAGTAGGTAATCCAAAATGAACCCATACATGTTCAAAGAATAATTTTGCAGTTTGTTCAGCTGTAATCTGTTTACTACAGGGTATCAAAATACACATTTTGCTGAACCTATCCACAACAACATATAGATAATCGTGACCTTTCCTAGATTTAGGTAGTCCTCCAACAAAATCCATTGAAATGCTTGCCCAAGGGTGAGAAGGAACTGGCAACGGAGTGTACACGCCTATTTTTCTGTTGCTGGGTTTGCTTTTAGCACACATAGCACACCCCTTTACATATCTAGAAACTGTCTCACTCATTCTTGGCTAGTAGAAGAACCTTTGCATCTGTGCAACTGTTTTACTTACCCCAAAGTGACTTGATATCAGAGAAGTGTGTGCTTCCCTAATTACCTTTGCTCTCTCAGTTTGTGAAATGCAGAGTTTCCCACAATGATATAAGAGTCGGTCCTTTACATGATAGTCCAATTCTTCTACTCTTTTGCCTTGAATCAAAGTTGCATATACATCTTTAATGTCCATGTCCTGAGCATATTGTTCTATGTAGCTTTCATGCAGCACAGAATTATGCTTAAGTATGGTAGATGCATTTATAATGGGTCTAGATAACATATCTGCAACCTTGTTATGTATGCCCTTTTTATATATGCTGACTAAATGAAACTATTGTAGAAAACCCATCCATCTATAATGTCTTGATTGTTGCAACTTAGTTTGGGAGTGCAGATATTGAAGTGGCTGATGATCAATATGTATTATTGTTTCTTTGCCCATTAAGTAATGTTTCCACTTTTTCACACTCTGAACTAATGCATATAATTCTTTATCATAGGTAGGATAGTTAAATACTGCAGGATTAAAAGTCTCAGAATGTTAACATATGGGTTTACCGTGCTGTGTCAACACTGCTCCCATGGCATAGTCACTGGCATCAGTTTGGATCTCAAATTGTCTTTGTAGATCTGGCAGTGCTAGTATAGGTGTTTTACTAATTTTTTCTCTCAAGATGTCGAAGGCTTTCTGATGTTTGCCTCCCCATTGAAACACCTTTTTCAATCCTGTCAAAGCATGTAAGGGAGCTGCAATTGAGGAAAAATTTGAAATGAACTTCCTCCAATACTGTGCTGCTCCAAAGAAGCTTCTCACTTCTATAGCAGACTTGGGTTTAGGCCAGTTTACAATGACTGCCACTTTAGAGGGATCTATTTTCAATTCACCTCCCCCTACTATGTGACCCAAATAATTTAGAGAGGTTTTGCCAAATTCACATTTGGAGAGTTTAACATAAAGTTTTTCTCTTTTCAAAACATCTAATGTCCGCTTAACATGCTTTAAAAGTTCCTCCCACATTTTACTAAAAATCAGAATGTCATCCAGATACACAATAACAAAATCATCAAGTAAAGGTCTAAGTACATAATTAATTAATCTCATGAAAGTAGCAGGGGCATTGGTCAAGCCAAAAGGCATAACCAACCATTCAAACAATCCCTACTTTGTTTTGAAAGTAGTCTTCCATGCATCTTGCTCTGCAACTCTGACCTGATGGTATCCACTGTGCAAATCCAACTTGGTGAAATAAACAACTTCCTTCAATTGATCTAAAAGATCATCGATGTGAGGAAGGGGATAATGATTTTTGATCGTTATCTTATTCAATGCTCAATAATCAATGCACATTCTCCACCAGCCATCTTTCTTTCTCACCAAAACGATGGGTGACCCACATGTTGATGTGCTAGGCCTGATGAACCCTTTCTCGAGAAACTCCTGCGCCTGCTTCTTGATTTCAGCATTCTTTAAAGCAGATAAGTTGTACATCCCAATGTTAGGCAAAGGAACATCTTGCTACAAAATAATGTCATGTATTATCCCCTTTTTGGGTGGCAGACCTTGAGGTTCTTGAAACAAGACATCATACTCTGAAAAAATCTTTTCTATATCAGCTTGCTGATCAGAATTACAGCCCTCAAATACATTGGTTTTATCAGTTTTCTTTTCCTTTACAACCATTAGTAAGAACTGTTTGCATGAATTTATCATTCTTTTCATCTGTCCTGAGTTTATGAGAGTATAATTATTCTTGAGCTCATGAGCTCTTACAAAGCATTCGATTCCATCTTTAACAAGTAGATACTTGTTCTCGGTTCTATAGAAAATAGCCTTTCTATCATACAAGTAAGAACTTCCTAAAACAATTCCACATATATCCAAAGGAATTATATCCAACTCAACCTCATCTACAAATGCTGACCCAAAAGAAAATTTGAGTTTGCACTGTCTAGTAACTTGTAGTTGTGCTTTATCATTCCACCATCCTAATGGGTATGGCTTCTTATGAGCGTAGTTGCTAATCCCAATTTCTTTACAATTGCTTCAGAAATCAGATTTACTTGTGAGCCACTATCAAACAAAGTATCAATATTTTGATTTTTGGAAACAACTCGAATATGGAAAAGCTCATGCCTTTTTCTCTCATGTTCTTCATCAATGACAGATTGAGCAGAATTACTAGTAGATGCTTCAGAATTATTACCTTTTATACCTGTGGCTACAATGATTGTTTCATCTCCTGATTCTGACCGCAAATCTTTCTGAATAGCTGCAACAATCTTCTTCTTTTTTCCCTCAGACTTCTTAGGTCTCAGCTTTGGATGCAGAATCCAATAGTGCTCATCATCATGCCCCTCCTTTGTACAGTGAGTGCATGAATCTTTGCCTTTTTGTGCAGTGTTAGCCTTCCTTGCTTTCCACTTCTGCTTTCTTTTCTCCTTCCTCTTGCTTACAGTGGGTTGGGATGGTCCCCCAACTTCTGGATTTCCATTCTTGCCTCTAGCTTCTAGATGAGTAGCTTGTACATATACCTCATCTATACTAGTGGGATTAAACATGAGGATGGTGTTCCTCATGTAGCTGTGTAGACCACCAATGTACTTCAAAAGAGTTTCTGGTGAGTCTAATGAAATACCCAACATCAATGCTCTCTTTCTGAACTCTTGAGTATACCCGTGTACACTTTGCCCTTTCAGCTGCTGAAGAGTTTGCCAACTCATTATGGCTTGTTGCATGTAGGCCAATGGATAAAACTACGTTTTGATTGCAATAACAAATTCACTCCAGACAGAGATGGTCTTACCATGCTTCCTCATATCAGCTTAGGTTCTGCCTTCCCACCAAACCAAGGCAGTGCCCCCTAGGTGAAGGCTTGCTAGCTGAATCTTTCTCTTGCCTGAGTCTATATTTTGTAATCTGCAATACACATCAATTTGTCTAATCCAATTGTCCAACTTTTCAGCATTTAGCTCTCCATCATATATAGGCAAATCAAATTTAACATCTAACTTAATCAAAGATGCCTTCTTATTATGCACAGGGCTGCTAGGAGGTGTATGGAAGCTTTCTTCTTTCCCCTTTCCTTTGGAGTGGTCATGGGAATGAGATTCATCTTCTTCTTTATCTTTCTTAGAGACTAATTAATCTTCACCCTTATGATTTCTAAAGTCCCTATACATTTCTTCTACCATAGAATTTATAGCTAGGAAACTTTCTACGAATTGAGATTCTGGCCCAATGGAACCTTCTTCTGACATTGTCTTCTGAGAATAGACTCTCCAAATTTCAAGATTAGTTCCACCAACTCTCCTTCTCCTAATTTGAGCTTTGATGTAGTGAGCATTCACAACTAAACCAACACAAGCTTGTCTAACCTTGCAGCCTAGAGCTCTGATACCACTTGATCTGAAAATCACCCTATGAGTGATCTCAGTCGAAGATTTATTAAACAAAAGGTATTACAGACCCAGGTGTTGGTGTGTGTGTGTGTTCTATGTTATTGAAACAACAAATCGATCAGATTGCCAATACATAGAAAATAAATGGAAAGACAACAAAGTAATACAGTAAGCAACACAAAGACACAAACACTTTTTAATAAGGAGTTCACCCTATTCTCTAGGGCTACGTCTCCGTTCCAGCTTCAGTGGTGGCCTTGTTTTATTGTATCTTTCAGCAGAGAAATTTCAATACAGGGACTCAATGTGAGTTCGCCTGGAGCAGATTTTTCTTGGCAGGGTGGTTCTTAGATTCCCCAAGCCACTCGGAGTACACAGACTCTTGTTCTTCCTACCAGCTCTGTGACCCTTGGTCTATAGTGGAAAGAGCCAACTATGGTGCTCAATCCAGACAAATTCCTCTATGGGAAGGCTTGATTCTTCAAGCTCTCTAGTGCTTGATGCTAACTGTGATCAGCTCGGCCATCTGTCTCCTCTGCTTGGTTTTATTGCTCTTTGTGCTTAGTCCTCCTCTCAGGGTTCACTGTTCACTGTCTCTCTTGGTCGCTTGGACTCTTCGTTCTCTCTATCTGAATCTCCTTCGGCTGTCTCTGTTCATGGCTTTAGCCATTCGACCTCCATGCTTGTTCGGTTCCTCTCCTTCCCGCATCGATTCTCCTTCCACCTGTGTGTTGGGAGTTCCCTGTTCGACGTTAGCATGAACGCTTAAGAAGTAGCCACACATCCCCATCAGAACTGTGTCAGCTTGCTCGTCCATTCATTTCTTTCTCCACCGTGGCGGTCAACAGATTCCAAATCCCCTTAAATTGTGCCTTAATTACCTGTCAATTCCGCTTTTGTCTATCGTGCGCAATCTTAGCTTTTCGATCTGGGCTCATCCAGATCCAACGTCATACCCACGTCGAGCGCGGTTGACTTGCTCGACTGATAATGCGCGATCACAGTGTTTTTCTCTCACCTCCACTGCCACGCGTTGGTCGCTGAGTGTGATCGCTCCGCTCTCTCCAAAACCTCTTGCCGCTCAAGGGCGCCGCGATCCAACCACTGGTTTCCAGGTCTTGGGTCCCACCTTTGTACGTTGGCGCTTTTCGTTTCTCCTCCCACAGTCCTCTAGCTCCCAACGTGACCGAGTGCTTAAGGCTCTACCTTTTCTATTTCTCTATATATTATTGGGGTTTTTTCTGACATTAATATGATATTTCTCTATGTTTTATGATTTTTCTAATGTAGAAAGCAGTAATTTATTTACGTTGAGGATATATATATATATATATATATATATATATATATATATATATATATATATATATATATATATATATATATATATATATATCTTTATATATATATATAGTCAAATGTATTAAACACTTTTATAAATAAATTTATATATATATTTATATGTACACTTTCTTACATCTACGTTAAATGTATTAAATACTTTTATAAATAAATTTATTAATAATTATAAATATAAATGTGAAATAATTATTTTTTCAAACAATATTAAATTTAAATTACAACAACAAATTAAATTTATTAACTAAAGTATTATGAAAGATTTAGAAAAGTTACAACTTTTATGTGTTTGTTAATGCATTTTCTATATTTGTATTTATTATTAAATTAAACATTTTTTTAAATATTTGATAATAAATTATAAGCTCCTCTAATTTAGTATTCATAAATGTTTTTGTTCTCAAATTGACAATATGTCAATTTGAGAACATATATTGAAAGGAAATATACTATCAATTTATTTCAATATAAATTGAAATATAATAAAAATATGGAAACAAAATGGATTTGTCTTAACTAAGAAATGTAAATGTCAAAGTTTCAAATCAATATATAAATGTTATGCTTTCAATTCCATAGAAGGAATAAAATGGATTGCAAGTAAGCTCATTCTAACTTGTCTTCTATAATGCAATGGTGGACTAATTATGAGTAAGGCCTTTTGAGTCTTGACATTGAGATATATTTTAATAAATTAATGTGATGGACCAAATTTAGCAAATTTTTTAGTGTCTATCTAAAACAATAATATAATTAGATAGGAAAAATTAAACTCCATAATCAAATAAATATGATTAAATGATCTAAATATAGTCACATAATAAGGCAAATACCTTGAATGTCTCAAAAACTAATAGCTAAGACATTGCTTCTTTGCATAATTTCATGTACATGTAATGTTTATTATATAATATAGGTGGAACATAATTTCTTCATATGAAATTATGGAAAATGGATGTCTCTTATGAATTCAATACCTCATTTATCGGAAATGTCACATTGTACTAGTATCAAAGTACATAGGAATTTTCTGTTGGGTGTGGATCGTGATTATCTTCCTAATTTAGAGGTTTGCCTTGTAAAACATTGTATTTTCGTAGTAAATCTGAGTTTTTCATTAGACAGATGATTTGACAGTAGAAGTTATGTTTAATTTATGGTTTTTTTCCCTAGAAAGAAACCCCTCACTATATGTGAGCGAATTGTATCGCGGTTAGATATATATATATGTGTGTATTCTGAGCGATAAAGAGAGAGGAGATTGTTTGAGAGTGAAGAGGGAATTACAGCAGATCTGTTGTAGGTTGTATCTCTTCATTTTGTTGGATAATATAAAGGAAAGACTGACTGTTTCTCCGTGGAAGTAGCCCAAATTAGGTGAACCACATATATTTGCGTCTCTCTTGTTTTATGTGTTTATATTTTTGTAATATTTTATGTGTTCCATTGCTCTGTAATATATAATTTTCTAACAATTGGTATTAAAGCTGAAGGTCTATTTGGCTGATAAACTCATAGGAGAGAAGGGTTCCTAATTTGAGTGGGAGCAATGGCAGAAGATGATCGGTTTAGGGTGTAAAAATTTAACGGCCAAAACTAGTAGCTGTGGAAGATGCAGATGGAAGATTATTTGTATCAAAAAGATCTGTACCTACCACTGAGCAGAAAAGAAAAAAGTCGGCGAGTATGACAAACATTGAATGGGATATTATCAATAGAAAGGCACTTGAAACAATACGGTTGTGCCTAACAACATCAGTGCCCTTTAGTATTTGAAAGGAAATGACAACAAAGGGTTTAATGTTGACATTTGCTAAACTATATGAAAAATCCTTGGCCTCAAATAAGGTATTTCTTATGAAGTGTTTATTTAATATGAAGATATCAGAGGGTGGATCTCTTGCTAACCATTTAAATGAATTTAATATGATTACTAGTCATTTAAGCTCTGTAGGGGTAAATTTTGATGATGAAGTTAGGGCTCTGTTATTTCTGTGCTCATCGCTGAAAGTTGGAATGGTTTAGTTATGGCCATTAGTAACTCTGTCTCTAGATCTAGTACTTTAAAGTTTGATGATGTTGTTGGTGTAATTCTTAGTGAGGAAATGCGATGGAAAAGCTCTGGTGAGACATCATGTAATGATTTGACTCTAGAGACTAGGGGAAGAAAAATTGAAAGAGCCTAGGATTTCGCAGTAAGTCAAGCAAAGGAAAATCTAAGTCTAGATCGGGGATAGTGTGCTAGAAATCTGGGAATAAATGACACCTTAAGAAAAATGTAAGTCACGAAAGGGAAAAGAAGGAGACGCTCAACAAGAAAATAATCATGACGCGAATGTGATAGGTGATGTGTTGCAAGATGATTTGATTCTTTCATTAGAAAATATTATCGATGCCTCGGTGGTAGATTCAAGGGCATCATTCCATGCCACACCTGATATTAAAGATTTTCATGATTATGTTCAAGGATATTTTGGACAGGTTCATTTGGGTGATGATAAACCCTGTAAAATCATTGGGATGGGTAAAGTTTTTATAAAACAACATAGTGGAAACCAATGACTATTGAAGGAGGTAAGGCACATTCCAGATCTGAAGAAAAATCTAATTTCAATAGGGATGTTGGGAGGTGAAGGCTGTGTAACTACTTTTACATATAGAACCTGGAAGGTCACTAAAGGAGCCCTAGTAATAGAAAAAGGAGAAAAGGTTGGTACATTGTATCTATGAATGGCATTTTTAATTATGTTAATTCTTTAACCTCTACAGGAGTATATATAACATTGTGGCATCATAGGCTCGCGCACATGAGTGAGAAGTAGATGCAGATTCTTCACTCAAGAATTTTGTTCTTAGGTTTGAAGCATGTTAATTTAGAATTATATGAGAATTGTGTTTATGGAAAAGAGAAGAGAGTCGGATTCCTTAGATTTGCGAAAGAAAAGAAGAGTGAAAAATTAGAGCTTGTGCATACAAATGTATGGGGAACTGCTCAGGTATCATCTCTTGGTATCTCTCACTATTATGTTACGTTTATTGATGATGCAACCAAAAAAATATGGATTTATTCTATTCGAAATAAATATGATGTATTTGATACCTCCAAGAAATGGAAAGATTTGGTTGAGAACGAGATAGGAAAAAGGTTGAAGTGTCTGAGATCAGATAATGGAGGAGAACATTGCAGCAAAGAGTTTGATAATTATTGTTGTGAGCATGAAATTCACAGAGAGAAGACAATTCTTGGAACACCATAAGTAAATGGTATATCAAAAGGGATGAACATGACAATCATGCAGCGTGCAAGGTGCATCAGATTGCAAGAGGATTGCCTTTACAATTTTGGATAGATGTTTAGATACTTTTGTTTAACTAATAAATAGAGGGCCTTGAAGTTCCTTGGATGGTGGTATTCCAGAGGAGCCATGGATAGAAAAAAGGTGAACTACTCATTTTTAAAAACTTTCAATTGTGAAGCCTTTGTCCACATTAACAAAGAAAATAGAATGAAGCTTGAGGCAAAATCAAAGAAATGTACCTTTATTGGATATGGTGTTAATGATTTTGGTTATTGCTTTTATGATTATGAAAAACAAAAAATCATTAGGAGGAGAGATATCATATTCAATGAAAAGCTTTTGCATAAGGATCGGATCTAGGAAAATAAACAAAAAAAAGAAAACAAAGAATACACAGTGCTTGATGAGATAATAGAAAAAGTAAAGGTGCTTGAAAATCATAATGATCAACAACCGAAACAACAACAACAACCACAACAGCAAGGGGCACCTCAAAGGCATGAAAGTGGTGTTAGAATATCTACTAGGATAAGTAGACCCCCTGACGGTACTCTCCTTCATTATATTATTTATTGTTGATTGATTCTAGTGAACCAGAATGTTATGAAGAAGCAATGAAGGTAGAAACTAGGAAGAAGTGGGAGCTAGCCATGAAAGAAGAGATGGACTCCTTGGTACATAACCAGACTTGGGACTTAGTTAGGTTGCATGCATGTAAAACAACATTGCAGAATAAATGGGTTTACAGGTTGAAGGAAGAAAATGCATAAATATAGACTTGTGGTGAAGGGGTTTGCACAAAAAAAGGTATATACTTTGATGAAATATTTTCTCATGTTGTTAAAATGACTTCAATCCGAATTATTTTAAGTCTAATAGTAGTTGAAGGTTTGCATCTTGAGGAGTTAGATGTAAGGATGACCTTTCTCCAAGGGGATTTGGAGGAAGATATCTATATGTAACAGCCACAAGGATATGAGGTCAAAGGGAAGGAGAAAGTAGTGTGCAGGTTGAAGAAGATCTTGTATGGCTTAAAACAAGCTCTAAGGCAATGGTATCTAAAATTTGACAGGTTTATGTCTAGACAAGGTTATACTAGATGTCACTTTGATAATTGTGTTTATCTCCAAAGGAAAAATGATAACATCTATATTATATTGTTATTGTCTGTAGATGACATACTTATTGGAAGGTCTAACATGTAGGAAATAAATATGCTCAAAGGAAAATTGGCAAATTCATTTGCAATGAAGGATTTGGGTTCTGCAAAACAAATACTTGGCATTAGAATAACTAGAGACAGGAAAAATCACAAATTAACATTGTCTCAAAGTGATTACATACAACAAATGTTGAAAAGATTTAATATGTAGAATGCAAAACTAGTTACTACACCTTTGGCTAGCCATATCAAACTAAGTAAGGAGATATGTCCCAAGACCTAAGAAGAGATGGATTATATGTCTAAAGTTCCATATGCATCAGCAGTTGGAAGCTTAATGTATGCAATGTTTTGCATAAGGCCTGATATTGCACATGCAGTGGGAGTTGTAAGCAGGTACATGAACAAACCAGGAAAATAACATTGGATTTCAGTGAAGTGGATTCTCAGATATTCGAGTGGTACGAAAAATCAAGAATTATGCTTTGGTGGTTCAAACATTTCTCTACAGGGATATGTTGATGTAGATATGGCAAGTGATAGAGATAACAGGAGGAGCACCACCGGATATGTGTTTATTGTAGGTGGAACAACTATCAGTTAGGTTTCAAAATTGTAGAGTATTATTGCGCTCTCAACTACATAAGCAGAGTATGTTTCTACTACATAGGCTAGCAAAGAAATGATTTGGTTAGAAAGGTTTCTGGATGAATTAGGTAAGAAGAAAGAGTTGGTTAGGTTATATAGTGACAACCAGAGTGTCATTCATCTCGCACAGAACTCAGTATTTCATTCTAAGTCTAAACATATACAACTCAAGTACCATTTAATACGGTCAGTATTGGAAGCTCGACAATTGAAGCTAGAAATGATACACACTAGACAAAATCTTATAGATGTGTTAACAAAAGTTTTAACGAGGGAGAAATTAAGATTCTTCTCAGTTTCAATTGGTCTTCAAGTTTGATGATGAAGATGAGAAACAACCAGGTCCAAAGTGGAGTCATTGTCCAGCAAATGAAGTAGCGGTGGAGTTGCTATCAACATTCTCCAAGTGGGAGATTGTTGGGTGTGGAGCCTGATTATCTTCTTTTTTCAGAGGTATCACCTTGTAAAATATTGTAATTTCGTAGTCAATTTAAACCGTTCATTAGGTGGATGATTTGATGGTAGAAGTTATGTTTTTTCCCTAAAAGGAAACCCCTCGCTATATATGAGGGAATTTTATCGTGGCTGGATATATATGTGTGTATTTTGAGTGAGAAAGCGATAGAAGACCGTGTGAGAGAGAAGACGGAATTACAATGGATCTGGTATAGGTTGTATCTCTTCATTTTGCTGGATAATATAAAGGAAGGACTGGTTGCTTCTCTCTGGACGTAGCCCAAATTGGGTGAACCACGTATATTTGTGTCTCTCTTGTTTCATGCATTTTTTATGTTTATATTTTTGCAATATTTTATGTGTCCCATTTCTCTGTAATATATAATTTTTTAACATTTTTTATACTTTGGAAAAAATTTGGCACTCATGGTAGACCTTAACAAATTTATGCTCATTAGAAAATAGGGTGGCCCAAAAACATACAAACCATAATATTTTATGAACTATGACTTTAGCCACAAATTGGCCTCCATAGAGCACTTGATGTATGCCCTTGATAAGTATTTATATCTCTTCCAACATACATCTCAACATTATTCTATTTGGGTTTCTTTAATGCAATTGGGATTTAATTATACAATACCTAGTCACTCGAAGTCACAAATATCTCCTCTAGGATTTTTCCACTCCATGGTACGATGATAGTGTTAGTAGACATGATATGCCTTGATAAGATAGGAACTAACATGAAAACATGAAATTGAGAAACAATTTTAGCTTGTTTTTTACATAAAAATTGTGAATCTTTATGTTTTTCTAATTTCAACAATTGTAAACTCAAATTTTCCGTGATAATTTTGCAAGTAAAAACAAGCTTTCTATAGAAATGTCTTGCCTCTGTACTCATATTTTTTCTTTTAAATTTTAGGGACATATAGCTGGAGAAATTTGGTGTTTACTAATTGCATATACTTCAAAATTTCAAGCATGTATAATGAGTGACTTAATGAACTACCATGGTTTTTAGAGATGGTGATTCATTTTTGGGAAAAAAGAATATATCATCTCAATCTACACACATTACACTAGAGCACAAACTATTTTTGGGGAATTTTTAGGTTCAGACACTATATTTTATCATTTAATGAATTTTATTATTTTTCTATGGAAAATGAATATTATTATTTTTTGCTATGGAAATAAATATTAATATATTTTATATAGAAAAGCATATTTAAATATTTTTTCCTAAAGCAGAAGATAGTCTGGAATTTATCTTAGATTAAATTATAAATCAACATTTTTTTTTAATGAGGGATATGAGGAAAAAACATATTTTTCAATTTGTGGAATTTGATTGTGGCATATATTAAAATTTGATTTTGGGATATTTGAATTTGTTTTAAGTCATTTTTAGTATTAAAATCTTGAAGTCACTTGTGTTATTTTTGAACTAAGTTTGATATTTCTTATTTTTTGACATGGTAAACCAAAGGAATTGTAAATGAAAGTATGATTGCACAAGAATTGATTTAAAAGAAAAAATGAGAAGCAAGCAAACATGAGAGAATTAAGGGAAAATAGAGAGCCTAAAAGAAATGTAGAGGTACAAAATAGAGAGCCTAAAGGAGGTACAAATAGAGAGCTTGAAAGAGATGTGGATGTACATGGAAATGATAAGGAAATGAAATATGTCAAGGAACTTGTCAACAAGAATATTGACCACACAAATGAAGAAGACAATATTGATATCACGAGTACTAGTGAGTTAATAATGCTTTAAATTTTGAATTTTGTAGTCTTTAGATTAAATTATTTCAAAGTCGCCATTTTAAGTTTTTAAAAATGTTCAATGTACATGTCAAGTGAAAATTACAAATTTATAATTTTTTATTCAAGGAAAACATCTAACCTGCAACAAGATCCACCACATCTAGAAAAACATATAGATTAATTAGTAGTTAAAAGAACATCATCCTTGATGATAATTTTCTAGAGAATAAGGATTCAACTAAAATCAAATAGATGGGGCCACCAATGAATGAAAGGAAAAATTGAGATAGAGTAAATGTGTTGATCAAAATGAAATTTGAAGGTAAACTTGTCATAGGACAAGCTCAAATGCTATATACATTTTTAAAGAACAAAGGTATAAGAAATGCAATTAAATTAATAGGCATTAGAAATTATAAAGAGGTGAAGGTAAATGAGTTGGTATAAAAAATATGACATTGGTACTTGGCACACTTGCAAAAAACCAATCTCAAGATAGAAGTGTTTGTAGAGAATTTTTAACAAGTGTTGTTGGACAAGGAACTGCACCAAATCGATTGATGTCAACGGCATCAAAAATATAAAAAACATTAAGAAAAATTATATGGAGGTATAATAATTTATGATTCAATTATATGAGAATGATGAAATTGTATGTTGGGATAATATATGTGGAAAATCCTATCAATATATAGTTCTGAATAAGGTGAGAGGTAGGGTGAAAGAGTTTTGGCATGTTAATTCCTATGTGTCATCAAATGAAAAGGAAGTTTTGTGACATCATATATATGGAGGGGTTTATGAAACTCATGTCAAACGTATAACATGGATTAGTCAAGGTGAATTATTCCATAATTTTATGGAGAATAACCTTATGTGAAGATTTCCCTTAGCACATTCTTGAGGCTTAGGACATGGTATGTGAGGCCTATCACTCCTCATGACACATGTTTCTTTCAATAGCATGTATAATTCCAATTATATAAAATTCGGCATACAATATTGGTCCAATGATCTCTCTCCTTTAAGTTTTCGTGACTTTTTATCTAAGATATTATGCACACAAGGAAATAACCAATTATTTTATAAGAAAGAATGCATTGGTGGAAGAAAATCCAATGAATTTCTCATTTGGAACACTTTGATGTTAAGTATCCCATTGATCCTAATGATTCCTTATATGTCAAATCTCACTGTGATGTGGAAAATATATGAATATGTTTTGTACACTCTTGTTATAAATTCCGCGACAACATCAAGAAGATTGAATTACTTGAAGGAAACATTTCCATGGCATATTTTATGGAGAAGTTCATGGAAAAATATTATCACTGGTTTATTTTTCCAAGAATTACACATTTTCTCCACAGAAGGAAATAACAAATGATTATTATCATTCAGACCAGGTGTCTATACTTGTGCATATCTTTATAGCCATGCAAATCTTGGTATCGATGGTTATGGTAGTCATGAAAATCATCATGAAAAGATTAAATAGTACAATTTCTACATTAGTGATGATTGTACACTTGATACATGGTCTATTCAACATTGTGTTACTATTATTTATAATGAATTATCATGATGATATATCACTTTTAAGAACATTGGTTATGGTCAGTTAGTTGCATTGGTCAGTTTAAATCAACACGATTATTCATGGTCGTCTCATCTTCATAAGAAAACTAATATTCATCATACATGGAATTTCTTTGAGAGATGGCATGGAAAAGGAGATCATGATGGTGATGGGGCATGTGTAAAACATGCACATAGGAACCATCAATGAATTACTCTGCTTACTGACTTATAGATTCATATGATGTTGTTAACTAGAGTAATAAAAATTTAATCCATGTATCGAATCCAAGGATGGTTGGTGTACCTAGGTAAGCATATAGATGTATATAAATATATGTGTTTATGTGTGTGGCGAGAGGGTGGTGGCGTTCTTTTATATAGAAAAAAATATATTTATTGCTAGAAATTTGTCTTAAATGAATTTTTTTTGTCAACTAAGTACTTTTGGAATATTGCCCCCGAGGGATAGCTCAAATGGTCGAGTTCCCGTTGATAGTACTCTCCGGTTTGAGAGGTCACGGGGTCAAATCTCCTCGACGCCCTCGGGGGTAGGCCTGATGGCCGTGCAACTTTACGTGGACGTAGCGGCCCACCTCCGGTGCCCCGTGAACCACATCGAAAAAAAAAAAAAAAAAAAGTACTTTTGGAATATTGTGATGGGTGAGGTTGATAGATCATTGCCACATAGTTATGAAGCAATCCATGGAACAAGAGTTTTTCACTCCATTAGAAGTCATAATATCACTAATATACACTCAATTTAGAAATGAAAGTACTCTTCCTTTTGTCCAACATGTTAGGGAAATAATCATCTGTCCAAGTTGTTAGGGAAAGAATCATTCAATCTATAATTATTGTATTCTATTGATAGATAAACATCCGAAGATGATATTATAAGGCCTTTTTGAGACTTCATGATATGGAACTACTTTCATATTTTTAGAATTGGAAGTTCGTTAATCACTTTTGGAGAAATCAATTTTGTTTGTGTGCTTGAATGTTTAGGATTTCCTTCCTTTCATGCATATGGGAATTAAGTTATGAGATTCAATTAATATGTTGTAGTTTTTTTTTCTTTTTAAGTAAATGTCAACAAAAATGGATATGAAGATTTTTATTCTACTATTTCAATGCCAAGCTAACCTACATTCATGTTTTAAGTTACTTGGAATTTATAATTTTACTTTTATCAAATGATTTTATGGTTACTACAATGTATATTTTGATCAATTTTATATCTATTTCTTTGTTCTTCAATATGGCTAGGAATCATGTATTATGATTGTATTTGTTTTAACACAATTACCAATCAAATGAAAACTTGACCAAGCTCTCACATTTTAGAGGTAGCAAAAAACCACCTAATTTTGAAAAGTGTTGATTCAGAATACACCCTTTTTTGGAACATATTTTTGATACTTTAATTATTGAACATGCACATTTTTTTAAAATGTTAGTGATTTTCATGCCAATTTTGAAAAGTGTTGATGCAGCATAACCCCTTATTTTGGGTTTATTTTCGACACTTTGTTTTTTTTATATCTTAAGTATACCTTTTCTTTTTAATGTTAGTTATTTAACCATTTAAATTTAAAAAAAAAATCAAATATAAAAATTTTCTAAAAAAAAACATTATATATATATATATAAGATGATATTCAAACATTAAAAAAAAAATTAAAGACAAAAGACAAAAGAAAATAAATAAATAAACAAATATATATATATATATATATATATACCACCGTTTCCCAACCGCTGAGGGGCCATGCCTTAGGGAGGGGTGGTAGGTTGATTCACGAAATCGACCTACCACCCCCACCTAGCTACCAAGGCTCCAGGAGCTAGGGCGGGCACCCCTTTCCAACTGCTAAGGGGTCACATGTGAGGGTAGGTGCCCTGTCCCATGACCCCTTTACGATTGCACGAGCGTGGCAAAATGATTTCTAGAATTGACTTACCAAAACAACTCAGCCATAAAGGGGAGATGGGCTAAGGCAAGTCGCCCACGACCCTTAGTTCCACTAGTATGTAGGGTTCCATGCCTGCCCAGCCACAAAGGGGCTCCCTGACTTCCGACCCCTTCGTGGCTAGGCGATGGTGCTAGGCCTATTTTAGGAATTGGTTCGCCAACCCCTCCTTACTGCCAAGAGATAGTGCGTCAAGGTGGTGGCAAGCCGATTCATATATAAATTATAAAAAATAAATCTTATATATATACGTTTTTGTATTTTCTAATATTTTTTTGTTTTTATTTTATTATTTTAAATTTTTATGTTATATATATATATTTATTTTAGGTTTTTTTCATTTTTTATTTTTCTTTTTTTCAATATTTTAATTTTATTTTTTACTTATTATTTTATTTTTTATTTTTTATTTTAATTTTTTTGGGTTATGATTTAATTTTTTCCTTAATTTTTGTTTTGTTTTGTTTATTTATTTATTTGTTCATGTAGCCATTGTGTTGATGTTCAACTAGTAATTTGAGACCAATATGTGTCAATTTGACAATGGATTTTTTAGTTTTCATTACAGTCAATCAAGTTCACCTCCACTATGTGTCAATTTCATAGTTGATTTTTAAGTTTTCATTGCAATGGGTGAAGGTCTCCTATACTGCATGCCAGATGGTTGATTATAAAATTTTCATTGCAATGTGTCAAGTTGTGTTAAGCTAAGATTTTAAAATAGCTATACTTTTAGCATTTAAAAATAAATTATGGTTGATATAATGACTCTTTCATTCAACTGTTCATTTTAAAAGAAAATTAGTCATATAATTGTTCCATAATGCCATGGTTGAAATATGTGGAAAAAGTAAGGTTTTTTATAGACATGTTATTTGGCTTTAATTCCATGGTTGAAATTTTTTCAAAATTTTAAGGTTTTTTCTGAGTCGTGATATTTTATCTTTAATGCTTTGGTTGAAAACAATTAGATGTATTTTATCTTTAACACAATGGTTATAAATTTTTGGAATTTTAATTATTTTTAGAGACGTGATATTCTATATTTAATTCCATGCTTGGAAATTGTTGGAATTTTAAGGTTTTTGAGAGTCATGATATTTTATCTTTAACGTCATTGCTATAAAATGTTGAAAATTTCCCCAAAAAAACACCATTCCAACATCAACACTTTTCATTTTTATGGTGTTTTATATGCAAAAAAAATTGGTTTTCATTGTCATTTTTAAAAAAATGTTTAAAATTTACCATGGAAAACAAAAATAAAAGAAATAAAAAGTCATTCCAACATACACAGTTTTCATTTTCTGATTTTTTTTTCATGTATTTTTTGCTAGAGTTCTCGTTTTGAGGTCATAGTTCCTGTTTGATTGGAAACTTTGTTCTTTATTAAAGTTGTTTATTTCATAAAATCAATAAAGGTAATATTCTCATATTCTAAGAATTTCCATTTTCCAAATGAATTTAAATTTAATTGGGAATTATCTTGGGATGAGGAGAGAGATAGTGTTTATTGTGTTTATCCTTTCTAAATTAATCCTCACCCACTATACAACCACAACATGTCCCAATAATTTAATTTTTATTATTGCAAGGAAATATTATTAGGATGAGGGATATAAATTTTTTTCTACACCTTTCAAAATCCTACTTTAGATGTTAAGTATGGTCATCAACTCTTTTTAGAAAATAGTTGTCATGAAAATTTTATAAAATAGTTATCATGAAAATAAATCACAATAAACATATACTTGATATCAAAAAATATGTAACCCATGGCACTTTAAAAATTAACCCCAACAATACCAACCTAAAAAAGAATCCTTACATAGTGAAATATTCCTCACCTAGTGGTAGAAGTAGTCTTTAATACTTCTTCTAGGTCCATTTAGAGTTTATTATACCTAAAAATTCACCCAACATGGACATAATTTCCAACCTAACCACTCCTTATAGCATTTGGTCCATCTTTATTATTTGGCTGGGGGTAGTTTTCCTTTATGGAATCTCTAGCCAAATGCTTGAAGTTTATAGAGAGCCTTATCTCACAATTTTTCTTTTAGATAGAAACCATGTTTTATACCCCCTTTAAATATTTGACCAAAATAATGTTTTTGGTACCTTAAAGTTTTCCATCTCTATTTGTACTAAAGGGTACAACATGGGGCTAGGCTAGATATGTTTCTACATGAACATTTGGACATCTTCCTTCAAGAGAAATAAATATTATAAAATGGTAGGGTCATAATTTTTAATATCTTCATACCTCCAAATGCATGCTTGAGTTCTTTAGACGCCTATTGCAGTAATATTTTTTTTTAAGATAGGGTATTCGATAATTGGTTGAGTTTGAGATCAATTTATATGCCTAGGCTGGAGTCCTTAACTTATAATATTTATGGTTTCATGGAGGATTCCATAGGTATTTAATTTGAGTTTAAAAGCTTATCTAATGGACTTATCCCTCTTGCAATGAATTTTGTTTTCATTTGTATATCCTCTATTATCCAAAAATTATAGGTTATGGTTTATTTGTAGAATGACCAATTTCTAGATTTTCCATATATTCATCTCCATCTATATATTAAAATTCAGATATTCATATATTATAGTAATAAATCTCCTAATATATTCTTCACTTTCAAAAACATATCATTAATAAATGATATTACGTTGGTAGTTATGTGCATGACATGAATGGAATAAGAGGCATGACACAAACTATGTGGTGTTCTTTAGTAGTAAGTTGGAAAATGCATAGTAGAGAAAACAAAATTTACCTATATGTATTGCAATAAAGTTATATTATAATCCACAATAGCCATAAAATAATTGGAATAACACAAAATGATATACCTTTCTAGTGAGAGCATTGCTCACTTGCTTCATTAAGGGGAAAATATCAAAAATGAGAAAAGATATGATTGCAATATAATTCACAAGGAATTTCATTACAATGCTTTTACTTCTTGATATAGTTATATATACCTCATATGAGAATGTTAGAGAATGAATTTTCTAGTAGGTAGAACCTTCTAATAATCCTTCTTACAATTTTTAGTTGCACACTATTACATGAGATTTATTTGCTATACATTACCTAATAGATAACAACCTATCTATCCGCTTTAAGGGTTAGGATAGAATGTTAGAATATGTGTCCCTTAAAAATCAACAGTATCCTCAAAGTAGGAGGGAATTGTTGAAGCATCTTGATTGGTTTCCATGTGGTATGCTAAAACAATGTATTCTTCAACGATATAAGAACCTCGTAAATATTGCATTTGCACGGATGACACTCTCTTTTATGAATAACATACTATAGCTACAACCAAATGTGACATTTTCCATCCATTTTTTGAATCATAGTTTGAAAACAACAATTATATCCAATAAATTTCTCTAAGAAACACATGAAATATTAGAGATTATTTATAGCGGCAAAAATATTTCAATTTTCAATCTAAAGGAACAATATAGACGATGAACTTATAGGCCCATAAAGCTCGAGGGCAAGCTTATGGTATAAATTATGTTTGAGGAAGGTATATTTATAAGGTTGTAAATCAGGTAACACCTAATTTCCTTCTTTAAAGTGGATTTTAGTTGAATTTATAATGATGTTGATCAACCTACTACTTTGTCCTATTCTAAGCCATGACTAAATTATGCTTAAGGGTGTAGAAAATGTTAGCCTAATGTGTAATGGTATTTTATACTTCCTGCACCTTAGAAAATATATGAAAGTGGGATATTGATGATGGAGGCTATTGACCATGAAAAAACTCAAAGGGATTCATTTGAGTGACACCATGATAAGTTGTATTATACTATCATTATGTTATAAATAAATAATGAGCCAATTTTGATTGTCATTCTAAAGTGAAGCTCTTAAGATATGCTTCTAATAATTCATTCATATATTTAGTATGGCCATTGGTGCATGGGTGACATGAAATTTTAAGATTCAATTGAGTGCCTTGGAATTGAAACAACTCTTGCTATGAATTTCTATTGAAAGTGGGGTCATCGTCTATCATTCGTGAAGTTTAAAGATATTATACATAAATACTTGACTGACCATGGAAGATTTAAAGGGGTGTTGAATAGCATAAAATGAGCTTAATTATAAATGAAATCAACCACAACCATGATGTTATTTTACTTCCAAATTTGGGTAACCTCCTTATGAAGTCCATAGAAATGTCAATACTTATAGTTGGTAAAACATGTGAAGGTTGTGTCAATTCCCACTAGCACAACTGGTGGAGGATGGGCCTCATCAGCAAGGTGACCCAGGATCAAACCACAAGGGGGGTGATTGTGTCTTATGCTAGGGGGAGGTGATGTGCAAAAAAATATAGTCAGTTGAGGGATGGTGTGGCCGAGGGTACGTGTGATCCACAAGTGATTTTGAAGGCTTAGATGACACTTGGTTGCGTCTCCTCAAGCCACAGGTTAAGCCTGAAGGATCACATAAAACTTAATAAATAAAAAATAAAATATGTAAAGGTAGGATTTCACTTGTATTTTTCACTATTTCTCCATTGTTTTATTCTACCACAAAGGTCTGGATTTCCTTCTTTATTCCTTTCCCACAAAATTAGAAAATTTACCCTTTCATATGTTTTATGAAATGTTTAATGAATTTCCATTGGAGAGGCGTAGAGTTTAGATAACATTGTTGATTTAAATACCAAGCACTTAGTCAAATACATATTCTCTTTATAATAAATATCTTAATTTTTCCAAGTATAATCCTTATATGCATGGAGTTTCATTTGAAGTTTTTTTTTGGGTCATTTGTATTAGGTTCTGTTAACTATTCTTTATGGATGTCATTCAACTAGTTTATTATTATGAAGAAGAGTGAAAATAGGGACCATCCTCTTCATACTTTTAAGAGATATAATATGCTACCACATTCTCTTTTCCTTTCTTATAGATTATCTCATCATAATGTCCCAACATTTTTGTAACCAATTTTCATACTTCTAGGAATGAAACCCTTTGCTCCATGAAGTATTTTAGGTTCCAATGTTATATCGTAATCTATAAATGTTGACCACATAGGTACGAACACCAAATATCTGTGACATCTAGTATATCCATAATTTATTTTCATTAGTTGGTTTCTCCAAGTTCCTCTCATAGCATTTTTGGTACTAAGAGCTAATGGGTGTCGCTCTTGCATAAATATTGGATTTTTCACATTTAATGATAATGGTCATTTGTTCCTCTTAAATACTAAAGCACCCATTTCACTACTCACCAATGTTCTTCACCTGGATTTGCCATGAACCTACTGACAACTCCGACTACATGTGAAATGTCAGGTATTATAGATACCATTGCATACATTAAGTTGCCTCCAAAATTTACAAATGGTACACGAGACATATAATTTTTTTCTTCATCAGTTCTAGGATTCAAAACCAAAGAAAGTTTAAAATGGGAAGCTAATGGAACATTAACATGTTTCGCATTGTTCATACCGAACTTTTCAAGTACTCTTTCTACATACATCTATTGTGATAACCAAAGAGTTCCATTTTTCCCGTCTCTGTGTATCTCCATGAGCAAGATATGTTTTTCTGCTCCAAGATCCTTCATATCAAACATCCTAGAGAGTCGAGCCTTTAACATATTGACCTCTTCCATGCTTTTTCTTGCAATAATAATATTGTCAACATACAAAACCAAGATAATAAATATGCCACTAAAACTCTTGAAGTATACACACTGATCATACTCACTTCTAATAATGTTTTGGCTCACCATGAAAAGAAGTAAAACTTCTTGTACCCTTTCCATATAAATCTCTTCATCCAAATCACCATCTAAAAAAAGTGTTTTAACATCTAACTGTTCTAACTCAAGGTCAATTAATATAGTTAGTGCCAACACAGTTTGAATAGAAACAAGTATTTCGACTGGTGGAAAAAATCTCATGAAAGTCAATACCTTCAACCTGAGAATACCCTTTTGCAACTAGCCTTGCCTTATACCTATCGATATTTCCATCATCATTTCGCTTCAACTTGAAGATCCATTTGTATCCAACAACACTTCTCCCTTCAGGAAGTTCTACAAGATCCCAGGCTTTGTTCTTAGCTAAGGAATCCATTTCTTCGTCCATATCCTTTTTCCAATTTTTGCTATCTGCATCATCCTGCTTCCTGATAACAAGAAGGTTCCCCATAATCAGTAATCAATAAAAAAATTGAAGAGGAATCTTCATATATTTTGGGTTTTTTTCTTTCCCTTGTAGACCTTCTTAGAGTGACTGGTTGTTGAACTAGTTCTAGAACATCAATAGTTTCCTTTGCTTCTTCTTCACTTTTTTCTTCAGAAGTGTCTCATTCCTTTCGTCTTTCTGAAAAAGGCCTAGCCTCCAACTAAATTTGTTGATTTGCCGATACTTGTTCATGTTCAACTTTTTCAACATCCTACTTTAGAAGAGAAGATTCATCAAATGTTACATCTCTACTAATGACTATCTTCTATGAAGAAGGATCCCACAACCTATATCCTTTCACCACATAGTCATACCCAAAAAAGACATAACATTTTGATTTTGGGTCTAATTTTGAGCGTTGTTTTTTAGGAATAAGAGCATAGGCATCACAACCAAAAATCCTTAAATGTGAATAATCACAAGACTTACCTGACCAAACTTTTTCAAGAATTTTACAATTAATTGCAACTGAAGGTGATCTATTAACTAAATAAAAAAAAATATATATTGGTTCTACCAACAACCCCTTTTGCAGGTTAGCATTGCTGATTATGATTCTGGCTCTTTTCGTATGAGTCTAATTCATACGTTCAACGACACCATTTTTTTGAGGAGTATAAACAACAATTTTGTTCCTAACAATCCTTTCATCCTTATAATATTTTTCAAATTCTAGAGAAGTAAATTCATTGCCATTGTTAGTTCTCAAACATTTAATTGATTTGCCTATTTTATTTTCCACCATTGCTTTAAATTATTTAAAAACATTAAATACATCAGCTTTTATTTTTAACATATAAACCCAAACATTCTATGGGAAATCATCAATAAACATTAAGTAATGTAATGCACCTCCATACGATACAGTAGGAGATGGTCCCCGCATATCATAATGAATATAGTCCAAAATTTCTTTACTATTATGAATTCGAGTTTTAAATATCTATTTACCTTGTTTTCCATACACACAATGTTTAAAGAAATCCAACTTCAAGGATTTCAAATCAGGAAAAAACTTGCAGTTCATCAGTGCCTAAAGACCTTTCTCGCTCATGTGGCCCAATTAGTGATGCCATAGGTGAGTAACTTCTTCTTCTTTCTTTGACATAGTCACTGCCTCACTGGCCTGAGTACATCCTTTGAGTTTGTAAGTATTTCCGACCTTTTCTGCCTTCAAAACAACTAGAGCACCTTTCGACACTTTCAACATGCCATTATGACATGTAAACTTGTAACCATCCGAGTCCAACACTCCCAAAGAAATGAAAATTTTCCTTAATTCAGGTACATGTCTAACATTAGTTAATGTTATAACTGTATTATCAAACATTTTAATTTTGATATTTTCCATCCCAACAATCTGACAGGATAAATTATTACCCATGAACATAGGACTACCATTTGCATCTTCATATGAAGTAAACCAATTTCTGTGCGGACTCATGTGATGAGAAGCAACAGAGTCTAATAGCCAATTTTCAACATTTTGATAGACACTACAAAAATGTAAAGCTTCATCTACTATTCTTACTTCAACAGATAAAACTTCATCAACCATACTTGAATCAACTTGATTTTCTTCCTTCTTTTGGTTTTCAGACCATTTCCGTTTCCAACAATTTTTCTTGAGGAGTCCAATTTTGTTGTAGTACTATCATTTAGATTTAGACTTCTTTCCCTTTCATTTTTATTTGGAAGAACCTCTTTCTTTCACCTCTAGCTATCATGGCTTTTGGTGCAGATGTTTCAATACTAGATTTCCTTAGTACTTCTTCAGATAATAGATTTCCAACAACTGATTCAAATTTAAAAGAATCAATGGCACCCAAACTGATTGAATTTATGAAGTGGTTCCATGACTCCGGCAGAGAACACAAAAAGGTTGTAGCTTTGTCTTCTTCATGAATTTTAATTTCCATATATGATAATTAGAAAATAAGTGTCTCAAAAACATTTAAATGTTCTAAAACCTTTGTACCCTCCTTCATCCGAACACTATACAATTGTCTTTTCAAATAATTTTTTTTGGTTAAAATTTTTTTCATATACAATTTTTCAAGTTTTTCTCCCAAACCTGCTGCTGAAGTTTCTTCAACAATATTGAAGAGAACTTCATTCACCAAGCATAACCTGATGGTACTGAGAGCTCGAGAAATTGAAGTCCTCCTAGTCCAAATCTGTCATGCTAGCAGGTTTCTTCTTCACCCTGTCTAATGCTTTGTGCAACCCTTGTTCCACAAGAAAATCCCTAACTTTCAGTTTCCATAAAGAAAAGTTGTTCTTGCCGATGAATTTTTCCACCTTGAACTTTGCATTCGTCATTTTGGCCATTTCTTCCTACAAACCTTTCTACTATGGTTTCCTAGTTTCCCTTCTTTCTTCAATTTCCAACTATGCTTTTAAAAAAAATTATGATTTCCTTTCTTCAACTATGCTTTCATTTTTTTAAAAAGTTCTTCTGCTTTCAATTTCAAGAACTTTCCTTTAAACCCTATTCAATTTCCATAAATTTTCACCCAACAATTTTCACACAGAAAACCCTCTTCAATGAATTTGTCTCTAAACCCTATTCAGTTTTCATAAGAATAACTATGTTTCAATTTTTTTTGTAAATTTCTTTCTTTTGTTTAAAAGTAATTGTACCTGAATTTCTTCATCTAGACTCCCTAAGGAGTGTTTCTCTTTCACATCACCATCATTCCTTTTTTTGATTGGGCTTCCTGTTCCAAGACTTCGCGTCCCTACAGTTCTTCTGCAACTAGCAAACCAGTGAAGACCTTGGCATTAAAAAATTGGTGGCTAACGATTCTTCCTTTCTCGGTGGCTACAATCTCTGTTTTCGACTCTGACAGTTTCGGTTCAACTACTTTCTCTAGCGACGACGTTAGATTTCGAGACTCCTCCAATGGGTCTATGCATTAGCATAATCCCTCTGCAAATCTGCAGCATCAGGCACGATAGTCCCTTGCTCCTCTGTGGCACTCTATATTTTTCCAGGCTGGTGGCAGTCCCCTTGCTCCTCTGTGATACTTTGTCATTTTCCAGACCCACTAAAAAAATAAATTTCTATTTTTCAGTGGCGCTTGCTCCTTGACATCAATAACATCTCTCTCTGGTGGCTCTGATGTAGGGCTTTTTACTTGACAATGAAAAATCTTCAGCAATCAACATAAAGTAACGATTCTTACACTACGTTTGATTGGACTCAAACTCGAGAGTGCAGTTCTGAAAAACAAATTTACTATGCTACCTTCACAACTCTGATCGTGATTTCTCTCACGGCTCTGATGGCTGATTTCTCTCACCAATTAGCTCTGATACCAATTTTTGGGGACTTCCAGAAATCAACAAGTTTGAAGGGTTTACAGACTTATTCAATCATTCAATAACTGAACAAGAAAGGCATAAATAGAAACATAAACACACATATTAACACAATAAATCTACGTGGTAAAACCTTGACAATGTGTCAAGGAAACCTCCATGGGTCAAGTAATTAGAAATATTTATTAATCAAAGATGATTCTCCATGATACAGCCTCTTAGGCATTCACCAATTTAATATGGGATTCTCCTTCGTTACATAACTCCTATTCATTACAAAACTAACTGGCACCCATATTTACATCATTTGTTGTCACATTTCAATAAATGTAAATAAAATGGAAGGGACGATACTGTAAAAGGAAGCAAAAGGTTTGAATTATGAAATGGTACATTCCACAACAAACCAACACAAAAATTTGTCAGTGTATGGAAAACGTGAGTTTAGGTCGCACTTTCCTTCATCTAATTGTAAGTTGTTAACACATGAGTTGATTATCTAGCTACGCATTGATTGCAAAGGTTGTTAAGAAAATCTAGAAGGACATGCATAAATACAATACCTTTACCTTTCAATGAAAAAGCAAAAGGCGCATGGACAATGGTAGGAGTAGAGTGGCTATACATAACAAGTGTAAAGTTATTCATAACTCTTAAGTTTCCACCACTCTGGTCTACTTGCTTTCTCTTCATTTTTTATTATTATTATATCCATCTGATTTTTCCGTTTATCCAAATCCATATTCCAATGGCAAACCAAAAAAACAACAAAAATAACAATGCGTATGTTGCTTCCTCCTACTCCTCCATGGCCTCGTGTTCTTCCCTGATTTCTTATAAAAGCTACGATGTTTTTATCAATCATCGTGGCCTTGACGTAAATACCACCTTCGCCATCGATCTATACTGTAGTATTAATTCGTGTGGGCTATGAGTTTTTGTAGACAAACTGGAAATGGAAGTTGGGAAAAATATTACTCCTCAAATACGACACGCCATCGAAACCTTCTTCATCCACATCACCATTTTCTCATCAACTTATATGAAATCAAAATGGTTTCTAGATGAACTATTACACATGTTGAATTAATTTTCGTAGAGGTCAGATGAGGTTAATATTATTACTGTCTTGTATGGTGTCAAGCCTTCGGAGCTCTGATGGAACAGTAAAGGACCATATGTTGAAGCTCTAAGTGGTATCGATTTGGAGGCATTTAATGTGTGGAGACTTGCATTTGACCTTTCCCTCTCTCTCCCTTTGCCATTTAACTTTTTAATTTATTGGACTCTTAGATTTATGTAGGCGCTTTTCAATTTTTTCTTTTATAACCGAATATTCAACAACATGGAGCAACTTTTGGATGATGTGTTGTGAATTCGTGTCCAAACTATGCGACAAATCCCCATTGAAGTATGTTGTCGAACACCCAGTTGGGTTGAAAGAAAAATTAAAATAATTTGAAAGCACTGTGTTATGGCCAGAGAAAACCAAGGTTGTCGGGATTGTAGGTGCAGGTTGTGATCGTAAGACAATGCTCGCCACAAAATTCTTCAGCAAGAGAAGGTAAAATTATAATAGATCATAGTTTTTGTACGATGTCTGAAAAAACACAACTAAGGGTTCTCTACCCTATACCTTCTTTGCAGAGAAAATGATATAGTTACCAAATTTGAATTTAATTTCAGATTTGACTTCTACTATAAATATTCGGATGAAAAATTTTCAATCAGACAAACAAAATCGATATATATCTATATCTATATATATATAGATATATATACATTTTCCTAAAAAATTTAAAATATAATTGAAAAAGAAGGCCCGCCACCAAAACCTCTTTTCGTTTCAAAACTTAATGCCCTTCTTAGTTTCAAAACTCACATAAAATATTTTCCTAATAAATACATATTTAAAGAATCTATGTTGTAAACTTATTTATCTAGATGCCTCTAAACTAGAAATATATTTAACTTTTTCAAAATAAATATATATTTAAAAAAATTATTTTGAAAACTTATTTATCTCGATATCTCTTTAAAAGAAAATCAATTCCTCTTATCAAATTTGCTCTCTTTCAATGTTGATGTTCAAATTCTTTGTTGTTTTCTTGAATTTATAAAGCATAAAAAGCATGATAGAAATTTAAAAAAGAATTACCAAATTAATAATTACCTTGCCTTCCGTCGAGAAAAAAATTTCCAAATTAATAATTACCTTTCATTCCTCGATCCGTGCTATGGGGCTATCCTGCTATCTATTTTGTGTTCAAACACTCAGCGATTTATTCAAGTCCATGAACCCATCGATTTACTTATTACTAGCATTTGCACCTAATGTTTCAAAGGAAACACCATAAGGCATAGTGTGTGGAAGAATATTGAAATGTGAATGGGCTTTTGTGGGCTTTCTTGAAAGCAAGGGTCGATTATTCCGAGTTTTAATTTGAGGAAGCCATGCCGAAAACCGCTGAAATGGAATGCAAGCAACCATAAATATCCATTGAACCTGTTTAGAGACCTTTGTTTGTAGTTGGTAAAAATTGTGGAGTTAAAGGTGAAGATAAATGAATGAATCCATGCGAACAACAACCGGGTATCCATATTGATTTCGATAGGGTTATTTAAGAAATCATTAATTAAAGGCGAAATTAAATTAATATGAATATATATTGAAAGCATGTATTATATTCATTAAAATCAATTGATTTTGTTAACAAAATATGTTAAAACCCATTGACAATGAATTGGTTGTGATCAAAATGGTATTTGATCTTGAAACATCCTTTTTTAAGTTTGAAATGGAAAACACAAATAGTTGTGAGGACATAAACCATCAAAATGGTATTTGATCTTGAAACATCCTTTTTTAAGTTTGAAATGGAAAATACAAATAGTGAATTGTAACATCCTTTTTTAAGTTTGAAATGGAAAATACAAATAGTTGTGAGGACATAAACCATCAAAATGGTATTTGATCTTGAAACATCATTTTTTAAGTTTGAAATGGAAAATACAAATAGTGAATTGTAACATAAGAGGTTCGAGGAGGAATATAATATTCTAAACAACATTGTGCTTGTCATTCCATATTTGAAGTTGTATCAAAACATGTTGGAGGCATCGAAGACCTAAAGAAGCAGTAATGGACCTGCAAAATGTATATTTTGTTAGAATTAGTAATATGTAAATCAGTTGTGGAAATTTATTAGTAATACTTTGCAGGTGAGTTGTGTTAAAATGAATTTGGAATGAATGGAAATGAAGTTACCTTTGCTATGGGGATTTATATATTGTTAGTGGAAGATGCATGGTGAATAACGGCATATTGAACACCATTGGAGGTCTATGCGTAGTTGGAGATGCATATTTTTTTCTTGCCATTCTACTTGTAGTTGCTTAGGTATGTTATTTCTGAGTCCATGTGTCCTGTTGCAAAAGAAAGAAAATGTTAGAATGAGATGTATAGATAATATAAAGACATTCTAATGTTTGGTTAATTATTAATATTGATTAAAGTTGGTTGTTGTTGAAAGATACGAAAAGTATGTTATGAAATAGAATGAGGTAAATAAATGGAGGAAACCTTCTGGTGATGTTAAAGTATGGGTTGGAGCAGATTATCTGGAGGCGACATTGAATGGAGAATTTCTTCTGCGTGTTTTCTGCGAGCAATGTTTTTGTTGTCCTTCATTTTACTGTAACGATCAAAACTGAATGCGGGGCTAATCCGGAGATCTCGTAGAGAAGGTACTCTTGAAATTGCTGTGAATGTGAGACCTTGACGTTCTATTTTTCCAATGTCAATTGTTGCTTTTGGAAGTGTCATACCTTGAGATTTATGTATGGTTAAAGCCCAAGCCATATTCAGTGGAATTTGTGCACGTCCATTTCTTTTTTCTGCCGAAATAGGCAAGTGAGTGGGGTTTCTTTCATCCCAAGGAGGCCCAATGTATTTGGGAAAATCTACGACAACAAATGTTGGAATTTGTGGTGGTGCAGTTGATTCTTTGTAAAAGATGGTTACAATTTCTCCAAGGGAACCATTAACAAGTCCGACTGAAACCCAAAGGTTGGAAGTCAACATAACTTTTTCGCCATTGCATAGTAATACAATTCGCTCAAGTTGCTCATCCTCTGAGGAAATGTTGGAATATGTGTTGTCATCTTCAGCAATGGATCTTGCGATAGGAGTGTTTAGAGATTTCATCATTTTCTTATTATGGACCATTGTTTGAGCATTTGTGGGGAATAGATGCATGGAATCATGGAATGAACATATTCCTTCTTCTGATAAAAAGGAATCTATGTGCGACATGAGTACATTGTAGTCGTCAATTGTTGGATTTGCATCTCTAATGTTCTGGAGAATGTTCCTGAAAGTAACCTGTGCGATGTTGTGGCCTTGTTGACGAAATATTATGTCTAATGTGACGACTGTGTTGAAGGTGTTCCACAATGTGCTTCCGTGGCTCGTCCCTACATATAGAGGTATGTCTTTGACGGGTGGTACCTGACCGAGATCACCAAGGAATATAATGAAACAACCACCGAAAGGAGTGTTTCTTTGCTGTGGAAATGCCTCTCGAAGATGTTCATCAATATGGCTGAGAAGCTTTGGCCCAATGAAGCTCATTTCATCGATTAGTATGTCTCTTATATGCCTCAGTTCTTCTTGGAATTTTGCAAGAGCATTACCTTCTAAGGGCATAAGATCCTTTATAGGAAGGTGTAGAGCAGAATGGATTGTCGATGCTTGTATGTTAAAGGAAGCAACCCCTGTAGGGGCGAGGAGCATGATCGGTGAAGGTTCTGGGCTTGCAAGGCTTATGAGCATATTTTTGATGCAATTGATAAGGAGGGATTTTCTGTACTAGCAGTGCCTTGTATTATCATTCTGAGAGCGGCTAAATAATCCTTCTTAGCAAAATGATTAGAAATAATATTTAGAGCTTTCCTTTGCATTGGAGATAATGTAGTAAGGGTCGCCAGGATATGTTTATGTGTTTGAAGAATGCGGTGGATGGAGCGGCTATTCTCAATGAATTGTATGGCATTATTTTGTAGATCTAATGGGGTAGTGGTATGATTCCAGTTATGGGTGTCACCAAAGCCTTGAAGACCAAGCATGTCAAGGTCATTTATGAGAAGCTCATTTGTAGGGTGTAATTGGGAAAGTAATTCCCATTCATTTATTTCCATGGTGTCTGGAGGATTGGTTTCATGAATAGTTGAAGTATCATCTACGACAGATTCAATATCATATAGTGTGCGGTGTTGATGCCAAGGTTTGTAGAATGGACGAAATGTTTGCCAATTTGTGATGAATTCTGCAGCAGAATCTCCTATATCTTGTACGATATGGCGAAAAGGGTTGTATAGCATAAGTTCAACTCTGCAAAAGTCAGCGTAGCAAGGTTCAGTTGTGGATGGTATGGAAGAGTAACGTGGTATGACCCGACCAATTGCTTTTGTAGGTCTTTGTTTCCATTTGTTTGTTTTGCGACGAGGATCATATGACCAGGATCTTGCTAATTCTATTAGTGATGTGGATTCTAGGGTAGAAGGCGCTAGATATATGTATCTATGATGTGAGGGGATGTAGTGGAGGTGGTGTTCATTTGTGGAAGGGGCATAAGAATTTTTTGGCTTACATTTAAAGAAATGAATGGTTGACTACATAATGTTAATGGTAATTTTTGCAGCATATGGCAGGTTTCTTGTGCTCCAATGTCACGATCAACAAGGGTTTCTGCAAGAAATTTTCAAAATGTGGATGTTGCTGGGTCAGCAATGGGTGAATCCAGGACAATTCTACGTAGCATGTGGTGGAAGCTTTCATATTTTTTTCTGCTTTGGATGCATATTTGGCGATATATTTTTGTACAGCATGTATGGAGAGTACTGGTTGGTAGTCAACATTTGCACGCCAAATAGATAGGATGGTAGGGTTATGGCTATTGAGTCGATCGTCGTTGTGAGCAGGGGGGTATGTTTTTTGGCCATTGGAATCAATGAATAAGGCCAATTTTGGATGTAATTCCCATGGTGCTTTATAACGACATTGGAGTGAGGATCCATTTTTTCTTAGGCATGTGCTTTATGAGCATTTTGTGTGACATTCAACACAATTGATGAGTTGTCCATAGTCATTGAAAGCATTGGTTCTGAAGATTTGTGGTGTGGACAATAGACAAGGGTCTCCGGGATTTGTCCAAGCAATTGGTTGGTTTGAAGTCAAAGGAGTACGAGGGTTCCAAGCGGAAATATATTTGTCGAAGAACTGCCTTGTAATATCAACTACTTCTGTGTCTTCCCAGTTGAGGATTTCCATATCAGGTGCATTTTCTATCCAAAGGAAACCATGGATATGTGCAGATCCCCTGTGTTGCCATTCATACCTATCAAGTATGCATTTTTGTAAGATAACTTTTGAATAGGTGAGGAATGTTGTTTCGAGTTTTTGGAAAAAAAATCCAGTAGAATGCATACCTGTACCAGTAATCTTTTGTCTTCAAGTGTTTCTCTAAGATAATCTCACGAAATGCTGTGAATCTATGGTGCATATATAATGATATTAAATGTGGGTTAGAGATAATGTTATCATTTCTCCACTTTTGTTGTTTTGCAATATCAGAAGGAAGACATCCGGGCATGATTTCATGAAGATCAGGCCATTTTGTATTAGCTGCACTTAATGTGAAGAAGAACGTCGGGCAACCGAGTTGAGATATCATGTCCGTTAATTCATTTTTAGCTTTGTGCCAAAATGATATTGTTCCATGTAAAGATCTACTGAATCACATGACTTGCTCTGCGAATTTCTCATCTGGAAATTGTTCTAATCAGATGTTCAGATCTTGAATAGATATTGGGAAGTTATCTGCGATGTTCTTTTTCACAAAAATCGATGCTGTTGCTTGACTGCGATGTCGCATCATGAGATTATATATGTAATAATGAAAGTGTGGGTGCTTTCCAAATCTGTTATCATAGTAACGTATGAGATGAAGTGCATATTCATGTAACTACACTGCTTTCATTCTTGGCTGATTTGGCATTGCAGCTCCCATCGGAAAAAGGGTGGGGAAAGCCATAGAGAGGAGACCTTCTGTGTTGTATTCATTGATTGGCAATAAACCAATTGTTGGCCACTCAATTGTAGTCTCAGATTGGTGCTTGTAAGCATGTAAATAATGGTAGATTTCTTGGATTTATGTATTTGTATTAGGTATGATGGGTACGAATGATGATGTTTAGTTTACGGATGGGTTTGCGGAATCTTCGGTGAGCTCATGTGGTGGTTCAAGTGAAAGGTGGATAGTGGTTTCTGTAGTATTGGAATGGTGAAGGGAGGAGGAGACATGGTGGGGATTGCTGGTAAGGATGCCAGTGCATTGTTATTAATACGAAAATTCTTATAGTATGGGTCATTTGCCAATTTGTATTCTAATGCAGCGAGAACACGATGTCTACTGACAATGAAATCATAAGCCTTATGGTCATTACTATGACGAGTTACAATTAGGATGTCCAAGTTTTCAACATGTCGTGGCAAAATGTTTGCGATTTTTGTAATGTCTTGAGGAAAACAAATTGTGTGGCCATTGTATTTATATTGTCCACCACGTGCATGTGTTACTTGCAGTATAGGGTTAACCATAGCAATGAGAATTTCTTCTATTTGTGAAAGAGATGTAAGGATAGTTAGTTGAGGACCAGGGTCCATGTTGCTTGATAATGAGAAGCGATGACCCTTTGTTTCAGAGACGCATCTGGAGAAGCAATACATGTGGTTGGAATTGCGGATATGTATTCCAGGATATGATTCAAGAGAAATGGAGCATGGGAATTTAGGTGGAAGTTTATCAATATTTGCAAGGAAATGTCGATGTGCTTGATTAGTATAAACGTTGCTGAAAGCATGTGCGAAGGAGGGGTTAGGGCAATGAGGTATGGATGTATTTGTTTGAGAGGTTTGCTGAGAAGATAAAGAGTTTGATAATTGCAAGGGAGGATTGTTTTCAGGGTGGGCCATTTCAGACGAGGAATGTTGGTTTTCCTTCTATTTTTTGTGTTTTTGACATTCTTTGACGTCTTTTTTTGCTTGATAAAGCTCACGGCGACATGCATTTATTCATTCTTTATTTGTTGCATAGTATCTTCGAGCACGTTCATTATTAGAAGAAGCCATTCGCAAAATTTATGGTACCTATAAGCAAGAGAGGGGAAAAGAAGAATGTTATTTGGAGACAACAACCATGTTATTGTATGAAAGCGAAAGAAGGGTAAAAAAATTAAGTGAAAGCGAAAGAAGGGAAAAAAAATTAAGTTTTGAATAGTTTTATGTGAATTTTTTTTACTTGAATAATGTGTTTGAAAGAACATAGTAGTATTTTTTCTTTATATATGTAGATAGTTTCATGTGTAACTCTAGTATCATTTGGGTGCTAATTTGATTGCTCAAGAATCACGGTGTTTTAAACGACAGAGGTCGAGAAAATCCATATTGGCGGGCCAATTGCAAGCCCTGGAAGGGACAATGTAGCCATATGAGGTGCACCAACATCTCCCCTAGAGGAAAAGGGAGTAGGATTCCCCCGAGGGGAAATCCTTGATTGGTGGACTCCATTTTCTCAACCTAAGACCAACGAGGGAACAATGATGTTATTCCGATTTAAATAAATTTTATGACGCTTTGACACAACTTCCTTTTTCAATTTTTAAGAGTCGAGAAAAAGCTAAAGATGACTATAGTCGCCTTCAATTTTTAATGAGCTTGAAGTGACAAGCGCTCAGATGGACCTTTTCTTTTAAGGAGTTTGAAAAGGAATGAAAGTGACTACTCTGGAAATCTAGACAGGGGGATTACCAAACCAATCGCAAAACTGCAGAATAATTTTTATGGTACAACAATCAATCTTCCCGAATGTTGTGCTCAGTGCATTGCGATCGATAGGGTGGCAGACATGGCTTCCTAAGGATAAAAGGATATAGCCTATTGTGGTCTCCCAATATATACTCGATGGTACGTGGGAGCACAAGTCCGTACAGGCACTTGTCGTCTCAAAGAGGAGGAATCACCCAACCTATGATGAAAGCGATAGTTACCAGGCTTTACGACGCCGGAATACGTCTCTAGCCTAGACTTCTAAATGTTGTGCGTTGGGTTCCAAAGCATTTTTATGTTTATTGAAATTTATTTTACATTTGATCTTTCTTAAGAAGTTTACCTTTAAGGTTGACCGCGTGATGTAGATTTACAGTTCCTAAATATGCATTCTAAGATGATAAACAACTGTTTAATTTCTTTTTGCAATGAAAATCCTAGCTACTAAGGAAAGAGAAGTGAAATTGTTTCAACATAGAGCAAGGAGCACACACGAAGATCCACTGTCCTAAATCAATTTCCTCATGCATTCTAAATGCAAATGCACATGCATGTATTTGTTTTCCACTTTTTTAATGTGTGAATGACAAAAAAAGACAGTAGTGATCACAAAATGTAAAATTGTAGATGAAATGGAAGAAAAATTAACAGCCTGACAAGGATACAAGAGAGAGGTTAATGTAAAATTGTAGATGAAATAGAATAAAAATTAACAGCCTGACAGGGATACAAGAGAGAGGTTATGAAATGTACAAACCCTTATTCTAGATGGGCATTTCCGATTATTCTATAAATAAATAACTAAAATTTTTATATGATGGTCAAATCCCTTTGTTTATGAATGATGTTGTTTCAGACTACGTAATTAGATAGATAACAGTGGGCTGTATCAAGTATTCTTACAGATTAGCATTTCCAATTTTCCCCCGAATAGTCTTGAATTTTCAAGGAAAATAAGAATTTGAATGACTTGCAATAATTGTTTTTAAAGTGCCTCCAGAATTCTAAGTCTAATTTTGTTATGGTGTTAATCCTTGGCATTTACTGAGAGGTTGACCCTCCAGTTTAGAATGAATAAATGCAACACCATAATACCCACTTACTATTAAGCATACAATCTAAACAATAATCAAAGAATACATAGGAATCAATATACTATACAATAAAAAGAAAAAAAAGGGAGTATGGGATAATGGCAATAGAGCCTTAGGCAATCCTAATGTATCTGTAGGGAAAGAAACCCAAGTTTTATTCCAAAATCCCTAACAAGAGCCTAAATTCAACATATCCATGTGGATATGAGGTGTGATGACTATGTACAAGATTCCACGAAAATGATGTTTGGAAATATTTTCTTTGGAAATTGACTATATTTTGTTTCTGATTTGTATGTTTCGTTAATTTATTTAACAAACTCTCTTTGCAAAAAAACTTAAAACAGAGTAGGCCAAGGCTTTTTTTAGGAAGCGATGCAAAGTATCTGTATTTAACATTGCTGTGTGAATAACCAACATAATCTATACAGTGTTATGGAAATTAATAGTCTCTATGGGAAAAAAACCTAATATAATGCACACAATCTAATCCTCACGGGGAAGGTTTTGCAGGAATTTAAAGGTTTTCTTATGTTATAAAATCCTAAGCGAATGTGGGTGTCCTAGCAAATAAGCATATAACCTCTTCCCTAATAGTTAACAAACGCCATGAAGCAAAACATGTTGCAAGGTACAAACACTTGGAAACCTAGGTAGGGACCAACCAGTCTCAATTTGTCTAATTTGTCTATTATATTAAATAACGATATATTTCTACTTTAAGAATCATCCAAAATAAAGAAAAGGTATACCATAGTTTATATTTCTCTGAAAGACATTGATACACCTGTGATCTTTTAAGGCTATACGAGGCCATGATCTAATGGAAGACATTCTGATACACCTGTGATCTTTTAAAGCTATAACAGGCCATGCTCTAATGGATCTAGGCAACAAAACATTCTGATACAGCTGTGATCTTTGAAGGCTACAACAGACCATGATCTAATGGAAGAAAAAATGACAACAATGTTTATATTCCTCTGAAAGACATTGATACACCTGTGATATTTTAAGGCTATACAAGGCCATGATCTAATGGAAGACATTCTGATACACCTATGATCTTTTAAAGCTATAACAGGCCATGCTCTAATGGATCTAGGCAACAAAACATTCTGATACACCTGTGACCTTTGAAGGCTACAACAGACCATGATCTAATGGATGGTTCACAACTGGCTTTATTTCATTGAATAACTTAAGTATAACTCACAGCAATATTTGAAAGATGTGAAATCTCTGGTATGCTTCTCTTCTGGCCAATTATCAATCAAATATCATCATATCACTGGCGAGAATTGAATCTGAAAATAATTATTTGTTACATACTGGAACCCATTATTTTGTTCCATACTCGAACCCATTATTGACATGCAAAAAAATGGATTGATAAATCTACGAACATGCCATTCTAAGATTTGTCCCCTGCTTGATATCAATCACAAAGTTGCAATAAACAATAGATTTAACATAAGAAGTGAAGAAATATAACACTTTGGAATCTCCACCATGTATATTGTGAAGTCTATGGGAATAATCTTGGAGGAATTTTCATCAGAGAAGATATCTGGATTCTGAGAAGCATGAATGAAAGGAAACGGTTGAACTGTTAGGGTTGCAAAAAGATACTTTGTTTCCTTTGCCACTATCGATCCTCCCGGAACTGAATTGATAATTCCAATCTGCGTACCATAGTAATAAATCCAGAAATTATGGCAAAAAAAAAATCTGAGGTAGCAGTCGACATGGCACAAAAGCTATACCTTCAAAGTTATGGTCCAATAAAATGTTTGAAAAAATAATTTTTTCAATAATATTTAAAAATAAAGATTTATTTTCAAAGTTAAACATTATAACTTGGATTGATCAATACTAAACTAATAATGATCAACAAACCATAATGGCAAAGGCTAATATATATATATATATATATATATATATATATAGTAGATTAATATCAACCCTCATCTAAAAATGAAACACCATTTACCTCTATCTCGAGATTTAGTAAATTTGGTTAAATAGTTAAGGAAAATGTAAATTTTTATTTTTAAATAAATATTAAAATTAACTTAAAAATATACACCAATAAAGAATACATAATTAAGCTACAACTTAAATAATATCTTAACTAATTCTCTCTCATTGCAAACACTTTAACTCATCAAATGTTTGCTAAATCTAATGGTGGTTCACTAATTTGACTAATTACTTGCACTCTGGAATTGGACTTGTCTTATTGAAGAGCACATACCAGATATTGATGGAATCCCATCACCTAAATTTCAAAAAACTAGCGTGTTAAGTTTTCTCAGAATATTTTCTTTGTAATCTGACTTGCACCCTTCAAAAGAAATAATACTCCCATGAACATGAAAATCTGTATTCAATTGCTGGTTCAGTCCTGTTGTAATAGTTTCAGAGATACATATTCCCATATGAAATTTGGACGTCCATTGCTGGATTAGTCGTGTAATTCCCATATGAAAATTTGGATTCCATAGCCGGATCTGCCGTATTACAATAGTTTCAGAAATACTGGATTTTATTGCTCGATAAACCATGTTTTAATAGGGATTTTACAATAGTTTCAGAAATACTGGATTTTATTGCTGGATAAACCATGTTTTAATAGGGATTCTATCTAATGGATGATTCACAACTAGCTTTATTTCATTGAATAACTTAAGTATAACTCGCAGCAGTATTTGGGAGATGTGAAATCTCTGGTATGCTTCTCTTCTGGCCAATTATCTATCAAATATCATCATATCATTGGCGAGAATTGAATATGAAAATAATTATTTGTTACATACTGGAACCCATTATTTTTGTTACATACTCGAACCCATTATTGACAAGCAAAAAAATGGACTGATAAATCTACGAACATTCCATTCTAAGATTTGTCCCTGCTTGATATCAATCACAAAGTTGCAGTAAACAATAGATTTAACATAGGAAGTGAAGAAATATAACACTCTGGCATCTCCACCCATGTATATTGTGAAGTCTATGGGAATAATATTGGAGCAATTTTCATCAGAGAAGAAATCTGGATTCTGGGAAGTAGGAATGAAAGGAAACGGTTGAACTGTTAGGGTTGCAGAAAGATACTTTGTTTCCTTTGCCACTATCCGTCCTCCCGAAACTGAATTGATAATTCCAATCTGCGTACCACAGTAATAGAACACAATTGTGTTGTTGTCATATTTGAATCTCTCAATGTTGGTGTTCTTGACTGCTGTGTATATCGTCATTGTAAAACTCAAAGTTTTGCAGGAATTTAAAGGTTTTCTTATGTTATAAAATCCTAAGCTAATGTGGGTGTCCTAGCAAATAAGCATATAACCTCTTCCCTAATACTTAACAAATGCCATGAAGCAAAACATGTTGCAAGGTACAAACACTTGGAAACCTAGGTAGGGACCAACTAGTCTCAATTTGTCTAATTTGTCTATTATATTGAATAACGATATATTGCTACTTTAAGAATCATCCAAAATAAAGAAAAGATATACTGGAGTTTATATTTCTCTGAAAGACATTGATATACCTGTGATCTTTTAAGGTTACAAGAGGCCATGATATAATGGAAGAAAAAACATGACAACAGTGTTTATATTCCTCTGAAAGACATTGCTACACCTGTGATCTTTTAAAGCTATACGAGGCCATGATCTAATGGAAGACATTATGATACACCTGTGATCTTTTAAAGCTATAATAGGCCATGCTCTAATGGATCCAGGCAACAAAACATTCTGATACACTTCTGATATTTGAAGGCTACAACAGACCATGATCTAATGGATGGTTCACAACTGGCTTTATTTCATTTAGTAATTAAATATAACTCGCAGCAATATTTGAGAGATTTGAAATCTCTGGTATGCTTCTCTTCTGGCCAATTATCAATCAAATATCATCATATCACTGGCGAGAATTGAATCTGAAAATAATTATTTGTTACATACTGGAACCCATTATTTTTATTCCATACTCGAACCCATTATTGACATGCAAAAAAATGGACTGATAAATCTATGAACATTCCATTCTAAGATTTCTCCCATGCTTGATATCAATCACAAAGTTGCAGTAAACAATAGATTTAACATAAGAAGGGAAGAAATATAACACTCTGGCATCTCCACCCATGTATACTGTGAAGTATATGGGAATAATCTTGGAGGAATTGGCATCAGAGAAGAAATCTGGATTCTGAGAAGCAGGAATGAAAGGAAATGGTTGAACTGTTAGGGTTGCAGAAAGATACTCTATTTTCTCTACCACTATCCGTCCTCCTGGAACTGAATTGATAATTCCAATTTGCGTACCATAGTAATAGAACACAATTATGTTGTTGTTATATTTGAATCTCTCAATGTTGGGGTTCTTGACTGTTGTGTATATCGTCACTGTAGAACTCAAGGTTTTGCAGGAATTTAAAGGTTTCCTTATGTTATAAAATCCTAAGCTAATGTGGTTGTCCTAGCAAATAAGCATATAACATCTTCCCTAATAGTTAACAAACGCCATGAAGCAAAACATGTTGCAAGGTACAAACACTTGGAAACCTAGGTAGGGACCAACCAGTCTCAATTTGTCTAATTTGTCTATTATATTGAATAACGATATATTGCTACTTTAAGAATCATCCAAAATAAAGAAAAGATATACCGGAGTATATATTTCTCTGAAAGACATTGATACACCTAAATTGTTGATTAACTATAGCATTGAGGCTTCTCCAGTAATTGAACGCATCAAAGTGCGATTTTATAATAGATTACATACTGAATGAAAAAAATTGTCCTGTCTCTGAGAATAATTTACCAGCCTAATTTTTCCCTTTCCCATTGCTATATGCATCACATTCATTGCTATCAGAAACAACAGTAAGAAGCAGGTCTGTGAATTATCTATTGCAAGGTCTGCGAACTATAAGGCATTCAATATGATGGATTTTTATTACCATCCCCTTTCACTTGACTGCCAAAAGGAATGCTTGGTGATGGAAGAGAAAAATATGAAGTATAACCACCACATTGTGGATCCTTTCAAAGCAAGGAATTTGGATGCAGAGTTTTTCAGGCAAAGTCCTAATGGTAGCATTCCTATACTAATCACTACGGATCAAGTTTTCTGTGACTCACTGACTATGATTTGGTAAATTTCTTTCGCCTATAGAATGTATAATATTTGAATTATTTTCAAAGGCCTTATTGATGTCTATTTAATGATTCGTATCCTATCAATTTTTATTGGTAAAAAGGTATCTTCCCAAGATTGGCAAGCCTTTAGGGCATAAAAGGGTAGATCAGAGCAAGGTCCAAAAGTTGCTAGAGAAGATTGATTCATGGGACTCGAAACTCTTCATGCTAAATCACTATCCAAGTGATCATGCTATTCATTTTTTTAGCAAATTCAAAAGGCAAGTTGTCATTACTCGTCTTGTGGAAAATCCTGATTTGGCAGAAAAATATCACAACAAACTTCAAACCATGCATGCCATGGAGGAAATGTTGAAGGATCAGGAGGCTTTGGCTTCAAACACGAATGAACTTATAAGGCTACTCAATGAGGCTGAGAAACAGCTTACAAACACACAGTTTTTGGCTGGAGCTGAGTTTTCTGTGGCAGATTGTGCATTTATCCCTGTGCTTGCCAGAATAGAGGTTTTGAAGTTGGACAAAGAGTATTTTCGGAAGCATCCTCGTCTTATATATTACTTCGAGCAGATGAAGGAAAGACCAAGCTATCAGACTGTAATAGGCCCATATTCCACCTTTTTTGGAAAGATGAAAATTTTATTGCCTTCTATCTGTAATATGAGCATCAGGAGATTGCTACATAACTACTAGTATGCATGGTATTATTTTGTTGTCCTCTATCTGTAATATGATCATGAGGCTGTTGCATAAATATAGTATGCATAGGATTATTTTGTTCTGCATGATTACAGACTATATAGAACCCTCAACCCCTTAGATGACCAAGCAAGCAAGCAATACAATAGTATAGTCGTGAAGCTTGTGAAGGGCCTATTGAGATTTTTATGCTAGTCGTGAAGCTTGTGAAGGGCCTATTGAGATTTTTATGCCTGCTATAGAAATTTGGCGAGCTCTGTTGTAAACAGATTCACAGGCAGGCTAGAATTTTGAAGTGGGCTTAGCTATTGGTTAAGCCACCGGAACTATTGATTCCTTTTTTTTCTATGGGAATGTTAATTTTCTTTGACAGCGAGCATACAAGCTAAGCTTTTATTTGTGACTCTATTATATTTTCTATATAGTTAGCTTGATTAATGCAAACAGTGAAAGACTTGGCAATGGTACTTAAATCAGTCAGCTTTAGGAGCATCACAAGAACCAATCAATATGCTATATCATTTCGGCTTTACATTACCATTACAGATCTTCTGGCAAGTTATTCTAGCAACATTTTCTAATCAGTGTGCTATGTAATTTCAACTTGAAATTACCATTACAGCTCTTCTGACAAGTTAAGCTAGCAGCATCTTATAAGCACTGCTTGAAGCATAATATCTTCCAGCATATTTCCTTTAAAAGATGTGACTGAAGCTGTTATCCGGTATTGGTAATTTTCGGAGGAAGTAATCCTTTCAATAGACTAAAGCAAGAAAGAACATAGAAGATATATTTTGTTACTATTGGGGGATAAAATGGAAAATAAACTCATGGCTTATGTCAAATGGAAGAAAAAATATGACAACAGTGTTTATATTCCTCTGAAAGACATTGATACACATGTGATCTTTTAAGGCTATACGAGGCCATGATCTAATGGAAGACATTCTGATACACCTGTGATCTTTTAAAGCTATAAACTCTTTTAGCTGATTACTCTCCCAGGAAACAGTCCTGCCACCTCACACACGCTACTGGCAAGATGCTTCCTTCTCATCTATTTCTACTCATCTTAACACAACATCATTTCTTCATAGAATGAGACTGATGAACAAACACTTGCTAATAGATATTAGATTGTAACGCATATTGAATTTCATGGATAGGGCAGGTAAGGCATTTCAAATATGGTGAAGGATAAGGCATTCCAAATATAGAGAAGGTATTTCATTTCAATATGCTGATCAACTTACAACACAGTAGCTTGTTCCTCAGGAATCACATCCCGTTAGCTAGTTCCCCAGCCACACCAGACACTTCGTACCCAGGGCAGGTAAGATATGTCCGCTATGCAAATTGTGCCAATCCCTTTGAAGCATAGCCATATTCTAATCTAGCGCAGTTTAGAGTCAGACTCCCTGGCTTACCCCTAGAGTTTTGGCATGAACCTGGCCTTGCCATGTGAACTTCCACTAATTTTCTCCTATAGAAAAGCCCAACCGATGGCCAAACCCATCGATATGGCCTCGACTGATACATGATGAAACTGCAAAGAATTCACTATTGAATTGAACATGCCTGAACCTCAGCGGCTATACCTTAGTTCAGGGTAACTATCACAAGAAATCCACCCTTAACTGTAGCTGAAATTCACATAAAATCCAATGCAGATCATGAGTGGGTAAAAAACATTATGCACACACATTCCATTCCGTTGGTTATGACTAACGAATTCACCTCATTTTTTGTTGCTCTGTAAATATTTCTGAAAATAAAATAGGCTGTTTGACTAAAGGATCGCATAAAAAAGAACCCAGGGTAAAAAAGAACCTAGTCAGTCCAGGCAATCATTTCAGGAATGCTTCCAGCGGTCAAGAAACTAATTTTGAGATTAAAGAAAGCTGCTATGTTCAACGGAATTTCAACATGAACTGATAGACTTAGCACATTTAGTGAACCCAAAAGCATTCTACAGCAAAGGTGGAGAGGGTGGGGTGAGCCACCATGTTTATGTCCGCACGTTTGTGCATTGAATCTAAATGCTAGACTAGGTATATTGAATATGGATACTACCAAAACCCATCTGAACCCAGGTTTGATATATCCCTACAGATTATCAGGCACAAATATGCACATATTTAATTGGTGCAAACTGCCAATGTACCAATTGTAAAAACCAAAAAGAGCAACCTCAACTCTCCAACCTGGAGGCGCATCTTAGAACTGGATTCAGATGAGCACGTGATAGTTGATGCTCTAACATAACCAAGGAAGGCAAGCATGATTGGATCAAGCATTCACATATATTAAATCCAGTTACATAACATAAATCAGAAACTATAACAGAAAGAAGAAGAAAGAAGGGCAAGAAACACTGACCGCTAAGAGTTTTCCAACCAGAAGACCTCTGAGCAGAAATCCCATGTGTGAAGTAGACGCGTACAAATATTGATATCAACAACACAAGGCTACGCGGCCCTCATGCAGGGAAGAAAGACATGTTTTGTGTGGCCCTCGTCAGTTTAGTCATTGCCAAGAGTCTCATCACTAGGAGGCCTAGCCTTTCATAGCCCATAACTAGATACTCCCTCTCTGTCTTCCAGTCGGTGGGAAAAAAAGACATTTTTCCATGAAAAAAAACATATTAAACCAATGGCGGAAAACACCCCAATCATCTAACACATAATCAATGGCTCAGGATCACACACATCACATTTTAGGGATGTCGTTCTCAGAGGGAATGCCTTAGGGCGTAATTATTGTGAATCAAATCGAATTTCAATGAAGTATTCCGTATACAAATCAAACTGTTGAATTTTCATATTTTTCGCCTCAATTTGGGTGAATTTGGTAACTATGCTCTTAATAATGTTCATGCCAGCATATCCAAACAACAAAAATATCATAGCCCCCGTAAGTTCTTGATTTCTCAATTAGCTCCTCCCTTGATAATCAAATAAAACCCTTCCCAAACACCCAACCCTTCCCTTCTCTATCTATAATGCCAATGCAATGCAAAGGGAGGATTGGAGCTTTTCCTCTCCTCTTTGCACTAAATATGATGATCCCTAAGGTTTCATAATTCACACTATTCACACACATATTTATACATGAACAAAAACCAAGTGGATATCATCCTCCAATCCATGGTGTTGAGATAACTAGCTTAATTGCAATTGCACAATATTTGTGCCAATTCAAGTTACTTAGGTTTGATTTAAATGGAGATTTCGCATACCTATAAGGCATAAGGACTGAGCGATTCACCACCCCTGCTAGGGGAATGTTTATGCTTGTAATTATTACTAGGGATACGTTGACAGTTTCGATAAGGCGAGCTTTGGTTGCGATATGTTGCAGGACTATGCTTGCCAATGTAGGTTTCAAGAGATGGGGGACTTCTGCTACGCCTACTTCTATAAATAATAATTAAACTTCTTCTTCTTATCATACTCTATCATGGTGATCGAGCGACTGATAAGGATTCGACTTGCACACATATGCAGGTAACTACCAACACTGGTGAGGACAATGTGAATGGGAAGAATTGCAAGAGTATTTGAATTGAAGGCACACCGGCGTGGGGAGATGGGAGAACACATAACTAAATAAATAAAAATTATTAAATAGAACTATAATGCACAACATGTTCATATACAATAAAGCACATCCCTCCATGTCGATATTAGATAAAGAATGGCTATACATTAAATCTGAACTATTTCTTTATTTAAAAAAATAAATTTATCAACCCCAATTCCAATATAAATCGTATCTATGTTAATAATAAATGTGACTTAATTATTATTTCAACAATATTAAATTCAAATTATATTAATAAACTAAATTTATTAATTAAAATATTATTAAAAATTTAGAGAAATTATAATTAGATAATACATTTTTTCAAATAAGTTAAACATTTTTTTTTCAAATAAGTTAAACATTGTTTTCCTTCAAATATTTGATGATAAATTATAAACTCTTCTGATTTAATTTAATAACATTTTGTATTCATAAATTTTTTTTAACTCACATTGATATATACTGTTAATTCAATTTAATAACATTTTGTTTTCCTAAATGTTTTTAATTTCACATTGATATAATGTTAATTCATGTGAATATAAATTGAATAACAATAATAAAAATATTGAAACATCGTGAATCGAAGGTAAAGGTCAAATTTCAAATCAATAGTTATATGTTACGTGTTCAATTTCATAGAAGAAATTACACCCATTTTAATGTGGGTTACTAGTCTTCAATAATGCAGTGGCACACTAAACCTGCATGAGCCCTCTTAACTCTTACACTGAGATATTTAAATGATTTATAGGCATGCCCCACTATGCAACCCCAAAACGTCCTAATAATATACTTTCTATTATCGCAAGGAAATATTTCTTGGGATGAGGGATCTACTAATTTATATACTAGTTTTTTTACACCCTTAAAAAAACCCCACTTTAGATGTTTGATATGATCATCAACTCTCTTTAGAAAATATCTAAGTCATGAAAATACATTAGGATGAACACGTTTTTCATATCAAAAAATACCTAACCTATATCTTTTTAAGAAGTAATGGTTGGAATTAATGCTTCCATGTGTTTTAGGTTGTTATAAGTTGTCATTGTGAGTCTTTAAGTGTCAATCTAGAAGTAGTGAGTTTCCTATATTTGAGTTGTAATAGCGATTTAGATCCATTATTATAGGATTTAGAAGAGCTATATATATATATATATATATATATACCATTGTGTTCAATAAAATATTGTTTGATTTGTGTTGTGTAATTGCTCTCTCTGCTTCTAATATGGTATCAGAGTTTATCTGAGCTTGACTCCCTTTCAAAAATTTTAGGGAAATAGAATATATCTGAGACTTGTTCATCTGTACATAGATTAGTATAAGAGTGTGTGGATTTCGATAAGGTAGAAAATATTGTTGTGTTTTTTTTGTGTGTTTTTCATGCCGTGTAAATCTAGATTAGAGCTGATCTGAGCTTGACTCCCTCACAAAAAGTTCAGGGAAATAGAATATATCTCAGATGTGTTCATCTGTACATAGATTAATATAAGAGTGTGTGGATTTCGATATGGTAGAAAATATTGTTCTGTTTTTTTGTGTTTTTTGTGCCGTGTAAATCTGGATGTGGTTGTGTATTGTTCTGTTCACTCCCTCGTTGATGGATTCAATTGTAAATCTGGGTGTGGGTGTGGGGTGTTCCATTCACTCCCTCAATATTGGTGTTATCATTCCTGAGGGATAGATTATCTTGTTTGATGGTCGTCAATTAGTTGAAGGAGATGGCATTGTCTATGCTTCAAGGGACAACCACAATTGCAACAATGAGAGTTCTATGTTGGTTCGATTCTCATTATCATCAATCGCATAGCCATTTAACCCTTTAATATGTCGGTAGCATCTAGCTAGGTTTGAGTTGGTGAACGTTCTTTAGCGATATTACAAAGAATGAAACTCGATCTCTTCGGCTATGAGGTATTCTTGCAGCTGCGTAGATATGGAATGAGAATTGACCTGGCTTCATGGACATTTACAACATCGATCAGTATTTCTGCACAGATTTCAAGCAAAAGCATGTATCCCAGTGGAAAAGAACTTGTAGACTACATCACTGTTGGAAGGGTAGAGGAGACAAAGTATCAATTCACACAAAAAATGAGTTGCTGCTCTTCTATTGATTACACAAAACATGATTCTTACAATGAACCCGTGAAGGGTATTTATCCTTTTACAACTAACTACTTGCCTAAAATATCTTTACATGCAACCACACACTAAAATTCGTCTATCACACTTCACTTGACTCAACACTCAACCACTCAATCACTCAATCAATCAGTTAACTGACTCTCTATGTTTAGCCAACTCCACATGCGGGAGTAATTACAATCTCTAACACTCCCCCTTAATTACGACAGTATGATCGAACATGACTCAGCATTAATTAAATATCACAGAAACATGTCTATTTCTCTATGTCTCAGCTAGGCTTACAATGACTCACGGATTTTACAAATTTTCATTTTCTTTTTCTGTGCTTCCAGATTCTATATCCTCGAAATTGCTTCATTCTCTATTGAACTTTCTTGTTGGAGGCTTTATTCACTTGGTGCTGCTGTAATTTTTCTTTGACTTGTCTTGAATTTGTGTAAAAACACAATTTGATCTTGTCTACTACGTATGCCTCTTCAAATATTCGTTCAACCATGGACTACTACCATAACATTGCATCTTCAAATCGTCTTCTTTGCTTTGCTTCTTGCGCTTCATATTCTTGACTTTCTATCTGCCATATTTCTTGATAGCATAATCTTATATCTTCTTGATTTCGTTCATCTTTGTCTTTCATATCATTCTTTTCACTTTCATCATCAGGTACTGCTTCTTTTATTCCAGCTGTTGCTTTAAGAATTGCATCGATTTGTTCTATTGGTTTTTGTATCCATTCTTCAATGAACTTCAAATCTGCATCAAATATATCAACAACCTTGTTTTCAAATTCTACTCCCATGATATTTTGAACACCTTCATATTCAAAAACAATGTTAAAAACATCTTTAATATGACTCTCTTTAGTGAGAGCTTCTTGCTCTACATTTTCCTTCTTTTCAACTGCATGGAGGTTGTCTTCCACTGTTATGCTGTTAGTGGATATTCTCATCAAAAACTCTTCAATCACTTTATCCTATTCTTGATCATAAATTGTGTTAGATCACATACTACTTCATGAGAAGTTCCAATTGCTTCATATCTTGCTTCTATGGTGGAAGCTTCAACCTTCAATGTTTCATCAAGCATTGTGCTTACCATATTGGAACAATCAATCCCTGTTTCAAAAAAGAAATCACACATATCATCAATATAATGTCCATCCACACTATGTTGGGATATTTGAACATGCATGTGCTCATTGTCAATTTCATTGACAATTTCAACTTCACCAAATTCATCACCTGCGACTGGATTCACTAATTCAAATATAAATTTGCAGTCATCATCCACATGTGTCTCGTCATAGTGGGATTCACCATCAACTTTATCATCCATGTTACAATGGATTCCTTGAGCATTTATTTTCTCTTTCTCTGTTTCACACACAAAGGCTTCAGCTTCTCTCTCTGCAATCTTTGTTGCACATTTTTCATCCATATGCATGCTTGCATAATGGGTTTCAATTTTATGGTCTTGACAACCATCATCCACTTTTGAGTGGGGTTCTCCAAGCTCTATTTTCCTCTCAGAGTCTTGCTCATCTACCCTCAGATTTGCAGCTAACTTCTTTGCTTGTGACATAATGTGTTGTTGCATGTCACTCTCCTTTGTTCCAAACTCTGCTTCCAAGATCTTCCATGCTTCTAAGGAAGTTGTATCTTTTGCTACCTTACACAAACAGTTCTCATCCAATGCATATTTTATAAAATTCAATGCTAAAACATCACATACTGCATCATATGGGTTATTAGATTCATACTCAATTAACTCTTTAGCTCTAAGAAAAGTTAACATCTTGATAACCTAATGATCAAAATATTCACCTGTAAACATATGAGGTGGTAGCAGATCAAAGCTACACCAATCACCCTCGATTTCTTCTTTGTCTTCTGTTATACTTTTGAGTTCCTCATCTACGACCTGAAACTCCCTAACCATGGCAGCAATCTCTGCCTCTTTTTTTTTATTCACTTTCTTAGTGTTCTTTAGTCGTGCTTTGCGACCCATGACTACTGTCGTTCCTTGTTTTATAACACCTCTATTGATTGCATGAGGCTGTCTTCCATATCGCCTTTGAAAAAAAGTATTATTTTCAATATGCACCCTCGTAAGGCACAGTCTTCACCAAAAAAATTATCATGCTTGAAAAAACACCAAAAAATATTTGCAAATAAATAGACTTTTGCAAAATCCTAAATTCACTTTCCAATGTTTATTTTCTTTTTAATCCTCAAATAAAAAATCACTCTGTTACACTCTTGACCTGTGAGAAGATGCCAGAATACCAAATATATGAAGAAATACAACCCAAAACACAGAACAAAATGAGAAAAATAACACGTATTTTATTATTCAGAGATGAAAGCAATGTTCACTTGCCTCTTCGAGGGGGCAACCTCCAGCAGAGCAGAGCTCAATTACAAAATAAGACACGATGCTCCTCAATGGGGAGTCTCTATCCTTTATATAGGATTCATACATGCAATACCATGGGTTAGTACCATGGTTCTCTCAATACCCTTTATCTAATACCATGTCCCATTTGCAACTAACTATGGTCACTTCTTAAATGTGGGTCAACCGCTTACAATTATTAATACGGGCTTTATCGACTCTTTAACTAACTATAACTATGACTTGACCCTATTACATAAATAAAGGGGTTAGGGTTGGACCCTAACATGCCCTCCCCCATAAAAAACAACCTTGTCCTCAAGGCTAAAGCTGCGGAAACTTCTGAAGAATAGTGGCTGGTTCCCAGGTCGTATCTTCTAGAGAGGTGTCCTTCCACTTAACCAGGACTTCCTTGATCGTGCGGCCGTGCAAATGTTGTTCTCGCGTGTCAAGGACCTGTTCAAGTTGGAGCTAGAGTGAACCTTCTTCATCGAATTGAGGTCGACTGGTTTGAATTCTGCAATTGTTCCCCACCAGTTTCTTGAGGCATGATACATGGAAGACAGGATGGAATTTTGAAGTTGGTGGCAAGGCTAGATTGTAGGCTACTACTCCAATGCGCTGAAGTATTTGATAAGGTCCATAGAATTTTGGAGCTAATTTCTGACAACCCTTGTCTTTGAGTGATTTTTTCTTGTATGGTTGCAGCCTCGGGAATACCTGATCCCCTTCTTGAAATGTGTGTTCTAAACGATGTTGGTCTGCCTGATAGTTCATGCAATTCTAAGCTTGATGGGGATTATATTTGAGACAGATTATCATGGTTGCCTAGTTCTATAGGAGTTGATCCACTGCTTGCACCTTAGAGCATCCAAGGATATAAGAAGTAGGTGATGGTGGGAGTTTACCATACACTGCTTCATATGGAGTCATCTTGGTGGCTACATGATAGTTAGTATTATAACACCATTTAGCTAGAGGTAACCATTGTACCCATTGGTTGCTTTTCTGAAGTGAAGCACCTTAGGTAGGTCTCCAAACATTTGTTGACTGCTTCAGATTGATCATCAATTTGGGGATGATAGAAAGTACTTAGTTGGAGTTGGGTTGGGTTCCTTGTAGCTTGAAAAGTTCTTGCCAAAAGTTACTGGTGAAGATCGGGTCACGATTAGACACAATGGAAGTGGCCATGCCATGCAGTTTGAAGATCCGGTCCATGAACGCTTAAGCCACCATAGTGGGGGTAAATGGGTGGGGTAGGGCGCAAAAATGAGCATATTTAGAAAGTCTGTCCACAACCACCATGATGACTGACTTGTTTCCTAACTTCAGAAGACCAGTAATGAAATACATAGAGACATCCATCCAGATTGAGGAAGGGATGGGGAATGGCTGTAAGGTGCCTGGGGACTTGACTGTTTCTCCTTCGTGGCTTTGACACACATCACATTCAGCTACAAAATTAAGAATGTCAGTTTTCATGCCTGTCCAAAAGAAAGAACGATGGGTGCGAGCATAAGTCTTCTGAAATCTTGCATGGCTTGTAGTGGGAGATGAGTGCAACTCTGCAAAAATCCACGTTTTGAGGGTGGATGTTGGCGATATCACTACTCTATCCTTGTAGCGAAGAATCTCATCCTTCCAAGAGTATCCCACTTCGGAATCAGGAACTTCTCTGAAGTTATTAATGAGTTGGGAGAGAGAGGGATTTGAAAACCATTCCTTGCGGGCTTCTTCAATCCAATCTGGTATGGGAAGAGAGATTGATAATAGGGTGCTTTCATCCTCAAATTGGTGTGATAAAGCATCCGCTACTACATTTTCATTCCCTTTCTTGTAAATTATCTCATAATCATATCCCAGTATTTTGGCCAGCCATTTATTTTGCTGGGGCAAGGATAAACGTTTCTCCAAAAAATATTTGAGGCTTTGATGGTCTGCGCAAATTTGGAAACACCACCCCAATAAGTATGGTCGCCAGGAATCTACTCCACGTAAGATGGCCATCATTTCCTTCTCGTAGGTAGATTGTCCCAGATGTTTCCCACTAAGTTGTTGGCTAGTGAAAGCCAAGGGTCGACCTTCCTGCATTAAGACAACACCAACAACAGTATCTAAAGCATCAAATTCAATCACAAAAGATTTGGTGAAGTCGGGTAGTGCCAATATGGGAGTGGAACACATGGCCTGTTTGAGAGCCATAAATTCCTGTTGTGCTTTATTAGTCCAGAGGAATGATTTTTTCTTGAGAAGGTTAGTGCGGGGTCTAGCAATGCGACCATAATTGTAGACAAATTTGTGATAATAGCCTGTGAGGCCCAAGAATCGCCTCAAAATCTTCAAGGTTTTTGGTTGGGGCCAATCCTGCATTGCCTGTATCTTTTTGGGATCCACCCAAACACCTTCACAACCCATAATGTGGCCCAAATACTCGACTTCTTCCATGCCAAAAGAGCACTTGGAAAATTTGAGAAATAATTTATGCTTCCTGAGCAGTTGCAAGAGCACGTCTACATGTTGAAGATGTTTTTCCCAGGTGAGGCTATAGATGAGAATTTCATCAAAGAAAAAGAGGACAAATTTTTTGAGATATGGTTTGAGCAGGTGATTCATTAGGCTTTGAAAAGTGGGTGGGGCATTACAGAGACCAAATGGCATGACCGAAAATTCATATTGGCCTTCATGAGCTCGGAAAGCAGTCTTGGGAATGTCTACTTCTTTCATGTGTATTTGGTGATAGCTCGAGCAAAGATCTAGCTTAGTAAAGAATTGAGCACCATGTAGTTCATCCAACAAATCATCAACAACCGGGATAGAGAATTTTTCTTTGACTGTGAACTTGTTGAGGGCCTTGAAGTCTGGACACATGCACCATTCCCCATCTTTCTTGAGCACCATGACCACTGGTGATGAATAAAGACTGATGCTAGGATGAATGACACTGACTTCCAGGAGTTCCTTGACGTTTTTTTCAATTTCATTCTTTTGGGAAAAACGATATCTATATGGGCACACATTCGGCAGTTGTGCCCCTAGGACCAAAGCGATGTTATGATCGTGTTCCCCTTTAGAGGGTGGAAGTGCTTTAGGTTTGTCAAAGACCTGCTGGTGGCGGTTTAAGACTTGTTGAATATTAGGATGAATATGAAGAGAAGTGGGCTCGATGGCATGGATGACATTAAATTGGGCGATAACTCCATGATGGCCCATTTTCAACAACTTTTCCATTCGATGTGAGCGATGATAGAAGGAGCACCTGCCTAGATTCCACGAAGGGTATGCATGTGGTCATTTTGCTTACAACTCAAATATAACTCCTCAAAATCCATTGTGATTGGGCCTAGTGTGCGAAGCCATTCAACACCCAAGACATTGTCACAACCACCCATGTTGATTTCAAACATGTGGGTCTTTAGGTGGTAGTCTCTCATCTGAAGTTTGATATTTTCGCAGCGGCCTTCACATCTCATTATCCCCCCATCAGAAATCTGGACCTGGAAATTAGAGGTTTCCCTGACAAAACAATGAACAGCTTCGGCAGCTCTCTCATGGATAAAGTTATGAGTGCTGCCACTATCGATCAATACTACTACAGGGCGATGTTTAATAAAACCTCTGATTTTGATTTTTGGGGCGCATAAATTTCTACCAAAGCATGTAGTGAGATAAATGGTTCTTCTGGCGTAGTTGGGATCTCATTGTCCTGCTAGGTGTCGTCAAATTCCTCCTCTGGTCCCTCAAAAGGCGGGTCTTCCTCAGATAAGCTGTGATTAGTAACATCAATTTGAAAGAATTTGGGTTCCTTGCATTTATATCCCAGGGAGTATTTTTCATCACAGTGGTAGCACAATCCTTGTTTTCTTCTTTTAGCCATTTATGTTGGGGACACCTTTTGAACCTAGAGTGTTTGGGTAGTCCCCTAAGCCTGGGTGGGGCATCCCTTGGCTATGAAATTTGGGTGAGGTGACTGGGAAGCTAAAGCACGTTCCACTTCGATAGCCTTTGTGCAAGTGTCCATCCATGTAGGTGGGTGATGCATCCAGACATGGGCTTGGATGGCTTCTTTGAGACCACTTATAAAACATTCCAAGTAGAATTCATCTCGCAGACCTTCTATTCGAATGGCCAATGTCTCAAAGGCTACAATGTATTCTTTTACTGTGCCTGTTTGTCGAAGCTTAGTAAGACGACCCAAAAAATTAGATTCGCGGTCAAAGCAGTCAGAAATGGATTTTGAGAACACCTGCCAAGTAATTTTCTCGAGATAGCATTTTCGATGCCACTGCCACCATTACCATCTCTCTTGGTCCAGGTAAAGGGCTTCCAAACGTAGTTTAGTTTCATCATCTAGGATATCATTCAAAATCAAATATTGGTCCATTTGTGCTACCCATATTTCCGGATTAGAGCCATCAAATTTATACATGTCCAGCTTGGGTGGTTGAGGGCAGGAATATTGGTGATTTACATGGAGGTGAGTATGATGGCTAGATTCTCCTTCTAGGTCTTCATTAATACCATGTTCCTTTGAATGCAACCCTGAAGTGATCCTTTTGAATGTGTCCATGAATTACTGCATCTGGTCCACTAGGTTCTTGAAAGAAACCAACTGTTTTTCAAGGCTCTCGATCTTCTCGTTGGCCATGGCTTGAGCTCTGTTTTCTACCATACACACATCCTGGTCACTTGTCGTCACTTTGAAAAAATTTGGGACTGCCTGAAAATTGAAGCTGACAAGTGAATGGTACCATGAGGATCAACTCATCGTCTTGATTCATATGGGCTAAGTCCCTTATAAGTGTCCTAGGAAGGCCTTATACCTTTTTTTTTACTCCGAATGGAGTTTTACTCCCCGCTTATCAATACTACAATGTCCAATTTCTAGAAAACTTAATCCTGCCCAATGTCCTACAAGAATTGCCCCAGGGTATAGGAGCCACAAGCCTCACTGCACAAATGGTCAGATCTACCTGCAAAACCCCCAACTGTTGAATGTGAGTTAGACTACGACAGTGATAGAACCTCAACTACTAGATCTGATTTGGGAAAGAAGATAATGGGCAATCTTTAGAGAGTCAAGGGAACTATGGTCTCAAGGAGTGTCAGGTGCTACAGATCGCAATATATATAAGGGTCCAACAATAGTACTCGGCCCAATCTTTCAAGGCACTAACTAAGGAGGATCAATTATACCCTTAGTCGTACTACCCGAATACCCTATCGTACGCACAAGTAATCTCCCCGAGTGTTGTTCTCAGTGTACTGTAGCAGCAAGATGGCCAATGGTTTATCTAAGGCGAGGTTTCAAATGAGCCTAGGGGGCTTTCGATATACCCATATCGTATGTGGAAGATAGTTCATGTGCAGTTCTATCTAATGTGCTACTACTTGAAGGGGTACCCATAGGGATTACAAGGGAGTCCAACAAGCGTGACCACCTATTGTATTCCTGCGTGCATAACTCTCCAAATCCTCAGGTTTATGCGCTTAATGACAGATCCCGTGGTTTAAAGACACCAGAACACATCTCTAGCTTAAATTTTTTTTGCCAAAAATGGAAATACCATCGGCCCTGGAAAGCGCTCTGAAACCACTTGTTATTGACCTATGATAAGATGCCAGAATACCAAATATACGAAGAAATACAACCTAAAACACAGAACAAAATGAGAAAAACAACAAGTATTTCATTATTCAGAGATGAAAGCAATGTTCACATGCCTCTTCAAGGCGGCAACCTCCAACAGAGTAGAGCTCGATTACAAAATAAGACAAAACGCTCCTCAATGGGGAGTCTCTATCCGTTATATAGCGTTCATACATGCAATACCATGGGTTAGTACCATGGTTCTCTCAATACCCTCTATCTAATACCATGGCCCATTTGCAACTAACTGTGGTCCCTTTCTTAAATGCGGGTCAATCACTTACAATTATTAATATGGGCTTTATTGACTCTTTAACTAACTATAACCATGACTCGACCCTATTGCATAAATAAAGGGGTTAGGGTTGGACCCTAACATACTCTTTTCAAAACCTTTAATATCTTTTCAAATCTCTTCCATGAAAAAAGCTTGCTTCATAATGTGGCTCCACAAATATACATATATAACTTACGTTTTAACCCAGTGTTTTTGACTTGGCATTTTGAAACGAAAAAACCACTTTGAAAATAAAACCCACTTTAAAAAAATATATGCTCTTTCAAAAGAAAATCGTATTTTCCCATGTGGTCCTCGACCCTTAAAAAAAAACCTTTTCAAATAATTTTTTCTTTTGAAACTTTTGAACTCATCGATGGGACTTTTAAAAAAAAATACAAGTCGATGCACTTTAAAAATTTGGCCAAGTGTTGAGTAACGCTCTTCACATTGTCTGTGCACTACTCACAACAATGATGATAGTCTATACATACAATGAGGATTCACGGTGGTGGCAGCAACATAGGTTGCGGCTTATGTAGGAGGACCCTTGCGACTCTCTAGCACACTCTTTTCTTTGATGATGTTGCGATGGTGGTTGACGACATCTGGGGCTGCTCACGGCTCCTGCAACCAACAATAATGAATTTTTTCTTCAGTGGCTTTGCAATCTAGGGCTGAAACACACTAAGATATTATGGCTTTAACTTAGATCTGGTACCAATTTGTTAGAATCACAGAGGAAACAAAGCATGAATTCACACAAAACACAAGTTGCTACTCTTCTATTGATCACACAAAACATGATTCTTACAATGAATCCAGTGAAGGGTATTTATCCTTTTCAAACTAGCTACTTGCCTAAAATATCTTGACATGCAACCACACACTAAAAGTCATCTATCACACTTGACTTGACTCAACACTCAATCACTCAGTTGACTGACTCTTTATGTTTAGCCAACTCCACATGCGAGAGTAATTACAATTTCTAACAATCATGCTTAAAATGCAGTAATAAGGCTAACTAAAATCGACATGGTCGAGCTTGGCAAATATGGGTTCAGGAAATCATGTAAGAGAATTTGTTGCACCATTCTAATGGTTTGTTATTTGTCGTTCCATGATGTCAATCTAATGGATATGTATAAAACATTTGCAAAGGATAATTAAAGTGTCGCCTTGGTTTTCCTCTGATTTTAAGATGCTACTGTCAAAACTTTTGGATCCTAATCTAAAGAAATGGATCAATATGTCCCGACTTATGGAAATTCCATGGTTCAAAATGGCTTTCAAACCCATGAACTTTTATATAGAAAAATAAATGTTGCAAAGAAAATCAAGCAAGTTGAAAGAGGACCTGTGTAAACTACTGAAACATACATCCTACAGGGTATCTATGTTAGAGAAAATCTAGATCTGTGCTTGACTTGATGTTAATGAGAAGATCCATTGTGGGCCTATAGTGGGTCAATGTTTTAGTGTTTATTTTGAATTTTTTTTCTTAACGTTTGACATATAAAGTTATCATGATTCTATTGTAATTATATGAGAGACTAGTGAATGAACATAAAAAAATCTTTCAAGTTAATGTTTTTCGACATTCTTTCGGTGCTGAGAAAACACATTATTGACTTGTTTATGTGACTCTATTAGACGTTGATGGGTCTTGTTGTGCTTCTTGCTTCAAGAGCATCAATTATAAGCTATTTTTGTGACTATGTAATTGTGTATGTGAAAAGGTCAGTGGTATGATGCACTGTTGGATAAACTCAATACATAGACAACTTACCTATATAACTAGAAGTATGTATTTCGATTCATACTACTAGGATGGGAGCATGTTGATAGTGATATTGAGTTTCTAGGATATTCTGCAGGGTGGTCAAGAAGCATCAATTGTACGCAGTTCGTTAATGATGGTAAGAGGTAATTATGTTTTAAATGGAGGTCAAGTAACAACTGGAAGATGTGGTGGTGAAGAAAGGGCAATGTTTGTGAGATTCTAGAGTGGATGTGAGTGATGATGAAGACTATGAGAGAAAAATCAGTCTTATTATTGTAATGTGTGTTTTCTATATTTGCTACATATAAGCATTAACAGAGGGTGTTGGAAGTAATGCTTCCATGTGTTTTAAGTAGTTGTGAGTTGTCATTGTGAGTGCCTAGGTGTCAATCTAGAAGTGTCAATTTCTTATGTGTGAGTTGTATTAGTTATCTAGATCCACTATTCTAAGATCTAGAAAAGTTATGTATTCCTATATAGATATATATATATGGAACTATTGTGATCAATAAAATAGAGTGTGTGATTTGTGTTGTATAATTACTCTCTCTACTCTTAATCTGAATTTCTAATGTTGTCTCACTTGGTGGACAACTCATGCAGCTTGAGGAAGTAAAATATGTCTCACTTGGTGGACGACTCATGCAGTTTGAGGAAGTAAAATATGTCTCACTTGGTGTACAATTCACGCACTTTGAGGAAAGCAAATGTTTAACGCAAAAGTTTCAGAATATTGCTAACCATGTCATTACATAGTCGTATGTCTCACTTGGTGGACAAATCATGCAGTTTGAGGAAGTAAAATACGTCTCACTTGTGTACAACTCACGCACTTTGAGGAAGGCAAATGTCTCACGCAAAAGTTTCCGAATATTGATAACCATGTCACGGTGTTTCAATGGCACAATTATATTTTAATAAATTAAAATGACTTGCCAATTTAAAAAATTTAAAAAATTCGCAATTTTTCCTTATTTTTCATTAAATTAAATCATATATAAGATAAAAAAATACTAAACAAAGTCTTTCGATAGAAATCACATGAGATAATTTTTTGGCCGACGCGTTTCTAACCAACAAGTGTGGTTTATCATTAGGACCAAATGAAGAGGCATACATTTTAAGCCTTTGCCATGGTCTACCTCTTCATCTGGTCCTGATAATGAACCACACTTGTTGGTTCGAAACACGTCGGCCAAAAAATTCTCTCATATAATGTCTACCGAAAGACTTTGTTTAATTCATTATGGATCACATAAGATTGAAGACAGAAATAAAAAATATATCAAAATATCAAATCTAGAACCTTATTTAAAATTCGTCAAATCAATTCTAATATAAACCAAACATGTGTACGTAATCAACCATTTCATTTATAAAATTGCAATGTTTACGAAATATTATACGTTTGTCTATAACGCGACTTTTTGAAAGCCTTTTCCAATTTTTCCGGTCGAAATTTATTGGAATCGCAAGTTTGATAGCTAAATGAAAGCGTCCCAGCAAATCCAAATATGCAGTTTAACTGCAAAAAATCAAGATTTGACCTCAATTTCTTCGCTTCCGTCACGAATCTTCAAAAAGTCGCATTATAGACAACTCCATATTATACCGCTTGTCTCCCTGAAACAGTCAAGTGCCCAGTCAAATTAAATCAATGACGTCAGTAGCGAATAATTTCATCGTAATGCCCATTGTCCAATTCCATCAAATTCATGAAAGGTCAGAACCGCATGTGTCCCAAGAAAGAGTCAATTGCCCAATCAAATTAAATCAATGACGCGAGTAGCGGATCATTGAAATTTTTTGTTCATATTTTCTGTTTGCCCAATAAGATTAAGTCAATATAAAGTAACTGGACAAAATAGGTTTCAGAATTCGATGAGCGTTGAATACAGCTGAGATAATTGCAATTCGCGAAGACTTCAGTCTACATAGATCATGATAATCCCGGAGAGATTTTGAATGTTGAACTAACCCTGAGAGTAGCACGGAAGACTGGCAGTTGTAGTAGCGTTACGTGTGGAGATCTGAATCATAAATGTGGTCAATTTGGACATTAAATGACCTACGTGTTTTTTTAACTTTGAAAGGGCGTCTGTACCTCGGCAACATGATTTCGACTTCGCCGGGTGCAAGGAAGCAAAGTAAAAGAAACTACATCGAGTTGGTTAGGAATCTTTCACCTCATGCGACACTTTGGTCAAAATCTACAATCTCTTATCATTCAACATACAACTAACTCTCTATATTTGATAGGGCTCTGCATAGTTGAAAAGTCAGTAGTCAAGGCTTTGAAACTATCAAAGTTCGAATGAGTTTTATGGATGTCGTCTAATGAACTTTGGAGTTCTATGGATGTGGCCTAGCGGTTCGGTGGAAAATTTTAGTCCTAGTAAATTTTGTCGTCTAATTATGAATAGTCTAATTATGAGAGGACTATATATAACTATCAAAGCTCGAAGGAAAACGGATATCTTATATAAACCGGCCCTCTTTTGCTTTATTTTTTGTTGTCTTTTAATTACGGCATTACTTTGCAGAGATGGCCGCCTCTTCCCAAGTTTCCCAGAATAAGCGAGGCAGAGAAGAGTATCAGAATCGGGAATTGACTTTGCCCGATGCAAAGAGAAGCAATAGCATTAAGTTGATGCAAATCCATACTACGATTGAAATCGGATTGAAAGGGCAAGCAGATGATGTTGATGCGAAGGGTAGTATAATTAAACAGCTGACGGACTGGAATCCTGAAGCGACCTCGGTTTCTGATACAGGAGACATGTATCGGTTTCTGATACAGGAGAAGGAAATTTGACGTATTACGACGATGTTCGTGCAGAGCTCAGTTTCTTTGTGGACCATAATGCTGTTGAACTTGGAATCATCATGAACCTTTTGGATGGAGATTCAATGGCCAACATGTATTCAGATGATGCCGTGTATGGTTATCCTGTGAATCCGGCGGTTTTTTATGAGTCTCTTTGGGAGGATGATTCAAAATGATTTTTTATACCAACAGCAAGCAAAATTTGTAATTACTGGAACGGTCAGTGATGTATATATGTGAAGAAAATTTCCCTCATTCTGTAGGCAAAGAAACCATAGTCTCACCTGAAAATGTTTTTTTTTCAGTGTTAAATTCCCTAACAATCATAGCTGTGAAGACGAAATCATAACATTTCACACAAAATGTTATGTTATAAGACGATTGCCGAAGCGTGGTCTTCATTTTTCTTCAGCCGAGTTTCTAATTTTGCATAGTTGAATCTTGCGTATGGCTTCACTTAAAGTCTCTTCACGGACATTGTTCATTTTGCTTAAGCTGAAGTTCTACTTTTGCTGCGTTATAGTTTTACAAAACTTTCAGAACTTTTATTTCGTATCTATTTTTGTTAAAGATGTAATACATGAAATAATATTTCAGTTATTACTAAATTTTTTTGAGAATTCAGTTTTCTTTAATGAGCACTAGTACAAGTTTGGTTCATCATTATCACAACAAATATATTTACTTATCATTAGTACAACAAATATATTTGCTTAATTTCATTGATTAGGATTGTACTACGTTTCACTTTTTAAGATTGTATAAGGGAAATTGGATTCAAAGCCTTCACTACTTACATAATTTTATATATCAAAAGCTTTGAACTACCCTAAAACCAACTGTTTAATTATTTATTATTTATTATTTTTATTCTAAGGGGTGAATTTGCACTTCAAAATTCAAAAACATAATTTTTTTTACTCATTTGTTTCATATAAATTAGGTTCAATTTCTACTTGATCCAATTTTCCATGAAACAATATTGGTTTTATCAACTTTTTATAAGGTTCACAAGTTTTTCCTTTCTTGTTCACAACTCAAATATGTTGGAAATGCGGAGGAGACAAAGCATAAATTCACACATAAAACACGAGTTGTTGCTCTTCTATTGATCACAAAAAATATGATTCTTACAATGAACTCGGTGAAGGGTATTTATCCTTTTTCAACTAGCTACTCGCCTTGACATGCAACCACACATTAAAAGTCGTTTATCACTTAACTCAACTCAACCCTCAAATACTCAATCAGTCAATCACTCAGTTAACTGACTCTCTATGTTTAGCCAACTCCTCATGCAAGAGTAATTATCTTATTTTAAAACTCCCCCTTAATTACGAATGCTAAACTAAAACATGACTCATGACAACTCAACATGCCTGCTGGTTTACGTCTCAGCTTGGCTTACAACACCCAAGTTTCTTCTATGAAACTAAAACACATCTTGTGCTAATGACTTAGTAAATATATCAACTAGTTGATCACTAGATTTACAAGGCTTCAAGTGAACTTATCCATTGCTCACAAGTTCTCTAATAAAGTGATATCTAGTATCAATATGCTTGCTCTTTTGATGAAACACACTATTCTTGGATAATGCAATCGCTGAGGTGTTGTCACAATATATTGTTGTTGATCCTTGTTGTTTCTGCTTGAGTCCTTTAAATACTCTTCTTAACCACACTGCTTGACATCCTACTGATGTTGCTGCTACATATTCTGCTTCTGCTGATGAAAGTGTCACAATGGGTTGCTTCTTAGATGCCCATGAAATCACACCTGAACCAAGATGAAACAAAAAACCCGAAGTGCTTTTCTTATTATCCAAACTACCTGCAAAATCACTGTCTGTGTACCCAATCAAATATTTCTTTTTTGTGCTTGCATACATTATGCCACAATCTCTAGTTCCTGCTATGTATCTCATAATTCTTTTCCCTGCACTCCAATGTGTGTGTTTTGGAGTCTCCATAAATATTGAAATCAAAGTCAGTCCTTGCATGATATCTGGTCTTTTAGCTGTGAGATACATGAGGCTACCAACCAATCTTTTGAATAGAGTTGGATTGACATATGATCCTACATCATGCTTGGTTAACTTTGTACATGTTGCAACTGGTGTAGGGACATGTTTGCAATTTTCCATCCTAAATCTTTTCAACAAATCTTTGGCATATTTATTTTGACAAATAAAAATTCATTTTTCAGATTTCTCAACTTCTATGCCAAGAAAATATTTCATGAGACCAAGATCTTTCATCTCAAATTCTTTCATCATGGCTGCTTTAAATTCATCTATCTCAAAATCACCTGTAAAAATCATGTCATCAACATATAAGAAAACAATCAAAATATATCCATGCTCATTTACCTTTGTGTATAAGGTAGGCTCAATGTTACTTCTGCAAAATCCATTCTTAATCATGTAACTGTAAATTCTGCTATACCAAGCTCTAGGTGCTTGCTTGAGTCCATAGAGAACTTTCTTCAACTTGTAAACTTTCTCTTCATTACTTTCAACTTCATATCCTAGAGGCTGCTGCACATAAATTTATTCTTGTAGATTTCCATTCAAGAAGGTTGATTTCACACCCATCTGATATACTTTGCACTTGTTCTGAGCTGCTGTGGCTAGAAATACTCTTACAGTATCCAATCTGGCTACTAGAGCAAATGATCTAGCTACTGGACAAAATGTTTCTCCAAAATCTATTCCTGGTTGCTGTGAGAAACCTTTTTCTACAAGTCTAGCTTTAAATCTATCAATTTCACCGTTCTCATTCAACTTTGTCTTGTACACCCACTTTACACCAATGAGATTTTTGTCTTTTGGTAAGTTAACCAAATCCCATGTATCATTCTTTTCAATAGCTTCAATTTCTTCGTCCATGGCTTGCACCCAATTTTCATCTCTGATTGCTTCTTCAAAGGAAGAAGTTGGAATGATGACAATGCAAAATTTGAACTAACATCCAAATCATCATAAATATATTTCAAACTTCTCATCTTTCTCTTATTATTGCTTGATTCATCGCCTGATTAATTGCTGGGAGAATCTTGATCTGTTGATCTCCTTCAAGATCCATGCTCCTCTGAAAATCTTGGAGTCCTTGATGGTGTCTCTCTGTTTGGTGTCTTCACCTGTGATTCTTGTTGCTCCTTTTCTGCTACATCATCTTCTTCCATTAGTGGCACTTGTGCATCAACTATTTCATCTACAGTTCCATTCCATGACTCTTGTTCCTTGAACGCAACATCTCTGCTAATTATGTCCTTCTTTGTGACAGGGTTATACAATTTGTAAGATTTTGGTTCCTCAGTATAACCAATGAATATGCATTTTTCACTTTTATCATCCAATTTTCCTCTTCACTCCTTAGGCACGTGTGCATAAACTACACATCCAAATACTCTGAGATGAGATACCCTGCAATACATACCTGACCATTCTTGTTATGGTACTCCGTTCATCACACTCTTTTTAGGAGATCTGTTGATCACATAAATAGCACATGCAACTTCTTTTGCCAAATACTCATTAGACAAGTTTATGCCTTTCAACATGCTTCTTACCATGTTCATAATTGTCCTGTTCTTTCTCCCTGCAACACCATTCTTCTACGATGTGTACCTGGTTGTAAACTGTCTTATGATTCCATGTTGTTTGCTATAATCATGGAATGCCTTTAAGTCATATTCTCCACCACGATCTGACCTCAATACCTTGATCTATGAATCACTTTGGTTCTCTACTAAGGCTTTGAATTCTTTGAACCTTGCAAAAGTTTCAGACTTGTGCTTCAAGAAGTCAACCCAAGTCTTTCTACTGTAGTCATCAATGAAAGTGAGGAAGTAACAACTTCCATCAATTGACTGTGTCCTCATAGGTCCACACAAGTCTGTATGCACTAGCTCAAGATGTTGCTTTGCTCTGTATGCAACTCCCTTTGGAAAACTTTCACGGTGTTGCTTTCCCAAGATGAAACACTCACAAGTACTAGCAGGTTATTTGATGGGAGATAATCCTGTGACCATCTGTTTCTGTTGCAACAATCTTAAACCAGAAAAATGCAAGTGTCAAAATCAAAAGTGCCATAACCAATAATCATCAGAACATGCAACTGTAAAAGAATTCACCAGACCACTGTAATTCATAATTAGAGGAGGAGTTTGTTCCTTGTCATCTGCACCTTTGATATTAGCCGCTTTCTTGGGGGATTATCATATATAACACATTCTTGACCTTGAAAGATAACTCTGTATCGTTTTTGTGTCAATTGACCAACACTTATCAAATTATGTTTGAGACTAGGAACATAATATACCTCTGAGATTGTCTTCGACTCCCCTTCCTTCGTCAGATTATTGACCACTCCTTTGCCATCCACTTCCATAGTCTTGTCAGTCCCCAATTTTATCTCTGTTTTCATAGATTGATCAAAATTTGCAATCAAATCCTTGTTGCCTGTCATGTGGTTACTGAAATCACTATCTAATAGCCACACACTGGCAAAAGGTGCATGCATGGTATGGAAAGCTAGGAACATGGAGTTAGCACTTTCTATAGTGACATTAGCTCTCTGGTTCCCTTGATTAGTTATTTTCTTTCTGCAATCACGAGCATAATGATCAAATTTATTGCAATAATAATATCTCACCTTTGATTTTTCAACTCTTTGATTATTGTTGAAGCTTCTGTAGTTTCTTCCACTTTCATGGTCATGCTCTTCTCGGCCATCACTCTAACCACCATATCTTCCGCTTCGTCCTCTCCCTCTCATTTTACTTCTGCCTCGACCTATGTCTCTTGAAATAGAAACCTGACTTTCGAAAGTGGTCTCTAAAGTGCAACCCTTATTTCTGTTTATCCTTGCCTCATGTGATAGAAGTGATCCCATCTACTCATCAAATGTCAATGATGCGAAATCCTTGGCTTCTTGTATGGCTGCTACCACAACATTAAATTTGGTACACAAAGATCTGAGGACCTTCTCAACCACTGTTTGATATTTAATTTCTTCACCATAAATCTTTAATTGATTTATGACAGTTATGACCCGATTCATGAAAGAATCAATGTCCTCTATCTCCTTCATTTGCAGAATTTCAAAATCTCTCCTAGTATTCTGCAACTTAACAATATTGACTTTGGCCATACCTGTATAGTTTGTCGCCAAAGTATCCCATGCTACTTTTGCTGAAGATGTGATCATAATCTCCTGTCACATTGCTTGGTCCACTCTCTACTGAATAAGATGCAACACTCGTGCATTCTTCTTCTTGTCTGTCTTCCATTGTTCTCTCTTTGCATCACTCAAAGCTCGTGCTTCTGCTTCATCCTTAGGTTCTGAAAACCCAAACTAGACATAATCCTAAACATCATGTGCTTGCAACATGCTCGCCATCTTAATGGCCCACATATCATAATCCCACATATCATAATCATTCCCTGTAAACGGTGGGAACTCGCGTTGGAAATTTGAGAAAATCATCTTTCTCCAAAAATTTCTCTTTTTATAAACTTTGTAAAACACTTTAAAAAAATTACCATTTCAAAAAACCTTAAGTTTTTATTTAAAAGAAAACTTCAAAAACCTTTTTGCAAAAATCTCTTTTGAAATATTCTTAATTATTTTTTATATATAAAAAAATTCTTTAAAGCAAATCTTATATTTATATATAAAAAAACAAAACCTTTATAATCCACCCTTCATGAATTCACAAAATAACTTTTTTTAATAACAACTCAACCCTTTGGAAACCTTCGCGTGAACCTCATAAAGTTTTAATGAAAAAAACAATAATGTAATCGTTCACGTGCATTATAAAACGGTTGACTTCGAATTTTGAAACTACGTTATCTCTAATGCGTTTCTCGTGAGGATGGCCTGCAATAAAACGGAGTGCATGATAGGGAGCAGCGCGTTAACGCTGTGACGCTTCAAAAATTACCATAATTCGCGTGCATATAAATCATGGTTAGTTTTTAACTTTTAACGCGGTTCTCTCATGAGCCTGAACGCGTTAACTTTTAAGCAGTGCTCTCTTGAGCTTGAACACGTGGGATGCGTTAATGCTCAAACCACGAAAAAAAATAGATTTCTCTTCTCACACAGACTGTTGCTAATCCGTTCTTTTTTGCTCTGTGTAACCTAGCTCTAATATCAATTTGTTGGAAAGATGAAGGAGGCAAAGTATGAATTCACACATAAAACAGAAGTTGCTACTCTTCTATTGATCACACAAAACATGATGCTTACAATGAATCCAATGAAGGGTATTTATCGTTTTCCAACTAGCTACTTGCCTTGACATACAACCACACACTAAAAGTCATCTATCACTTAACTCGACTTGACTCAACACTCAAATACTCAATCACTCAATCACTCAGCTGACTCTCTATGTTTAGCCAACTCCTTATGCAGTGATAATGATCTTATTTTAACAAAATATTGTTGCCCAGTTTCAATACAAAAGTGACATATCATAGTGAAATCCAGGGAGCTAAATGTTAGAGATACTACAAATTTATAGTATCATTTCTCTGCGTTTTTCTTTCCCTTTAGAAAAAACGTACTTTCCATTAAGTGGGAAAATTACATGTTGTATATGCATAATGCATATGCTCTAAGAATGGAAATGCTTGTCAGAAAAATAAATTCTCTAGGATAGATCTAATATTGATGCCTTGTGTCCACTCAGGGAGGCATCATTCTCAGATGTATTCAGCATAATGTTTTATCAAAAAATAATAATTGTAGTCATGTAAAGTGATCACACTATTCTTGTTGTAAACAAAACATATGAATATTTACAGATGAAAACTTAAAATGCAAAAATAAAAACATGTAGCCATGCTTGTTGTGAGCCTGCTAAACATCTATGTCCATAAAAGCCCTATGGTAGTAATGATAATAGGTCCCTTCCCTGTGTTCCTGAATCATCCAAGTGCCAAAAGCCCTGTCCATAGCTTCTTTGGATAATCTGTTAGCATCTGCATTCTGTTCCTCGAAGATAACGCAGCCCCGACAGTCGCCCTTGCCCTGGTAAGAGGAGGAGAGGGAGGTCGAAAAAGAGCCCTGTCGCGTTTCTTCGGGGTCTCCTGAGAGAGGGCCTTGTCTGAAGGCGCTGGTTCCGCTTGAGTCCCAACTTCTCTGCTGGGAGGCTGCTCCCCCTGATCTTGTATAGTCTTTGAAGGAATTGCCCGTCCTACATCACTAGTTGATTTCTCGCTGTTAAGAGGGCAGTCCCTATAGATATGCCCAACCTTGTGGCATCTTCTGCATTTGAAGGGAACCCGTTCGTAGTCCAAATTCTCTCTCCCAGAGAAATTCCGCCATTGAATTGTGATGTACCCCTGTAATCCATTGCTGGTATCTAGGTGTACCAATATTCTTGCATATGCCATCCTGCCTGTCATGAGATAGGATTTATCGTGCTCTAGGTAAGTACCCAGGGTGTTCCCTATGCGTCTGAAGATGTCTTCAGACCAAAACTGTAGTGGCAGGCCAGGTAGTCGGACCCAAAGAGGGCCTGCTCCAAGTTGTTCCCGTTCTGGATCGAAGAGGGGAGTCCACCTGCGAAGGAGCACTGGTGCCTGTTCCAGATGCCAAACCTTTTGAGTACCCAATTGGTATGCTCTGCCCTGGCGAAACGGAGCATGAACCATCCCCTGACAAAGGTTTGGACAAACGGTGGTTCAGCGAGATGATGACCCCAGACCTCCGTCGCCCACTGCTTTAGCGTTGAGGCACTGTAGAACCGGCCCTTGACTCTTCCCACCAATACTCGGTCGACAGAGTCCATGGCTTCGCTCCACTGAAAGTCCTTGCCTACATGCAGGAAGACCTCGATAGCCTTTGATTTAAAAACCCTCTATTTTTTTTCCTTTCGGGATCTTTCATCAGGTAAGGTAGGCTGTGAATTGCTTAGGGGAGGGTTTGTCACAGGTATAGGGATGTCCAAATGGGGCTCAGAAGAGAAAGCTCCAGAGATGGGGGGTATCTTAGTAAAATTTCCAGATGGGGGGCCCCTGAAGGGCAATGTTGTATGATGCCGTGGTGCAATGGCGACAGGTTTGCTGGATTGAGCAGCCTAGGGGACACGAGAGCCGATGGAAGATGGAAAAGAAGTGAGGCTCGCCGAGGATATTCCGAAGCTAGGTTCCAGGTTTGGTCCACAAAATTTAGGGTGGAAGGTGACAGAGGCTAAGCAGTGAGGTCTGGCAAGGAGGGGGAGACCTCCGGGAGGGTAACCACCGAACATGAAGGCCCTGAGATCAAGGGCAGTGAAGCAGTGGTGTTAGAGAACTCATAGCCATAGGTGTAGACGCTTGCCGGATTTACCTAGGGAGATGTCCAAATGGAGGTACCCGCTAATGGGTCCTTTGAGTAGTCGACAAGCTCCTCCATAACCGTCACTATTTTCCCACGCCAGCTGCCTCCAGAACCTAGGGATGCCTATCGCTGTTGTGACCGGGAGCAAGCAAGGTAGAGTCGAGCAGGAAGAGGGTAAAAACCTAGGCAGTAAAGGTGAAAGGTTAACCGTGATGACTCAATGGTAATGTGAGGTAAGATATGGGGTTGTCTTACTGGTGGGCTGGGAGGTGCAGGCACGAGCGTCCGGTGTTGCTGCAATCTTCAATGTCGAGATAAAACCCTATCCCAAGCTTGTTCTTCGTTTTGTCTCCACCATCGTTCCTCTCTCATTTGAGACTTCATTTCTCTGTGTTACATAAGAATAGTGAAAATAAAATTACCAAAATCCACGAGTACTGTCCATATTCTCTTCAATGTTATATGCAAAACTGTAATTTGAATACACTACAAGAATCTCTTCTTTAATCTGACTACATTAGTCCAATGAAAGCGTAAACACATTAAATTTTAATTTGATGGTCGGTAATTTGATTACAAATTCCAAAATATTTTGGAAATTTTATCAACATGAGTGAAACAATTTATTTCTCTTAGATTTTTTAAATATTCAGAAATTTACAGGAGCCAAACTCACATTACGTAGAGTGGGGTTGCCTAGTCCACGAATTTGACCTTTGTGAGGAATTTACTGACCGAAATCCATTATAAAACAAACAAGCTAAGAGCCAAATTTGAATATTTTGAAAAGATGTCATTTTTTTTATTGAAAGGGACGTTCCCTGGTGCCATACATTGTATCAGATATCTCAAACACCTCGTATGCAATTCTATTGAATCGATTTCATCATTCAAACCATAGAAAAACAAAAATGAATATTTTGGAAATTTTATCAACGTGAATCAAACCATTTATTTCTCTTAGATTTTTAAAATATTCGGAAATTTACAGGAACCAAACTCTCAAGACATAGGGTGGGACTTCCTAGTCTACGAATTTGACTTTTGTAAAGAATTTAGTGTCCGAAATCCATTATAAAACAAACAAGCTAAGAGCCAAATTTGAAAAGATGTCCAAATTTTTTATTGAAAGGGACTTTACTTGGATGCCACACATTGCATCTGATAACTCAAAAACCCAAAAACACTTACTATGCAATTCTATTGAATCGATTTCATCATTCAAACCATACAAAATTGATCAAATTCTAATTAAATAATGAGAATGACAAGAATGTAAGAAGGGAGGACTAGAAGGTAGGAAATAATAGGGTCAAATTTTGTTGGAAAAACTATGATTTTTGGATTAAAACTAATCGAATCCCGTTATCCTTCATTATATTAATTGTATAATTTTTTGGTCGGACACCCAAATGGTATTATGAAATATTGCGCTGCATTAAACTATTATCTTCGAATTCAAGTTTGTACTTATCTTGTATATCAAATCTTTATTATAATAAAGAGTGCTTCACACTTTTCTCAAATCAACTTTACTGTAACCACGAGTTTCTTTCCAAATAAAGTTGTTTCTCATTCTATTCTCATAATCGCTCTCCAAAGGGTTTAAACGTTAGACGAAACAAAACTATACTCTTCTTGGAGTTAATTTTTTTTTTTTAAATATATAGCCATCCTTCCAAATAACATGTCTCCAACTTTTTGCCACTTATGATTACTCATGATTTCACTGTATTGGTGTACAACCTTTTTATGTATTTTCTTTATTTAATCACATTTAGTTATATTTGAGCCACATTAGTGGATGTTGAAAAGACATATTAGTCCCATTTAGTTATATTTGAGTCACATTAGCGGATGTTGAAAAGACATGGGAGGAAAGCACAAATTTCATACACACAAATGTGATTCACACAAAAAAAACGTGAGTTGCAACTCAGTTACTTTATTAAACAAAAAACTTGATCTACATACACATCCTCTCGAGTTATTGCTCTTGGCTTTCACACATTAGAATGACCCAAACACGGGTATATAAACACCAAATATTTAAATAGGGAATCATGCAAACTCTAATTAGACTTGACTTCTCTCCAACTATATGCTTCATGCAAAATCGACTACACTCTACTTAAATTAAACCTATCATTCGACTTGATTTTCTTAACTTAACTCAACTCTCAATTACCTCAGTAATTACTATTTCTAACACCCCCCCTTAATTACGACCGTATGACTCAATCTTAGCTTAATCATGACTCATCATAACTTAAACATGCCCACTGGTCTAAGTCTCAGTTAATTTACAATCAAAGATTGACTCAATTTTTTTTTACAATGCTAGATTTTTATTATAAACTTCGCTCTGCTTCTTGTGCTTCATATTTATGATCTTCTTTCTTCCACATTTCTTTATAGAAGAATCTGATCTCTTCTTGAATCCACTGTTGAAAGGTTGTTTCAATGCTTTCTTCTTCGTCTTCAGAAACTTCTATGTCCTTTCCTGTACCTTTTTATTCATATTCTCTTTCCCCTAGATTACTACCTAGTTTACCTGCACACTAAAAGTCAATGTTAAAAGCCTCCTCATTATGCTCTCCATTGAGAGTTTTATCCTCTTCCTCTTCCTTCTTCTCTACCTATTCCTTCTCTTCATTTTCCACTTTTTTGCCCACGTTTGTTGCTGCAAAGATGTTGTCTTCAACTTAGCTTTCATATGAAGGTTGGTTGACTTGAGGCCTCCACCCTTGTCATGGGTTGCCCCATTGAGAAGGATATGGAGGAGAATAAGGCCAACAAGCAGGTGTGGACCATGATGGATGATTGGAAGAGTACCAAGGTTGAAAAGGTGTATTTTGATTTGGATTGCAATAAGAGTAATGTGCAACTTGCATGCCCTGTTAATATGGTTGAGGTCCTGAGGCCTTCTTTGATTAATGAAGCAAAGTTGCGCTGACTCACCTTCTGCCCATTGGTATACAACTTTTAGTCTTGGAAAAGAGGGGAAATTTTCTATTGCATGATTATCTTCACAGACTATATAGAATTCTATGAAATTCAATGGGAATTCATTCCTAGGATGTATTTTAGTGCATTGAGGGTAGAAAATATCTAGTTCCCTCTCTGCTTCCTCATTCTTTCTTTTGATTTGCATGGTATCCATTTCCAATGCAAAGTTATGCACCATTTCACTCTTGAAATCCTCCAACATGTTCCCTATCTCATTCTTGATGGATGTTGTGGAGGGAGAGAAACTGACCAAGCCTTGACTATCCCTACCATTCTTCCTGACAACCCTAGAGTGATATTTGAATACAGTTTTGATGTCATCACAGGATAATTGATGGATATCTCCTCTAGACAGTATGTTGAGGGTTTCCAACATATACTCCCCGATATCTTAGAGAAGAAATAGCTTGAGTGACTTAGGATTAAGTGTACAGTTGGCCCTCCTATAATTGAGTTGAAATCTCTCCTCATAGTCCTCTAGGGATTCATTAGGTCCAAGAGTTATCCTAAATATTTCTTCCTTGGTTTCTTTGGAGCTACAGTAGTCCATGTACTTGTTAATGAAGGCCTGTTACTTCGGAGCCCAAGTTGTGATGCTACCCACATGCAGACCCATAAACTAGCGTAAGGCTACATCTTTAAGGGTATAGGGGAATAAATTCAACGTATTCTCATGAGAGGCATAGTCATAGGTCCTAAAAGCAAAAACAAATTCGAGCATGAAGGTGTCATGATCCTCAAAGGTTAATCCATGGAAGTGTGGTAGGGAAGTAGGGTTTATATTCTTCATTCAACCTCTTCATTTGTCTCTATGATGGGGAAAACCTCATTATCCCTGTTTTCAACCATTGTTTGGGTAGGTGAAGTGGGTTATTCTTCTTCCCCAATAGGTTCTTCAAAAATTTTATGTTGCTCACTTAGAGGGTCTTCTAACTCTCCTATAGTTAAAGTGGGAAGTTAACAGTCACTGAAGAAGAGTTAAGGTTGGCCGCTTGAGGGTATGAGGGTTTTTGATAAGAATTTTCCTTGATTAACCCTACTCCTACGAGGCATGAAAGATTTTTATTCTTTATTTTTCACTTTTTCAAAAACAGAATGTAAAACAGAAAGCGATGCTCAAGTAGAAACAACATCTACTTAGACACCTCCCCATCAATGACGCCAAAAAGTGGTGAACCCTGGTATTTCACCAAGAATGTTGCAACTTCCAAGAGCTCCTCAACTGAGATTATCAACTTGGGGTTCATACAAACTTATAGGTGACAATTTTATATGGATAATAGGCTGGATTCTAGTCACTCCACCCTTATTCATGACATTAAATCGAAGTGCTCAAAGACCATTCCTCCTACTAAACTATAGTGAAAGCTTGCTAATGAAAGTACAATTGAAAACTAATTATAAATAAGAAAGTGGACATGCCATTTTCTCAACTTGTAGATGCTAATTAATCATTTCATCAAAGGAAAAGGGCTAATCTACTTGCAAAAAGAAATCTACTCTATCTTCCATAATTATTCAAACTAGCAACATAATTGCATGTATCATCTACCTATTTCACACTTGCTTGAAAATTGGAAACCTAACTTACATCATAATTGTGATTAAAAAACATTAATTATACTATGTTTTGCAGTGAGGAAAAGGAATGGCTGGAGTGGCATAGAAGCTTCCCTTGGTCATCAAATCACAACTTGGGGTCATTATTCATAACGACTAAGCTAAGGCTGAAGTGGGGATCAAAACTGGTGAAGAAATGTGGTGCTACAGGTGCTGCTACAACAAGTCATGTATTGCTATAAGAGGGCCAGTAATGCTACAGGAGGGGTATGCGAGAGGTTTTTTTGGGTGAAAATGATGTCTTAAGGGCATAACGAGGTGTATGGAGGTTAGCCCCTTAGCCAAGCACAATACCTCTCATAGATCTGTCTTGCAACAGGATGAATGCTCACAGTGTCATAATTTTGCTAGGAAAAGTGACTGTGGAAACAGAGTTTTGGGACAAAATTGGGTGATGAAGAGAGAATATGGAGGAGTCCAAGATGGAGGTGGAAGAGGTACCCTCCCCTACAGATCAACACAACCCTGCAACTAGCCACATGCACACATTCATTGATCATTAACAAGGTGATATAAACTACGATGGAAAAAATGAGTTGAATTTAAATAACATCTATTTTATGCCATAACACTACTCTAATCACTAAAATGACTTCTAATCTACATAAAGAAAATGTGAAGATGAATAACTAACATTCATCTATTTCCATGAAATCATAAACACAATATTTTTGGACTAAGATTGTGAATCCTTCCAACCATTCTCCCACAAGAGAGGTGATGTAGAAGCTTGCAATCACATGTTTTTATAGCTTAGCCTCTACTAAATGAAAGAAAACTATGAAAATCTTAGAATCAAGAACAAAACACAAGTACAAAAGACGGACCAAGGCCTCTCAGTTGGGCCCAAACCCAAGGGTGTCAATGCTTTGAAACTAACTCAGATGTAGCTTAATAACCAACTTCTCATTATCAAAAAGTAAGAGTCCCATACATCACATAAAAGTTCAAAATGGCAATGAGCTTTTCAACTTGTTTATTTATACAAAAGGGTAGTTGATAACAAATCCCTTGCAAATAGGAGTGATTCCCTCCTTGATCTCGGAGATTGTGGATTCGGTCCCTCTTGAGCCTCACTTGCACTAGGAGTTACTAGGTTGTCAATGAATTTGAACTCGTGAGAGAGGATGTTGTGAGCCCAAGCTAAGTTAGGAAGTTAAGGAGGTGGAAAAACCCCATATATTATCTCCTATTCGTCTCCATCAAGCCCTTGCATAGCAGTTGCCTCAAAAATGCTTCTTTTTCCTGCAATTAAACCACATTAGGCCACCTACTATGAAAAACACCTTTTACTCCTATTACTAAGCATAATATAACAAAAATGCGAATTAATGTGAGAAAAGGATAGTTTTAGGGCTGGAGGATGGCATGATGATCTTAAAAATATACCTATTGATGGGACTCACCACTCATTAGCAACCTATTCTTTGATAAAGTGGTACTTGATCAGAGTATGATTTATTGTTTTTGGTACATGACTAGGTTCTTTGAGAGATTAATTTCGGTGGTATTATCACAGAAGATAGTGATGGGTTGATTTATTTCCATTTTGATATCCTTCAAGGTTTCCTTCCCTCATAGAATCTAAGTACATAAATTTGCAACTTCTACATATTTGGCCTCAACCATGGAGAGACGTACAAATGATTGTTTCTTTCTTAACTGTAATGTCCCTTAATGATAAATAATAAATAATAATAAAAATAAAAATAAAAATAAAAATAATATAATATAATATTAAAATACAAGGAAATAAAAAATAAACAATAAATAAAAAATAGTAATAGTAGATAAAATAATAACTAACAATACTAAAGCACTAAATCAATATAAATAAAAATAAACAGAAAAATAGTAAAAATTAGTAAAGCTATCAAAAAGTAAAAACAAAATAAATAAAACAAGAAAGCAGTAAAAATCAATAAAGCTATCAAAAAGTAAAAACAAAGGAAATAAAACAAGAAAGGAGTAAAGTTGCATGTTGACACATGGAATGTGTGCATGTGGTTTCCCTTCCAATGTTTGCTTTATTTAATAGATGTTGAGGAGGATGAGAGGCATTCCATGATTCCATCATCCATTCTCTTGGGAGAATAGTGTTGTGAGACAAAGGATTCCCTAGCAGTAGTACGTTGATTAAGGGCTCGGGGGTGGCCAGTTGTAGCAAGACTTTGTGCAATTGAGCCTACGGTTGGGTGGAGAGTCATCCCCAAGACTTTGTTGCAGTTAGCAGAATTCAAATAGCGTTCAACCTTGAAATTACAAGTGAGAAACATCATCACCATGGGTAAGTTGTCTCTACTCATATTTTTGAAATTGATGTTAATTAGTTGATAAATTACGTGTTGATTATAAATCGCATGATTAATCTAATTAATTACATGTTTTTATTTCAGGGCTATTACACATGGTATTAGAGCCTACGTTCAATTCTTACGACCTATATACATTTTAATGTAGAAAACTTCAATCTAAATGATTTAACGAGAAAAACAATTGTAGTCACATCCTAATAATTCTATCCACTTAAAAGGGAATATTACAGTCACATTTTATAAAGTAAATTTCGAGTGATATTCCTACGCTCCTGCCTTGACAAGTCCTTAACAGAGCCCAGTTATGCAGTTATAGATGATTGACATGCCAATAAACATTGTAAAATGGTTTGCCACTTTTCATTGCTTAATTTTTTTTTTTTATCATTCCATAGGTGCATGTTTTACCTCCCATACTTCATCTGTTGGCCTTGTTTTGTTATGATCAGCGGTGATCCAAATTGGATCCTAAAAACTCTAAATTTTCACGATTGTTTCAAATTATGTTAAAAGATTCAAGTCCTAGAAAATATCAAAGCTATCAGAAGGAATCCTCGTAACAGTTGCAGTTGTGGCCAAAGTGAAGCAGTGAGGACCCTTGGTCGAGCGCACAAACTGTTGGCCCATGGTAACGCACACTGGTACAAACTGGCAAAAGCGAAGGCCAAATCAAGAAACGGGGGTGCTTTCTGATACACTATTAGCGCTATTGCATATCGCAGGGCGTCCCCCTCAATGAAGGAAAGCCCTGAAGCTCCCGAACCCAAAATTGCTATAAAATTCAGAAAAGTAACGCATTCGCTTCTGTAGCGCAAGATTCCACAAACCAGTAGGATATTGGAAGGCCTCGAGGCAGTAAGCAATTTTGATTGAGTCCCGCTTGATGCCACACATCGAGTGACACACGTCCGGCGGATGAGAGAGAAAACTGCCCGCATCGGACAAGTAAACACCATGCGACTTGTCCACCTGATATGAAGGACGAACGTAGGATCTGGGGGGCCCAGATCAACAACGGAGATGCGCCCCAATGACTGACCGAATTTGACAGGTCAAAAAGCAAGATGACAGGGGATTTGAAGTTCGACGTGGATGATGAGTTGGCAAACGATTCATGATTCGCGGGCAATCTTGAAGCAAACGAAATTAACGGCCAATAAAAAATGATTTAAGGAATCTAATACCCAGTTCGTTGGGAAACAGGTGGCCACCTCCCTACGAGGCTTACCCAGTGATGATGACGTAGAGCAGAGGAGTTCGAATGGACAGAGGTAAGTAAACCAGAAGGCCAGGAAGCGGAAACAAGCAGTCAAAGAATAGACAGGCTTTAAAGCCATGAATTGACAGATGCAGAGGACAGGCAAACACAGAGATGGAAGAAGCTAATAGCAGAGAACAGAGAGTAGAATCCAAGCTAACTTGAAGGTAGCAGCGAGCCAGACAGAGCTAGAGAGAGTCAGAGATTCTGTGTACTTCTTTGAAGGATTGAGAGGTTCAAGCAAGCTCCTCGGCATAGGCCTGTCATACTACTGTGACGCTCAGAGGCTGAGTTTCAGTAAGGAGAGCCTGTGCACTCCATTCCTACTGACTTCATTCTGTTTAGTGAGTCTCGAATCGAGATCATTGTTGTAAAAAAAACTCTGCTTGAAAACATAATAGAGAGGACACCACTTAAAGGCTGGACTAGGAGACGTAGCCCAGGAGCATTAGGTGAACTCCTTATTAAACTTGTTCTGTTTACATGTTTGACTATTGTGTTTTCTCTGATTGCCTCAGTATCTATGTATTCTAGCAATCTTATCAATCTGTTGCATAAGTAACATAGGCACATCCATGCACATGAGTCTGTAATACCTTTAATTCTTTATCCTGGATAAATTCCAGATCAAGTGGTATTAGAGCACTAGGTTACTAAGGTTAGAAAAGCTTGTGCTGGATTTTGTTGTTGAATGCTAACTAGATCAAAGCTTAAATTAGGAGAAGGAGAATTGGCTGAAACTAACCCGAAAATTGGAAGAGTCTATTCTAAGAGGAAAATGTCAGAAGAAAATCCCTTGGAATCAGACCCCCAGTTCATGGATAGTTTTATGACCCTGAGATCCATGGTGGAGGAAATGTATAGGGACTTTAAGAAACATAGAGATGAAGATTCATCAAGCTCCAAACAAGACAAAGGAGTAGAAGAATCTCTCCTCCATGACCACTCTAAAGGCAAAGGGAAAGAAGAAAAATTTCTCACGCCTCCTAATAGCCTTGAAAATAAAAAGAAGACATCTTTGATTAAATTAGATGTTAAATTTGATTTACCAATATATGATGGAGAGTTGAATGCAGAGAAGATGGATAATTGGATCAAATAGATTGATGTTTATTGCAGAGTGTAGAGCATTGACTTAGACAAGAGTAAGATTCATTTGGCCAGCCTACGCCTTGAAGGCACTGCCTTGGTATGGTGGGAAGGTAGGACACAAGCTGACATGAAGAAACATGGAAAGATTCTTTCTGTCTGGAGTGAATTTTTTTATGCAATTAAAAAGCAATTCTATCCACTACCCTACATGGATCAAGCCATGATGAGCTGGTAAACTCTTCGACAACTAAAAGGGCAAAGTGTACAAGGTTACACCCAAGAATTTAGGAAAAGACCTTTGATTCTAGGAATTTCTTTAGACTCACCTGAGACTCTGTTGAAGTATATAGGTAGTCTACAAAACTACATGAGGCACACTATCCTCATGTTTAATCCCACTAGCATAGATGAGGTATCCGTTTAGGCTATGCATCTAGAAGCTAGAGTTAAGAATGGGAACCCAGAAGTTGGGGGATCATCCAAACCCACTACAAGAAAAAATAAGGAGAAACGAAAACAGAAATGGAAAGAGAGGAAGACAAACACTATACAGAAAAGAAAGTCTTCATGCACTCACTATAAGAAGGATGGGCATGATGATGAACACTGCTAGATTCTGCACCTAGATCTCAAAACCTAAGAAGTTCGAGGGAAAGAAGATGAAGACTGCTACAACTATTCAAAAGGATTAGGGGTCAAACTCAGGAGATGAAGCAAAGATTGCAGCCATAGTTGTCCATTTTAGAGAATGCAGAAATCAAGAAGCAGGTACAGGAGTTGCTCAAGAAGGGGTTCATCAGACCTAGCACATCACCATGTGGGTCTCTAATTGTTTTGGTGAAAAAGAAAGATGGCTCGTCGAGAATGTGCATTGATTACCAAGCACTGAATAAGATAACGATAATAAATCATTATCCCCTTCCTCACATAGATGATCTATTAGATCAGTTGAAAGAAGTTGTTTATTTTTCCAAGTTAGACTTACATAGTGGCTATCATCAGGTCAGAGTTGTAGAGCAAGATGCATGGAAGACTGCTTTCAAAACAAAGCAGGGATTGTATGAGTGGCTGGTTATGCCTTTTGGCTTAACTAATGCTCCTGCTACTTTCATGAGAGTAATGAATGATTCACTCAGAACTTTTCTTGATGATTTTTTTATTGTATATCTGGATGAGATTCTTATATTTAGCAAAACACGGGAAGAACATTTAAATCATGTTAAGCAGACACTAGATGTTTTGGAAAGAGAAAAACTTTAGGTTAAACTCTCAAAATGTGAATTTGGCAAAACATCTTTGAATCATTTGGGACATATAGTAGGGGGTGGTGAATTGAATATAGATCCCACTAAGGTTGCAGTCATTGTAAACTGGCCTAAACCCAAATTTGCTACAGAAGTCAGAAGCTTCTTAGGAGCAGAACAATATTGGAGAAAGTTTGTTTCTAACTTTTCCTTATTTGCAGCTCCCTTACATGCTTTAACAGGATTGAACAAGGTGTTTCAGTGGGCAGGCAAACAACAGAAAGCCTTCAACACCTTGAAAGAAAATATTAGTACAACACCAGTACTAGCATTGCCCGATCTTCAAAGACCATTCGAGATTGAAACAGATGCCAGTGACTATGCCATGGGAGCAGTGTTGATGCAGCACGGTAAACCCATCTGTTACCTTTCTGAGACATTTAATTATGCAGTAGTTAGCTATCCCACATATGATAAAGAATTGTATGCATTAGTACAGAGTGTGAAAAAGTGGGAACATTACTTAATGGGCAAAGAGACAGTTATAAATACTGATCATCAACCAGTACAATATCTACACTCCCAAACTAAGTTGCAACAATCAAGACACTATAGATGGATGGGTTTTCTACAATAGTTTCATTTAGTCATCAGATATAAAAAGGGCATACACAATAAAGTTGTAGATATGTTGTCCAGACCAATTATAAATGCATCTACTATACTTAAGCATAATTCAGTATTGCATGAGAGCTACATTGAACAATATGCTCAAGATATAGATTTTAAAGATGTATATGCAACTTTAAGTCAAGGAAAACGAGTAGAAGAATTGGATTATCATGTTAAGGGACAAATCTTGTATCATTTTGGGAAGCAATGCATTCAACAAACTGAAAGAGTAAAGATAATTCGAGAAGAACACACTTCTCTATTATCATGTCACTTTGGTGTAAGTAAAACAGTTGCACAGCTGCAAAGATTTTGTTATTGGCCAAAAATGAATGAGATAGTTTCTAGATACGTAAGAGGGTGTATCATGTGTGCTAAAAGCAAGCCCAACAATATAAAACTAGGCTTGTATACTCCACTACCAGTTCCTTCTCATCCTTGGGAAAGTGTTTCCATGGACTTTGTTGGAGGACTTCCTAAATTTAGGAAAGGTCATGACTATTTATATGTTGTTGTGGATAGGTTCAGCAAAATGTGTATTTTAATACCTTATAACAAACAGATTACAACTGAACAAACCACAAAGTTGTTCTTTCAGCATGTATGGGTTCATTTTGGATTACCCACTTCCATAATATTTGATTGAGATACCTGATTTGTTGGGAAATTTTGGTCAAGTTTGTGGGAATTGATGGACACCATGCTGAAAAAGAGCACAACTTTTCATCCGCAAACAGATGGCCAAGCAGAAGTGGTCAGCAGGACAGTGATCTAGTTTCTCAGAGGCTATTGCAGCAAGCATCCCAAACTTTGGGATGAACATTTATGTTATGTGCAACATGTTTACAACCGAGCTAAACATTCTTCTACACAGAGATCTCCTTTTGAGACCTGTTTTGGTTTCACACCAAGGTATCCCTTGGATTTTGTCTCTGGTAAAGACATAGAAGTTGATGGACACAGTGATGTGGACAAGGAAACCAAGTTCATTGAACAAATCCAAGAGATTCACCACGCAGTACAGGAACAGCTGGACAAGAGCCAAGCAAAGTACAAGGCAAGGCATGACAAGCATCGAATGGAGCATAGTTTCCAAGTTAGTGATCAAGTCTGGCTGTATATTAGCAAAGACAAAATGCAAGGTGAAGGCAAGAAGCTTAAGCCAATAAGGTATGGATCTTTCAAGATAATTGAGAAAATTGGTGAGAATTCTTTTCGCCTTGACCTACCAGCTTACATGCACATCTACTCAATCGTTAATGCAAATAGCTTGAGACTATTTGAACCTTCATTAATCGAAGATCCCGAAGAGCAAAGTCAATTTCCTTCTATTGATGATCTGTTGCCTAAATATCTTAATGAATTGTAGGAAGATACATTTCTGGACAGGAAGGTAAGAACTACGCTTAGAGGGGATGTTGAATACCTCAGGATTGGACTCAAATTTCAAAGCCGAGCAGTGTGAAATGGATAGAAATTGAGTAAGCGAGGAAGCAATACCCTCACTTGATTGATGTTTGAAAGAAAACCAACTTTTGGTGGTCCAAAAGCTTTTTAGTGGGAAGGTTGTGATCCGAATTGGATCCTAAAAGCTCTCTAAGTTTTCATGACTGTTTCAAATTATGTTAAAATATTCAAGTCCTAGAAAAGATCAAAGCTATCAGAAGGAATCCTCATAACAGTTGCAGTTGTGGCCAGAGCAGAACAATGAGGACCCTCGGTCGAGCACAGAGACCATTGGCCCATGGTAATGCGCACTGGCACAAACTTGCAAAATCAGAGGCCAAATTAAGAAACAGGGGGTGGTTTCTAATACGCGATTAGCGCTAATCGTGTATCGCAAGGCATCCCCCTCAGTGAAGGAAAGCCCTGAAGCGCCTAGACCCGAAATCGCTATAAAATTCAGAAAAGTAACTCATTCAATTCCGTAGCGCAAGATTCCACAAACCAGCAGGATATTAGAAGGCCTCGAGGCGGTAAGCAGTTTTGACTGACTCCCGCCCGATGCCACACATCGAGCGACACACGTCCGCCGGATGAGAGAGAAAATCGCTCGCATCAGACGGGTAAACATCGTGTGACTTTTTTGCCCGATATGAAGGATGACCGTAAGATATGGGGCTCATAGATCAACGACAGAGATGCGTCCCAATGACTGACCGAATTTGACAGGTCAAAAAGCAATATGACAGGGGATTTGAAGTCCGACGTGGATGATGATTTGGCAAACAATTCATGATTCGCGGGTGATCTTGAAGCAAATGGAACTAACGGCCAATCATAAATGATTCAAGGAATCTAACACCATGTTTTTTGGGAAACAGGTGGCCACCTCCCTGCAAGACGTTACCCAGTGATGATGACACAAAGCAGAGGAAATCGAATAGACAGAGGTAAGGAAACCAGAAGGCGAGGAAGTGGAAATGAGTAGTCAAAGAACAGATTGAATTTAAAGCCATGAATTGACAGAAGGAGAGGACAAGCACACACAGAGATGCAAGAAGCTAATAGCAGAGAACATAGAGTAGAAGCGGAGCTGACCTGAAGGCAACATCGAGCCAGATAGAGCCATAGAGATTCAGAGAGTTTGTGTACTCCATTGAAGGCTTGAGAGGTTCAAGCAAACTCCTCGGTATAGGCTTGTCATACTACTGTGACCCTTAGAGGTCGAGTTTCAGTAAGGAGAGTATGTGCACTCCTTTCCTACTAACTTCACTCTGTTTAGGTAGTCTTGAATCAAGCTCACTCTTGTAAAAAAAACTCTACTTGAAAACATAATAGAGAGGCCACCACTAAAAGGCTGGACCAGGAGACGTAGACCAGGAGCATTGGGTGAACTCCTTATTAAACTTGTTTTGTTTACATGTTTGACTATTGTGTTTTCTTTGATTGCCTCAGTATCTATGTATTCTAGCAATCTTATCGATCCGTTGCATAAGTAACATAGGCACATCCATGCACATGAGTTTGTAATACCTTTAATTCTTTGTCCTGGATAAATTCTAGATCAAGTGGCTTGAACAATTTTCAATATGTATTGCAGCCAAGAACTCTGCCGCAGACAGTGGTGTGTCACATTTGATTGCATGTGCTTGAAAATAGTAAGCTTAAAAATTCTGTTTCAATAGTTAGGGAACATGTCTTTTTAGGATCAGTAAACTGAAGTTTAAGTTACAGAGAATACACCCTGCAACATTGTTGTTAAATTGTCCAATTAACATTTTAGGCATACCAAAGCATACCACAGTGTGTGCTATCCCTTTGTTGTTATGGATAACACTTTAGGTATTTTATTTGGGGTTTTGTCGGGCTCTGCAAGATCTTAGGAATACCATTCTTAGCTGCTTTTTGCCTGTGCCAATAACGAATGAAAAATGAGAATAGATATTCTATGTTTAAACTTCAGAAGTATTAAGCTTCCACTCTTTGTTTTCAGCAAGTAAAGTTTTTCTTCCAGTTAGAGAATGTTGGGAGATTGGATTAATATGATGGGTTGGATGAGTAGGTTTTCATTTCTTTTATGCTTATACGAGCTATTCAATTTATGTCAAACTTTTGATTCTTTTATGAGAATTCTCTTGACACAAATGGTTTTATATCACTTCTCATGGAAACAAAGATTAAAAATGATGATTTCTATGGAAAAATTTGACTTGGCATGTATGGATCTCATATTTATGATTATGTGCTGGCATTATTTGTGTGTCATTACATTCTAGCAATTGCTGGTTACCATGTGTTCAAACCTAATGTAGCTTTGGAAACCTTTTCCAGGCATGTCATTATAATAGTGATGATAAAAATTTGTATTCAAGTTTTAACTATTTAGATGCCAAGATCTAGGAGATAAAGAACACTATAATAATAAAATCAATTAGATGCTATAACATATAAAGCGAAACAACATACTATTGATTTAAGTTGTTTATCAACTGTTAATATCTAAATGCAGCAGTCAATTGCTGATTCAAGATAAGTGATCTGCGCTCATGATTACAAAGAATTGGGTGGATGGAGAGTACCCCATAGTTTGACTCACTATTTTTTTCCCAAAGCAAAACCTCGTGGGTAAACCTGGGCACTTTACAATTGGGTGATCAATCTCAATCTTAGCATTGATCTCACATCTTTCTTCTTCTTCGTATTGAACTTCATGTTTGTGATATTCTCCGATATGGGCATGTTCTCCTAGTAGACTAACCCTAATTCAGTCAAAATATTTCTTAATTAATTTAATCGACTTGTTTACCCTGTATCTATTAGCTAAAACCTCTAATTCATGCATTTCATCAGTAAGTTTAACCACATGTTCTGCTCTGCACTACTCCGTTCTGCTATTCTTAATAGGAATGAAAAAACTTAAACAAGCGGAGGCTAATACACTGGATTGAATAATAAGCATGCTCATTTGATTCATCACATGACAGAGAACCAATGGGAGCTAAACTAATATGGAAGGCTATTAATTTAATGTGGAAAATTCAGGAGGGTTAACTGAAAGGATAAATTTAATATATAGATTATTAAACTGGGAACTTAAAAGACTGCAAGGAAGAGAGATAGAACCATGTATGTGTATCGAGAGCTATAGTTTAGTTTGGAGTAGGGTTTGATCAGTGGCAACAATAACCAGAACAGAGCAGGGGCTGCATCCCTAGCTCACAAAAAGGGGTTTTTCCAAAAATACATGCCCAGAACTTAATCAAATGTATACTTTCAAAATGCATGTTCATTAAATTTATGTGCACATTAAAAACATCTCAATTTCCTGAGCCATGTTTCATTTATGTTTACATTAGTACTTGACTCAAGGTTATACACATGAGAACTAAAAGTGAAGTCATTCTCACTTGTAAGTCTAGTGGAAACCTAGATTCATTCAATGTTACATAGCTCATATAGTTCTCTAAATAAATGGTTTTTTTTTAATGAAATGTTAGGCCGCATTAGCTACCTAACTGACATGAGATCTCAAGGATTAGATTAAACAAATATACCAAGAGTTTTCCCATAATTGTGTAGAACAGACTCAAAATATAACTATTATTGAATATATGATGCTTTTTAAAACAAGAATTATGAAGAACAAATTTTGGATTTTCTAACATAATTGATTGAGTATAATTAGGAAAATTTACAATTAAATATTTAAATTGAGATGGTACAAGTTGGAGGTGGCTTTAGGAAAAAAAAAAAAAAAAACAAAACAAAAAACAAAAACAAAAACAAAAAAAAACAAAAACAAAAACAATGGTAAAATATTGTTTTTGAATGTTTAGTCTTTTTAATTATATAAATTAAGTAAGTGATAATAGGAAGTCTTATATATTTATGATAAAGTTATATTAAATTAATAATATATATTAAAAAAATAAAATTATGTGAAATATGAAAGATCTTGTTTTTTTTTTAATTAGCTAATGGGTGTGTTGATATGCACTTTAAGTCATGAAGTTGTTTTTATATTAGTGAAACTTTTAATTGAAAGTAATGCAAGGATTGAATTATATCTCATTACTTATTCAATTTTGAAAAAGAAAGTTATAATAAGGCAAACGACTTATGACAATTTTATAGTATACAGAGTGAATGATTATGTATGATGAATTGAGAGTGAGCATTGAGTTATAGTGGCTTAATACATAAGTAATGCTTATTGGATGTATTTCTCTAAGGACGTTGCTTCTCGAAGAGAGGAATACCAATTATTTACTTTCACTGAGTGAAGGATAATTCACCAAGGATCAACCCTCCCTTGTGCAAATGAGCATGACAAAATACTTCAACAATGACGATGTAGTGTTTGTGTCCCATTGAGAAGAATAACAATATAATGGATAAACAAAATATATATAGTGATCATGGATATTTTAATTCTGATATTGAGCATTCAAAGAATAATTGTGTAGTCAATAATAACTTAATGATGAATTTCATTAAATTTCTTTGGGGAAAGAAGAATAATGACTAGAGATTAAGGCTAAAGACGATGAGGCTCAAAGATCTACTTAAACGACTCTACCTATTGTATAAATAGCTAACTTCCTAGTTGAGAGAACATGAAATGATTACTGAAAAGCAATTGGTATCTTGATTAAAGCATGACACTAATAGTATTTATGAGATAACATAGATCCTACATGGGTGTTAAATAATGTTAATTCATAGTTAGCATTCATTGTTTATATATGTAAACAAAATCAATTCATGATAAGAATTCTTATAGTGTATTTTGTTCTATATTTGATAAGTATTTTGACGATTCTCATATTAATGATTTTTCATGATATGATGGTATGTGGTAAATGGGTATAGTTCTCATCAGAGGTTAATGTTGTATATGTGGTGCTTATTTATTTATTTATTTGTTATGATAATGATGTTGAATGCTCACGATGGATATGATATGCATAAAGACCATGATGTTATTATATGATGTATATTGACATGTGGTTCATTTATTATATGATGTCATGATATATCTTTGATGTTCATATGTTGATGTTGTAACATATGAGGGTATTATGATGTGAAGCATGTGGTAATTGCAAGCAGATTTTATAACATGAGAATGTGGTGATTAACAATGATGTTATGTTATCATGATGACATGCAAGAGTTGGCATGTAGGTTATTTTCTATGATACTATGATGGTATAGCTAATGCATTGGTTGCATGTTGAGATGTGGTGATTGACAGGAAATCACAAATGCGTTGAGAGGGCTGGTTTATTTGATGATCTCGTAGGAGCCCATACCTGCGAGGGAGAATATGTAACACCATATGGGCTGGGGACAAACTCAATCAACACTACATATGCAAGTGGTTCCTTTGTCTTGTGTATCTCTTGATGGATAGCTCTTGAAGGGCTATGGGACCATCTTGAGGAGGCCAAGTGCCTAATGTTCTAGGCTAGGTGCCTGTTATTGGATTGGGATGCCGAAGTTTGGTGGGGGTGTAAGGACTTCGATGCCTGGGGCTGTGTGCCTTAGTAGTTGTGGAGGGAGTGGGCCAGCCTTGTGAGATGCCCAGAATAATTGAGTACTGTACTGGATGCCTTCCTTGGGGAAGATGAGGTCTGACTTAGGCACGAGCCTTGGGGGCAGCGTTGGACTAGGATATAGACCGATGAGGCTTATGCCTCGTTTTGAAAGTGGGAAAAAGGACAGAGATTCCTTGGGATTTCCCAGGTGTTGTGAAACTTTCGATGCCTGTTGGCTATACTAGTTTAGCAGAGGGTGTCGGCGAACATGAAGTAATAAATAACAAAATAAAATGTTAAATAATTCAACTTAACTTGAGGACGAAGTTCCTTAAAGTGGGAAGTATGTAATATCCCTTAATAATAAATAATAAATATAAATAATAATAAAAATAATAAATAATAAATAATAAACAATAAATAAAGAATAGTAGTAGTAAATAAAATAAGAAATAATAATAAAATAATAAATAACAATACTAAAGCTCTAAATAAATATAAATAAAAATAAACAGAAAAATAGTAAAAATTAGTAAAGCTATCAAAAAGTAAAAACAAAAGAAATAAAACAAGGAAGCAGTAAAGTTGCATGTTGACACATGGAGTGTGTGCATGTGGTTTCCCTTCCAATGTTTTCTCTATTTAATAGATGGTGAGGAAGATGAGAGGCATTCCATGATTCCATCATCCATTCCCTTGCGAGAATAGTGTTGTGAGAAAAAGGATTCCCTGGCAGTAGTACATTGATTGAGGGCTCGGGGGTGGCCAGTCGTATCAAGATTTTGTGCAATTGAGCCTACGGTTGGGTGGAGAGTCGTCCCCAAGACTTTGTTGCAGTTAGAAAAATTCAACAAGTGTTCAACCTTGAAATCACAAGTGAGAAACATCATTGTCACAAGTAAGTTGTCTCTACTCATATTTTTGAAATTGATGTTAATTAGTTGATAAATTGTGTGTTGATTATAAATTGCATGATTAATCTAATTAATTACATGTTTTTATTTCAGGGTCGTTACATTAACCATGAAACAAGAAAATCCTGTTGGCATTATGTTTCAGGAATGGCTATATATGTTACAGATGTTGTACTTGATGGCAACTCCCATGACAAGGTTCTCTCTTTTATTGAAAAATAAGAAGGACGCAGGAAATCAGTTCAGAAGGTGCGTACCCGCAGGTACACCTTGCAGGGACCGCGTCCAGAGACGCAGGCCAGCCATTCAGGAGGTGCGTCCACCTAGTGCACACATTTCAAGGCAGAGAAAAGCTCACGTGGGGGTTTCTTGTGTTTTACTCTTGGTATCTAGCCGACGGTATTGTGTTATTATGGTGTCGGCTCGTGGTATTGTTCCATGTTTTGAGGAGGAGCTTGCCTATATAAAGCAAAGGAGATCATTTGGATTTGGCATGTCTTTGGTTGAATATCTTATGAGGTGAGATCTGGTCTAGATCTAAAAGGCGAATCTACTGAAGGACTGAGATCTTTTGGCGCAAGATCAGATCTGTAGATCTGATTGTTTGGGTTACACTTAAAGTCTTGAAATCATTCATACCCGAAAGGACGCAGGTACAGTGAAAGGAAAGTGCGCCGGGACGCAGTGCAGTAGGAGGATACCTGCGTGGGGACGCAGGGTAGACGAAGTTCAGGTGCGTCCGGGACGCAGTTCAGTATCTGGAGATCTGCGTGGGGACGCAGGGCGACCAAGGTTCAGGTGCGTCCCTGAAGCAACAGGACGCGACGCGATAGTGTCTTCGGGTGCGGCCCTGCAGCAACAGGATGCGGCGCGATAGTGTTTTGGGTGCGTCCCTGAAGCAAGAGGACGCAGAGCAGTTGAAGGAACAGTGCGTGGGAACGCGGCGCAGCAGAAGGATCTCTGCGTGTGGACGCAGGAGAGCAAAAGGTTAACTGCGTCTGGTCGCAGGCCACAGAAGGGAAAACTGCGTCTCTGTCTTAAGATGTTCTATTGATTGAATTTCTCTGTTGATAAGGTGTTCTGGGTTAGTTCTGTTATTACTGATCTTATAACTGTAGTGGACTGTAACTGTTATGTACTTGATGATCATTTGATGCTTTATGAAAAGAAGTAGGGGGTTGTAGCTCCCTTCCAGGAGAAGACTGGAAAACGAGAGAGAGTTGTAGCTCTCTGCAGGTTGCAGCCTGCGTACTGGTAAAGGACAGCATCAGTACAAAATCATTGTAAAAGGAGTATCTAATTTGAAAGAAGATAGAGACATATTGCAGCAGGTGGTTTTCACCCACATTGGGTTTCCACCTTACATCTTGTGTTCTTTGGTGTGACTATCTGTTTTCTTTGTTCATGCTCATTATTTTATGGTACTGACATGCAAAAATAATTCAAAGATCAAATAAGGAAGATTTATTAATTGCGAGATAATACTGATTCACCCCCCCTCTCAGTATTATTTCCAACAATTTGTATCAGAGCCGGTCCTTCAGAGAAGCTTGATCGCTTGAAGGTAGATCGTTCATCATGAGCAACTACGAGAGAGAAGCATCAATCAGGCCACCAGTTTTTGATGGGACAAACTTCAATTATTGGAAGGTAAGAGTTACTGCATATCTTCAATCTCTTGGTACAGAAGTTTGGGACATTGTAGAAACAGGCTATGCTTTTCCTTCAGCTACTTTTACAGATCCAGCTGAGAAAAAGAAGTATGAAACAAATGCAAAAGCAGTCAGTACTCTGTTAGGATGTATATCCCAAAAGAAATTCATGAAGGTAATGCACTACAAATCCGCAAAAGAAATATGGGACAAAATTGTCACAAGCTATGAAGGAGATGAACAGGTAAAGCGTGCTAAACTTCAAACTCTCAGGATTCAGTATGAGACTCTCAAGATGTATAATGATGAAAGTGTGGCTAACTATTTTCTTCGGGTAGATGAGATTGTTAATTGTATGAAAAATTTGGGTGAAGAAATAAGAGAGGCTATAGTGGTTGAAAAGGTTCTAAGATCTTTGTCTCCCAAGTTTGAATCTAAAGTATCTGCTATAGAAGAAAAGGAAAATCTACGAATTCTTACTATGTCTCAGCTACATGGAATTCTAACTGCTTATGAAATGAGAAAGGGAGGTCCTTCAGACAGAAGAGAAGCTGCTTTCAAGACATCAGGCAAAGGAGATTATTATGAAGCAAGCCACGTCCCAGAAGAAGAGGAAGAAGAATCAAATTTTGTCAAAAATCTTCAAAGGGGTTCTGGAAGGTTCAGAGGTAAGTTACCTTTTAAATGCTTTGCTTGTGGAAGAGTAGGTCATTATGCTGCAAAATGCCCTTATAAGGATAAAGGAAAGGAACCTGCTAGATGGAACAAGAAACAGAACGCAAATAAGAAAAGCTACTACACTGATGAAGATAGTGATGGTCTATCAAACAGTGATGAAAATGAACAAGGTAATGAATATAAGTTGTTAATGGCATTTGAAGATGATGATTATATGGATGCTGTAGATGTGGATAACCTTTATGATGAAATCACTAGACTCAAGAGATGTATAGAAGAAAAGAACATGATCATTGATACTCTACAATTTCAAATTGATGAAAAGGAAAAACATCTTGAAAAATTAGAAGGTGAAATTGTTGGTCTTAGAAAAGAGATTGAGAAAACAAAAGCTATTAATCTCAAGTTTGTCAAAGGATCTGAAACTTTGGATGAGATTATCAATGTGCAACGATCTCCTCTAAACAAGACAGATCTGGGCTATAATGGAGAAACTTCTCAAGCATCCACCTCAAAAAGTTATCTTGATGCAGCAAGAAGAAATGAGCAAAAGCAAAATGAAGATCATCAGGTAAAGCAGGGACGAATTACAAACATAAACTATCAGGGGCAATCCATCTTAAGGGTGAACAAAAGCTACAACCAGCCACAGGTAAAATCTTCTCAATTTGGTTCAAGAATGGATGATAATAGAAATTACAATCATTTGGCCGGTAGATTTGATAACCGCAGAAGTTTCTTCAATGGACAATGCTTTTCTTGCCATAACTTTGGTCACAAAGCAGCTCAATGTGTTGCATATAAAACAATCATGACTAGGGAAGCTCAAAAACAAAGAAGTATGACAGGGATTACAAAAAGGACCTATAACAACTTTTCGGTTCTTGAAAATGAAGTTGAATGTTCTATTTGCAATAACTTTGGTCATGAAGACTCTGAATGCAGGAGCAGGTTTTAGCAGAAAAAGGAACAAGCCTTAAGCACCAAAACATGGAGAATAAAGGAACCTCAAACAGAAAGATGTGGGATAGCTTTTTATGCAGAGGGACAGGAAAATCTATGGTACATTGACAGTGGATGTTCGAAGCATATGACAGGTGATAAAGAAAAACTTGAATCTTATTCTGCTCTAGAAAAGGGAAAGAAAGTCTCTTTTGGAAATGATACTCCTGCAACTATAAAAGGAAAAGGCATTGCTCAGTTAAAAGAAAAGGTCAAGGCTGGAAATGTTTTGTATGTTGATGGATTGAAGCATAATCTTCTAAGTGTCAGTCAGATGTGTGATCAAAGAACCGAGGTTATATTCAGATCGAATGGATGTCTTGTTCGTGATCTTGATACAGGTAAAACAGTGCTCAAAGGCAAAAGAACTCCAAATAATCTATACATATTTGAAGAAGGACAACAACAATGCTATCTAAGCAAGGATGAAGAGCACTGGTTATGGCATCGAAGGTTGGGACATCTAAGCTTCTCACAAATAAGGAAAGCATGCAAATATCAGGCAGTTCGCGATCTTCCAGATATCAAAATTCCTGACAACACCATATGCAAATCATGGGCAGTTTGGAAAACAAACCAGAACTAACTTTCCAGAGAAAGAAGGATCAGCTAGCATGCCTCTTGAGCTAGTACATACAGATACATGTGGTCCCTTCACAAAAAGGACACCTCGAGGAGAAGAATACTTGATATTATTCATTGACGATTTCTCCAGGTTTGTCTGGTTAGGACTTATGAAGCACAAAGATGAAGCATTCGAAAAATTCAAAGCCTTGGTGGAAAATGAATCAGGTCACAAAATTAAGTGCCTCAGATCCGACAGAGGTGGGGAATTTACTTCAAATGAATTTTTCGATTTCTGTGAAGAACATGGGATAAGAAGGGAATTCTCTACAGCAAGAACTCCCCAGCAAAATGGAGTTGTGGAAAGAATGAACAGAACAATCCAACAAATGGCTCGTGCTATGCTTGATGAATCAGGAACTCCCGCTACTTTCTGGGGTGAAGCTGCACATGCTGCAGTTGTTATTCTCAACAAAACGAATGTCCGGGTGAACAGCACTCAAACTCCTCATGAGCTTTGGAATGGTAGGACGCCTTCGGTAAAGCACTTCAAAATCTTTGGGAGAAAATGCTATATCAAGAATACTGATGAGCAGCTTGGCAAACTTGAACCTAGAGCAGATGAAGGCATTCTTCTTGGTTATTCTCCATATAGCAAAGCATACAAATGCTACAATAAAAGACTTGGCAGAATTGTTGACAGCATTGATGTAGTGGTTGATGAGAAGGGATACATTCCTAGGCAAGTACATCGTGAAGACATCGAAGAAGATGAAGGCTACCCTCAAAGACAGAATGATGAAGAAGAAGAATCTCAAGAAGAACCTCAAGAAGAACCTCAAGAAGAACCAGAGGAGCAAACAAGAATAGAAGAAAAGACTCCATCCAGATATGTTCAGAAGAACCATCCAGAATCTCAGATTATGGGACAGAAAGAAGCAGGTGTACAAACTCGAAGAACAATTGCAGAAGCTTCAAGCTATTTAGCATTACTCTCCTCAACTGAACCACAAAATGTGAAAGAGGCATGCAAAGATGAATGTTGGGTGAAAGCAATGGATGAAGAACTTGAGCAGATCGAAAAGAACAACACTTGGGAGCTGGTTCCTAGACCAAAAGATAAGAATGTTATCAGGACAAAATGGGTCTTCAAAAACAAATTGAATGAAAATGGAGAAGTAATTAGAAACAAAGCCAGACTTGTTTGTAAAGGGTATGCGCAGCAAGAAGGAATAGACTTTGAAGAAACCTTTGCTCCTGTTGCAAGACTTGAGGCCATCCGAATGTTCCTTGCTCTCTCAAGTTTTCAAAACTTCAAAGTATTTCAAATGGACGTGAAATCAGCCTTTCTGAATGGAGACTTGGAAGAAGAAGTGTACATTGAACAACCAGATGGGTTCATTCTTGGAAATGATCCAAATCTTGTATGCAGATTGAAAAAGGCTCTCTATGGTCTCAAACAAGCTCCAAGGGCTTGGTACTACCGTTTGGACAAATATCTTCATCAACAAGGTTTTTCAAAAGGTTCAGCAGATAGCAATCTTTATATAAAAGTTGAAAATGACAAATTGTTAATACTTGTTGTGTATGTAGATGACATTATTTTTGGCAGCAATGAAGAAGCTATGAGTCAAAGCTTTGCCTCGGTCATGCAGAAAGAATTTGAAATGTCCTTGCTAGGAGAACTGACATATTTCCTTGGTCTGCAAATCCAACAAAAAGAAGGAGGAATCTTTTTATCTCAAACCAAGTATCTCAAACAGATTTTGAAGAAATATGGCATGGAAGATGCAAAACCAGTATGTACACCCATGGTCACAGGATGTAGTCTCAGTGCAAATGATGAATCTGCAGCAGTACATCAACCAACCTACAGATCTATGATTGGAAGTTTACTATATTTGACAGGTACCCGACCGGACATCATGCATGCAGTTGGAATAGTTGGAAGATTTCAGGCAAATCCGAAGGAGACTCATCTTCAGGCAGTGAAGAGAATTTTCAAATATCTTCAAGGGACTCAAAATTATGGCTTATGGTATCCTAGAGATACAGATCTTACACTTCATGCTTATACAGATGCAGATTGGGCCGGAAGCATGGATGACAGGAAAAGCACAAGTGGTGGTGCATTCTTTATGGGTTCCAGACTAGTATCTTGGTTCAGCAAGAAACAGAGTTCGATTGCCTTGTCTACAGCTAAAGCGGAATATGTTGCTACTGCATCTTGTTGCACCCAACTCCTTTGGATGATGAAAACTTTGCAGGATTTTCAAATCACTTGTACACCACCTATCCCCATCTTATGTGATAACACAAGTGCAATCAACATCTCAAAGTATCCTGTTATGCATTCAAAAACCAAGCACATACCAATCAAGTATCATTTTCTCCGGGAACAAGTGCTTGAACAGAAGGTCAAGTTGGAGTATGTTCCTTCTAAGGAACAAGTTGCTGATATTCTCACCAAAAAACCATTGCCCAGGGACACTTTTGAATACCTCAGGCAAAAGCTGGGGGTTGTTGATGCATCATCTTATTGTTGAATCTTTTCTGATTGATGGTACAGGTTCAGGGGGAGCATATAATGCATTGTTGGCATTATGGAGGATGGTCAGAAGGAGATCTTGGAAATAGCTGCAATATGTCTCTATCTCTTTCATGGAGGATTATGGTTCTTTGTTGCAAATCTGGTTCAGGGGGGGCATGATCTTAGGGGGAGCATACCCTTTGCCCTTGATGTCAAAGGGGGAGAATGAAGCAAAGTTTGTGAGGTTGCCATCAAGTCCAAAGGGGGAGATTGTTGGCATTATGTTTCAGGAATGGCTATATATGTTACAGATGTTGTACTTGATGGCAACTCCCATGACAAGGTTCTCTCTTTTTATTGAAAAATAAGAAGGACGCAGGAAATCAGTTCAGAAGGTGCGTACCCGCAGGTACACCTTGCAGGGACCGCGTCCAAAGACGCAGGCCAGCCATTCAGGAGGTGCGTCCACCCAGTGCACACATTTCAAGGCAGAGAAAAGCTCACGTGGGGGTTTCTTGTGTTTTACTCTTGGTATCTAGCCGACGGTATTGTGTTATTATGGTGTCGGCTCGTGGTATTGTTCCATGTTTTGAGGAGGAGCTTGCCTATATAAAGCAAAGGAGATCATTTGGATTTGGCATGTCTTTGGTTGAATATCTTATGAGGTGAGATCTGGTCTAGATCTAAAAGGCGAATCTACTTAAGGACTGAGATCTTTTGGTGCAAGATCAGATCTGTAGATCTGACTGTTTGGGTTACACTTAAAGTCTTTAAATCGTTCATACCCGAAAGGATGCAGGTATAGTGAAAGGAAAGTGCATCGGGACGCAGTGCAGTAGGAGGATACCTGCGTGGGGACGCAGGGTAGACGAAGTTCAGGTGCGTCCGAGACGCAGTTCAGTATCTGGAGATCTGCGTGGGGACGCAGGGCGACCAAGGTTCAGGTGCGTCCCTGAAGCAATAGGACGCGGCGCGATAGTGTCTTCGGGTGTGGCCCTGCAGCAACAGGACGTGGCGCGATAGTGTTTTGGGTGCGTCCCTGAAGCAACAGGACGCAGAGCAGTTGAAGGAACAATGCGTGGGAACGCGGCGCAGAAGAAGGATCTCTGTGTGTGGACGCAGGAGAGCAGAAGGTTAACTGCGTCTGGTCGCAGGCCACAGAAGGGAAAACTGCGTCTCTGTCTTAAGATGTTCTATTGATTGAATTTCTCTGTTGATAAGGTGTTCTGGGTTAGTTCTGTTATTACTGATCTGATAACTGTAGTGGACTGTAACTGTTATGTACTTGATGATCATTTGATGCTTTATGAAAAGAAGTAGGGGGTTGTAGCTCCCTTCCAGGAGAAGACTGGAAAACGAGAGAGAGTTGTAGCTCTCTGCAGGTTGCAGCTTGCGTACTGGTAAAGGACTGCACCAGTACAAAATCATTGTAAAAGGACTATCTAATTTGAAAGAAGATAGATACATATTGCAGCAGGTGGTTTTCACCCACATTGGGTTTCCACCTTACATCTTGTGTTCTTTGGTGTGACTATCTGTTTTCTTTGTTCATGCTCATTATTTTATGGTACTGACATGCAAAAATAATTCAAAGATCAAATAAGGAAGATTTATTAATTGCTAGATAATACTGATTCACCCCCCCTCTCAGTATTATTTCCAACAAATCCCCCAAGAAAAATGAATTTCCACTAGTGATCTTCCAGTTGCAATTCTTCCTTCCCAATCAATATCGATTTATGTTTTCAAAGTAGTATTTGATCTATTTGCAACCATATTTTAAAATCAAGGGTTACTTTTAGATACCTAAATATCTCTTTTATAAATTACATGTGAGATTCCTTGGGCGATGATTGAAATCTTGCCATACCAAGCGTCTGCATGATGTGTGGACTTGAAGTTGTTAGTTATAAGAGACTTCCAATAATATATCTATATACAAATACATCTACCTGAGGATATTCATCATCATTACATAGCTTACATCGCGTAATCTTAGTTGTACTTACAACTACACATTCTTCCATTCCAAATCCCTTAAATATTCCCTTGAGGTGTTTTGTTTGTGTCATGAAAATTCCAACATTGGTTTGTGCTACTTGAAGTGAAAAGGAAGAAGGAAAACTCTCTAATCATTGACATTTCAAATTCTTTTGACATTTCTTGGGAAAATATGTGACGCATTTCATCATTGTTTGTATAAAAAATCGGATTAGTCACATACATAGGTTTTATGTAACCAGGTAACAAAATAGAAGAAGGGATAGATCAAAGACTTAAAAATAACTCTCTTCAAGGGGTAACCTCCTTTTACATCACATAATAAACAATTCTTGGATGATTCAAATGATAAGACCTCCTTATTATATATAGGAGTCTAAAGGGTCATAATATAATTAGGTCCTACATAACACTAATAGTGTAAGGGCTCAACAATAACAATAGTGGGTTTCTAAGGGGAACAACAGTAAAAATATGGGATACTATGGGCACAAAAATAAAAATATGGGGGCTACATTAGTATTATAGGGACCTAACTTGCCCCTCTCCTTCAAAAACGTGTTTTCCTCAACGTTCGAGTAGTTTTGGATGCTTTTGTATGAAATACTTATCCTCCCATGTCAAATATTTAGTAGGTAAGTTCTTCCACTTAATGAGACACTCTAAAATTGATTGATTCAATAGCTATCAGGTTCTTGCTTCTGTGGCTACTTCAGGTTGCAAAATTATTTTTCCTCCCTCGTCAAGTTCAGGAAATATAGTTTGAACTAGAAACTTGTCACCTATAACCTTCATTAAGCATGAAACTTGGAAAATTGTGTGTACTCGCGAGGATGCAAGAAAATCTAATTTGTATGCCATAGTACCAATCTTTTGCAATACCTTGTAAGGTTCATAGTACTTGCGTGATAATTTATTATCCTTCTTTGCGTACTCAAGGAACATTTGTTTGTATGGTATTAGGTGTAAGAAATCCCAATCACCTACATAAAAACTTCTTCCAATGCAATGTTCATCTACTTGTTATTTCATTCCATTTTGCACCAAATTCAGGTTATCCTTTAAGAGTTGGATAACTTGTTGTCAATGCTCGATGTGATCATCCACTTCTTGAACTTTTTAATTGTCTCTTAAATATGATGTGATTAACGGTGGATGATATCCATAAAGTGCCATAAATGGTGGCATTTATGTTATGGTACAGAATGAAGTATTATACCACAATTCTACTAGAGGTAACTACTTGAACCATTGTGTTTGTTTATTAGATACACAGAAACCAAGATATTCTTCCAAACATTCATTTGTTATCTCTGTTTTCCCATCACATTGAAGATGATAAGATGAACTATGAGCAAATTGAGTACCAAGGCAAGATAATAATCATGTCCAAAAATTTCTGGTGAAAATGGGATCTTTGTCACTTAAAATGATATTTGGTTTTCCATGTATCTTTTGAATTGTTTCCACACATGTAGTAGCAACGGTACCGGCTTTGATAGGATGAGATAGTGCACAAAAGTGTGCATACTTGGTAAGTCTATCAACTACCACCATGATGACACTCTTTCCTTTGGTCTTTGGTAAACTTGCGATAAAATCCATTGAGACTTCCTCTCAATGTTGACTTATAATGGATAATGGTTGTGAATGACTTGGCACCTTAATTTTCTCAACTTTATTTTGTTGGAAATCCAAACATTCTGCAACAAACTTTTGAATATCATATTTAAGGCAATCCCAAAAAACATCCTCCTTGACCTTGTGCTATGTTTTTAAAAATCCTAAGTGACCTCATATAGGAAATTTATGCAATTTTAAAAGAATATTTTGTTTGATTTGGGATTTCTTACATCGATATAAGCGATCTTTTTACCATAGAGAATCATTTTCCTAGATAAATGTGTCATATGCAATAGGATCTTGTTGAAAATTTTGAATGAGGGTCCATGTCTCTTCATCCTTCTTCCATGCATCCCTTACTTCAGTTATCCAATTAGTTTGGATAATATAAATGGCACATAGAAATGATTCCACATCCTCATCCATTCTTGAGAGTGCATCTACAACAATATTTTTCTTCCCTTTTCTATAGATGATTTCAAAGTCATAACCCAACATATTTGTGACCCATTTATGATGCTCTTCTGAAGATAATATTTGTTCCAAGAAGTATTTAAGAATATCATGATTTTTTTTTACCTTGGAGTTCCTTTCCATTATGTAAGGGTGTCATTTCATCAAAGTATGTATTATTTCCAACATTTCCTTCTCATAAATATGTTTGTGTACATACTTTCCCTTGAATGGATGATTTTTTAAAGCAATGGGTCTTCATTCTTCAATTAAAACAACACCAATTCCATTTTATGAAGCATCACATTCCACCATAAAGGTTTTTGTGAAGTTCGGTCTAGCTAAGACTAGAGCTCGACATATTTCCTCTTTATGATATTCAAAGGCCTTAGTTGCTTCTGGAGTCCAAAAAAATGCATCTTCCTTTAGTAATGTTGTTATTTATGTTGTTATTTTCCCATAGTTCTTAACAAACTTGAAATAATACCATTCCAACCTGAGAAATCCTCAAAGACTCCTTAAGGTTGTGTCGATTTTCCATTCCTTTATGGCTTTCATTTTTTTAGGGTCTCTACTTTAACACCCTCATGAGATGCAATATGATGCAAATATTCCACCTGTTGTCCCCCAAAGAAACATTCATAGGTTTTTGCATACAATTATTTCTCCTCTAATAGTTTGACCACCCTATCAACATGTTGAACATGATTTTTCCAGGACTTGTTGTACATTAGTAAATCATCAAAAAATACTAACACAAATTTTCTAAGGGTGGGTTTGAAAATGGAATTCATCAAGCCATAAAATATGCAAGGTGCATTAGTAAGACCAAAAGGTATGACCAAAATATCATCATGACCTTCATCAATTTTGAATGTTGTTTTCAGAATTTCTTTTGTCTTCAAGATAATGTGATGATATCCTGAATGAATATCTATCTCGTTGAAGTAAATTGCTCCATGTAGGTCATCTAACAATTCATAAATGACAAGAATGGGAAATTTATCTATAATAGTGAGCTTGTTGAGCTCTCTATAATTTGGACACATATTCCACGATCCATCCTTCTTGTGTACCAATACTATTGGAGAAGAGAAAGAACATTGGCTAGGTTGAATTATACTTGCCTCTAGAATTTATGCAACCATACGCTCAATTTCACTCTTCTGGGCATAGGTGTATCTATAAGGTTGATGTTTGGAGGAACACTTCTAGGAATTAGGTGAATAGCATGATCATAATCAGAAATAGGGATGAGACCTTTGGGAGTGTCAAATACCTTGGAATGATTATCAAGGACTCTTTTGATATTTGGAGAAATGGATGACATTGATGTTTGAACATCTAGTGATCATAACTATGTAATTACCCCTCATTTTTCCTTGCTCAAAATATTTTTCACACCATTAGAGCTAATTATATTCCTAGCTTTCCTTGTGATATGCCTCAATTCAATTTCTTTTCCTTCCCAGAAAAATCTCAAGAAAAGTTCTTTAAAAATAAAAGATATCAAGTTTATTGAGAAGAGTTTTTGGTGAAAATCACATCAAATTACATTTGTCGACGCGTTTCGAACCAACAAGTATGGCTCATCATCAGGACAAGATGAAGAACCATATCATGGCTACAAGTTAAATAGAGAGAACATATCAATCAACGGCTAGAAGAAACAACTACTATTGACAAAGGAAAAATAAAAATAAAAATAAATAAATAAAATTAAAAAATTTACACCTTACTTGGCTTTATTGAACTTGATATATATAAAAAAATATTTTATACATAAACATAACTAAAATAATTATAAACGAATAAAATAATTATTTGATTGATTAATAAATATTAGTTTTAATCCCTATTTATCCCATTATTAGATTAAAATATATAAATTTCATAATCGAATTATCTAATAAATTAAATAGCTACATATAATAGAATTAACATAATTTCATTTTATTTTTATTTAGCTTTTAGTTAGAAGAAAATACTCCATATTTAGTTACATATATAGTTAAATAAATAAACTTATTTAATTAGTCAACTATTTAACCAACTAAGTTATCTAATTAATAATCATTTATATATCCTATAATAATTCCTATAGTTTATATAGTTTTAAAATAATATAGAGTATATTAATTTATTAGGTTTTAGTCTTAGTTTCAGTTAAAAGAAATAAATAGATCTAACAAACTAACTAATTAATTAATTAATCAATTAACCAAGTAATTTTCTTGTCCCTATTTCTTGGTCAAGTCAAATATAGCTGTTGCCCAATCCATTGTAGCTATTTTAGCCATTTCCTTGGTCAATAGTAGTTGTTTTTTCTAGCCGTTGATTGATTTGTTCTCTCTATTTAACTTGTATCCATGTTCTCGTTCTTCAACTTGTCCTGACAATGAACCACACTTGTTGGTTTGAAACGCGTCGACAAATGAATTTTGATGTGATTTTCGTCAAAAAATCTTCTCAATAAACTTGATATGGATCACAGATCCCTAAATTCAATAATTAAAAGATATCGTCCCCAAATATTGTAACACTAGAGTCCTAATAGAAAATTGGAATGGAGAGCATTGGACTATACAATACATATTACCCATTCATTAGATTGTTATTATGGCACTTCCTTCAGAAATTTATAATTGCTCCATTTGCAACCATCACTTGACACTCTCGTGCTGGATATAGAAAGTAATTCAGATCCTTGGCTATCATACAATGAATAAAATTATGGGTACTACTTGAATCAATCAATACTATTACCTTTTTCTTTTTAATATATAATTCTATCTTGAGAGTTGAGGAGTAGTAATTCCCACCAATGTGTTACAAGATATGATTGGATTCATCTTTTCTTTTAAAACCATAGTGGTTTGTTCTTTGTGTATATCTTCTTCTTTTGATGTTTCTTTTTCCTTTTGTTCCTCCTCTTCAAAATCTATGTAGAATAGTTTCTTCTCAGTATAATTATGCCCTTTAGTATATTTGCTTTCACAATTGTAACTAAGCCCTTTTTCTCATTTTTCCTCTAGTTGTTGGGGTGTAAACCTTGTAGATTGTGGGAGGCTAGGAGCGACAAAACTTCCATCTTTATAATTTTGAGTGGTAGACCTCCTTGTTAACAAAATTTTTCTTTCAAATTTTCCTGCTACCTTGAATGCATTCTCTAATGAGTTAGGTTTCCAAAGGCAAGCATCATATTGGATGTTATCCTTAAAAGTCCCTAGGAAAACATCAATCAGATGCTCTTCAAGAATATCAACTATCTTGACATTCAATCTTTGGAAGTCCTCAATGTGCTCCCCAGTTGAACCCCTTTGTTTGAGATTTATCATTTGGCTAAAGAAGGCATTGTTCTTTTCTTCCTCATAATGTGCTATCAATTCCTCTGTAAAATCTTTCCAAGTGATTAGTTCTTTACAAGAACAAATCCATCTATACGATACAAACTGATTGGGTTCTAAATATAAAGATTCAATACATACCTTTTGTGTGTGTTGCACATTGTGCATATCGAAGAACTACTCCATCTATAGTATACATGTTACTAGATCCTTTCCATCAAATTTCCTTATATCAATCTTTGGAATATGGTTAGTCTTCAACCAAAATCTAGAGTTTATAAAATTAGGATTCACATTCCTTTTGCTCTCATCATGAGTTTCATGGAATACCTTGTCGCCATTAGGAAGCACATATTGTAGAAACTTTCTTAAACCTTCCATTTTTGCTTTTAAACAATCCTTCAAAACTTCCATGTCACTTTTTATTTTTACTTCTAACCATCCATATTAACATTCATCAATGCTTCCAATTCACTTTTGGTTACTTTTTGCAAGAATGAAATTTGTTGCGCTTGGTCTCGTAATTTTGATATGTCATGTTATATTTCTTCCTCTTCTTCATGCATCATAGTAGAGATTTTTGGTTGCTTACTAGGAGTATGCATTTTTTTGTTTCAAGATGTATTGGAACAAAATAATGATATATATATTCTTTAGTATTCCCTTTGAATCACTTGAGAATGATTTTTCAAATAAAAGTTATGAAAATTTAAAAAATACACACATTTTTTCTTGATTTTTGGATCTCAATTTTGAAACTATTGTATCTTTGCAATTTCATCCTCCCAAGGTCTATAATTTCATTATGTGGTATCCCTCTATGTCCTCTTTCAAACACCATCATTGAAACTGAGAATTGATTGTTCAATATAAAGTTAGACCAAATATCCAGAGATGATCTTCTTATGGATTGGTTTAGTAGAGAAACCTTGTATATAATGATACATGTCACTGTTTCAGCCTTCAGCCCTGAAAATAGTACCCAAGGAACTACATTATGTGCAATTTTAGCCATTTTTTATGAAATTCAATTTGGATATCTGAGACGAAGGTTATGGCAATTTTCTTCGAGACATCTGTTTGAGACAAAATTTTGGACCATACAAAATCCCTAATTTCCTTGAATCATATCTTCGATAATATAGCAAAGCAAGCTCTGAAATTTTTCACAACGTTCAACAAGATTTATACTCCACATGGAAGAAATTTCAGCTTCTGAAGCCTCACATAAAAAAAAAGTTAGAGTGAAAATGCCAAGATGACTTGTGTGAAGCAGTAAAACACTAGGATCCAAAGCTCTGATACTAAATGTTATGTAACTATATCACAAAACAGAAGAAGAGATAGATCAATGACTGAAAAATAAGCCTCGTCAAGGGTTCAACCTCCTTTTACATCACATAAATGAAAAATTCTTAGATTATCCAAATTAAAAGGCCTACTTTGTACATATAGGAATCTATAGGGTCATAATATAATTAGGGCCTACATAATGCAAATAATGTAAGGGATCAAAAATAACAATAGTGGGTTTCTATGGGGCAACACAATAACAATATGGGGTACTATGAGGCATAATAATAACAATTTTGGTGCTAACACTAGTATTAGAGGGACCTAACAAAAAGTGTGATAAGTGGTTTGTCTTTGTCCACTTTCATGTATAGGTTGCTTCCTACAACTCCTCTCTTAAACCCTTGTTGTTGAAGACAGTGGTCTAGTTTCACATCCTAAGCTCTTGGAGCATGTTTTAATCCATACATGGCCTTCATTAATCTACACACATACTCTTTTTTTTTGGCAAGTCAAAGCTTCCAGGTTGATCAATGTATAATTATTCCTTTAAGTTTTCATTTAGAAAGACTAATTTTACATCCATCTAATTTATTTTTAAGCCTTTTAAACATACAAAGGCTAAACACATTCTTATAGCCTCTAATCTGGTAACCAGAGCAAAGGTTTCTTTGAATTCAATTCCTTCAGTTTGAGTATACCCTTTGCACACCAATCTTCCTTATTTTTTATAACTTTTCCTTCTTCATTCATTTTGTTTTTGAATACCCACTTGGTTTCGATTATATTTTTCTCCTTTTATGAGGTACAAGTTCCCGGGCTCCATTTTTTCCATTCTAGTTCATCTCTTCTTCCATTGCATTTATCTAGTGTGGATCCTTGCTTGAGTAAAATTATTTTTTTCTACTTGGGATAAAAAAGTGATATTGCTTTTATTTGGTGTAATTTTCATTCTTCTTCATGTTTGCATTCATGTATTCATATCTCCAATAATCTAGTCTTTGAGATGATGTTTTTTTACAAACTTGAATGATATCTTGGTTGGAGCTTGTGTTTGTTCTTGTTTTTGATATTTTAATTCATGTTCTTCTTTTACAACAATTTCCTCTTGATATACCATAATAAGGTCTTCTTCATTTGTCATATCTTCTCCTTTCTTGGGTAGATCCTCATATATTTTTACATCAATGCTTTCTACTACCTTGTGAAGTTGATTATTGTAGTATTTGTAGGCCTTACTTCTTAATGAGTATATAAGAAAAGTTCCCTCATCTACTTGGGAATTAAACTTGACTATTGAATTATGATTTATTTTCATGAAGAATTTGCTTCCAAATATTCTTAATTTTTTCACAGAAGCAAACCTTTTGTTTCCATAGTTTTTATGGAGCCTTATCACTATTTACTTGACTTTGTGCCCTACTATGATGTATATTGTTGCCCCAACTCCCTCCTTCTAGAATTTATTAGGTAACTTGGCTTCCATAAACATTGTTCTTTCTATCTCTTGTGCCGATATGTTTTTTATTTCTACCACTACATTTTGTTGTGGGGTTCTAGCACTGCTTTGTCTGATATTTAACACTCTATTTTCAAATCACTTTCATTTTCAACTTAGACTTTGATTTTTTTTGGAAAAAATATAGCTCTTTTGATTTATATTCAGGGAAAACTACCCAAATCATTCTATTATAATAATCTATGAATAACGTAAAGTACCTTTCTCCCTACAGTTCCAGATTTATGATTGGTCCATAAATATATGTGGATAATTTCTAGTGGTATTCATGTTAAAAATTCCTTTAACTTGAAGGTAGTATCGGCTTATTTTCCATGTTAACATGATAAACATATAACATTTGTTGGTTTTAACATTTTGGGCATATCTCTTACTACTTGTGTTTTGTTGATCTTCACTAGGTTATCAGAGCCTAAGTCTGCCAAGCATTTATGTCATAGCTAGTTTTCATTTGATTAACTCGTGTAACATCTTTCTTCTTGGATTTCATTGAGAATGTACACATTATTTGTTGTTCGTAGCCCTTTTCCTATGATACTTTCTAAATATGATCTCTTTATATCACAATCTTTATAATGGAAAATGAGATCGTATCATTGATCACACATTTGGCTGATGCTCAAAAGATTGTGCTTAAGGCCTTTAACGTATAACATATTATGTGCTTTTCCCTTGTTGTTGTTGAGACTCATGGTACGTATTCAAACAATTCTAGCATACCCATTATCTCCAAAGGTCATATTTCCTTTCTTCTATTTGCTTAAAGAGATGAACTTCTTCTAGTTTCCTTTCATGTGCCTAGAGCATCCACTGTCAACGAACCACTAGCTCTCCTTGTTCTCAACATAGATAACTAATCCACATTTATCAGGTGCAGATTCTTTAGTTTTCCTTTTCCATAATCACTTTCTTGACTTTAGTAAGAATTTTTGTGCTTCTTCACCTAGGTTGTGGCACATGTAACATTTTGTATTATAATTGGAAAGAGGATCAAAAGAATTATGAGTTTTGATATACTATTTTCTTTTATTGTCAACAAAAGTAAATTTTGGATATCAATGATTAGTATTATAAGCTTTGTGGTATTTTTCCCGATGACCAAATTTTTTACATAAAAAGAAATGACCAAACAATATAGTTTAATACTTATAGTATAAGATTTCCTTGATGAGTCATTTATTTTGAGGGAGTGTTTTCTCTTTGAAGTATCACTCCTTGGTTAATCTATGTTTCATGTTGGACTTCTATGTGTGAGGAGACCCTTAGAGGATGTTGACAAAAATTTTGGGTTTTTCAGCATTGCTTTTAATGAAGCTTCCAAGCTTTCCTTCCAAATGAGTACTAGGATCTTCCTTTTATGAGCTACATGATTCACCTATATAAATAAGCAAGGAATTTTCATATGGTGACCTTTGACAATTTAGAATGGTGTCTAGAGTTTGGGAGCTCTTCAAGTTTTTGTTGAGCTTGTCGAAGTTTTTTTCACGGATACTACTTTAGCTTCTAGCTTTTCACATATTTCTTCATTTTCTTCTATTTTATTACTCAAGACTTCTACTCACTTAGCTTTCTCTTTCTTAGTTTTGAAAGAGATGATACCTTTGGTTAACTTCTCATTCTGCCTTATGAGTCTATCATTTTTTTCTAAGGCACTAATAAATTATGCTTCCATTTAACCTGTGTTTTCTATCCTTTCCTCTTCTTCTGATTCTATTGCCCCATTTAAGAAAGACATTAATATTAATTTTTTTTTTTCGTTAAGATCTTCTTTATTAGATATATCACTATCTTTCTTGGAGAAGAAATTATTCTTTTTTAAGCCTCCCCTATTGAACACCATTTTCTTAGGTTCTTATTCATCATCATTGTCATGTTTAATAGGAAAATTCTCATCATAATGTCCTCTTTTAACACATTTGAAACAAATGAGAGGTAACTTACCTTTAATATTGGATCCTTTATTTATCCTCATGACAAGATTTACCATTTCAGTGTGAGATTCATTGCTAAAGCAATCACCGCTCTTTCATTTTCTTCATGACTAATGTTTTGAATGTAGATTCCTTACGGGTTGGATTTATTGACTTGATCTCATATGATGTGAGAATTCCATGAAGCTCATCCATTGATAAAGTCTAAAAATATTTTAATCCTTCTATGTCCAAAAATTTAGCATCAAAATGATCTAGAAGAGATATCAAAACCATTTGGACAATTCTCTTTTCTTTGACATCCTCATCAAGCCCTTTGAGAAAGTTAACTACTTCATCTACTCAGAGGAAGTAGGTAGAAATATATTCTTAATCATTCATTTTTATACTTTCAAATTGAATGTTGAATGTTTTAAACTTTTCCTTCTTTACCTTGTCATATCCTTCCTAGACATTATTAATCTTGTCCCACATCTCTTTAGTTGATTCAAAACACATAAATTTGGTTAATTTTGAATCTCATAGACCACTTGATATAAAGTTCAAAGCCTTATCATTCACTACCTATCCCTATTCCCATCCTATTTTTTTGGAAGAGGAGATGGGATCTTCTATCCATCTATAACTAAGATAGATATCACATAGTACTTCTTTCTAATCTTCTAGAATGTAAAATTTGTTCCATAAATGTGAGGGAATTTAAGTGCCTCTTTACATTCCATTGTGATTGGAAAAACCTTCTTCTAGATGTTAGGTGATATGAAGAAGTTTGATCCGACACTAATTGTTACAAATCTTAATACATGTTGAATCAATATTTCATTCAATTATTTATTTTTCTAGTTTAAAACATGCTACAGTTACAAAATATAAACCATGCCAGGACACAAGAATTCGAAAATGAAGAAAATGTTTGTATATTATAGCTCGAATAACAATAATTAGGACATTAATCACATTATACAAATTTAGGCTCCACCTTATCAAATAAGGAAACCAATCCTTTTCTAAAATCATAGGCACCAACCTGGAAATAGAGCGAGGACACCAATCCTCTTGAGTAAGCCCAAGTTCCAACATGGAAATAGAATGAGGAAACAAATCCTCTTCAGGCACGAACTTGTCAACAATTCCTCAACCTTTTGTACATACCTCTCTTCAAAAGTTGTCAATTCATCATTTTAATTAGATCATAAATATCTTTATAAAAAATTCCAAAATAACCTTCAAGCAAGGCTGAGTTCAAATCCGAGATGTCTTCGAGATAGGCTTTAAAACATGCTTCAAATCAACACCTAAAATTGACTCAAAAATAGGACAAGGCTAGGGTTGCAAAGGTCGAGAATGAAGTTCGCACAAGGTCAAAAAAAAGGTTTCAAAGGGCTGAATCTGAGGGAACTACAGGGCTAAAATTTAAGGTAGTTGCAGGACCAAAGTGTGAGGTTGCTACAAAGCCAAAATCTAAGGTTTTTTGCCATTGTAATAGGGCCAAACTGAGGCCAAACTAGGCTGAAAAATAGTGTTGCAAGAGGTTTGAATTAGGTCTCAGATTAGGGCAAATTGTTTTTTCACATCTGCTACAAAAATGAACTTTAAATCTTGATCAAAATAATCTTCAAAAATTCCCTAACTAGAACCAAAAAAACATTCAAACTTTTACCCATTCAATATTGTTCAACTCCTTGGTTCATGAGGTATGAACCTTTCTAAACCATTCATCAATAGGTCAGAATTCTTATTCTTTTCTTCACCATTTTCATTTCTAATTTGAGTGAGTAGAAGGCCTATTTATAGGCATATTTGACCCCCAAACAAGGCCAACTTCACATCTATTAGGGCCGACTTGTTTTTCAAGAAGATCAAATTCATTAAGGCCGAAATTACAACTTTTGACTTCAAAAATTCATATATCCTCAACCAAGAGGAGTTATAGGGTGAACCATACCTTTTTGTAAATATATTGTGATGTTATTTAAGCGTATATCATTATCTCGTTCAGCTAAATAACCCTTGATATCAATAAAAACCATCTTCTCAAGAATTGAAAACATCATCACATATCAATTATTTTGTAGCATTGAAAGGTAGTTGAATGTCTGAACAAAATCTTTGAAGAGTATCCTCTTCAATTGATTTTTGGCTAATACATCTAGGCGCATTTAACATGTTATGTACTTCTTTACATATGTATTTGTTATTGATGTTAGAGAAAGAATTAAAGGATTTACCAATGCCAACAATATTTATAAAAAATTTAGTGATCCAAAATGGATCCTAAAAAACCTGTAAGTCTTCAAAAGAAAAAAAAAAACTATCGCATGAGAAAAACATTTACAAAAGGTGGATTACACTATCACAAAGGAAAAACAAGAAGAAATGGTGAAAACAGAGTCTATTGGAGGCTTAAGCAACTTCGCATAGGAGCTGTCAGATCTGGTCGATCAACGGTCTAGATCTAATCGGCATATCACAGTCGGAGATGGTAAGTGGAGTCCATCGGAAGTGGCCTTATGGGAAATTGAGACAGCGATCAGTGCGATTAAATGAGGGTTGTTGATCTATGCACATAGATCAACAGTCCAAATCTACTCGCGCCATCGCATGGCCAATACACACACAGAAGGACTTACCAGGGCCCGAGGACTATGTGATATGCGATTGCGATATATCGCATCGCAAAATCGCATAGCGAAAATACAGAGGAGCAGGGCCAATACATATGCGACTTGGGATAAAGCCAGACCTGACGGGTCTTATGGGTACAAATATATATATTTTGAGTTATTTAAAAAGGAGTTTTCTATGTAAAGTCACATTTTCGTTAAAAAAATGAAAAACAAAGGAAATGCGAATGGAGTGATAAAATGGGCTTGAAAGGGTTTATAAATGCAGCTATATATATTTTGAGTTCCGTAATGAGTGGGATTTTGGGCGGGACTTAGTTGGTAAGTGGTATTGGCTAGGCTCCTCCCGAGCCCATACACTGGCCGACACATGGCTTGGCTTTGGAGAGAGAAAACCGCCTTTTCTAGTGTGTAATCTCTGGGTGCATAAGCCACCCAAAATCAATAGCAACCATTGGATCAATGATCACACAGATCAACGGTGCACTTGCAATAGCACCCAAAGATGGATCCAAAAGGGTTATAGGGCGGAACTGATAATATGTGAAGTCTGATAAACGACAATTTGGCAGATTTTACAGTGTTTCTGTGTATTTCTCTATGTAAACAGAGAAACGACATTTTTGGGATTTCGAACGTGCCAAAGGTTCTTTTCGATTAATAACAGGTGGCCACCATACTTGAATACGTTACACCATGATTGGTTAACGCTCAGAGGGGATTTGAAGGGACAGAGGTCGGAAGCCAGAAAGCCTGAAAGGGAAAATAAACAGACAAGTGCCAATTGGTTTAAAAGCCACTGAATGATAGAGATAGGGGCAAGCAGTGCTGAGATAGAGAGAAGACAGAGACAGAGAATGAGAGGGAGAGTCTGTGTACTCAAAAAGACTTGGGGGATCCAAGTAAAGCCCTGTTGTTTTATTCCTGTTGTGTTGAGACTCAATTTGAGCTCACATTTGTAAAAACTCTGCTCTTGAAGACATAATAGAGAGGTCACCACTGAAAGCTGGACCAAGAGACGTAGCCCAAGAGTTTTGGGTGAACTCCTTGATTATTTGTTGTGTTATGCGTGTATCTGTTATGTTTTTCTAACTGCTTCATTGTCTATATTATTCGCAATATTTTCGATCTGTTGCACTAAGTAATATAGGAAAATCCTGCACATGAGTCTGTAATACCTTAATATTAGTCAAATATCTCATTTTCAGATCAAGTGTTATCATAGCTTTAGGTTTGCTAAGGTTAGACAAGCTTGTGTTGGATTCTTGAATGATAACTACGTCAAAGCTCAAACTAGGAGAAGGAGAACTTGTTGAGACTAATCTAGAGATTGGAAGAGTCTATTCTTAGAGGAGAAAAGATGGAGAAGTCCCATTGGAATCAGAATCTCAATTCATGGATAGTTTTATGGCCATGCGAGCCATGGTGGAAGAGATGTATCGAGAATTCAAGAAGGGTCGAGGTGAAAGTACTTCAACACCCAAACAAGACAAAGGAGTAGAGGAACCTTCTCTAGATGCCCCAGAGGGAAAAGGGAAAGGGGAAAAGCTTCCTCCATCATCTCCTCCACCATCACCTCCATCATCCTCATCTCCTAGCCCTAAAAAGAAAAAGAAGAAAACATCTTTGATTAAATTAGATGTGAAATTTTATTTGCCAATTTATGATGGAGAATTAAACGCAGAAAAGCTAGATAACTGGATTAGACAGATCGATGTATATTGCAGGGTGCAGAGCATTGATTTAGAGAGGATAAAGACTCAGTAGGCTAGCCTTCGCCTTGGAGGAACTGCACTAGTGTGGTGGGAAGGCAAGACACAAGTTGATCTGAAGAAACATGGTAAAATTCTTTCTACCTGGAATGAATTTGTTTATTTCATCGAAAAACAATTATATCCACTAGCTTATATGCAGCAAGTAATGATGAGTTGGCAAACTCTTCACCAATTAAAGGGCCAAAGTGTACAAAGTTATACCGAAGAATTTAGAAAAAGAGCTTTAACTCTAGGCATATCTCTAGACTCACTTGAAACTTTGTTGAAGTATATAGGTGGTCTGTATAGCTATTTGAAGCAAACCATTCTCATGTTTAATCCCACTAGCCTAGATGATGTATTAGTTCAAGCTACACATCTAGAGGCTAGAGATAAGAATGTGAACCCAAATATTGGGAGATCATCAAAACCCTCTGCAAGCAATAACAAGGAAAAGGAGAAGCTGAAATTGAAGGAGAGGAAGACAAACGCTGTACAGAAAGACAAACCTTCATGCACTCTGTTAGGCCCATATACTATCAGTGTAACCCCTTATTGTTATTAGTACAACCCACTTATTATATTGATGTACCCATGTAGTGCCCATATTGTTACTATTGTGCCACATAGAAGCCCACTATTGTTATTATTGTGCCCTTACATTATTATTGTTATGTCGGCTTTGATTGTGTAATGACCCCTTAGACTCCTATATATGGAAAGGAGGTCTTTTCATTTGTATCATCCAAGAATTATTCATTTGTGTAATGTAAAGGAGGTTTCCCCCTAGAAGAGGCTGAATTCTAAGGCGTTGATCTCTCTTTTCTATCTTTTTGTGAGCTGGTTTCATAACATTTGGAATCAGAGCTTTGGATTCTAGGGTTTCGCTGCTCGAAACAGGTCATCGCATAATTTTCGATATAACCTTTTTTCTACGACGTTTCAGAAGCTAAAAAAAAACCCATTTGAGAAGAATGCACACTGAATCTTGGGTCCAAATTTCAAAGCTTTTTGCACTATATTTGCATAGATATGATCTGAGGAACTTGGTCTTTTTGTAGACTCCTGAATTACATTCCAAACAGGTGACCTGGGGAAAATCGTCATAGCTTTCTCTCTAAGCATCAGATTGAAATTTCGTAAGAAGGTACAGAAATAGGACGGACTGTAGTTTCTTGTACATATTTTTTAGAGCCAAAGGTTGAAAGAGTGACACGTGGCACTTCATACAAGTTCGCTCTTCTGGAAAGCTCTATAATCAGGTCATCTTGGGATATTGTGCATAACTCTTTCTTGGAGAATCCAATTTGGATCAACTTGTGGCATTGGAAAGAGGACACAGAGGGCTACTATAGGTCACAATTTTAGAACTTATAGATCCAAAAGTATGGAGTTACAGTCGTTTCAAGATCGTGCTCCTAAAATCAAGAAAAAGCAAGATGAGGAAGTTTGATGGCAAGGATCCGGTAAATTAGATGCTTCAGATGGAGCAATATTTTGATCTACATGGTGTACCACTATTACAAAAGGTATGTATTGCATCTTCATATATAGAACCGGATCAATTTTTATGGTATGAAAGCTTTGTTCTCGTAAACAACTTGTTACGTGGTCAATTTTCACGGAGGAAATGATAGAACATTATGAGGATACAAAGAGCAACACCTTCTTTAGAGCAACACCACAACAATTGGAAAGAGTAAAAGGGCTTTGTGACATAGTGGAAAGCAAAATTATGGAAACGAAGAAGCATACCCCTCACGACTATAAATATGGAAATGTTGTTTCTCCTAGCCTTCCACAACCTACAAGGGTTACACCACAACAATTGGAAGAAAAAAGAGCAAAAGGGCTTTGTTACAATTGTGATAGCAAATGCACTAGAGGTCATAAGTGTGCTGAGAAGAAATTATTTTACATAGAATATGAAGAGGAGGAAGAAAAGGATCAAGAAACATCAAAAGAAGAAGATATATGCCAGGACCCCACTCCAAAGAAAGAAGAAATGAATCAGACGATATCTTGTAAAGCATTGGTAAGAATTACCACTCCTCAAACTCTCAAGATAGAAGGACATGTCAAGAAGAAAAAGGTGAAAGAAGATAAATATCACATCGAGAAAGAAGAAATGAATCCAACCATATCTTGTAATTCATTGGTCGAAATTACCACTCCTCAAACTATAAAGATAGAAGGACATATCAAGAAGAAAAATGTTCAAGAAGTGAAAGATCACATTGAGCATCAAGAAATGAATCCGACCATATCTTGTAAAGGATTGGAAGAAATTACCACTCCTCAAACTCTAGAGATAGAAGGACATATCAAGAACAAAAAGGTTCAAGCAGTGAAAGATCACATCGAGCATCAATAACAAGTTCTCCAACTTTTAAAGGATAATGCCACTTCGGTGAAAAATCAAACGAAACAACAAGTAGATCAACATTGTAGTGAAAAATGTTTTGATGTAGGTGATTGGGTATTTTTACTGCTACATCTAAAGCAAGCTATTTATGAGAAGGAAATGTTGGCAATACTACATGCACTTAAAAAATGGCGACCTTACCGAATGGGAAGACTCCTCAAGGATGTGGAAGCATTGTTTTGTGCTATTTCTATTATCCAACCAGATTGGATAAACGAAGAAAGGAATGAATGGAAGAAGGACGAAGAAGTATGGCCACTTATTCAAAAGTTGCAAAAGATCCCAATTCAAACAATATTGACAGAAATTGAAGAGGAAGGAAAAATCATATTGGAACCTGGAGCAGTCACAGAAACAAGAACCTAATAGCTACGAAATCGATCAATTTCAGAGTATCTCATCAAGTGGAGGAACTTACCAGCTGAAGATTCCACATGGGAGGACAAGAATTTTATACAGAAGCATCAAGAACTACTCAAGCGTTGAGGACAACGCTTTTTGAAGGAGAGGGGCATGTTAGGCCCCTATACTACTAGTGTAACCCCTTATTGTTATTAGTACAACCCACTTATTATATTGATGTATGCATGTAGTGCCCATATTGTTACTATTGTGCCACATAGAAGCCCACTATTGTTATTATTGTGCCCTTACATTATTATTGTTATGTCGGCTCTGATTGTGTTATGACCCCTTAGACTCCTATATATATAAAGGAGGTATTTTCATTTGTATCATCCAAGAATTGTTCATTTATGTAATGTAAAGGAGGTTTCCCCCTCGAAGAGGCTGAATTCTAAGGCGTTGATCTCTATTTTCTATCTTTTTGTGAGCTGGTTTCATAACACACTCACTGCAAGAAGGATGGACACGATGATGAACACTACTGGTCTTTGCATCTAGAGTTGAAACCTAAGAAGTTTGGTGGTAAGAAGAAGAAGACTGCTGCTGCTATTCAGAAAGACTTTGGGCCAGACTTAGGTGATGAAACAACAGTCACATCCACAGGTGTAAAAGGTAAAACTTCTGAAGCATCTACAAGTAATTCTGCACAATCTATTGATAATGAAGATAATGAGAGGAAAAGACATGAGCTTTTTGATATTAGAGTTATTTCCAAGCACCAAAAGATTGATAATTTATTTGATAGTGGATCACATAGTAAACTTGATTTCTGAAACAATTGTAAAGAAGTTGGGACTACTAGCAACACCTCACAAGAAGCCATATCCATTAGGTTAGGTATGTGATAAAGCAAAGATACAAGTGACTAGACAATGTAAACTTAGGTTTTCTATCGGGTCAACATTTGTAGATGAGGTTGAGTTAGATATAGTTCCCTTGGATATATGTGGTATTGTTTTAGGAAGTCCTTACTTGTATGATAGAAAAGCCATTTTCTATAGAGCTGAAAATAAGTATCAACTCACTAAAGATGGAATAGAATATATTGTAAGAGATCATAAACTCAAAAATAACTAATCTCTCATAAACTTAGGGTAGATGAAAAGAATTGTAAATTCATGCAAGCAATTTTTACTAATGGTTGTAAGGGAAAAGAACCCTGAAAAAACCAATGTATTTGAAGGCTGTGATGCTAAACAGAAAGCTGATTTAGATAAAGTTGTTTTAGAATATGATATCCTATTTCAAGAACCTAAAGGTCTGCCACCCAAAAGGGAAATAGTACATGCTATTCATTTGTAGCAAGATGCTCCATTGCCTAACATTGAAATGTATAGGTTATCCACTTTAGAGAATGCAGAGATCAACAAGTAGGTACATGAGCTACTAGATAAAGGGTTCATAAGACCAAGCACATCACCATGTGGATCTCCAATTGTGTTGGTGAGAAAGAAAGATGGTTCATGGAGGATGTGCATTAATTACAGAGCATTGAATAAACAAATGATGAAGAATCATTATCCTCTTCCTTGCATTGATGATATATTAGATCAACTGAAGGAAGCAATTTACTTTTCCAAGTTGGACTTGCGTAGTGGCTATCATCAGGTTAGAGTTGCAGAACAAGATGCATGGAAGACTGCTTTCAAGACAAAGCAAGGGCTGTATGAATGGTTGGTTATGCCTTTTGGCCTAACTAATGCTCCGACCACTTTCATGAGAGTTATGAATGTTGTACTCCGACCTTTTATTGATGATTTTGTAGTTGTATATTTAGATGACATTCTTGTTTTCAGTAAAACATGGGAAGAACATTTGGAGCATGTAAAGCAGACTTTAGATGTTTTGAAAAGAGAAGATCTCTATGTGAAGTTATAAAAAATGTGAATTTGGCAAAACATCTTTAAATTATTTTGGTCATATTTTAGGGGGTGGTGAATTGAAGATAGATCCCTCTAAGGTCGAAGTCATTGTGAACTAGCCGAAACCCAAATCTGCTACAGAAGTTAGGAGTTTCCTAGGAGTAGCACAATATTGGAAAAAGTTTATTGCTAACTTTTCCTTGATTGCAGTTCCCTTACATGCTTTAACGGGATTGAATAAGGTGTTTCAGTTGGGAGGCAAATAGCAGAAAGCCTTCAAAACCTTAAAAGAAAAAATTAGTATAGCACCAGTACTAGCACTACTAGATCTTCAACGACCATTTGAGATTGAAACAGATGCCAGTGAGTATGCCATGGGAGCAATGTTGATGCAACATGGTAAACCCATATGCTATCATTATGAGACATTTAATTCTGCAGTAATTAATTATCCCACATATGATAAAGAATTGTATGCATTAGTGTAGAGTGTGAAAAAGTGGAAACATTACCTATTGGGCAAAGAAACAATTATACATACCGATCATCAACCACTTCAATATTTGCACTCACAAACTAAATTGCAGCAATCAAGACACTATAGGTGGATGGGTTTTCTATAGCAATTTCATCTTGCCATGAGATATAAGAAGGGCATACACAATAAGGTTGCAAATATGCTATCCATACCAATGATAAATGCATCTACTATACTTAAGAACAACTTAGTAATGCATGAAAGCTACATTGAACAATATGCTCAAGATGTAGATTTTAAAGATGTATATGCAACTTTAAGTCATGGAAAACAAGTACAAGAATTGGATTATCATGTTAAGGACCAACTCTTATGTCATTTGGGAAAGTTATGCATTTCTCAAACTGAAAGAGTTAACATAATCCGAGAAACACATACTTAACTAATATCAGGTGATTTTGGTGTAAGTAAAACAGTTGCATAGCTGCAAAGGTTTTGTTATTGGCCAAGAATGCATGAAATAGTTTCTAGATATATTAAAGGGTGTACCATGTGTGCTAAAAGCAAGCCCGGCAATAGAAAAATAGGCTTGTACACTCCACTTCCAGTTCCTTCTCGTGCTTGGGAAAGTGTTTCCATGGACTTTGTTGGGGGATTGCCAAAATCTAGAAAAGGTCACGATTATTTATATGTTATTGTGGATAGGTTCAGCAAAATGTGTATTTTGATACCTTGTAACAAGCAGGTTATAGCTGAACAAACAACGAAGATGTTCTTTCAGCATGTATTGGTTCATTTTGGGTTACCCACTTCTATTGTATCTTATCGAGATTCCCGATTTGCTGGGAAGTTTTGGTCAAGTCTATGGGAGTTGATGGACACCAGATTGAAGAAGAGCACAACATTTCATCCACAAACAGATGGTCAAACAGAGGTGGTCAATAGGACAGTGATCTAGTTTCTTAGAGGCTATTGTAGCAAGCATCCCAAGCTTTGGGATGAACATTTGCATTATGTGCAACATACTTACAACTGTGCCAAGCACTCTTCTACTCAGAGATCTCATTTTGACACTTGTTTTGGTTTTATACCAAAGTCTCCCTTCGATTTTGTCTTTAGTAAAGACATAGCAGTTGATGGACACAACGATGTGGACAAAGCAAGCAAGTTCATTGAACAGATCTAAGAAATTCACCAAGCAGTATAGGAACAACTGGAAAGAAGCCAGGCCAAGTACAAGGCAAGGCATGAAAAGCATCGAATTGAGCATAGCTTCCAAGTTGGTGATCAAGTCTGGCTGTATATCAACAAAGACAAAATGCAAGGTGAAGGTAAGAAGCTGAAACCAATAATGTATGGACTTTTCAAGATACTTGAGAAAATTGGTGAAAACACTTTTTGCCTTGATTTCCCAGCTTTTATGCATATCTATTCAATCGTTAATTCAGAGAACTTGAGACTATATGAACCTTCATTGATTGAAGATCCCGAAGAGAAAAGTCAGTTGCCTTCTATTGATGATTTGTTGCCTAAATATCTCAATGAGTTGTAGGAAGACACAATTCTGGATAGGAAGGTGAGAACTACGCGCAAAGGGGATGTTGAGTACCTGAGGATTGGACTCGAAAATTCAAAACCAAGCAGTGCAATATGGATAGATATTGGACAAGTGAGGAAGTTGTATCCTCGATGCTTAAAAACCAACATTTGGTGGTCCAAAATCTTTTTCAGTGGGAAGGTGTGATCCAAAATGGATCCTAAAAACCCTCTAAATCTTCAAAAAAAAAAAAAAAACTATCACATGAGAAAAACCTTTATAAAAGGAGGACTACACTATTGCAAAGGAAAAACAAGAAGAAATGGTGAAAACAGAGTCTATCGAAGGCTTAAGCAACTTCACACAGGAGCTGCCGGATCTGGCCGATCAACGGTCCAGATCTAATCGGCGTATCATAGTCGGAGATGGAAAGCGGAGTCCATCAGAAGCGGCCTTATGGGAAATCACGACAATGATCAATGCGATTAAACGAGGGTTGTTGATCTATGCACGTAGATCAATGGTCCAATTCTACTCGTGCCATCGCATCACCAATACACACACATAAGGACTTACCGGGGCCCAAGGACTATGCGATATGTGATTGCGATATATCACATTGCAAATTGCATCGCGACAATACAGAGGAGCAGGGCCAATACATATGCGACTTGCGATAAAGCCAGACCTGACGGGTCTTATGGTTACAAATATATATATTTTGAGTTTCGTAAAAAGGAGATTTTCTATGTAAAGTAACATTTTTGTTAAATAAATGAAAAACAAAGGAAATGTGAATGGAGCGATAAAACGGACCCGAAAGGGTTTATACATGCAGTGATATATATTTTGAGTTCCGTAATGAGAGGGATTTGAGGCGGGCCTTAGGCAGTAAGTGGTATTGGCCGGGCTCCACCCGAGCCCATACATTGGTCGACACGTGGCTTGGCGCCGGAGAGAGAAAATCGCCTTTATGGGCGGGTAATCAATAGCAACCACTCAACGATCACATATATCAATGGTGGACTTGCGATAACGTCCAAAGACAGATCCGAAAGGGTTATAGGGCGGAACTGATAATATTTGAATCCAATAAACGACAGTTTGGTGGATTTTACAACGTTTCTGTGTATTTCTCTATGTGAATAGAGAAACAACATTTTTGGGATTTCGAATGCGCCAAAGGTTCCTTCTGTTTCATAACAAATGGCCACCATACCTGAAGACGTGACACACACTCAGAGGGGATTTGAACGGACAGAGGCTGGAAGCCAGAAAGCCCGAGAGGGAAAACGAACAGACAAGTGCCGATTGGCTTAAAAGCCATTGAATGATAGGGACAGGGGCAGGCAGTGCTGAGATAGAGAGAAGACAGAGACAGAGAGCAAGAGGGGGAGTCTGTGTACTTAAAAAGACTTGGGGGATCCAAGTAAAGCCCTGTTGTTTTATTCCTGTTGTGTGGAGACTCAATTTGAGCTCACATTTGTAAAAATTCTACTCTTGAAGACATAATAGAGAGGTCACCACTGAAATATGGACCAGGAGACGTAGCCCAATAGTTTTGGGTGAACTCCTTGATTATTTGCTGTGTTATGCGTGTATCTATTATGTTTTTGTAACTCCTTCATTGTCTATATTATTCGGAATATTTTTGATCCGTTGCACTAAGTAATATAGGCAAATCTTGCACATGAGTCTGTAATACCTTAATATTAGTCAAAGATCTCATTTTCAGATAATTTAGTCTCTTTAGAATGCAATTATGTGTCTTTATATTCTTTTAAGATATTAGTTTGTATGAAATTTTGATAAAGAAAATAAAACACTTGGTTCATATTTTTTATCAAAATAATTTCTTCACAATTTCTTGAATCAACAACTTGCTCATTTAAACCTTGATTTAGTGGATCAGAGGAATATAAACATAATTCCTAGATCTTTTTAAGTTTATATTTATCTTCACTATTGTAGAATATGTCCTCTAAATTCTATATTTTCACCATCATGGTGTCCTTCCATGACTTCATCATAACAATATTTCCAAAGAAACTTTGTCAGATATGTTCTTCCATAGTAAGTATGAAAGATAGAATGTAAATATTTTAATGATGAAATAATGGAAGTAGGTAGACTTCTATACCATTTTATTGCATCCATTTTGGATTGATCGAGGTGATCCAATGGTCGCTATTTGTTCCTCCAGCCCTAAACCCTATCACCATTCCATCTCATCATTTGTGCGTCAGAATTCAGATATGATGTCCATTTTTCAATAAGACGGTTCGACCCGTGTTCATCAATGAGCAACCCATCTGAACAAGTCATTCCTCATTCGTAAAAACCTGCATATGGCATTGTTAAGCACTTTGCAATCAAAACCCTAGGAATGAGATGTAAATTTTTATGGGTCTTCTTATGCACTTCAGTGCCCACCATACCATGCCAATTTACTTGTAGGTTCCAAATATTGATCATTTAAAACAAGATTCTGGTGATTCTTGTGCTCCTAATTAGGGTTTTTGGTAATCATCGTTCTTTTTTTTTCCTTGAAATTTATGATCTGCAACAATGGATTAATCCCTTAATTCTTTTGTTGCAGGGGGTAAATCTTTATTGCTTCTTTTTTGGCAAAGGAGAACGCTTACTATATTTGCTTGATCAACAAGTCTTTGTTCAACGCACCAATGTAATTCCTAACCCTTTAGCTCTCTCATTTTTCATCCCATTTAGAAATTTTGTGTGCATAATGATCCTAGGGAGTATATTCAATTTGGGAGTTTTGTTAGGAGACCACAACTCGAACTAGTCTCGACCCAGATGTAACTTGCTCTACTTCCAGGATTTTCCGACACAGGTATTTCTATGCCCATCTTGTAATTTCTTGTTCTTTTCACTCAAAGTTTTCACGCATTTACTAGGGTTACAATTTCCTTGTTTCTCATTTTCGATGCTTTGACTGTACAGAAAAGTTCACTTAGGACTTGTCTTTTACTAATAAAACAATACGCGCTCCTCCTATGTACTCAATCTTATCCCTGTACCTTACTACATCTGGTACACTCCATAGCTTCCTGTTCTACCTCATTACTGCACTTAGTCCTGGTTATTTTCCTGGGAAGAGTTTTTAGAAACATATTTACATTCCTATATGACACAAGGGTGTTACTACAGTCACGATGAAGTTTCCATCCCTACTAAAGGTGATCATTTACCTTATGATATATTGATTGAATTCGTGAATGAAATTTTTGTTCTATGTATCTGTCTAACTGTGTGTTTTTCTTTTGTCTATCTTGACAGATACATGTATGATGTTTGGTACTTTTCGTTGTCTCCTTTACTCAGTTGCAACCACGACAACATTACAACTAATGCTACCTCAATGTCCCAGGTCCATAATTTGCAAAGCATCAGGTTTGTTCTTTTCCACCATTCTATGATGGAGCTTTTTGGGAAACATTGTTCCCATGGGAGAGTTCCAAGTTTGTAATTGTATATTGATATTCCCTCTTTGGGGCTGTACATTCTAATTACGACAAGCCTATGTTGGCTTTGAAATCTTTAAAAGGGTGTAATACCTTGTTATGTTGGTTGTCGTTATTATTAAAGGAATTATTTTATACATATATCAAGTATTAGCTCTGTAATAATTTAAAGTTTTCCCATTATATTATGAGAATGTATTCTCCTTTCATTTGAAGTTTTAGAAATATACTTTACATGTTCCTTCGTTTTCGTATGTCGATTTCAGTTCTTCCTGACACAACCATAAGGTTTTCTTGAAAATAAACCTTTGGTTTAACGTGTAGTTAATAGAGGCCACCTTAGACTATGAATTTTTTTTTTACCTCGTATTCATGCAGAGCATGAAGAGCTCGATGCCAAATTATATTTACATATAAGGATAATTTGGGTGAATTGTCTTCCTCTTGTTTTCTTTTTTTATATAGTAGGCTATATTGAGTAGACAATCAAATCCTCAGTTTTCGTGTATTCAAGATTGCCACTGTTCATTACTATGCTTGATTGTTTATAGATTCTTCTAGAATGCACGTTGTTTATATGTTATAATAGGATAGCTTTACCAGTGTTAATTCATTATTTAGATACGAGAATGCATCCCTCACCTTTTAATTCTAGTTACTTTCTTTCTCTACTTAATATTTACAGGAAAAACCACATTTGTTTATCTTTTGTCCATCATTACAGTCTAAAAAATTTAAACCTATAACTATTAAAAACGTCAAGAAGGTGTTGAGATTACTCAACACTCCTATTAATCAAATCCATATGGCAACCAAAGTATATTTTTAATAATAGCTAAGAAATATTTCTGTAAGTTTCGTCCTCTATTAACTAAGACTTCCTATTTTGCTATCAATTTCCATAAAATCGAATTACACTTCAGCGCATATACTTTTAAACTCATTATCATCACCATACTAAGTCATCCTTAACATGAGGTAAAATTTAATCTTTTCAACTAATCTCATATTTTCCTAGTTCAACCCGAATTATATAGGTTTGTTCCTCCATCCCTATCCCTAGGTGGTTGCTTATAGTAGTCAAAACCAACTCCTCTACATTAAGCAATTTTAGTTTTACCCTTGTTAGTTAGTTAACTGATTGCCTTATTGACATGCCTTATTGACAATGCATATAATTAAGTTACAATCCTAATAAATCTCGGCTATATAGATACATACCTTATACTTTTACGATAATTTGAACAAGTTAACAACTCTAGATTAAACAAAAAAACATTCCTCCAAGCCTAGCTATTAGACATAGATAAGTTTAAAATTTTCTTCGATTATTAAATAATTTACCAACTCCATACTCCAACATCGTAATCAGATCCATTATTTGCACCACTATAACTTTCACAGTCGACATAATTTTCAAATAATATTAGATAACTAAATTATAAAACTGACCTAATTGAATGTTTAATAAGGAGATCCACAGATGAGAAATAACATACAAAAGAATCTAGATAACAATAAATCAACACTATGTTCGCGTTACCAGGTGAACACCTTGGGATGAACGATTTGCCACTGGACCATGAACCTTCACCACATATTCTCACCCGAGCTTAGATACCCTTCCCTCGAAAATCAACAACCTCTTGTTGTTCTAGTCAAGTCCTTTTTATGCCCTACTTCCCTAGTAGACTTTCCTTAGCTGTATCCCTCTTTATAGGATCTTCCAGCCTCATAGCCTAGTATTTTCCTATTTACTAAAAAATTAATATTTTCATTAAATCCCGTCTTTATATATTTTTCATTAAATCATGTATTTTTCGTTAAAAACTATGGAAATTCTTGTACAATTTTGATAAGATTAATGGACTTTTTCAAGATTTTATGTATCCTAAATGTTTGATGATACTAAATCCATTTTATCATCGAAAATATTCAAAACACTCTCACAAATAAAAAAAAATTGTAAAGAAAAAAACCAAATTCTTTTAATGGCCTTCCGAGTGAAATTGTCGCTCAATAGACAACACCATGTATAAAACTTTGTCGGAAGCTCAAATGGTATTATTATACATGTCATAGGCATGGTATTACACATTTAATTTTGCTTTGAGTGCCTATTAGTTTGCCTTTGACCAAGCATTTATGTCACTTACCCATAGTTTAACATTAGGAATTCAATTTTTATTATTTATCATTATTATTTAAATTCATTTATTTGTAAGACAATTGGTTGAGGTCTTGTTATGAGTTTTTTAGTTTCATTTCATTTTTATTAAACTTTCTGATATATATATATATATATATATATATATATATATATATATATATAATTAATTAATTAATTAAAAATATATATATATATATATATATATATATATATATATATAATAAATTAATATAATATTTCTCTTAAATTTATAATTTTTTCAAGAGCTAAAGCTGTAATTTATTTATGTTAAGTATTTTTTTTTTCTTCGACATATATATATAAGAGTTTATTTTTTCTTACAAATAACTAATCAAAACAAATAGATGTGTGTATATATGATTTTTTTGTCTTATAAATAATTTGATTAGTTTCGAGAATTTTTTATTAAATATTTATATAGATAAATTTATTTGAAATTATAAATATTAGCACAATTATATTAATAAATGTGGTTGAGATACTTCAATAGGCCTCATTTTCTATCTTTTATATGGAAATCATCTTTTAAAAATGAAACCAATATTTACATTGACAATGTTAATATCATTAATAATATTATTTAAATGTTCTTAATGTTAATGTAATATGAAATATTGTTGGATTTTCACTCACCTCCGAATCGATCAAGTGGACTACCCACCAATTTGATAATGGTTTAGAAGTTTACTCATGCCCGGAGGTGGTTTTGGTGTAACGAATTTGCTTAACATAAATAATATTAAGAATTAAAACTTAATATTATTATAAAAACACTTATAAACCTAATATAATAAAAACACAAAGAATAATATTCTTGACAATGTTAATATCATTAATAATATTAATTAAATGTTATTAATGTTAATGCAATATAAAATATTGTTGGATTTTCACACACCTCAGAATCGATCAAGTGGACTAACCACCAATTTAATAATGGTTTGGAATTTTACTAATACTAACAGGTTTTGGTATAACAGATTTGCTTAACATAAATAATATTAAAAATTAAAACTTAATATTATTATAAAAACACTTATAAACCTAATATAATAAAAACACAAAGCTAATATAATAAAAACACAAAGACTAATATTCTTAAAATGCTGAATTATAAAACCTAATATTATAAAATATTGTAAATTTGAATTATAAATACTTAATATTATAAAAATGTTGAAGGCACTATTTCAAATTAGAATATTCGTAATGCCCAATTCCATCAAATCCATGAAAGGTCAGAACCGCTTGTCTCCATGAAAGAGTCAATTGCCCAATCAAATTAAATCAATGACGCGAGTAGCGAATAATTTCATTTCTGTTTGCCCAGTAAGATTAAGTCAATATAAAGTAACTGGACAAAATAGATTTCAAAATTCGTTGAGCGTTGAATATAACTGCGATTTGCGAAGACTTCAGTCTACATAGATCATGATAATCGCGGAGAGATTTTGAAGCTTGAACTAAACCTCATAGTAGCACAGAAGACTGGCAGTTGTCGTAGCGTTACGTGTCAAGATCTGAATCATGAATGTGGTCAATTTGAACATTGAATGACTGAAGTTATTTTTTTAACTTTGAAAGGGCGTCTGTACCTCGGCAACATGATTTCGACTTCGCCGGGTGCAAGGAAGCAAAGTAAAAGAAAGTCAAGAAACTACATTGGGTTTGTTAGGATGCTTTCACCTCATGAGACACTTCAGTCAAGAAACTACATCGGGTTTGTTAGGAAGCTATCACCTCATGCGACACTTTAGTATCTACAATCTGTTATCATTCAACATACAGCTAACTCTCTATATTATCTTGTTAGCTTTCGAGTTGAGAGGGCTCTGCATGGTTGAAAAGTCAGTAGTCAAGGCTTTGAAACTATCAAAGTTCGAATGAGTTTTATGGATGTGGTCTAATGAACTTTGGAGTGTTATGGATGTGGCCTAGTGGTTAGTGAAAAATTTTAGTCCTACTAAATTATGAGTAGTCTAATTATGAGACGACTATATATACCTGAAAATAGCTTGAGCAGAATTTATACTCGTGTATAACTATCAAAGCTCGAAGGAAAACGCATATCTTATATAAACCAGACTCTCTTTTGCCTTATTTGTTGTTGTCTTTTAATTACGGCATTACTTTGCAGAGATGGCCGACTCCTCCCAAGTTTCTCAGAATAAGCGAGGCAGAGAAGAGTATCAGAATGGGGAATTGACTTTGCCCGATGCAAAGAGAAGCAATAGCATAAAGTTGATGCAAGATAGTTATCTCATGGTTTTGCTCGAGATGATCGATAATATGGATGATATTAACAGTAATCCACAAGAAATCCATACTACGATTCATCTTGAGGACGAGAGGCTGAACGGGCTTATGAAATCTCTGGAAGATGAAGTCGGATTGAAAGGGCAAGCAGATGATGTTGATGCGAAGGGTAGTATAATTAAACAGCTTCTGATATAGGAGACATGCATTCGGAAGGAAATTTGACGTATTACGACGATGTTCGTGCAGAGCTTAGTTTCTTTGTGGACCATACTGCTGTTGAACTTGGAATCATCATGAACCTTTTGGATGGAGATTCAATGGCCAACATGTATTCAGATGATGCCGTGTATGGTTATCCTGTGACTCCGGCTGTTTTTTATGAGTCTCTGTGGGAGGATGATATCTCGGAGGATGATTCAAAATGATTTCGTATCACAACAGCAAGCAAAATTTGAAATTACTGGAACGGAATTTCATGGGTGAATGCCACCGCCGAGGATGCTCAGTGATGTATATATGTGAAGAAAGTTTGGCTCATTCTGTAGGCAAAGAAACCATAGTCTCAACTGAGAATGCTTTTTTTTTCAGAGTTATTTTCCCAAACAATCGTAGCTGTGAAAACGAAATCATACATGTCACACAAAATTTTATCTTATAAGACGATTACCGAAGCGTGGTCTTCATTTTTCTTCGGCCGAGTTTCTAATTTTGTGTAGTTGAATCTTGGGTATAGCTTCAGAAAAAGTCTCATGGCCAGGAAGTTGAAAATAATTAATATTATTTTGTATTAATGGAGAGATTGTTACATAAGTTGTAACGTATCTCCTTAGTTTAGGATTTGTTCCAAGAGTTTAGGAGTTTGTTTGCAACTACCTGATTTCTAGTGAAGTACTTAATAATGTAATCATTCATTTGATGGAGAGTAGAGTGTACGGAAAGTTCTCTGTGTTTGAATGCAGTCTCCAGGTGCAGTACTCACCTATGAGTTGTAACTCCTTCTTTTTAATTCAAATTTGATTTTTATCTTGGTATCAAAGCACAGAGTAAGGATAGCCTTAATTTTTTTTAGGATGCATCATTGATTACAGAGTGGCGCATTTGTAGAATCAGGTGGACTGCAGTAACACCTGAGAATAGGTCTCAGATGACTGATCATCTCTGAGCGCAAGAAAGTGTTGGCGCAGTTTTGACGCGAACAGTTGCGCCATTTTTGAGCGGAAAGAAGAGTTGGCGCGGGTTTTTAAGGAACAGTCGCGCCACTTGGCGCGGTTCTGAGGGTGATAAGCGCGCCAGAAAGTACAGTTGGCGTGGAAAATCAAGGATTAATCGCGCCAATTTCGTGCCTCGCATCGATTTTGTTTCTGGCGCAGGCATTTCGCTGTCGAAGGAGCACCAACCTCTTTCTCTTTGAAAAATATGCAATTTTTTGCAGATCGGAGTTGCCCGGTGGTGGCACTTTGAATTTCTGGATCTGTTCGGTGGCAGCAGATCGGAGTAGCCCGGTGGTGGCATATTGGAGTTCCTGATCTACTCGGTGGTAGCAGATCGGACTTGCCTGGTGGTGGCGTGTTGAAGTTCCTGATCTACTCGGTGGCAATAGATCGGACTTACTCGATGGTGGCACATTAGAGTTCCAGATTTGTTCGGTGGCAGCAGATCGGATTTGCCTGGTGGTGGCGCATTAGAGTTCCAGATCTGTTCGGTGGCAATAGATCGAACTTGCCCGGTGGTGGCATATTGAAGGTACAATTTTTTTTTTTAGGAAAACAGAGGTTCGGATCTGGTATAAGTCAATATGAATAACAGTTTAGAATCGTATCTCCATGAGTCTGGCAAACTCGATGGATCAAATTTCAACAACTGGAAATTCAAGATGTAGACTTTACTTGAAAGTGCAAATGTGTGGTCGATTGTGACGGGAAATGAGCTGAGATTGGGATCAACCACACAAGAACAAGATTGGGATAAAAGGGAGACAAAAGCAAAAGTCATATTGAAGATGTCCGTCAAGGACAATGTTATCCCACATATTAGAGACTGTAAATCGGCCGCTGACATTTGGACGACCATTAAAAACCTATACCAGACGCAAAATTCAAACTGTGTCTTGTCACTCAAATGCAAGCTATTTGCATTGAAGATGGAGGAGAATGAATCTGCTGCTGGATTCATTGCGAGAGTCAAAGACCTGAAGGACAGATTGGGAGATATCGGAGAGAAAGTTTCCAATTCAGATCTGGTCACGATCACGTTGAATGAAATGATTGATGATTACCAGACATTTATCATAGGGTTGTCAGCAAGGGAGAAAGCCCCTTCATTTGAAGAGCTGACAGGGATTTTGATACAAGAAGAAGAGCGACGACAAAATTTGAAATCTTAGAGCAATGACCTTGCTCTGATGGCAAAAAGGAGACAGTTTAAAGGGAAGCAGCATCAGCAACCGCAACAGCAGCAACAAAGAGGAGTCAACACATTTCAGAAGAGACTGTTTAAAGGTATGTCTGCTAATAATTTTCCCATCAAGAAATGTTTTTACTATGGGAAACCTGGACATGAGATTAGAGATTATTATAAGAGGTAGGCAGATGAAGGAAGAAACAAACAGAGAAAACATAAGGGTTACTTCGTTAAGGAAGAGGAGGATCATAGCCACGAACTTCGACTATTTATAGTCGATTGTGCTCTTTCAGCTTCAAAGGAAGATGAGGACGACATATGGTATGTTGACTCTAGCACATCCTCACATATGACTGGTAAGAAGGATTGGTTTGAATTTCTTGAAGAAACTTCATGTGGGTCGAAAATCTATTTAGGAGATGATAGTGGACATGAGATCAAAGGACATGGTGACATTCTTGTAAAATTACCTAGCGGAGACATTAGACATCTTAAAAATGTATTGTATGTTCCAGGAATTAAGAAAAATTTGGTATCTGTCTCAATGACTACTGATGAGGACATGCAAGTTCAATTCTTTAAGACTAACTGTGTCATTAAGGATATCCAGATGGAAACAGTTGCAACATGAGTGCGCTTGGGGAATTTGTACAGACTAGATGTGAAGAGTATAACACAGTAGGCAATGGTTGCAGTTGGATCGACAGCCGAAAATCTCTGGCATCAGAGATTCAGCCATCTTAATCTGCAAGACCTCATCCTACTTCAGAGAAAAGGTATGGTTGATGGACTCCCTGTTTTCCATAATATTAAGCTGGATTGTGATGGATGTGCATTAGGGAAAATGCATAGAGAAGAATCTCCTTTGCATGTTAATAGAAAGGAAAGAGACATTTTAGAACTGGTGCATACAAACATCTGTGGACCCATGCAAACCAGGTCTTTAGGAGGAGCATACTACTTTCTCTTATTTACAGATGATTGCACTAGATTCTCATGGGTATACTTTCTGAGTAAAAAGAGTCAAGCTTTTCAGTATTTTAAAGAATTTAAATCCATGGTAGAAAACCAGACAGGAAAAAGGATAAAAATTCTCCGCTCAGATCAAGGGGGAGAATATAGGTTGGGAGAGTTCATGGATTTCTGCAAGCATCATGGGATTGTGCAATAGTTTACAGTGCCACACACTCCATAGCAGAATGGAGTGGCAGAACGAAAGAACAAAACTCTTGTGGAGTGTGCAAGGAGCATGCTTCAAGGTAAGGGTTTATCAAATGGTCTTTGGGTAGAAGCTATTAACACTGCTGTATATTTAAAGAATAGGAGTCCTACTAGATGTTTAGGCTTCAAAACCCCTTTTGAAGCATTGTTTGGATTCAAACCAGACAGTGAGTCCTTTAAGAATATTTGGGTCAAAAGGTTATGCTCATATACCTAAGGCAGATAGGAAGAAGTTAGATCCTAAAGCCCTGAAATGTATATTTGTTGGAAATGGCACTGAGTTCAAGGCATATAAGTTATTTAATCCTGTTACTCACAATGTTTTTGCAAGCAGAGATGTCATATTTCATGAACAGGTTGAAGAAGGAAAGAATGACTCTAACAGTGAATGACACATTCCATTGCTATTGGAAGAAAACAGTGAGGAGGATGAAGAGCAGGAGGAGAAACAAGAAGAAGAAGAAGTAATAGACGATGTAATCAATGAAGATGCAAGCTCGGAAAAGGTTGAAATTGAGGTAAGTCCCCTACCTAGGAGATCAGGTAGGAAGACTTGATTATCTTTTAAATTGAAAGGCTATGCATTAATGTCAAAAATTTTAAACATTGTAGAATCTGCAAATTATGAGGAAGCAAGTAAATCTGATGCATGGAGGGCTGAAATGTATGAAGAAATAGAATCAATAAACAGAAACCATACTTGGGATTTGGTTGAATTTCCTGAAGGTAAAACCCCCATAGGATGTAAATGGCTGGATAAACCAAAAATAAATGCAGATGGGAGTATAGAGAAATTTAAAGCTAGACTCGTAGCAAAGGGTTACTCATAGCAAGAGGGAATAGATTTCGATGAGAGCTTTGCTCCTGTAGCCAAATTAAACACCATTAGAATGCTAATTTCCTTAGCAACAAAACACAAATGGCAGCTACACTAGCTAGATGTTAAGTTTGCATTTCTGAATGGTGACTTGAAAGAAGAAATTTATTTAGTACAGCCTGAAGGTTTTGTGAAAAAGGGACATGAACATCTTGTGTGTAAATTGAAAAAGGAACTTTATGGTTTAAAACAGGCACCCAGGTCGTGGTATGAGAAAATTGACTCATTTTTTGTTCAGCATGGCTTTCATAGAAGTTTGAATGATCCAAATCTGTATACCAAGTTTAATAAACAGAGGCAAATTATTTTTATTTCTTTGTATGTAGATGATATGATCATAACAGGGAACGCTAACAATCTAATCAAAGAAATCAAACAGCAAATGTAACAAGTGTTTGAGATGAAAGATCTCAGAAACCTTCTTTATTGTTTGGGATTGGAGGTATGGAGAGACTCTGGACAAACTTTTGTTACTCAAAGGAAGTATGCCATAAGCTTGTTGGAAAGGTTCAGAATGGAGCAGTGCAGCTCAACAGCAACACAATTACAGCAGAATTTAAAGTTGACCAGTGACGATGGTACTAAACAGGTGGATGCTACCATGTACAAACAGCTAGTTGGCAGTTTGATATATCTGACTACAACTAGACCAGATTTGGCATATTCTGTTAGTTTGTTGAGCCAGTTCATGTCAAAACCACTCGAAAGTCACTGAGTTGCAACAAAAAGTGTGTTAAGGTATCTTAGTGGTACTAGTAATTATGTCATTTTGTACACTGACACTTCTGATGTTATTCTAGCAGGTTTTTCAGATTTTGATTGGGCAGGTAACTTGGATGATTGGAGATCTATCATAGGTTACACATTCAACATTGGATCTGGGGTCATAGCATGGAGCAGCAAAAAGCAACACACTGTTGCTCTATCTTCATGTGAAGCTGAGTACCAAGCATTGTGTGCAGCCACATGTGAAGCTCTCTGGTTGAGAAGACTTCTCAACGATGCAGGAGAAGAGCAGAAAGAATCAACTATTATGAAAACCGACAACTAGAGTACCATCAAGCTTGCAAAAAATCCAGTCTTTCATAAAAATACCAAGCATATTGATACTCAAGTTCATTTTGTTCGAAAGAAGCTACAGTGAAAAGAAATATGTGTGGAATATTGTAAAACTTGTGATAACATGGCTGATATTTTTACTAAGCCTCTTGGGCGTGTAAAGTTTGAATTGTTTAGAGGGATGCTAGGAGTTCAGGATAATCCTTTCTCCATTAAGGGGGGGAGTTGAAAATAATTAATATTATTTTGTATTTATGGAGAAATGGTTACATAAGTTGTAACATATCTCTTTAGTTTAGGATTTGTTCTTAGAGTTTAGGAGTTTGTTTGCAACTACCTGATTTCTAGTGATGTATTTAATAATGTAATCATTCATTTGATGGAGAGTAGAGTGTACAGAGAGTTCTCTTTGTATGAGTGCAGTCTCCAGGTGCAGTACTCACCTGTGAGCTGTAAGTCCTCCTGATTTTTATCTCGGGAGTCTTGATTTTGCTTCAGCTGAAGTTTCTACTTTTGCAGCGTTATGTTTCGCAAAACTTTCAGAACTTTATTTTGTATGTAGTTTTGGAACTTTTATTTTGTCTGTACTTTTGTTAAGATGTGATAATGTGATAGATGAAATAATATTTCAGTTATTACTAAATATTTCTGAGAATTCAGTTTTCTCTAATGAGAAATAATTTGAATTTCCTATTCGGCATTTATCACATTAAAATTTTTGATGTGCCAAGTTTCTAACGAACAAGTACAAGTATGTGTTGGAAATAATACTGAGAGGGGGGGTGAATCAGTATTATCAGATTAATAAAACCTTTTCAATTTCCTACTCAGAAACATATACGCGACTTCTGTTAAGTGAACCAGCGTGTACACGCGACTGTGTCTAAAGCAACTAGCGTATATGCAGATATTTTATGATTCAGTTAATCTTATCTTCAGTAAATGCATCAGAACATTATTAAGCAATTTAGGAGTAAACAGGTGCAGTATAACAGAACAGAATCATCACACAAGAGCCACACACATGAACACCATGATATAAGTTGGAAACCCAATGTGGGTGAAAACCACCTGCTGCAATTCGTCTCTTTCTTTCTTTAATGAGAAACTTCTTTTACAATATACTGGTGCAGTCCTTTACCAGTATGCAGGCTACAACCTGCAGAGGGCTACAACCCTCTCTTTCGTTTTCCAACTACTTTTGGAAGGGAGCTACAACCCCCTCAGCTCTTGTACTAGCTGATCCATTTACTAGTACGTAGGTGCTGACCCTACAACCTTCAGGGACCACGTTTCATCAATTTTCAGACTGGATCCAAGAGTACAAAGCAAACATTACCGCAATACAATCATCAACTTATACTTGCATCATAATTCATTAAACAACCCAATACCGAATCACTGAAACCCTGTCATCAAGAACACAGAACCCAAACCAGAATCTAGAACTCTGCAACAACCACCAGAATCAGCAACAACCTGAAATATCAACCCTTATCATGCATACGCTACTTCACTGTACCAAAACCGCGTGTATACGCGCTTTCTCCAAAGGCAACCCGCGTGCAGATCTAGAAATGATTACTTCTGCCTTTGCTGTCAGATCCGACCCTTACCAAGCGTCTCGAACAGATAACCAACAATACCAGATCCTCTCACTGCGTCAGCCACACACAATCCATGCACCTTTGCCTAGTGATCTTCTCCTTATATAGCTTTAGGCCTTGTTCAATACCAAGAGCCAAAACCATAGAAACACAATACCATCAACTTCAATACTAGGGATCGACACGCCCGTCGAGACACAATGGTCCGAAACCATAGGCACAACTTCCAAGGACTAACCGCCATGGACCAAAGGTACGTTTCCACATACACGCGCTTTTGCTGAAGCCAACCTGCGTGTACCCGCTGATTCTCCTTGCTGAACCTGCGTATATCTCTTTCTTGTCCTGCTGTACTGAGATCTGTCTTCTAGTTAAGTTGTCATCACCTGTACCAGTCTCTGAGCACCTGTACCAACCTTCTGAGTGAGTTTCCATCAAGGACAACACTTGAATCATAATGCCAACAATCTCCCCCTTTGGACTTGATGGCAACCACCACACCAAGTCACTCTCCCCCTTTGACATCAAGGGCAAAGGGTGGACCAAGATATTCTCTTCCTTGGTATACCTTCTGCTGACCATACTGCTGTCCATACTCCCCCTGAGTATATGCTGAAATCTCCAAATGTGCTCCCCCTTTGTGTATGCCAAAGTGTACCAATCTATCCATCCTGCTCTTGCTGAATTGTGCTGTTCATGCTCCCCTTGACTGTAGGCAAGATCTGTAAAAGATGTTCTACAAGAAGAACAAAGACTTATACATCATAGAAGACCTTCCTATCATCAAAAGACTCAACATACATTCATCACCCAACCTAGTGGGGATATCCCAATATTGACTCATTCACCTAACCATGTGAAGATACATGATAATACATGAACATTTCATCATTCATCCCAGGCATAGTGGGGAAACCAACATAGGCCGTTACATGACCTTGACATCATAAAAGAGATACATGACATAGTGATGAAATATCTAGACCAAGACTTATGAAAGCCACCAACAGCATCATGATCTGTACCATCAGCCTGCAATACCATTCCTAAACAGTAAGATGTATCATTTAGCTTCATAGACTTTATCAACACCTTCTAACCATAATGCCAACAATGCATTATTCGAAGAATATTCTCCCCCTGAGTGTAAGCCAACCATGTCTGAACCATTTCCTGAGTCTGTTCTACTCCCCCTGAGCCTGAGCCAACCATGACTGAACCTGGGTCTGTTCTGCTGCCCTTTCTTCATATACGCGACTTTGCAGCCTGTAACTCGCGTATATACGCGACTTGTCTTCAGTCTATCAGCGTATGCAGGATGGAATACTGAATTTCATCACTTTCAGATTCCCCTGTGTCTGTTATGTCAGCTGTCTGAGTTATCCCACACCTTTCTGTCTCTGTCTTCTTCAATTCCTGCAACTGTGATGATGTATGGTCCCCTTGTCTTGAATTTTGAAATCTGCTTCTGCATTCCCTTGCTTTATGCCCATAGTTGTTGCATGTATAGCACCTTATATTTTTCATGTTCCTTCTATCACACTCAAATGCTTTGTGTCCATATGCATTACAGGCAAAGCAATACCCTCTGAAATACCTGGGATGAGATGATCTTTCTTGAACCAGTCTACTTCTGCATCTGGCTGCAACATGTCCAAGATTATGACATACATAACATTCAACTTTATTCAGCGGAGGAAATAATCGTCTATCACGTTCATAGTTAGGAGTAAAGGATCTTCCTTGAGGAATTTCTTTTCTTGGTTGTTCCTTGAGCATTTCAGATTTCTCATTAGAGTTTCTTGTCTCACCTTGTGAACTAGATTCACCTTCAACATATTCATGAAAACCAAGACCAGTCTTGATAGCAGGAGATCTTTGACTATTAAGAATATCATCCAAGACTTTAGAACTATCTTGAAATCGTAAAAGCTTATCCTTTTCTTCTAGTTTACCTTTCAAGATATTTACCTCAACTTGATGTTGTTCTTCCTTTTTCAGATACTGCTTCCTTAGGTCTTCTTCAACTTTTTTCCCTTCTTCTACTTGTCGCTTTAGTTTGATCACTTCATGTTCTTGATCTTCAAGATCTTCTTTTAGAGAGAGGATCTTTGATTCAAGTCTCTGAATAGTTGTGCTCTGATCTTTTGCTATATCCTGCAATTTCTCCCTTACCCTGGTTTCCGTTTCCAATAGTTCTTTTAATTTGGCAGCTTCTTCAGTTTCTGCATTCTTCTCTTCATGTGCCATGAGACTTTTAATATCCTCGCTATCATTGGATGAAGCATTCTTCTTCTTGTGCGCCATGAGACTTCTAATATCTTCACTATCTTTAAATGAACTTTTAATATGGGAATAATAGCTTCTACCATCTTCTTCATATATCCTTTCTTTGTTATGAGGACATCTAGCAGCATAGTGACCAACTCTACCACATAGAAAACATTTGAAAGGCAGCTTATCTTTGAACCGTCCAGTTCCACGTTCAAGATTCTTGACAAAATTTACCTCATCTTCTTCCTCTGACACTTCGAATGCGGCCTCTGGTGGTACCTCTAGTCGCATTTCAAAAGCAGTTAGGATCCCGTGAAGCTGTGACATGGTAAGTTTTCGCACATTCTCCTTTTCTTCTACGGCAGATACTTTAGAATCAAATTTAGTAGACAGAGATCTCAAAACCTTTTGAACTAAGACAACTTCCTCAAATTCTTCACCCAGATCCCTCATACAATTCACAATCTCATCCATACGCAGGAAATAATTAGCTACGCTTTCATTACTTCGCATCTTAAGAGTTTCATACCGGATTCTGAGAGTTTGAAGCTTCGCTATTTTTACCAGATCATCTCCTTCGTAGCTTGTAACGATTTTGTCCCATATTTCCTTAGCTGATTTGAGATGCATGATCTTCATAAATTCTGATTGAGTCAAAGTACCCAATAGGACATTAACTACTTTGGCATTGAGCTCATATTGCTTTTTCTCTGCTGGATCTGTAGGAGTTGCTGATGGGAATTTGTATCCTCCTTCTATGAGTCCCCAAACTTCTGCTCCAAGAGACTGTAAATATGCAGTGGTTCTTATCTTCCAGTGAGTAAAATTGTTCCCGTCAAAGACTGGTGGCCTGATGTGTGCCTCTCTTTCTGGATTAGCCATTTTGATGGATCTTTTCCTTCAAGCGATCAAGCTTCCTCTGAAGGACCTGCTCTGATACCAATTGTTGGAAATAATACTGAGAGGGGGGGTGAATCAGTATTATCAGATTAATAAAACCTTTTCAATTTCCTACTCAGAAACATATACGCGACTTCTGTTAAGTGAACCAGCGTGTACACGCGACTGTGTCTAAAGCAACTAGCGTATATGCAGATATTTTATGATTCAGTTAATCTTATCTTCAGTAAATGCATCAGAACATTATTAAGCAATTTAGGAGTAAACAGGTGCAGTATAACAGAACAGAATCATCACACAAGAGCCACACACATGAACACCATGATATAAGGTGGAAACCCAATGTGGGTGAAAACCACCTGCTGCAATTCGTCTCTTTCTTTCTTTAATGAGAAACTTCTTTTACAATATACTGGTGCAGTCCTTTACCAGTATGCAGGCTACAACCTGCAGAGGGCTACAACCCTCTCTTTCGTTTTCCAACTACTTTTGGAAGGGAGCTACAACCCCCTCAGCTCTTGTACTAGCTGATCCATTTACTAGTACGTAGGTGCTGACCCTACAACCTTCAGGGACCACGTTTCATCAATTTTCAGACTGGATCCAAGAGTACAAAGCAAACATTACCGCAATACAATCATCAACTTATACTTGCATCATAATTCATTAAACAACCCAATACCGAATCACTGAAACCCTGTCATCAAGAACACAGAACCCAAACCAGAATCTAGAACTCTGCAACAACCACCAGAATCAGCAACAACCTGAAATATCAACCCTTATCATGCATACGCTACTTCACTGTACCAAAACCGCGTGTATACGCGCTTTCTCCAAAGGCAACCCGCGTGCAGATCTAGAAATGATTACTTCTGCCTTTGCTGTCAGATCCGACCCTTACCAAGCGTCTCGAACAGATAACCAACAATACCAGATCCTCTCACTGCGTCAGCCACACACAATCCATGCACCTTTGCCTAGTGATCTTCTCCTTATATAGCTTTAGGCCTTGTTCAATACCAAGAGCCAAAACCATAGAAACACAATACCATCAACTTCAATACTAGGGATCGACACGCCCGTCGAGACACAATGGTCCGAAACCATAGGCACAACTTCCAAGGACTAACCGCCATGGACCAAAGGTACATTTCCACATACACGCACTTTTGCTGAAGCCAACCTGCGTGTACCCGCTGATTCTCCTTGCTGAACCTGCGTATATCTCTTTCTTGTCCTGCCGTACTGAGATCTGTCTTCTAGTTAAGTTGTCATCTCCTGTACCAGTCTCTGAGCACCTGTACCAACCTTCTGAGTGAGTTGCCATCAAGGACAACACTTGAATCATAATGCCAACAGTATGGTTCATCATTAACACAAAAATATATATTTACTTAATTTCATTATTTAAGATGTACTTAGATGTACTTCGTTTCATTGTTTAAGATGGTATACAAATTTCTCATTTATTTGAATTTCCTATTCGGCATTCATCACATTAGAATTTTTGATGTGCCGAGCTTCTAACGAACAAGTACAAGTATCGTTTATCATTAGCACAAATAATATATTTACTTAATTTCATTGCTTAAGATGGTACTTCGTTTCACTATTTAAGATTTTTTTATAGATTTAGCAGAGGGGAAATTGAATACAAAACATTCATTACTTACATAATTTTATATATCAAAAGCTTTGAACTACCCTAAAACCAATTGTTTAATTATTTATCAATTTTATTCCAATAGGTGAATTGCACTTCACAATTTAAAAACATAATTTATTTTGTCATAAAAATATTTGACTATATATGTTATTTGAAGGGAGTTTCGCATATTTCATTTTTATCCCATTCATCTCTTTCATATAAATTAGATTCAATTTCTACTAGATCTAGTTTCCATGAAACAATATTGGTTTTATCAACTTTTAATAAGGCTCACAAGTTTTTCCTCTCTTGTTCACATCTCCGATATTGTTGCCGAGCTTTAGTACATAAGTAACATATCATAGTGAAATCCAGGCAGCTAAATGTTAGAGATACTACAAAATTTACGGTATCATTTCTCCGTGTTACATAAGAACAGTCAAAATAAAATTACCAAAATCCACGAGTACTGTCCACATTCTGTTCAGTGTTACATGCAAAACTTTAATTTGAATACACTACAAGAATCTCTACCTTAATCCGACTGCATTAGTTAAATGAGGTATAAACACATCAAATTTCAATTTGATGCTCCGTAATTTGATTACAAATTCCAAAATATTTTGCAAATTTTATGAAATGAGTGAAACAATTTATTTCTCTTACATTTTTAAAATATCCCGAAATTTACAGGAGCCAAACTCACACTAAATAGAGTGGGGTTGCCTAGTCCACGAATTTGACCTTTGCAAGAAATTTACTGACCGAAATCCATTATAAAACAAACAAGCTAAGAGCCAAATTTGAAAAGGTTTCAATTTTCTTTTATTGAAAGGGACGTTACCCTGGTGCCACACATTGTATCGGATATCTCAAACACCTCGTATGCAATTCTATTGAATCAATTTCATCATTCAAACCATAGAAAAACAAAAACGAATATTTTGGAGATTTTATCAACGTGAATCAAACCATTTATTTCTCTTCGATTTTTAAAATATTCGCAAAATTTACAGGAACCAAATTCTCAAGACATAGGGTGGGACTTCCTAGTCTACGAATTTCACTTTTGTAAAGAATTTAGTGTCCGAAATCCATTATAAAACAAACAAGCTAAGAAGCTAAAGAGCCAAATTTGAAAAGATGTCCAAAAATATTATTGAAAGGAACGTTACGCCGATGCCACACATTGCATCAGATAACTCAAAAACCTAAGAACACTTACTATTCACTTCTATTGAATCGATTTCATCATTCAAACCATACAAGAACGTAAGAAGGGAGGACTAGAAGGTAGGAAATAACAGGGTCAAATTTTGTTGGAAAATCTATGATTCTCGGATTAAAACTAATCGAATCCCGTTATCCTTCATTATATTTATTAGTCCCTGCCGGTAGGCGGCTGGGACTATAGTAATCGAAAATGTGATGTTAGCATTAATCTAGGCTAATCCGTATCGCAAATAACCTAAGTTTTTAGCTGCTGAAATTTTTATGGCTTATGAAATTTGTTTTACAGTCTTATTTGGCCTCTTCCCGAGGTAGGGAGGCCAAAGCATAGGTTATATTGATGTGTTCCCATCACATTTAGAGAAAATGTAAACTAATGCTAGCATTAGTCGAAGAAACTAAATGTTATGCCACTTATCTTGGAGGCGATATCACTTAGCTAGGCTGGTATTTGCATGTTGACCACTCGTCGCTAGCTGCCTTTACCACCAAAACTTATGGTACAGCTTATATCACATCATATCTGCATGTTGACCACTCGTCACCAGCTGTCTTTACCACCAAAGGTTATGGTAAAGCTTATATCACAGCATGCCCTGGGTTATCTTACCACCCAAGCATGCCATGGGTTAGATAAATAGATGGTTTCACCCACCTATGGTTGGTATTTCTATAGTCGCGGGTTGGTCAGGTAAATAGCTTGTTCGTTGCACGATATAGTTTCAACCATTGTACGATATAGTTTCAACTTGGATTAAGAGGAAGAGCTCGTATGGAGCAAACTCTGAGTCTCTACAGACCGTGCATCTAGAGGCTCCACAATATCATATAGGGAGCATCTAACAAAGGCGGAACACCGATCAGAGGCATGTGAATCAAACACAATCGAATCAAACACAACTTTGATCCAGGACCAGGTATGCATAGTGCTAACGGACGGAACGACCTCTAGAGAATCATTTAGCGTATTCTACTAGAAAAATGAGTCTGTTAACTGGGTATTTGTCATCCTTTCACGAAATGAGATATGTGAACCTGAAGCAGCAGCGAGCCTGGGAGTTTTAGCTGAACAGGAGCAGAGCCTCGTATTTCTCAGCCTCTACACCTTCTCAGCAACTATTGCTTTCATAACCTCTTGTACGTACTTTGGTTCCATTCTTGAGATCATGCTTTGAGATGAAAACCCTAACTCTGAATTGTGCTTCAAGTCTGGTGATCTGAAATTCGTGAAAAACCCCCAGTTAGAACTCTATAGCCATCATGCTGTTGTTCCAAATGAGGTCACGAACCCAAGGATAATGCCCTATTACTTGAAATTAGAACTGTGAAACTGAGAGGATCTCCTCCTATCAGGGCTCTTTCATCTGCCTATAAATGGTTTTAAGCCCCATCCAGTCCTCTACTTATCTACTTGCTCTTTTGTTTGCTATGCGCTCTTAGATCTATAGCCAACCCAGAGCTCTTATTTTCTTTAGCGCTCCTCTCCTTTAGCAGAACTTTTTCTTATTCCTCTTAGACCCGTCAAAAAGTCGATATTGGTAAATGAAACCATTAAATGGGACTTTTTTCTGTGATAAAATCAAAGTGAAATTATAACTTGCCGTGATTTGGTCAGCCATTGAAAAAACGATATCTGAGAATGTATCTAAGCTTGAGTATTATTATATACGTAATTAACCACTATTTGAGATTAGCTCCTATCAGCAGCATTGACCAGAGCTTCTAGGAATGAGTATCCTAGCCCAGCCGCTTCCTCCTCGTCAAACCCGAGATGCTACACTCGCAAGAGCCCAAATAGGAGTAAAAAGGTTTCCCAACCTGTTCATTCTGTTGGTTCAGTCGATGAAGTAGGCAGTTGGTGATTCAGTAGTTCCAGAAGGGGCACAAGCAACAATTGCAGTCCCAGATGCAGATATATAAGATTGAGATGGAGATCCAGTATTTTCAGCCTTGTTTAAGCAGCAGGTACAGTAGCAAATCCTCTGGTCTATCGACGATCTATACGCCTCAGTTCAGGGTCGCGGATGATTGACCAGTCGATTCAACCTGGCTATGACATCAGTTGGTCTGTTGTGATTGAAGTCTCGTATATAACTGCACGTAGGTGAGGCAGAGACCACTCAAACACAACCAGCGGTCGACCAACTCAACCCCACAAACCAATCATCAAGTCAACGAGTAGTCGGTTATACCGAAGAATAAAAACAACTGGGCTCAACATCACATTTTCGGGCTCAGACTCACTGTGCAATTTGTTTCGATGCCGATAGTACCACCGCGGGCTATAACTACTACCATCAACTGGCTACCGGCGGGTACCATACAGTGTCTGCCGGTCGATATGTTTACTACGTGTACCAGTTGAAGGGTCGGTAGAATCGTAAGGTTCAGGGTCAAAAAGTTCTCAAATTTTCTGATGAACAAGACCAGCTGCTATAACTCTCGCTCTACTACCAACCAGCATATCCTAGGTATTTAGGGAATCATGGGTCTATACCATCCACACCAGTACCTGGTCCGCTATGCAACGCCAAATTGAGACATTCATTCGCAATTACCCTTTGCAGTAGCAACAAATGTACAAATCGGAAACATGACCTTTATAACCGTTTACATCTTGCTTTGTGGGCATGTGAATCTTTATCTATTTCTTTTCTGGGTAATAGTTTGTGTTCCAGGATTTGAACCTATCTGCTTTGTTGTTGGGGTGGCGTTACAATAGTAAGATGGTCCTCAAGCGAGGGGTGATTCCATTTAAGTTTTTCAAGTCCATCTATTTTACTAGGATAATGACATGTACATGTCTCATTTCATAATGTTATTGCAACGTGGGCTAGTTTCATAATCTTAGTTGCAACGTGAGTTGCATGTAATCAAGGCATGAGCACCCACAAGTCTGAAGTTGGTACACATGTTTATTTTTTTGGTTTTCTTGTAGCATTCATTCTGATATTTTATGATTAGGCAGAAAATACATTATGCATTCGCATTGATACCAATGTTATGCTCATATTTTGATCAAGGAGTTGCGTTTCTCTTTATTGATGTGTTTGGAAGTTTTCAGCACATAGGCTTATGGTTGTTGTTCTATATGTATTTTTAGTTGGTATTTTAATTTTGATATCTTCATTTTTCGTTGTAAAGTGCTGACCCATCTAACCTAATCTATCTTTTTCATTGTAAAGTGCTGACTCATCTAACATAATCTATCTGTTCTACTTTCATTTGGTCTTTATTCTGTTGTTTATTCTGCAAATAAAGTTCACTTTTGCATTGGTACCAAGGTTAGTTTCATTTATTTATCTGGAGTGAAGCTTCTTTATGTTCGCTTGTAAGAAAGATTTCATGAATTGGCATTATGGTCTATGTTTTGTATGTGTGTTACTAATTGTATTTTTATTATTTTATATTTTTCCTTTGTTAATCATGGAATTGGGTTTCTCCTTGTTCATAAAGTTTTCGGAAATTGGGCTTATGGTCTCTTTTCTGTAAAGTGCTCATCCAACTAATATTTGCATTGATGAAGGACCATCTCCTTATCCTGCAATGTATACAGAAATTTTCGCTTCAGGTGGAAGAAGAAACCACAAGAGGTGTGGCATATCTCAGAGCTCTACTAGTTGTGATTAGTATAATAATGGTTGTGATTCGTATAATAATGTTTGGCATATTCCCAAAGTTTCTTACCAAGTAAGAAAACTTAACAATAACTGCCACAAACTTTTATGTATAGTTGTTACTTCTGATTGTCTGTCAGAGTTGAATTCTTCTGGATAATTTAAGGCTGAAAAACAATCTCATTGTTTTTTACCATAATCAATCCAAGAAGTGTAAGAAATGTAACTTCAAGCAAGATATCTCTCAGAAAATGATGCCAAGATTTTACTGAGAACCAAAATGGAACTCAAGTCTATGGGCTTTCTTCTCATTCAATTTCAGCTGTAGGCAAGCATCTTCAAACTTCAAATGAGGTTGTATAATAGCTTTTCAAGCTTACGCTGTCTTCTCATTCAATTTCAGTCGTAGGCAAGCATCTTCAGACTTCACCTGAGGTTGTATAATAGCTTTTCAAGCTTACAACATTGTTTTCTTTTTCTTAGTATTTTTCCCACCAAATTTATCCACTGCATATTGTTTCTAATATATGAGTCCTGTGCCCTACACTATTTCAGAATCTGAATGATAAAAGCAATCTTGAAGTTGTTTGGAAGGCCATTAAGGCTTCTTCTCATTCTAGTTCTGTAACAAGGACAATAGAGAGCGAGGTAGAGTTCGAGGTTCGAAGCTCTAGTCTATTTATTAGAAGTGGGGTTGATTGCAAGGGTAACTAATTAGTAGCAGGCTCGGTAGTAAGGAGGTGGGTTGTTCAGTAGCACTTCTTAGTAGCAGGCTCGGTAGTAAGGAGGTGGGTTGTTCCGTAGCACTTCTTTCTATATATCCCACCACTAACTAACATATCGGGAAGACTTATATATTGCATTCCACAATGACTTATATATCGCTCAAGGCAGAGAGCTCTCCATAATCGTTGAAGTAACTGTACTACTGCTCCTGTATTTTGAGTTGAAGTAACTGTATTGTTGCTCCTGAATTTCTTCAAAATGGGCATCTTTAGGTATAATAAGCAAGTTGAAAGCACTAGTTCAAACTCATTATTTATAGCTTAGACTCTTCTATCTTTCTACCTTCACTACTTTATTAAGTTCGGTGCCTGTAGCTACGTTCCACTTAGCCACCCCTAGCTGACCTTGAACAATTTATTGACTAAATGAAATAAGTGAATGTGGTGCTAGTTGGAATCCCAACATTCGAGCCAATTGTTGTAGCATCCTTACTTGCATTCCTCCATGTTCTTACATTTCTAGTTGTTCCCCTCAGTGATGATGTTACAGGATTTTCTTACCTTCAAGGAAAGAGTCCTAACATTAGGATCTTGACTATAGTGGTCTCTTATCTTGGTCCTACAGCTGGTGTAGTGAAGCCATTTGTACTAGTTCCTCGGACTTCTCAAAGTCTTATAAGGCTTTGTAGTGTTGTTCCTAAACTTTGTGCCGACATTTTCTAGTGTTCCCACTTGTGGTGCTCTATTATTATGACTTGTGATGTTATGGCATCCGCTAGTGTTCCAAGATGTGGTTTTCTAATATAAGCATATGTTGCTATAAGAATCTCTACTTGTTTCTACAAGTGTTGTTCAGGCATTAGCTAGTGTTCCTACTAGGTGTGTTGTTGTTCCTATATTCTATGACGTTCATCGAAGTCTTGTCGTGCTCTCTACGTGGATCTGGATCTGGATTCAATGACACTGAATCTTCTGTTTCAACAACGGGGTCTACTGCTACGATTCCAAAAGCCTTGATGAACGGGAACCAGTAAATGATTCCACAGAGAAAGGAGTTTCATCCTTAGTGTTGTTTGGAAGGCCATTAAGGCTGCTTCTCATTCTAGTTCTGTAACAAGGAATTAAAATTGCAGTATGTGTAATTTCACCTAAGAAAGCAGGTACAACACAAAAAAAGTTGGACTTATGTTTTCTCAACGATTTGAAGGACGGTAAGGCAAATCTAGGTAAGGCATACTTAGCAGGTGAGATGGGTAAGGCAGGCAGACTCAGGTCAGGCAGAAAGAAGCCTGCATTTGTGTTCTCATTAGCACTAGGGAAGCAACCTGCATTTGTGTTCTCATTAGCACTAGGGAAGCCTGCACTGGCCTACATGTGTCAGAAAGCTTGTCAAACACTTTCATAGTCTGTCAAACACTTTCATTAACCTTTGGCTTTTTCGAACATAGCGTTTTGGCAGGGACTTGCTGCTTAGCAACCTCTCTTGTTGTATAATTTTTTGGTCGGACACCCAAATGGTATTATGTAATATTTCGGTGCACTAAACTGTTATCTTCGAATTCAAGTTTGTACTTATCCTCTATATCAAATATTTATCATAATAAACAGTGCATCACACTTTTCTCAAATCAACTTTACTGTAGCCACAAGTTTCTTTCCAAATAAAGTTGTTGTTCATTTTATTCTCATAATCGCTATCCAAAGAGTTTAGACGTTAGACAAAACAAAACTAGTCTCTTCTTGGGGTTATAAGTTTTCTAAATATGTAGCCATCCTTCCAAATAACATATCTCCAACTGCTTTCCATGTATGATTACTTATGTGGTGTATAAATTTTTTATGTATTTCCCTTATTTAGTCAAATTTAGTTATATTTGAGTCACATTAGTGGATGTTGAAAAGATAGAGGAGAAAAGCACAAATTTCATACAAGTAAATGTGATTCACGCACAAAAACGTGAGTTGCAACTTAGTTACTTTACTAAACAAAAATTTTGATCTACATACACATCCACTCGAGTTATTTCTCTTGGATTTCACACATTAGAATGACCTAAACATGGGTATATAAACACCAAATATTCTAAATAGGGAATCATGCAAACTCTAATTAGACTTGACTTCTCTCTAGCTATCTGCTTCACGCCATGCAAAATCGATTGCACTCGACTTAACTCAAACCTATCACTCGACTTGATTTTCTTAACTTAACTTAACTCTCATTTACTATAGTAATTACTATTTCTAATACCCCCTTAATTACGACAGTATGAATCAATCTTAGCGTAATGATGACTAATCATAACTTAAACATGGTCTAAGTCTCAGTTATCTTACAATCAAATATTGACTCAATTTTTTTTTTTACACTGCTAGATTTTTATTATAAACTCCGCTCTGCTTCTTGTGCTTCATATTTATGATATTCTTTCTTCCACATTTCTTTATAGAAGAATCTGATCTCTACTTGAATCCATCCCTGAAAGGTTATTTCAATACTTTCTTCTCCGGCTTTAGAATTTTCTATGTCCTTTCGTATACCTTTTTCTTCATATTCTCTTTCTGCTAGATTGTTATCTACTTTAAGATTGTTATCTACTTTACTTGCACATTGAAAATCAATGTTAAAAGCCTCTTCATTATGCTCTCCATTCAGAGCTTTATCCTCTTCCTCTTCCTTCTTCTCTGCCTCTTCCTTCTCTTCATTTTCCACTTCTTTGCCAACCATTGCTACTGCAAAGATGTTGTCTTCAAGTTAGCTTTCATATGCAAGTGGGCTTCTCTCCCCAAATAACAACATATCAGTCAATTTTTTTTGTTGCATCATGTACAACCACTCATCACCAATTAATTGTTCTTAATTATATTTAACATCAACAATTTCAATTGTTGGATCCACCAAACTACTTTCTTCTTCATTGGTAGCTTTTTCTATGCCAAACTTAAGTGATTCTAGTTCACGCACTACTTCATGAGTAACTCCAACTTTTTCTTCAAAACTTGCTGCTACAGTGGCAACTTCAGCATGGCGGTTTCCATATTGCCACAATGAATCCATATTTCAAAAAAGAGACCACAAATGTCATTAACATAATTTTCATCCAATCTATTGTAGGATATTTGAACATACATGTGCTCATTAACAATTTTAACTTCACCAAATTCATCAACGGTTGTTGAATTCACTAATTCACGTCTCACTTTGCAGTCATCATCCACAGGTGTCTCGTCATGGTGGGATTAACCATCATATTAACCATCCATGTTACAGTGAAGTTTTGAGCATGTATATTCTCTTACTCCGCTTCACACACAAAAGATTCACCTTCTCCCTCTACAATCTTTCCTGCATCTTCTTCATCCATACGCACATCTACATAATGGGTTTCACTTTTACAGTCTTCATGACATCATCCACATTTGGGTGGGATTCTCCAAGTTTTGTTGTCCTCCTAGAGTCTTGATCATTTACTCCCAGCCATGCCACTGACTTCTTTATTGATTCTTCAATAGATTATGACACAACTTGCTCCTTCACGTCACTTTCCTTTGTACCAAATTTTGCGTCTAAGATCTTCTATGCTTCGTGGGAAGATGTAGCTTTTGGTACCTTGCATAAAAGTTACTCATCCAATATTTTTTTTATCATATCCAATACTAAAGTATCACATACTTCATCATATGAGTTATTAGACCAATCCTAAACTCTTTACACTGAATAAAAGTTTGCATTTTGACAACCCAAAAATCAATTCTTTTACCTGTAAAATTTGACAGTGTTACTAGATCCATCCTGATCCATGCATCCTTTACTTGTTCTACTTCATCTTCTTGTCTTTGATATTCCTCGGTGGCAATGAGAACCTCTATTAGTTCTTCAAAATACTTTGGCTCTTCCTTTTGATTCATTTCCTTAATCTACTTCAGTCTCCCTTTGTGACCCATGATTGTTGTCTTTATTTTTTCTTCTCGCTTCTTTTCTTATTGCATCAGTCTGCATTCCATATCACCCCTGGAAAAAAAATATAGTTTTTAATATACACCCGTAAGGCAAAATCTTCACCAAATTCATGTATCCATATCATATAGAGAGATTTTTATGAGCCCGAAATACTTTCATACAGGACAAAATAGAAAACTTTATAAACTAACACACAAATCTATTCTCAATATCACAGTGGCATTTCAGACCACTCACAACTGCTCGTGACTATTTCACGCAATGGCGCTCTTATTACAGATCACAACCCCCTAGATGTAATTTTCTTAATAAAAATGTAAGATAAACCCTTTGAAGCAAAATCCATTTTATTGGCTCAAATGAACCTTTTTCTAATTAAAAAACACCTTTATCTCCAAACCTTTTAAATAAATGCTTTATCTCCAAACCTCTTAAATAAATCTACTGAGCTTTAAAACCTTTTATAAACCTCTATAATCTCCCACCTTTAAAAAAAAACGTTTAATAGTCCTTTAATAAACTTTTATATGCTTTTATAACCCTTTCCTTTTTAAACAAGCCCTTCGAAAAACATACCATCACACTTCGCATTTTAAAATGATTTTTTTAATAAAAATGTAAGATAAACCCTTTGAAGCAAAATCCATTTTATTGGCTCAAATAAACCTTTTTCTAATTAAAAAACACCTTTATCTCCAAACATTTTAAATAAATGCTTTATCTCCAAACCTTTTAAATAAATCTACTGAGCTTTAAAACCTTTTATAAACCTCTATAATCTCCCACCTTAAAAAAAACGTTTAATAGTCCTTTAATAAACTTTTATATGCTTTTATAACCCTTTCCTTTTTAAACAAGCCCTTCGAAAAACATACCATCACACTTCGCATTTTAAAATGACCGACGGCAAAAATTACATTAAAAAAAAATGGGAGGGCGAGGTCCCCTCAAAAATTACATAAACATGACAAAGATTGGATTTTTTTTTTTTTTTTTAACACATGGTGAATCGGTAGCTATCAAGTTTAATCCACGGGAGACCCAGGATCAAACCTCATTGCTGCCACTATAACACCAAGAGCATATCCAACCATGACAAAGATTGGACTTTTGCTGACTTCTACCCGTAAGTACGTAAGTACTTTTATTTTTATTTACGCTGAACGCAGCTCTTACCGGTACTTTTTTTTTTGTTGAAATTGCCGACGCAATTTTCGACTGAGACCACTCACGACAATTTTGAAAAATTCATTGTTTCATAAGTTTTGCGATATCGTCACATTCTCTTTGCTTCGGGGTGCGTCTTTTTGCGAAGTCGTCGCATTGTTTGTGCGGGAGGGCGGTGTAGATTCCTTTTGAGGGTATATATATATATATATGCTTTGATGACTTGATATTTTGGCAGCTTTGTGAATTGTCCGTCTTTTTTTAGCTTTTTGGATCTTGTAATTTTTTCTTGGCTCTGATACCAATTTGTTGGAAAGGTGTTAGATAAGCAGAGGAGGGAAGCACAAATTTCACACACACAAATTTGAGTTACTGCTCAATTATTTTATTAAACAAAAAACTTGATCCACATATACATCCATCCAAGATGTTGCTCTTGGCTTTCACACATTACAATGATCCAAACACTGTTATAAAAACACCAAACTTTTTTAAATATGGAATCATGCAAACTCTAACTAGTCTTGACTTTTCTCTGGTTAAATCATGCACACTTAACTACACTTGGCTTAATTCAAACCTATTGCTCAACTTGGTTTTCTTAACTCAACTCAACTTTCAATTAAAGGAGTAATCACTATTGCTAATAGGGAGAGAGTCATGCATGAATGAGTTTTAATTCTCTTTACTATGAGTGGAGTCATGCATGAGTCATGAAATAATTAACTGATAATTGCATGTTAGTTCTCTAGTTAGCTAGGACAAGGTGACATATAACTTCAATATAGTTCCACTTGTTCATGTTGATTCTCTAGTTATATTTGAGATTCTACTAGCGTAGTTAACTAGTTTACATAACTAGTTAATTAGGCCTATACTTGAGATGTCATCCATACACTATGACACCTCATGGAGGGTATATATCATTGTATAGACGGTATATATCATTTTATTATACTTCATTTTATGATATAGGGATATAAGAGAAATTGAATTCTAATGTCTTTTGGAATCTTTACTTAATTGTTAGGTTCGTTTAGACTTATATTCAGAGTGGTTTAATGAGGCCATATTTTTTCTCAGAAAATAATGCAAATTCAGACAAATTTTTGATAAAATCCGACAAGTTTTTTGGAAAATGGTGTTACAGCTACCAAGTTTCATGATTTTGAGTGACCTAGGAATTTTTAATGGTGTTGACTCCATTTCCACCATAACACTCCTTTAGTCAGATTTAAAAACAATATACCAATTCTAACCAAAAATAACAAGTGAATTTGTGACCTCGGTATGCTAACGCCTTTATATTCTCTCTGAGTGTAACACAATCAGAGCAACCAAACAAAATGGCCTATTCTGGGAAATTTGGATTTGAAGCTTTCGTGGTTTGATTTACACTCGAAAGATGAAGCAACGAACACGAAAACCACTATTCATAAAAATTAATGGTCCGGAAAACCGCTAGAAATCAAAGATCACAGGGACAAACATGGGAGCCTTAACAAAACACATTATTTCTTGAAATAGAAATAATGTTTGTATTGCAGAAAAGTAGCTCTATGGATAAGCTCTGATGGATGCTTGTGGACGTTGATCATGTTGACAAGCTACGATGATGAGGACGATGACAGACATAAAGTGACAAGCATAATGTGAACCTAAGAGTTTCTGCTCCTCAAGAATATATTGTCACACAGTTTACTAACCCTCGTCACCCTCGTCACCCTTCGCCATCTAAGCCTTTCCGGGATTTTTACAAACTCCCTGGGATAATGAAAGTTACAATGTTCATATTTTTCCATTATCATAGTTAGACAATCGTTGTCATGCCCCCAAGCTGGCGGTAGTCTTTCGACTGCTCTTAGTGAGTTGCGGCACCACCAAACACTTTCTTTTTACCAATACTTATGTTTGTGGACTACGCCTAACCACTTACTCCTACTTAGTTTGTGTTTCGCAACCAAGTATTATTATGTTATCCTTTATACCAATGAACACCCATACACATTCATTATCATTAGAAATTATAAATGAAGAACACAATTGCACAGTATAAAGGGAGGGCCAAATCCCTGAATAATGAGTCTGCTCGAATAATATATTATATAGTCTTTTACAACAGTTACAAAGCTTTACAAGTATACTTGGAAACCCCAAGTTTCATACTTAGCCAAATTTACAATCTTCGACAAACTTAGTTTCCTAGCTCGTCGGTGCCTCTGCATGGTCACCGCACGACTCACCAACCCTTCGTTCACCTTGTCACACGATCGTGTTTTTTGCCCAACTTGGGCGTGCCTCCAAGTTGCCACACACGGGCGCCTCCACCCGAGACACACCTTTGTCCACAATCTCAACACTTCACCAAGTCATCGTGCACACTTGCACAACAGGCAGGTGCTCACCCGAGTCACCCAAGAACCCGTGCCAAGTCGTCGCACAAACCAGGCGCTCACCAACGTTTCACCGTTGGGCGCTTCTACACATCACCCAGGCGCCACACACCCCGTGCACGCCTTCCTCCAACCGGCAGGCGACCCTGCCCGCGCCCTTCACCCAAAACCGAGTCAAGCATTTCTCCTCTGTGCAGTCTTGCCCAAGAACGGGCACATCACCTAATCTGCGCCTTTCTCCTTAGCTTCCACGCACTTAATTCTGCGCCTTTCTCACATGAGCGAGGATGCTTTGATGGTTGAGCGATGAGTGAATGCTTTCTAAATGCCATCCACGCACCTCTTGTTTATACGGGTGGTAGGGCGAGTTGGCTCACCCAGCCGACTCGTCCTCCACGCCTTACACACCTATACTTCATCACAACCGCACCATTGGCTTTGTGTCCAAGTATGGGTCAGATCCATAAGTGTAACTCATATCTCCCACGCATATAAACTCTAGCTATCCCTCCTCTTATGTTCATAACACTCCATCGCATATCCAAGTCGAGCTCGCACATAACCGGAATGTTCTTCGTTCAGCTCCAACCGCGCACGCACTTGTTCCACCCGCGTGCCCTCCATCGGTCACGGTTGCACTTCACCGGTGGGCGGGTCAATGACTACAGGTCCTTACATCCTCCTCCACCTGAAGTCATTGTCATCGTCAAAAACATACCATCCTAGTAGCCATCCACCAAGATCAACATCAATGTCTGTCTCATTCTTGGTCCATGATGTCAACTCCTCCACATACTGCACACATCCCTGCAACATATGTAGAACTTCCATCTCCATCATGGGTCGTCCTCATCCTATGAATTGTCCTCCTCGTCTGCCTAATGTCAACATCTCTCCGTGCACTTCCGGACCCCATGTCTGAACTAGTTGGGTAGCTAATCCAACTGTCACGCTCAAGCCATGAGATTGAACATCCTTATGCCTTCACCAGTCTATCTCGGATATCTGCCACATCCCGAACTCACCAAGAATCTCACCCATGCTCAGGTCCATGGAAACTCCATCCCATCTACAACATGTCATGATGCTTGATGCCAAGCAATCCCTGCACCATTTGCCATACCTACTCAACCTGTTTTAAGGACTCACTGCCATGAGCAGCTAACAATGAGCCCCATATTCTTTGTCATCTAAGAAGATGTGGAGGGGGTAGAGCTTGAAGGCTCACCCTCACTAATCATCTCAATCCATCTGTCAGGATCTTCTATCTCCATCCTCTGTAGATAAGTGACCCGATCCTCCTCCTGGACATTCGGCCTCACATATGCCTCATCATCATCATCATCATCCTCAACCACTTCTAGCCTTCTTGAAAAATCCAAGATACTATCTGAAAGTGTCCTGATGACCAATGACTGCTCGGTAAGCATTGTATCAACTGTGGAAAACTGCTTACTCATGTCTTCCATCCGCTTCTCATCCTCCATTTGCATTACTGCCAACTTACAATCAGGCCTTGTCACTCCAATGGTTGGAACACCAATGGGTACATCTTCCCTTCCATCATAAATGTACAGCTTCTTCAAATGTGGAACAATCATAGCATCAAACTGTTTCATGAATTCCATCCCTAGCATAGCCTCATAGTCATCAATCCACACTATAGTGAAGTCAACCTTCCCTGTCCACTCACCTAGTGTTGTGTCCACTTTTTCAGCTACACCAAGAACATTATCAGGAGGAGAATTGACTGTCTTCATCTGTGCCTTCACCTATACAAATTTCAGCCTAATTCTTCTCACAGTATCTTCTCCCATGAAGTTGTGAGAAGCCCCACTATCCACCATAGTGAGTATATTAGCATTCCCAACCTTCATCCGAACATACTCCAAACAGTTCTTCTCAAGATCCCCCCGAGAGACCACCTTTGTAGCAGTAGCAGCACCAAGTATCTGCATCATCCCCACAGAAGCTTCCTCATTCTTCGTATTAGATTGTGCAATAGTAGCCACTTTCGATTTAGAAGGGCAGTTCTTCACCGTATGTGGTCCAGCACATATCCAACACTTCAAGGCTTTCTTCATATTCGAATTATCATCCAATTTTGAAGCATCATCCTTCTTCTTATCTTTCAGCTTATCAGACTTCTTCTTCCTATCATCATAAGTCTCATCATAATGCTCCACCAACCTGTCCACAGCAGCAAAAGCTTCCTCAAGTGTTCTAATCCTCTGCCTCTTCACTTCATTGCGTGCCCAAGGCTTCAACCCAATAATGAAATTGAACACCTTGTCCCTCTCCGCCATGTCAGGAAGTTCCAGAACCACACTTGCAAACTCCCGCTGATATGTCTCAAGGTTCCCGGTCTACTTTATGAACTTAATCTTCATCCTTGCTTCCCATGTTTCATCCTGAGAACTATAATGGGTCTGCAAAGCTCTCTTCATCTCATCCCATGAAGTAATGTCACCTGCACTGCCATTGGCAATCTGATCCATTCTCCTTCGCCACCACATCTTAGCATCCTTTGTTAAGAACTGAGCAGCTACCTGGAACTTCGTCTCATCATTAGATAGACCCAATCGTTCCAAGTATTGCTCCATGTCCCATAGAAAGTTGCCAAGAGTCTTTACACTCCTTGTACCATCATAAGATTCCAGTTCCTTGACTTTCACATGAGGCACTCCTCCACTTGAGTTATGCCTCATGGCCTTCTTCAACACCATGATCTCATCTCTGGCTTCATCAAGAGATTTTCGCAAGCCCACGATCTCTGCAAGACCTTGGTCTCTTGCCTATTCAACTTCCTTGACCATTACTTCAAGTTGTGTACACATAAGATCAGTGTACTCGTGCTGAGTTCGGAGTTCATCGAGCTCTTCCTTCATCTTCGAATTGGCCTCTTGATCTCTCTTGATCAAGTCCATCTTCTTAGTCTAGAAAGCTTCCAAGTCCTCCATCTTCTCCAACACTTTTTCAATGAATGCCATAGTAGCATACTTCGCACCGTGACTAGACCTAGCCTAAGATTCAGCTGCCATTGCTAACAACTTCCTTCTTCTTTGCGATCTAGTTTCGACCATCCAATAACTTCACCAAGTTTCCTGCAACCCAAACCAGCCCTTGTTCCACTTGTACGTGAAACAACTTCTTTCACCTGCAAGTACCTGCTTCACTGTCACCAACTGTCAAGTGCCTACACACCTACTTCACCCAGCTTCCTGCAAGACTCCTCCAAGTCTTCAAACTAGCTCTGATACCACCTGTCACGCCCCCAATCCGGCGATAGTCTTTCAACCGCTCTTACCAAGGTACGACACCACCGAACATTTTCTTTTTACCAATACTTATGTTCATGGACTACGCCTAACCACTTACTCCTACTTAGTTTTTGTTTCACAACTAAGTATTATTATGTTATCCTTTATACCAATGAACACCCATACACATTCATTATCATCAGCAATTATAAATGAAGTACACAATTGCACAGTATAAAGGGAGGGGCAACTCCCTGAACAATGAGTCTGCCTGAATAATATATTATACAGTCTTTTACAACAGTTACAAAGCTTTACAAGTATACTTGGAAACCCCAAGTTTCATAGTTAGCCAAATTTACAATCTTCGGCAAACTTGGTTTCCTAGCTCGTCAGCGCCTCTGCACGGTCGCCGCACGACTCACCAACCCTTCGTTCACCTCGTCGCACGATCGTGTTGTTTGCCCAACTTGGGCACGCCTCCAAGTCACTACACACGGGTGCCTCCACCTGAGACACACCTTTTTCGACAATCTCAACACTTCATCAAGTCACCGTGCACATTTGCACGACAGGCGGGCGCTCACCCGAGTCATCTAGGAACCTGTGCCAAGTCGTCGCACAAATCGAGCGCGCACCAAAGTTTCAACATTGGACGCTCCTACACATCACCCGGGCACCACACACCCCGTGCACGCCTTCCTCCAACCGGCGGGCGGCCCTGCCCGCGCCCTTCACCCAAATCAAGTCAAGCGTTTCTCCTCCGTGCGGTCTTGCCCAAGAACGGGCGCATCACCTAATCTACGCCTTTCTCCTTAGCTTCCACGCACTTAAATCTGCGCCTTTCTCACATGAGCGAAGATGCTTTGATCGTTGACCGATGAGTGAATGCTTTCTAAATGCCATCCACGCAACTCTTGTTTATACGGGTGGTAGGGCGAGTTGGCTTACCTGGCCGACTCGTCCTCCACGCCTTACGCACCCCTACTTCATCACAACTGGACCGTTAGCTTTGTGCCCAAGTATGGGTCGGCTCCATAAGTGTTAACTCATATCTCCCACGCATATAAACTCCAACTAGCCCTCCTCTTATGCACATAACACTCCATCGCATATCCAAGTCAAGCTCGCACATAACCGGAATGCTATTTGTTCAGCTCCAACTGCGCGCGCACTTGTTCCACCCGCGCGCCCTCCATCGTTCGCGGTTGCACTTCACTTGGTGGGCGGGTCAAGGACTGCAGGTCCTTACAATAGCTATGGGCGGTAAAGTCTTTGCGCTTATTTTTTGCGTTGGGAGAACTACGTGTTCTTTTGATTGTGCTTATTTACTATCGAACTGAGAACAACACTATAGGACTCGCATGTAGAGCTAGTAGTTTGATTAGGGCTTGTATCTTATGCCAATTGTTTATCCATGGGAAATGGCATTGGAATCATTTTTAACCAATATACTATTAATGTGAATCATTTTTGAACCAATGTATGCATCATTATGATATGAAATAGAACTTTCATTCAACTTTTGTAATGTAAGGGAGTAGTAAGCATGCTGCATATGAATGAAGGCACAGTAACATCGTAATATTGCAATTTTTATATTTAATTTGAAGGTATTTTAGACACAAATTAAAAAAAATTACTTAACAAATATTTTATATATTCATTATCCTTTATCCGTAGAATTATTCTATTTCTCTATATATTATTGGGGTGTTTTCTGACATTAATATGATATTTCTCTATGTTTTATGATTTTTCTAATGTAGAAAGCAGTAATTTATTTACGTGTATATATATATATATATTAAGTCAAATGTATTAAACAATTTTATAAATAAATTTATATATATGTGTGTGTATGTGTGTTTGTGTGTGTGTACACTTTTTTACATCTAAGTTAAATGTATTGAATACTTTTACAAATCAATTTATTAATAATTATAAATATAAATGTGAAATAATTATTTTTCAAACAATATTAAATTTAAATTATAATAACAAATTAAATTTATTGACTAAAGTATTATGAAAGATTTAGACAAGTTACAACTTTTATGTGTTTGTTAATGCATTTTCTATATGTGTATTTATTATTAAATTGAACATTTTTTTAAAATATTTGATAATAAATTATAAGTTCATCTAATTTAGTATTCATAAATGTTTTTTTTTTCTCAAATTGATATATTGTCAATTTGAGAAGATATATGGAAAGGAAATATACTATCAATTTATTTCAATATAAATTGAAATATAATAAAAATATTGAAACAAAATGGATTTGTCTTAACTAAGAAATGTAAATGTCAAAGTTTCAAATCAATATATAGATGTATGATTTCAATTCCATAGAAGGCATAAAATGGATTGCAAGTACGCTCATTCTAACTTGTCTTCTATAACGCAATGGTGGACTAATTATGAGTAAGACCTTTTGAGTCTTGACATTGAGATACATTTTAATAAATTAATGTGATGGACCAAATTTACCAAATTTTTGAGTGTGTATTTAAAACAATAATATAATTAGATAGGACAAATGAAACTCCATAATCAAATAAATATGACTAAACTATTTAAATATAGTCACATAATAAGACAAATACCTAAGACAAATACCTTGAATGTTTCAAAAACTAATAGCTAAAACATTGCTTCTTTGCATAATTTCATGTACATGTAATGTTTATTTGTAGGTATTTGGTATATTATATATAATATAGGTAGACCATAATTTCCTAATATGTAATTATGGAAAATGGATGCTTCTTATGAATTCAATACCTCATTATAGGAAATGTCACGTTGTACTAGTATCAAAGTACATAGGAATTTTATGTTGGGTGTGGAGTGTGATTATCTTCCTAATTCTAATGTATCGCCTTGTAAAATATTGTAATTTCGTAGTAAGTCTGAGTTGTTCATTAGACGGATGATTTGATGGTAGTAGTTATGTTTCATTTATGGTTTTTTTCCCTAGAAAGAAACCCCTCACTATATATGAGCAAATTGTATCATGGTTGGATATATATATGTGTGTATTTTGAGCAAGAAAGAGAGAGGAGATTGTTTGAGAGTGAAGAGAGAATTATAGCGGATCTGTTGTAGGTTGTGTCTCTTCATTTTTAATATAAAGGAAGGATTGGTTGTTTCTCCGCAGAAGTAGCCCAAATTAGGTGAACCACATTTATGTGTGTCTCTCTTGTTTTATGTGTTTATATTTTTGTAATATTTTATGTGTTCCATTGCTCTGTAATATATAATTTTCTAACAACTGGTATTAGAGCTGAAGGTTTATTTGGCTGATAAACTCATAGGAGAGAAGGGTTCCTAGTTCGAGTGGGAGCAATGGCAGAAGATGGTAGGTTTAGGGTGTAAAAATTTAACGGCCAAAACTACTAGTTGTGGAAGATGCAGATGGAAGATTATTTGTATAAAAAAGATATGTACCTACCATTGAGCAGAAAACAAAAAAAGTCGGCGAGTATGACAAACATTGAATGGGATATTCTCGATAGAAAGGCACTTGGAACAATACAGTTGTGCCTAGCAGCATCAATGCCCTTTAATATTTGAAAGGAAATGACAACAGAGGGTTTAATGTCGACATTGGCTAAACTATATGAAAAATCCTTGGCCTCAAATAAGGTATTTCTTATAAATCGTTTATTTAATATGAGGATATCAAAAGGTGGATCTGTTGCTAACCATTTAAATGAATTTAATACGATTACTAGTCAGTTAAGTTCTGTAGGGGTAAATTTTGATGATGAAGTTAGGGCTCTGTTATTTCTATGCTCATTGCCGAAAGTTGGAATGGTTTAGTTATGGCCATTAGTAACTCTATCTCTAGATCTAGTACTTTAAAGTTTGATGATGTTGTTGGTGCAATCCTTAGTGAGGAAATGCAATGGAAAAGCTCCGGTGAGACATCAGGTAATGATTTGACTCTAGAGACTAGGGGAAGAAAAATGGAAAGAGCCTAGGATTTCGCAGTAAGTCAAGGAAAGGAAAATCTGAGTCTAGATCAGGGATAGTGTGCTGGAAATGTGGGAAGAAATGACACCTTCAGAAAAATTGTAAGTCATAAAAGGGAAAAGAAGGAGCTGCACAATAAGAAAATAATCATGACGCAAATGTGATAGGTGATGTGTTGCAAGATGATTTGATTCTTTCATTAGAAAATATTATTGATGGCTCGGTGGTAGATTCAGGGGCATCATTCCATGCCACACCTGATATTAAACATTTTCATGATTATGTTCAAAAAGATTTTGGATAGGTCCGTTTGGGTGATGATAAACCCTGTAAAATCATTGGGATGGGTAAAGTTTTCATAAAACAACATAATGGAAACCAATGACTATTGAAGGAGGTAAGGAATGTTACAGATTTGAGGAAAATTTTAATTTCAATAGGGAAGTTGGGAGGTGAAGGCTGTGTAGCTACTTTTACAGATAAAACCTGGAAGTTCACTAAAAGAGCCCCAGTAATAGAAAAAGGAGAAAAGGTTGGTACATTGTATTTATGAAATGGAATTTTTAATTATGTTAATTCTTTAACCTCTACAGGAGCAGATATAACATTGTGGCATCATAGGCTTGGGCACATGAGTGAGAAGCAGATGCAGATTCTTCACTCAAGAATTTTGTTGTTAGGTTTGGAGCAGGTTAATTTAGAATTATATGAGAATTGTGTTTATGGAATAGGGAAGCGAGTCAGATTCCTCAGAGTTAGGAAAGAAAATAAGAGTGAAAAATTAGAGTTTGTGCATACAAATGTATGGGGACCTGCCCAAGTATCATCTCTTGGTGGCTCTCACTATCATGTTACGTTTATTGATGATGCAACCAGAAAAATCTGGATTTATTGTATTTGAAATAAATATGATGTATTTGATACCTCCAAGAAATGGAAAGATTTGGTTGAGAATGAGATAGGAAAAAGGCTGAAGTGTCTGAGATCAGATAATGGAGGAGAATATTGTAGAAAAGAGTTTGATGATTATTGTTGTGAGCATGAAATTCATAGAGAGAAGATAGTTCTTGGAACACCATAAGTAAATGGTGTGTCAAAAGGGATGAACATGACAATCATGCAACATGCAAGGTGCATGAGATTGCAAGAGGATTTCCTTTACCATTTTGGACAAATGTTGTAGATACTTTTATTTATCTAATAAATAGAGGGCCTTGAAGTTCCTTGGATGGTGGTATTCTAGAGGAGACATGGATAGGAAAAAAGTTAAAGTACTCATTTTTCAAAACTTTCAGTTGTGAAGCCTTTGTCCACATTAATAAATAAAATAGAATGAAGCTTGAGGCAAAATCAAAGAAATGTACCTTTATTGGATATGGTGTTAATGCTTTTGGTTATTGCTTTTATGATTATGAAAAATAAAAAATCATTAGGAGTAGAGATATTATATTCAATGAAAAGGTTTTATATAAGGATCGGATGTAGGAAAATAAACAGGAAAAAAGAAAAAAAAGAATACACAGTGCTTGATGAGATCACAGAAAAAGTAAAGGTGCCTGAAAATCATAATGATCAACAACCGAAACAACAACAACAACCACAACAGAAAGGGGCACCTCAAAGGCGTGAAAGTGGTGTTACTATATCTACTAGGATAAGTAGACCTCCTGAACGATACTCTCCTTGATTATATTATTTATTGTTGATTGATTCTAGTGAAATAGAATGTTATGAAGAAGCAGTGAAGGTAGAAACTACGAAGAAGTGGGAGCTAGCCATGAAAGAAGAGATGGACTCCTTGGTACGTAACCAGAATTGGGACTTAGTGAGGTTGCCTGCATGTAAAACAAAATTGCAAAATAAATGGGTTTACAAGTTGAAGGAACAATATGGAAGTAGAAAAATGCATAAATATATACTTTTGGTGAAGGGATTTGCACAAAAAAAGGCATAGACCTTGATGAAATATTTTCTCTTGTTGTTAAAATGACTTCAATCCGAACTATTTTAAGTCTAATAGTAGCTAAAGATTTGCATCTTGAGAAGTTAGATGTAAGGATGACCTTTCTCGATGGGGATTTCGAGGAAGAGATCTATATGCAACAACCATAAGGATATGAAGTCAAAGGGAAGGAGAAAGTAGTGTGCAAGTTGAAGAAGATCTTGTATGGCTTAAAACAAGCTATAAGGCAGTGGTATCTAAAATTTGACAGGTATATGTCCGGACAAGGTTATACTAGATGTCACTTTGATAATTGTGTTTATCTCCAAAGGAAAAATGATAACGTCTATATTATATTGTTATTGTATGTACATGACATGCTTGTTGCAAGGTCTAACATGTAGGAAATAAATGTGCTCAAAGGAAAATTGGCAAATTAATTTGCAACGAAGGATTTGGGTGCTATGAAACAAATACTTGGTATGAGAATAACTAGAGACAGGAAAAATCACAAATTATCATTGTCTCAAAGTGATTACATACAACAGGTGTTGAAAGGATTTAATATGTAGAATGCAAAACTAGTTACTACACCTTTGGCTAGCCATTTCAAACTAAGTAAGGAGATATGTCCCAAGACTTAAGAAGAGATGGATTATATGTCTAAAGTTCCATATGCATCAATAGTTGGAAGCTTAATGTATGCAATGTTCTGCATAAGGCCTGATATTGCACATGCAGTGGGAGTTATAAGCAGGTACATGAACAATCCAGGAAAATAACATTGGATTGCAGTGAAGTAGATACTCAAGTATTTAAGTGGTACCAAAAATCAAGAATTATGCTTTGGTGGTTCAAACATTTCTCTACAGGGGTATGTTGACACAGATATGGCAGGTGATAGAGATAACAGGAGGAGCACCACAACATATGTGTTTATTGTAGGTGGAACAACTATTAGTTAGGTTTCAAAATTGTAGAGTATTGTTGCACTCTCAACTACAGAAGCATAGTATGTTTCTACTACATAGGCTAGTAAAGAAATGATTTGGTTAGAAAGGTTTCTGGATGAATTGGGTAAGAAGCAAGAGTTGGTTAGGTTATATAGTGACAACCAGAGTGTCATTCATCTTGCACAGAAATCAGTATTTCATTCTAAGTCTAAACATATACAACTCAAGTACCATTTCATATGGTCAGTATTGGAAGCTCGGCAATTGAAGCTAGAAATGATACACACTAGACAAAATCTTATAGATGTGTTAACAAAAGTTTTAACGAGGGAGAAACTGAGATTCTTCTCAGTTTCAATTGGTCTTCAAGTATGATGATGAAGATGAGAAACAACCAGGTCCAAAGTGGAGTCATTGTCCAACAAATGAAGTAGCGGTGGAGTTGCTATCAACATTCTCCAAGTGGGAGATTGTTGGGTGTGCAGCCTGATTATCTTCTTTATTTAGAGGTATCACCTTGTAAAATATTGTAATTTCGTAGTCAATTTAAACCGTTCATTAGGTGGATGATCTAATGGTAGAAGTTATGTTTTTCTTCCCTAAAAGGAAACCCCTCACTATATATGAGTGAATTTTATTGCGGCTGGATATATATGTGTGTATTTTGAGTGAGAAAGCGATAGAAGACTGTGTGAAAGCGAATAGGGAATTACAATGGATCTGTTATAGGTTGTATCTCTTCATTTTGCTGGATAATATAAAGGAAGGACTGGTTTCTTCTCTCTGGACATAACCCAAATTGGGTGAACCATGTATATTTGTGTCTCTCTTGTTTCATGTGTTTTTTATGTTTATATTTTTTGCAATATTTTATGTGTCCCATTTCTCTGTAATATATAATTTTTTAACATTTTCTGTACTTTGGAAAAAATTTGGCACTCATGGTAGACCTTAACAAATTTATGCTCATAAGGTGGCCCAAAAACATTCAAACCATAATATTTTATGAACTATGACTTTAGCCACAAATTGGCCTCCATAGAACACTTGATGTATTCCATTGATAAGTATTTATATCTCTTCCAACATACATCTCAACATTATTCTATTCGGGTTTCTTTAATGCAATTGGGATTTAATTATACAATACCTAGTCACTCGAAGTCACAAATATATCCTCTAGGATTTTTCCACTCCATGGTATGATGATAGTGTTAGTAGACATGATATGCCTTGATAAGATAGGAACTAACATGAAAACACGAAATTGAGAAACAATTTTAGCTTGTTTTTTACATAAAAATTGTGAATCTTTATGTTTTTCTAATTTCAACAGTTGTAAACTCAAATTTTCCGTGATAATTTTGCTTTGAAGTAAAAACAAGATTTCTATAGAAATGTCTTGCCTCTGTACTCATATTTTTTCTTTTAAATGTTAGAGACATATAGCTAGAGAAATTTGGTGTTTAGTAATTGCATATACTTCAAAATTTCAAGCATGTATAATGAGCGACTTAATGAACTACCATGGTTTTTAGAGATCGTGATTCATTTTTGGGAAAAAAGAATATATCATCTCAATCTACACATATTACACTAGAGCACGGACTATTTTTGGGGAATTTTTAGGTTCAGACACTATATTTTATCATTTAATGAATTTTATTATTTTTCTATGGAAAATGAATATTATTATTTTTTGCTATGGAAATAAATATTAATATATTTTATATAGAAAAGCATATTTAAATATTTTTTCCTAAAGCAGAAGATAGTCTGAAATTTATCTTAGATTAAATTATAAATCAACAATTTTTTTTAATGAGGGATATGAGGAAAAAACAGATTTTTCAATTTGTGGAATTCGATTTGTGGCATATATTAAAATTTGATTTGGGGATATTTGAATTTGTTTTAAGTCATTTTTAGTATTAAAAGCTTGAAGTCACTTGTGTTATTTTTGAACTAAGTTTGATATTTCTAATTTTTTGACATGGGAAACCAAGGAATTGTAAATGAAAGTATGATTGCACAAGAATTAATTTAAAAGAAAAAATGAGAAACAAGCAAAACATGGGAGAATTAAGGGAAAAAAGAGAGCCTAAAAGAAATGTAGAGGTACAAAATAGAGAGCTTGAAGGAGATGTAGAGGTACAAATAGAGAGCTTGAAAGAGATGTGGATGTACATGGAAATGATAAGGAAATGAAATATGTCAAGGAACTTGTCAATGAGAAAATTGACCACACAAATGAAGAAGACAATATTGTTATCACTAGTACTAGTGAGTCAATAATGCTTTAAATTTTGAATTTTGTAGACTTTAGATTAAATTATTTCAAAGTCACATTTTAAGTTTTTAAAAATGTTCAATGTACATGTCAAGTGCAAATTACAAACTTATAATTTTTTATTCAAGGGAAACATCTAACCTACAACAAGATCCACCACATCTATAAAAACACATAGATTAATTAGTAGTTAAAAGAACATCGTCCTTGATGATAATTTTCTAGAGAATAAGGATTCAACTAAAATCAAATAGATGGGGCCACCAATGAATGAAAGGAAAACTTGAGATAGAGTAAATGTGTCGATCAAAATGAAATTTGAAGGTAAATTTGTCATAGGACAAGCTCAAATGCTATATACTTTTTTAAAGAACAAAGGTCTAAGAAATGAAACTCAATTAATAGGCATTAGAAATTATAAAGAGGTGAAGGTAAATGAGTTGGTATCAAAAATATGACATTGGCACTTGGCACACTTGCAAAAAACCAATATCAAGATAGAAGTGTTTGTAGAGCATTTTTAATAGGTGTTGTTGGAAAAGGAATTGCACTAAATAGATTGATGTCAATGGCAACAAAAAATATACAAATCATCAAGAAAAATTATATGGAGGTATAATAATTTATGATTCAATTAAATGAGAATGATGAAATTGTATGTTGGGATAATATATGTGGAAAATCCTATCAAGATAGAGTTCTGAATAAGGTGAGATATAGGGTGAAAGAGTTTTGGCATGTTAATTCCTATGTGTCATCAAATGAAAAGGAAGTTGTGTGACATCATATATATGGATGGGTTTATGAAACTCATGTCAGACATATAACATGGGTTAGTCAAGGTGAATTATTCCATAATTTTATGGAGAGTAACCTTATGTGAAGATTTCCCTTAGCACATTCTTGAAGTTTAAGACATGGTATGTGAGGCCTATCACTCCTCATGACACATGTTTCTTTGAATACCATGTATAATTCCAACTATTTTATGAGACATTTCTAAAATTTGGCATACAATATTGGTCCAATGATCTCTCTGCTTTAAGTGTTCATGACTTTTTATCTAAGATATTATGTGCACGAGGAAATAACCAATTATTTTATAAGAAAGAATGCATTGGTGGAATAAAATCCAATGAATTTTCTCATTTGGAACACTTTGATGTTAAGTATCCCATTGATCCTAATGATTCATTATTGTCAAATCTCACTGTGACGTGGAAAATATATGAATATGTTTTGTACACTCTTGTTATAAATTCCACGACAACATCAAGAAGATTGATTTACTTGAAGGAAACATTTCCATGACATATTTTATGGAGAAGTTCATGGAACAATATTATCAGTGGTTTATTTTGCTGAGAATTACACATTTTCTCCACACAAGGAAATACCAAATGATTATTATCATTCAGACCAGGTGTCTATGGTTGTGCATATCTTTTATAGCCATGGAAATCTTGGTATCGATGGTTATGGTAGTCATGAAATGACTAAATAGTACAATTTCTACATTAGTGATGACTGTACACTTGATACATGGTTTATTCAACATTGTGTTACTATTATTTATAATGGATTATCATGATGAGATATCACTTTTAAGAACATTGGTTATGGTCAGTTAGTTGCATTGGTCAATTTAAATCAACAATATTGTTCATGGTTGTCTCATCTTCATAAGAAAACTAATATTCATCATACATGGAATTTCTTTGAGAGATGGCATGGAAAAGGAGATCATGATGGTGATGGGGCATGTGTAGAACATGCACATAGGAGCCATCAATGAATTACTCTGCTTACTGACTTATAGATTCATATGATGTTGTTAACTGGAGTAATACAAATTTAATCCATGTATCGAATCCAAGGATGGTTTGTGTACCTAGGTAAGCATATAGATGTATATAAATATATGTGTTTTTGTGTGTGGCAAGAGGGGGGTGGCGTTCTTTTATATAGAAAATATTATATTTATTTCACGAAATTTGTCTTACATGACTTTTTTTCTCAAGTAAGTACTTTTGGAATATTGTGATGGGTGAGGTTGATAGATCATTGCCACATAGTTGTGAAGCAATCCATGGAACAAGAGTTTTTCACTCCATTAGAAGTCAGAATATGACTAATATACACTCAATTCAGAAATGAAAGTACTCTTCCTTTTGTCCAACATGTTAGGGAAATAATCATCTGTCCAACTTGTTAGGGAAAAAATCATTTCAATTTTCTATAATTATTGTATTCTATTTATAGATAAACATATGAATATGATATTATAAGGCCTTTTTGAGACTTCATGATATGGAACTAATTTCATATTTTTAGAATTGGAAGTTCGTTAATCACTTTTGGGGAAATCAATTTTGTTTGTGTGCTTGAATGTTTAGGATTTTCTTCCTTTCCTGCATATGGGAATTAAGTTATGAGATTCAATTAATATGTTGTAGGTTTTTTTTTAAATAAATGTCAACAAAAGTGCATATGAAGATTTTTAATCTACTATTTCAATGCCAAGCTAAGCTACATTCATGTTTTAAGTTACTTGGAATTTATAATTTTACTTTTATCAAGCGATTTTATGGTTACTACAATGTATATTTTGATCTACATTCATGTTTTAAGTTACTCTTTTATTTTTATGGTTACTTGTGATCAATTTTATATCTAAATATGGCTAGGAATCGTGGATTATGATTGTATTTGTTTTAACACAATTACCAATCAAATGAAAACTTGACCAAGCTCTCACATTTTAGAGGTAGCAAAAAACCATCTGATTTTGAAAAGTGTTGATTTAGAATACACCCTTTTTTTCGAACATATTTTTGATACTTTAATTATTGAATATGCACATTTTTTTTAAATGTTAGTGATTTTCATGCCAATTTTGAAAAGTGTTGATGCAACATAACCGCTTATTTGGATTTATTTTCGACACTTCATTTTTTATATATATTAAGTATGTCTTTTCTTTTTAATGTTAGTTATTTAACCATTTAAATTAAAAAAAAAATCAAATATAAAATTTTCTAAAAAAAAACATTATATATATATATATATATATATAGATATAGATATAACATGATATTTAAAAACTAAAAAAAAAATTAAAGATAAAAAAAAAAAATATATATATATATATATATATATATATATATATATATATATATATATATTTCCCAACCTTTGAGGGGTCGTGCCTTAGGTAGGGGTGGTAGGTTGATTCACGAAATCAACCTACCACCCCGACCTAGCTACCAAGGGGCCACGAGCTATCCAACTGCCAAGGGGTCACATGTCAGGGTAGGTGCCCTATCCCATGACCCCTTTACGGTTGCGCGGGCGTGGAAGAATGATTTTGAGAATTGGCTTACCAAAACAACTCAGCCATAAAGGGGCAATGGGCTAAGGCAAGTCGCCCATGACCCTTAGTTCCACTAGCATGTAGGGGGTTCCATGCCTGCCCAGCCACAAAGGGGCTCCTTGACTTGTGACCCCTTTGTGGCTAAGCGATGGTGCTAGGCCTATTATGGGAATTGGTCTGCCAACCCCTCCCAACTTCCAAGAGATAGCGCGCCAAGGTGGTGGCAAGCCAATTCATATATAAACTATAAAAAATAAATCTTATATATATATATATATATATATATATATATATATATATATATATATATATATACATTTTTGTATTTCTAACCTTTTTTTGTTTTTATTTTATTATTTTAATTTTTTACATTATATATATATATATGTTTTTTTTTTTTTCATTTTTTCAATATTTTAATTTTATTTTTTACTTATTATTTTATTTTTTATTTTAATTTTTTTGGGTTATGATTTAATTTTTTCCTTAATTTTTATTTTTTTTGCTTATTTATTTATTTATTCCTGTAGCCATTGTGTCAATGTTCAACTAGTAATTTGAGCCCAATATGTGTCAATTTGACAATGGATTTTTTTAGTTTTCATTACAGTCAGTCAAGTCCGCCTCCACTATGTGTCAACTTCATAGTTGATTTTTAAATTTCCATTGCAATGGATGAAGGTCTCCTATACTGCATGTCAATTTAATGGTTGATTTTAAAATTTTCGTTGCAATGTGTCAAGTTGTCTTAAGCTAAGATTTTAAAATAGCTATACTTTTAGCATTTAAAAAAAAATTATTGTTGATATAATGACTCTTTCATTCAACTGTTCATTTTTAAAAGAAAATTAGTCATATAATTATTCCATAATGCCATGGTTGAAATATGTGGAAAAGTTAAGGTTTTTTATAGACATGTTATTTGGCTTTGATTCCATGGTTGAAATTTTTTCAAAATTTTAATGTTTTTTCTGAGTCGTGATATTTTATCTTTAATGCTTTGGTTGAAAACAATTATATGTATTTTATCTTTAACACCATGGTTATAGTATCAGGTCCGGAAGGAGGAGTGGCTAAAGAGTGAAGGTCATTCGCCCGACAGGCAGATGGCTCCGGTTCTCTAGCTTGAGAGTGAATTGAGGCAGGTTCCCGGGGATGGAATGCAGCCAGTCGCTTGAAACCATTCTTAAGATAGATTTCTATACAGTCGAGCGTGCTTACGCACCCTGCCGGTTCAATTTACTTATTTGGTGGCCCCTCTCAAATAAGTAACTAAAGAGCAACTCAAGTTTCAATTTACTTATTGGGTGGGGGGGCTTATGGTCGAGCCAATGGCGGCCTTATTAGTCGAGCCAAGAGAAGGAGTTAGTTCACCCATCGAGTCAATGAACAGATTGATTATGTTCCCAAGTTCCCAACAGACAAGAGAGAGGGAGGGAAGGTAGTTTCATTCATGCTGGTCCGGTAGTGGCATTCATGCTAGTCGGGCGGGTAGTTACATTAAGGGAGGTTTTGTTGGAATTTTAATTCTTTTCAGAGACGTGATATTTTATCTTTAATGCCATGCTTGGAAATTGTTGGAATTTTAAGGTTTTTGAGAGTCATGATATTTATCTTTAACATCATTGCTATAAAATGTTGAAAATTTCCCAAAGAAGATGTCGTTCCAACATCAAAACTTTTCATTTTTAGGGTGTTTTATATGCCAAAAAAATTGGTTTTCATTGTCATTTTAAAAAAAATGTTTAAAATTTACCATGGAAAACAAAAATAAAAGAAAGAAAAAGTCATTCCAACATACACACTTTTCGTTTTTTGATTTTTTTTGATGTTTTTTTGCTAGAGTTCTCGTTTTGAGGTCATAGTTCCTGTTTGATTGCAAACTTTGTTCTTTATTAAAGTTGTTTATTTCATCAAACCAATAAAGGTAACATTGTCATATTCTAATAATTTCCATTTTCCAAATGAATTGAAATGTAATTGGGAATTATCTTGGGATGAGGAGAGAGATAGTGTTTATCCTTTGTAAATTAATCCTCACCCACTATACAACCACAACATGTCCCAATAATTTAATTTTGATTCTCGCAAGGAAATATTATTAGGATGAGGGATATACATTTTTTTCTACACCTTTCAAAATCCTACTTTAGATGTTAAATATGGTCATCAACTCTTTTTACAAAATAGTTGTCATGAAAATTTTATAAAATAGTTATCATGAAAATAAATCACAATAAACATATACTTGATATCAAAAAATATGTAACCCATGGCACTTTAAAAATTAACCCCAACAATACCAACCTAAAAGGAATACTTACATAGTGAAATATTCCTCACCTAGTGGTAGAAGTAGTCTTTAGTACTTCTTCTAGGTCCATTTAGAGTTTATTATACCTAAAAATTCACCCAACATGTTAGGCCCCTATACTACTTGTGTAAACCCTTATTGTAATTAGTACAACCCCTTTATTATATTGTTGTACCCATGTATTCCCCATATTGTTACTATTGTTCCCCATAGAAGCCCACTATTGTTGTTATTGTGCCCTTAAATTATTATTGTTATGTCGGCTCTGATTATATTATGACCCCTTAGACTCTTATATATAGAAAATAGGTCTTGTCATTTGTATCATCAAAGAATTGTTCATTTGTGTACTGTAAAGGAGGTTTCCCCCTCAAAGAGGCTTATTTCTAAGGCATTCATCTATCTTTTCTATCTTTTTGTGAGCTGGTTTCATAACATTTGGTTTCAAAGCTTTGGATTCTAGGGTTTCGCTACTCCAAATAGGTCAACGTGGCATTTTTGCTATAAATTTTTCTCTGCAATGTTTCAGAAGCGAAAAAAAAACCCATTTGAGATGAAATCGCACTAAATCTCGGATCCGAATTTTGGAGCTTTTTGCGCTATATTTGCGGAGATATGATTTGAGGAAGTTGGTCTTGTTGCAGACTCCTCAATTACATTCCAAACAGGTGACCTGGGGAAAATCGTCATAACTTTCTCTCTAAGCATTGGATTGAGATTTCATAAGAAGTTACAGAAAGAGAAGGAACTGTAGTTTCTTTTATATATATGTTTTACAGCCAAAGGTCGAAATAGAGACACGTGACACGTCGTACAATTTCGCTCTACTGAACTAGTCTTTAATCAGGTCACTGTGGGAGATTTGACATAACTCTTCCTTCGAGAATCCATTTGGGATTAGACTGGTGGCATTGGAAAGAGGACACAGAGGGATACTTCAGGTCGCAATTTCATAACTGGATGATCTGAAATTACAGTGATACATCAGAGGCAATATCGAGCTCCCACAAAGTGAAAAAAGGTGTGTCGATTTTTTTTTAAATTTTTGCTTAAGCTTGGTTTGAAAAATTATTTTGAAGGAATTCAAAGGGCATAGTAGAGAATTATTATTGGTAACTGATGCCCCGAGGAAAGAAAATGCAAACACCTAGTAAGCAACCTGAAAGCTCTAGCATGACTCATGAAGAAGAGCAAGAAATGCTACATGATATGTCAAAATTACAAGACCAAGTGCAACAAATTTGACTGTCACGAAAGCTAACAAAAGCTAAGATAGATGGCGTGGAATCTAAGATAAAGGGCATGAAAGCTAAGATGAATGCCGTGGAAGCCAAGATTGATGATTTGAAGATAGATTTGAAGACAGATTTGAAATTTTTTCTACAAGAAATACTTACTAATGGTGAAAGGGTAGTAAAGAAAACTCATGATGGGAACAAAAGAAATGTTAATCATGATTTCACAGACTCTAATGTTGGATCAAACACCCACCATATTCCAAAAATTGATATGAGGAAGTTTGATGGCAAGGATCCGGTAAATTGGATACTACAGATGGAGCAATATTTTGATCTACATGAGGTGCAACTATTACAAAAGGTACGTATTGCATCTTTATATTTAGAACCGGATAAATTTTTATGGTATAAAGGGATTTGTTCTCATAAACCGCTTGTTACGTGGTCAATTTTCATAGAGAAAATGATAGCACATTATGATGATACAAAGAGAAACGCCTTCTTTAGCCAATTGATAAATCTCAAACAAAAGTGTTCAATGGCAAAGCACAATGAGGACTTTTAAAATTGAATATAATGGTAAATGATATTCCAGAAAAGCAGAGGATTGATGTCTCCATAGGGACATTAAAGGATAACATTCAACATGAGGTTCATCTTTGGGAACCTGATTCATTGGAGAAGGCATTTAGGTTGGTAAGAAAAGTGGAAAGCAAAATTATGGAAAGAAGGAATTCTACCCCTCACAACTATAAACGTGGAAGCATTGTTTTTCCTAGCCTTCCACAACCTACAAGGGTGACACCACAACAATTGGAAGAAAAAAGAGAAAAAGGGCTTTGTTACAATTGTGATAGAAAATTCACTAAAGGTCATAAGTGTACTAACAAGAAAATATTTTACATAGATTATGAAGAGGAGGAAGAAAAGGATCAAGAAACATCAAAAGAAGAGGATATACACCAGGAACCAACCTCAGAGAAAGAAGAAATGAATCCAACCATATCTTGTAAAGCATTGGCAAGAATTACCACTCCTCAAACTCTCAAGATAGAAGGACATATCAAGAAGAAAAAGGTTCAAGAAGTGAAAGATCACATCGAGAAAGAAGAAATGAATCTAACCATATCTTGTAATTCATTATCCAGAATTACCACTCCTCATACTATCAAGATAGAAGGACATATCAAGAAGAAAGATGTTCAAGAAGTGAAAGATCACATCGAGCATCAACAAATGAATCTGACCATATCTTGTAAAGCATTGGAAGAAATTACGACTCCTCAAACTCTAAAGATAGAAGGACATATCAAGAAGAAAAAGGTTCAAGCAGTGAAAGGTCACATCGAGCATCAACAACAAGTTCTCCAACTTTTAAAGGATAACGCCACTTTGGTGCAGAATCGAATGAAACAACAGGTAGATCAACATCGAAGTGAGAAATGTTTTGATGTAGGTGATTGGGTATTTTTACAGCTACATCTCAAGCAAGCTATTTATGAGAAGGAAATGTTGACAATACTACATGCACTTAAGAAATGGCGACCTTATCAAATGGGAAGACACTTCAAGGTAAAAATGGATCATGATTGTCTTAAATACCTTTTAGAAATATTATCTTTATAAGAATAGAAAAAATTGGTCACAAATATGTTGGGTTATGACTTTGACATCATCTATAGAAAAGGGAAGCAAAATTTTGTTGCAGATGCACTCTCAAGAAAGGATGAGGATGTTGAAGCATTGTTTTGTGCTATTTCTATTATCCAACCAGATTGGATAAAAAAAGAAAGGGATGAATGGAAGAAGGACGAAGAAGTGTGGTCACTCATTCAAAAGTTGCAAAAGATCCCAATTCAAACAATATTGCCAGAACTTGAAGAGGAAGGAAAAATCATATTGGAACCTAGAGCAATCATAGAAACAAGAACTTGACAGCTACAAAATCGATCAATTTCACAGTATCTCATCAAGTGGAAGAACTTACCCGCTGAAGATTCCACATGGGAGGACAAGAATTTTATACAGAAGCATCAAGAACTACTCAAGTGTTGAGGACAACACTTTTTGAAGGAGAGGGGCATGTTAGGCCCCTACACTACTTGTGTAAACCCTTATTGTAATTAGTACAACCCCCTTATTATATTGTTGTACCCATGTAGTCCCCATATTGCTACTATTGTGCCCCATAGAAGCCCACTATTGTTATTATTGTGCCCTTAAATTATTATTGTTATGTCGGCTCTGATTATATTATGACCCCTTAGACTCTTATACATAGAAAGGAGGTCTTGTCATTTGTATCATCAAAGAATTGTTCATTTGTGTACTGTAAAGGAGGTTGCCCCCTCGAAGAGGCTTATTTATAAGGCATTCATCTATCTTTTCTATATTTTTGTGAGTTGGTTTCATAACACTACATGGACATCATTTCCAACCTAACCACTCCTTATAGCATTTGGTCCATCTTTATTATTTGGCTGGGGGTAGTTTTCCTTTCTGGAATCTCTAGTCAAATGCTTGAAGTTTATAGAGAGCCTTATCTCACAGATTTTTTTTTAGATAGAAACCATGTTTTATACCCCCTTTAAATATTTGACCAAAATAATGTTTTTGGTATCTTAACGTTTTCCATCTCTATTTCTACTAAAGGGTACAACATGGGGCTAGGCTAGATATGTTTCTACATGAACATTTGGACATCTTCCTTCAAGAGGAATAAATATTAGAAAATGGTCGAGTCATAATTTTTAATATCTTCATACCTCCACGCAAATGCATGCTTGAGTTCTTTAGACATCTACTGCAGTAATATTTTTTTTTTAAGATAGGGTATTCAATAATTTGTTGAGTTTGAGATCAATTTATATGCCTAGGTTGGATTCCTTGACTTCTAATATTTATGGTTTCATGGAGGATTCCATAGGTACTTAATTTGAGTTTAAAAGCTTATCTAATGGAATTATCCCTCTTGCAATGAGTTTTGTTTTCATTTGTATATCCTCTATTCTCCAAAAATTATAGGTTATGGTTTATTTGTAGAATGACCAATTTCTAGATTTTCCATATATTCATCTCCATCTAAATTTTAAAATTCAGATATTCATATATTACACTAATAAATCTCCTAATATATTCTTCACTTTCAAAAACATATCATTAATATATGCTATTACATTGGTAGTTATGTGCATGACATGAATGGAATAAGAGGTATGACACAAACTATGTGGTGTTCTTTAGTAGTAAGTTGGAAATGCATAGTAAAGAAAACAAAATTTACCTACATATATTGCAAGAAAGTTATATTACAATCCACAATAGCCATAAAATAATTGGAATAACACAAAATGCTATACTTTTCTAGTGAGAGCACTGCTCGCTTCATTAAGGGGAAAATATCCAAAATGAGAAAAGACATGATTGCAATATAATTCACAAGGAATTTCATTACAATGCTTTTACTTCGTGATATAGTTATAGATACCTCATATGAGAATTTTAGAGAATGAATTTTCTAGTAGGTAGAACCTTCTAATAATCCTTCTTACAATTGTTACTTGCACATTATTACTTGATATTTATTTACTATACATTACCTAATAGATAACAACCTATCTATCCACTTTAAGGGTTAGGATAGAATTTTAGAAGATGTGTCCCTTAAAAATCAACATTATCCTCAAAGTTGGAGGGAATCATTGAAGCATCTTGATTGGTTTCCATGTGGTATGCTAAAACAATGTATTCTTCAATGATATAAGAAATTCCTAAATAGTGCATTGGCACAGATGACACTCTCTTTTATGAATAACATACTATCGCTACAACCCAATGGGACATTTTCCATCCATTTTTTGAATCATATTTTGAAAACAACAATTAGATCCAATAAATTTCTCTAAGAAGCATGTGAAATACTAGAGATTATTTATAGTGGCAAAAATATTTCAATTTTCAAGCTAATGGAACAATATAGATGAAAAACTTATAGGCCCATAAACCTCGAGGGCAAGCTTATGGTGGAAATTATGTTTGAGGAAGGTATATTTATAAGGTTGTAAATCAAGTAACACCTAATTCCCTTCTTTAAAGTGGATTTTAGTTGAATTTATAATGATGTTGATCAACCAACTACTTTGTCCTATTCTAAGCCATGACTAAATTATGCTTAAGGGTGTAGAAAATGTTAGCCTAATGTGTAATGGTATTTTATACTTCCTGCACCTTAGAGAATCTAGGAAAGTGGGATAGTAATGATGGAGGCTATTGGCCATGAAAAAACTCAAAGGGATTCATTTGAGTGACACCATGATAAGTTGTATTATACCATCATTATGCTATACATAAATAATGGTCAAATTGTGATTGTCATTCTAAAGTGAAGCTCTTAAAATATGCTTCCAATAATTCATTCATATATTTAGTATGACCATTCGCGCATGGGTGACATGAAATTTTAAGATTGAATTGAGTGCCTTGGAATTGAAACAACTCTTGCTATAAATTTCTATTGAAAGTGGGGTCATCGTCTATCATTCGTGAAGTTTAAAGATATTATCCATAAATACTTGACTAACCATGGAAGATTTAAAGGGGTGTTGAATAGCATAAAAATGAGCTTAATTATAAATGAAATCAACCACAACCATGATGTTATTTTATTTCCAAATTTGGGTAACCTCCTTATGAAGTCCATATAAATGTCAATACTTATAGTTGGTAAAACATGTAAAGGTTGTGTCAAGTCCCACTAGCACAACTAATGGAGGATGGGCCTCATCAGCAAGGCGACCCAAGGTCAAACCTCAAGGCGGGTGATTGTGTCTTATGCTAGGGGGAGGTGACATGCAAAAAAATATAGTCAGTTGAGGGATAGTGTGGCCTAGGGTAGGTGCAATCCACAAGTGACTTTGAAGGCTTAGATGACACTTGGTCGCGTCTCCTCAAGCCACAAGTTAAGCCTGAAGGATCACATAAAACTTAATAAACAAAAAAAATATATGTAAAGGTAGGATTTCACTTGTATTTTTCACTATTTCTCCATTGCTTTATTCTACCACAAAGGTGTGGATTTCCTTCTTTATTCCTTCCCCACAAAATTAGCATTTTTACCCTTTCATATGTTTTATGAAATGTTGAATGACTTTCCATTGGATAGGATAGAGTTTAGATAACATTGTTGATTTCAATACCAAGCACTTAGTCAAATACATATTCTCTTTATAATCAATATCTTCATTTTTCCAAGTATAGTCCTTATATGCATGGAGTTTCATTTGAAGTTGTTTTTTGGGTCATTTTTCTTAGGTTCTATTAACTATTCTTTATGGATGTCATTCAACTAGTTTATTATTATGAAGAAGAGTGAAAAAAGGGACCATCCTCTTAATACTTTTAAGAGATATAATATGCTACCACATTCTCTTTTCCTTTCTTATAAATTATCTCATCATAATTTCCCAACATTTTTGTAACCAATTTTCATATTTCTAGGAATGAAACCCTTTGCTCCATGAAGTATTTTAGGTTCCAATGTTATATCGTAATCTGTAAATGTTGACCAAGTAGGTATGAACACTAAATATCTGTGACATCTAGTATATCCATAATTTATTTTCATTAGTTGGTTTCTCCAAGTTCCTCTCATAGCATTTTTGGTACTAAGAGCTAATGGGTGTCGCTCTTTCATAAATATTGGATTTGTCACATTTAAAGATAATGGTCATTTGTGCCTCTTAAATACTGAAGCACCCATTTCACTGCTCACCAATGTTCTTCACCTAGATTTGCCATGAACCTACTAACAACTCCAACTGCATGTGAAATGTCAGGTCTTATAGATACCATTGCATACTTTAAGTTTCCTCAAAAATTTACAAATGGTACACGAGACATATAGTTTTTTTCTTCATCAGTTCTAGGAATCAAAACCGAAGAAAGTTTAAAATGGGAAGCTAATGGAACATTAACATGTTTCGCATTGTTGATACCGAACTTTTCAAGTACTCTTACTACATACATCTGTTGTGATAACTAAAGCTTTCCATTTTTCCCGTCTCTGTGTATCTCCATGACCAAGATATGTTTTTCCGCTCCAAGATCCTTCATATCAAACATCCTAGAGAGTTGGGTCTTTATCCTATTGACCTCTTCCATGCTTTTTCTTGCAATAAGAATATTGTCAACATACAAAACCAAGATAATGAATATGCCACTGAAACTCTTGAAGTATACACAATGATCATACTCACTTCTAATAAAGTTCTGGCTCACCATGAAGAAGTAAAACTTTTCCTGGGCGACTGCCTTGGGCCATACAATGATTTAATGAGCTTGAAAAAAAATATTTTGTTGTGATCTTCTACAAAACATTCTAGTTGTTCCATATCAATCTCTTCATCCAAATCACCATGTAAAAAAAGTGTTTTAACATCTAACTGTTCTAACTCAAGGTCGATTAATATAGTTAGTGCCAACATAGTATGAATAGAAACAAGTATTTTGATTGGTGAAAAAATCTCATGAAAGTCAATACCTTAAACCTGAGAATACCATTTTGCAACTAGCCTCGCCTTATACATATCGATATTCCCATCATCATTTCGCTTCAACTTGAAGATCCATTTGTATCCAACAACACTTCTCCCTTCAGGAAGTTCTATAAGATCCCAGTATTTGTCCTTAGCTAAGGAATCCATTTCTTCATCCATATCCTTTTTCCAATTTTTGCTATCTGCATCATCCACTGCTTCCTCATAACAAGATGGTTCCCCATATTCAATAATCAATAAAAAATATGAAGAGGAATCTTCATACATTTTGGGTTTTCTTCTTTCCCTTGTAGACCTTCTTAGAGTGACTGGTTGTTGAACTAGTTCTATAACATCAATAGTTTCCTTTGCATATTCTTCACTTTTTTCTTCAGAAGTGTCTCATTCCTTTCGTCTTTCTGACAAAGGCCTGGCCTCCAACTAAATTTGTTGATTTGGCGATACTTGTTCATGTTCATCTTTTTCAACATCCTACTTTAGAAGAGAAGATTCATCAGATGTTACATCTCTACTAAAGACTATCTTCCGTGAAGAAGGATCCCGCAACCTGTATCCTTTCACCGCATAGTCATACCCAACAAGACATAACATTTCAATTTTGGGTCTAATTTTGAGCGTTCATTTTTAGGAATAAGAGCATAGGCATCACAACCAAAAATCCTTAAATGTGAATAATCACAAGACTTACCTGACCAAACTTTCTTGGGAATTTTACAATTAATTGCAACTGAAGGTGATCTATTAACTAAATAAAAAGGAATATATACTGCTTCTAGCAACAACCCCTTTTGTAGGTTAGCATCGCTGATCATGATTCTGTCTCTTTTCGTAGGAGTCTAATTCATACGTTCAGCGACACCATTTTGTTGAGTATAAACAACAATTTTATGTCTAACAATCCTTTCATCCTTACAATATTTTTCAAATTCTAGAGAAGTAAATTCATTGCCATTGTTAGTTCTCAAACATTTAATTGATTTGCCTATTTTATTTTCCACCATTGCTTTAAATTATTTAAAAACGTTACATACATTAGCTTTTCTTTTTAACATATAAACCCAAACATTCTGGGGGAAATCATCAATAAATGTTAAGTAATGTAATTCACCTCCATACGATACAGTAGGAGATGGTCCCCGCATATCAAAATGAATATAGTCCAAAATTTCTTTACTATTATGAATTCGAGTTTTAAATCTCTATTTACCTTGTTTTCCGTACACACAATGTTTACAGAAATCCAACTTCAAGGATTTCAAATCAGGAAAAAGATTGCAGTTCATCAGTACCTAAAGACCTTTCTTGCTCATGTGGCCCAATTGGTGATGCCATAGGTGAGTAACTTCTTCTTCTTTCTTTGACATAGTCACTGCCTCACTAACCTGAGTACTTCCTTTGAGTCTATAAATATTTCCAATCTTTTCTGCCTTCAAAACAACCAGAGTGCCTTTCGACACTTTCAACATGCCATTATTACATGTAAACTTGTAACCATCCGAGTCCAACACTCCCAAAGAAATCAAAATTTTCCCTAATTCAGGTACATGTCTAACATTAGGTAATGTTCTAACTGTATTATCAAACATTTTAATTTTGATATTTTCCATCCCAACTATCTGACAGGATAAATCATTACCCAAGAACTACCATTTGCAGCTTCATATGAAGTAAACCAATTTCTGTGCGGACTCATGTGATGAGAAGTACCATAGTCTAATAGCCAATTTTCAACATTTTGATAGACTTTACAAAAATGCAAAGCTTCATCTACTATTCCTACTTCAGCAGATAAAACTTCATCAACCATACCTGAATCAACTTGATTTTCTTCCTTCTTCTCGTTTTCAGACCGTTTCCGTTTCCAACAATTTTTCTTGAGGAGTCCAATTTTGTTGTAGTACTATCATTTAGATTTACACTTCTTTCCCTTTCATTTTTATTTGGAAGAACCTCTTTCTTTGTCCCCACTTTCCTTTGACTGACCTCTCGCTATCATGGCTTTTGGTGTAGATGTTTCAATACTAGATTTCCTCAGTACTTCTTCAGATAATAGAGCTCCAACAATTGATTCAAATTTAAAAGAATCAATAGTGCTCAAACTGATTGAAGTTATGAAGTGGTTCCATGACTCCGGCAGAGAAGACAACAAGGTTATAACTTTGTCTTCTTCATGAATTTTAACTTCCATATCTGATAATTAGAAAATAAGTGTCTTAAAAAAATTTAAATGTTCTACAACTGTTGTACCCTCCTTCATTCGAGGACTACACAATTTTATTTTCAAATAATTTGTTTTGGTTAACAATTTTTTCATATACAATTTTTCAAGTTTTTCTCCCAAACCTACTGCTGAAGTTTCTTCAACAATATTGAAGAGAACTTCATTCACCACGCATAACCTGATGGTACTGAGAGCTCGAGAAATTGAAGTCCTTCTAGTCCAAATATGTCATGCTAGCAGAGTTCTTCTTCACCCTGTCTAATGCTTTGTGCAACCCTTGTTGCACAAGAAAATCCCTAAATTTCAGTTTTCATAAAGAAAAGTTATTCTTGCCGGTGATTTTTTCCATCTTGAACTTTGCATTCGTCATTTTGCCCATTTCTTCCTACAAACCATTCTACTATGGTTTCCTAGTTTCCCTTCTTTCTTCAATTTCCAGCTATGCTTTTAAATTAAAAAAATTTATGATTTCCTTTCTTCAGCTATTGTTTCCTTTTTAAAAAAAAGTTCTTCTGCTTTCAATTTCAAGAACTTTCCTTTAAACCCTATTCAATTTCCATAAATTTTCACCCGACAATTTTCACACAGAAAAAACCCTCTTCAATGAATTTGTCTCTAGACCCTATTCAGATTTCATAAGAATAACTTTGTTTCAATTTTTATTTGTAACTTTCTTATTTTTGTTTAAAAGTAATTGTACCTGAATTTCCTCAGCTGGACTCCTTAAGGAATGTTTCTCTTCCATAAAACTCTCATTCCTTTTTTCAATTGGGCTTCCTGTTCTAGGACTTCGCGACCTTACTGTTCTTCTGCAACCAGTAAACCAGTGAGGACCTTGGCATTAAAAAAATGGTGGCTGACCATTCTTCCTTTCTTGATGGCTACAATCTCTCTCTTCGACTCTGACAGATTTGATTCAACTACTTTCTCCATCGACGACGTCAGATTTTGAGACTCCTCCAATGGGTCTGTGCATTAGCATAATCCCTCTACAAATCTGCGACATCAGGCATGATAGTCCCTTGCTCCTCTGCGGCACTCCGTATTTTTCCAGGCTGGCAGCAGTCCCCTTTTTTTTTTTTTTCTAGTTAAGACTAATCTAAATACCCACGGGGGATTTGAACCAGTGACCTATCCGCAAGGAGTGTCTTAGCAGCGCACCCATTCACCGTCAATCCAAAGCCCCGTGGGCGCAGCAGTCCCCTTGCTCCTCTGTGATACTCTGTCGTTTTCCAGACCCAATAAAAAAATAAATTTATATTTTTCAGCGACGCTTGCTCCTCGACATCAATAACATCTCTCTCTGGTGGCTCTGATGTAGGGCTCTTTACTTGACAATGAAAACTCTTCATCAATCGACATAAAGTAACGATTCTTACACTGCGTTTGACTGGACTCAAACTTGAGAGTGCAGTTCTAAATAACAAATTTACTATGCTACCTTCACGACTTTGATCGCGATTTCTCTCACAGCTCCGATGGCAGATTTCTCTAACCAATTAGCTTTGATACCACTTTTTGGGGACTTCCATAAATCAACAAGGTTGTAGGGTTTACAAAGTTATTCAATCATTCAATAATTGAACAAGAAAGGCATAAATAGAAACATAAACACACATATTAACACAATAAATCTACGTGGTAAAACCTTGACAATGTGTCAAGGAAACCTCCACGGGTCAAGTAATTATAAATATTTATTAAGCGAAGATGATTCTCCATGATAAAGCTTCTTGGGCATTCACCAATTTAATATGGGATTCTCCTTTGTTACATAACTCCTATTCGTTACAAAACTAACTGGCAGTAAAAATAAGATTTTACTCGTAATTACATCATTTGTTGTCACATTTCAATAAATGTAAATAAAATGGAAGGGACGATACTGTAAAAGGAAGCAAAAGGTTTGAATTATGAAATGGTACATTCCACAACAAACCCAACACAAAAAAATTTCATTGTATGGAAAACGTGAGTTTACGTCGCACTTTCCTTCAACTAATTGTAAGTTTTAACACATGAGTTGATTATCTAGCTACGCGTTGATTGTAAAGGTTGTTAAGAAAATCTAGAAGGACATGCATAAATACAATACCTTTACCTTTCAATGAAAGAGAAAAAGGAGCATGGACAATGGTAGGAGTAGAGTGGCTATACATAACAAGTGTAAAGTTATTCATAACTCTTAGGTTTCCACCACTCTGGTCTGCCTGCTTTCTCTTCATTTTTTATTATTATTATATCTATATAATTTTTCTATCTATCCAAATCCATATTCCAATGGCACACCAAACAACCGATAACAATGACAATGCTTATGTTTCTTCCTCCTCCTCCTCCATGGCCTCGTGTTCTTCCTTGATTTCTTATAAAAGCTACAATGTTTTTATCAATCATCGTGGCCTTGATGTAAAGACCACCTTCACCATCGATCTATATTGTAGTATTAATTCCTGTGGGCTACGAGTTTTTCTAGGCAAACTGGAACTAGAAGTTGGCAAAAATATTACTCCTCAAATACGACATGCCATCGAAACATCCTTCATCCACATCGCCATTTTCTCATCAACTTATATGAAATCAAAATGGTTTCTAGATGAAATATTGCACATGTTGAAGGAATTTTAGTAGAGCTTAGATGAGGATACTATTATTCCTGTCTTGTGTGGTGTCAAGCCTTTGGAGCACTGATGGAATAGTAAAGGACCATATGTTGAAGCTCTATGAAAGAAAAGAAGTAGCGGTTTGACTTCAATACGATTCAGAATTTGAGATGGGCTCTTTTTGAGGCTGCAAAAATAAGTGGTATCGATTTGGAGGCATTTAATGGGTGGGGACTTGCATTTGACCTTTCCCTCTCTCTCCCTCTCCCATTTACCTTTTTAATTTATTGGAATCTTAGATTTATGTAGGCGCTTCTCACTTTTTTCTTTTATAACCTGATATTCAGCAACGTGGAGCAACTTTTGGATGATGTGTTGCAAATGCGTGTCCAAAGTATGCGACAAACCCCCATTGAAGTATGTTGTCGAACACCCAGTTGGGTTGAAAGAAAAATTAGAATAATTTGAAAGCACCGTGTTATGGCAAGAGAAAGCCAAGGTTGTCGGGATTGTAGGTGCAGGTTGTGGTCGTAAGACAACGCACGCCACAAAATTCTTCAGCAAGAGGAGGTCAAATAAGAATAGATCAGAGTTTTTGTACGATGTCTGAAAAACACAACTACGGGTTCTCTACCCTCTACCTTCTTTGTAGAGAACATGATATAGTTACCAAATTCAAATTTAATTTCACATTTAACTTCTACTATAAATATTCGGAAGAAAAATTTTCAATCACAGAAACAAAATCGATATATATATATATATATATATATATATATATACAATTTCTTACTTAAACAATATAAAAAATTTAAAATATAATTGAAAGAAAAGGTGCGCCACGAAAACCTCTTTTTGTTTCAAAACTTAATGCCCTTCTTAGTTTCAAAACTCACATAAAATATTTTGCTAATAAATACATATTTAAAGAATCTATGTTGTAAACTTATTTATCTAGATGCCTCTAAACTAGAAATATATTTAATTTTTTCAAAATAAATACATATTTAAAAAAATTATTTTCAAAACTTATTTATCTCGATATCTCTTTAAAAGAAAATCAATTCCTCTTATCAAATTTGCTCACTCTCAATGTTGATGTTCAAATTCTTTGTTGTTTTCATGAATTTATATTCAAAGCATGATAGAAACTTAAAAAAGAATTACCAAATTAATAATTACCTTGCATTCTGTCTAGAAAAAAATTTCCAAATTAATAACTACCTTCCATTCTTTCAAGAAAAAAATTCCAAATTAATAATTACCTTTCATTCCTCGATCCGTGCTATGCGGCTATCCCGCTATCTATTTTGTGTTCAGACACTCAGCAATTTATTCAAGTCCATGAACCCATCGATTGACCTATTATTATTGTGAATCGAATCGAGTTTCAACGAAGTATTCGGTATACAAATCAAACTGTCGAATTTTCGTATTTTTCGCCTCAATTCAAAATATCATAGCCCCCATAAGTTTTTGATTTCTAAATTAGCTCCTCCCTTGATAATCAAATAAAACCCTTCCCTTCTCTATCTACAATGCCAATGCAAAGGGAGGATTGGAGCTTTTCCTCTCCTCTTTGCACTAAATATGACTATCCCTGAGGTTTCATAATTCGCACTATTCACACATATATTTATACATGAACGAAAACAAAGTGGATATCATCCCCCAATCCATGGTGTTGAGCTAACTAGCTTAATTTGTGGCAATTCAAGTTACTTAGGTTTGATTTAAATGGAGATTTCGCATACCTACAAGGCATAAGGACTGCGCGATTCACCACGCTTGTTAGGGGAATGTTTGTGCCTGTAATTATTACTAGGGATACGTTGCCAGTTTCGATAAGGCGAGCTTTGGTTGCGATATGTTGCAGGATTATGCTGGCCAATGTAGCTTTCGAGAGATGGGGGACTTCTGCTACGCCTCCTTCTATACATAATAATTCAACTTCTTCTTCTTATCATAGTCTCTCATGGTGATCGAGCGACTGATAAGGATTCGACTTGCACACATATGCAAGTAACTACCAACACTGGTGAGGACAATGTGAATGGGAAGAACTGCAAGAGTATTTGAATCGAAGACACGCTGGCGTGGGGTGATGGGAGAACACAACTAAATAAATAAAAATTATTAAACAGAACTATAATGCACAACATGTTCATATACAATAAATCACATCCCTCCATGTCGATATTAGATGAAGAATGGCTAAACATTGAATCTGAACCATTTCTTTATTTAAAAAAATAAATTTATCAACCCCAATTCCAATATAAACCGTATCTATGTTGATAATAAATGTGACTTAATTATTATTTCAACAATATTAAATTCAAATTATATTAATAAACTAAATTTTTTAATTAAAATACTATTAAAAATTTAGAGAAATTATAATCAGATAATACATTTTTTCAATTTATACTTATTATTAAGTTAAACATTGTTTTCCTTAAAATATTTGATGATAAATTATAAACTCTTCTAATTTAATTTAATAACATTTTTTATTCATAAATATTTTTTAACTCACATTGATATATACTGTTGATTCAATTTAATAACATTTTGTTTTCATAAATGATTTTAATTTCACATTGATATATTGTTAGTTCATGTGAATATAAATTGAATACCAATAATAAAAATATTGAAACATCGTGAATCGAAGTTAAAGGTCAAATTTCAAATCAATAGTTATATGTTACGTGTTCAATTTCATAGAAGAAATTGCACCCATTTTAATGTGGGTTACTAGTCTTCAATAATGGAATGGCACACTAAACCTGCATGAGCCCTCTTAACTCTTACGCTGAGATATTTAAATGATTTATAGTCATGACCCACTATGCAACCCCAAAATGTCCTAATAATATGCTTTCTATTATCGCAAGGAAATATTTCTTGAGATGAGGGATCTACTAATTTATAGACTAGTTTTTCTACACCCTTAAAAAACCTCACTTTATCATGTTCGATACGATCATCAACTCTTTTTAGAAAATATCGAAGTCATGAAAATACATTAGGATGAACACGTTTTTCCTATCAAAAAATATATAACTTGTATCTTTTTAAGAAGTAATGGTTGGAATTAATGCTTCCATGTGTTTTAGGTTGCTATAAGTTGTCATTGTGAGTCTTTAAGTGTCAATCTAGAATTAGAGAGTTTCCTATATGTGAGTTGTAATAGTGATTTAGATCCATTATTCTAGGATTTAGAAGAGTTATATATATATATATATATAGATATAACCATTGTGTTCAATAAAATATTGTTTGATTTGTGTTGTGTAATTGCTCTCTCTACTTCTAATATGGTGTCAGAGTTGATCTAAGCTTGACTCCCTCACAAAAAGTTCAGGGAAATAGAATATATCTGATATTTGTTCATCTGTACATAGAATAGTATAAGAGTGTGTGGATTTCGAGATGGTAGAAAATATTGTAGTGTTTTTTTTGTGTGTTTTTCATGCCATGCAAATCTAGATTAGAGCTAATCTGAGCTTGACCCCCTCACAAAAAGTTTAGGGAAATAGAATATATCTGAGATGTGTTCATCTATACATAGATTAGTATAGAGTGTGTGGATTTTGATATGGTAGAAAATATTGTTGTGTTTTTTTCTTGTGCTTTTGTGCCGTGTAAATCTAGATGTGGTTTTGTATTATTTTGTTCAATCCCTTGTTGATGGATTCAATTGTAAATATAGGTGTTGCTATGGGGTGTTCCATTCACTCCCTCAATATTGGTGTTATCATTCCTGAGGGATCGATTATCTTGTTTGATGGTCATCAATTAGATGAAGGAGATGGCGTTGCCTATGCTTTAGGGGACAACCACAACTGCAACAATGAGAGTTCTATGTTGGTTCAATTCTCATTATCATCAATCGCATAGCCATTTAACCCTATAATATGTCGGTAGCATCTAGCTAGGTTTGAGTTGGTGAACGTTCTTTAATGATATTACAAAGAATGAGACTTGATCTCTTCAACTATGAGGTATTCTTGAAGCTTCGTAGACATGGAATGAGCATTGACCTGGCTTCATGGCCATTTACAACATCAATCAATATTTCTGCACATAGTTTTCAGGCAAAAGCATGTATGCCAATGGAAAAGAACTTGTAGACTACATCACCGTTGGAAGGGCAGAGGAGACAAAGCATCAATTCACACAAAAAACGAATTGTTGCTCTTCTATTGTGCACACAAAACATGATTCTTACAATGAACTCGTGAAGGGTATTTATCCTTTTACAACTAGCTACTTGCCTAAAATATATTTACATGCAACCACACACTAAAAGTCGTCTATCACACTTGACTCAACACTCAACCACTCAATCATTCAATCACTTAGCTAACTGACTCTCTATGTGTAGCCAACTCCACATGCAGGAGTAATTACAATCTATAACACTCCCCCTTAATTACGAACGTATGACCCAACATGACTCAACATGAATTAAATATCACACAAACATGCCTGTTGCTCTATGTCTCAGCTAGGCTTACAATGACTCACGAATTTTACAATTTTTCATTTTCTTTTTCTATGCTTCCAGATTCTGTATCCTCGAAATTGCTTCATTCTCTATTGAATTTTCTTGTTGGAGGCTTTATTCACTTGGTGCTGCTACAATTTTTCTTTGACTTGTCTTGAATTTGTGCTAAAACACAATTTGATCTTGTCTACTACATATACTTCTTCAAATATTCATTCAACCATGGACTGCTACCATAACATTGCATCTTCAAATTGTCTTCTTTGCTTTGCTTCTTGTGCTTCATATTCTTGACTTTCTATCTGCCATATTTCTTGATAGCAGAATCTTATCTCTTCTTGATTTCGTTCATCTTTGTCTTTCATAGCATTTTTTTCACTTTCATCATCAGGTACTGCTTCTTTTATTCCAGATGCTATTTTAAGACTCACATCAATTTGTTCTATTGGTTTCTAAATCCATTCTTTAATGAACTTCAAATCTGCATCAAATATATCAACAAACTTGTTTTCAAATTCTTCTCCCATGCTATTTTGAACACCTGCATATTCAAAAACAATGTTAAAAACATCATTAATATGACTCTCTTTAGTGATATCTTCTTGCTCTACATCTTCCTTCTTTTCAACTGCATGGAGGTTGTCTTCCATTGTTATGCTGTTAGTGGATATTCTCATAAAAAACGCTTCAGTTACTTTATCCTGTTCTTGACCATCAATTGCTGCTAGATCACATACTACTTCATGAGCAGTTCCAATTGCTTCATATATTGCTGCTATGGTGGAAGCTTCAACCTTCAATGTTTCATCAAGCATTGCGCTTACCATATTGGCACAATCAATCCCTGTTTCAAAAAAGAAACCACGCATATCATCAATATAATGTCCATCCACACTATGTTGGGATATTTGAGCATGCATGTGCTCATTGTCAATTTCATTGACAATTTCAACTTCACCAAATCCATCAGCTGCAGTTGGATTCACTAATTCACATATAACTTTGCAGTCATCGTCCACATGTGTCTCGTCATAGTGGGATTCACCATCATCTATATCATCCATGTTACAATGGATTCCTTGAGCATTTATTTGCTCTTTCTCTGTTTCACACACAAAGGCTTCAACTTCTCTCTCTCCAATCTTTGTTGCACATTTTTCATCCATATGCATGCTTGCATAATGGGTTTCAATTTTATGGTCTTAACAACCATCATCCACTTTTGAGTGGGGTTCTCCAAGCTCTGTTTTCCTCTCAGAGTCTTGCTCGTCTACTCTCAGATTTGCGGCTGACTTCTTTGCTTGTGACATAACATGTTGTTGCATGTCACTCTCCTTTGTTCCAAACTCTACTTCCAAGATCTTCAATGCTTCTAAGGAAGTTGTATCTTTTGCTACCTTACACAAACAGTTCTCATCCAATGCATATTTTATAAAATTCAATGCTAAAACATCACATACTACATCATATGGGTTATTAGATTCATACTCAACTAACTCTTTAGCTCTAAGAAAAGTTAACATCTTGATAACCTAATGATCCAAATATTGACCTGTAAACATACGAGGTGGTAGCAGATCAAAGCTACACCAATCACCCTTGATTTCTTCTTTGTCTTTTGCTAGAATTTTGAGTTCCTCGTCTACGACCTGAATCTCTCTAACAATGGCAACAATCTCTGCCTCTTCTTTTTTATTCATTTTCTTAGTCTTCTTTAGTCATGCTTTGCGACCCATGACTACTATCATTCCTTGTTTTATAACTCCTTTGTTGATTGCATGAGGCTGTCTTCCATATCGCCTCTGAAAAAAAAAGTAATTTTCAATATGTGCCCCCGTAAGGCACAGTCTTCACCAAAAAAAATTATCATGCTTGAAAAAACACCAAAAAAAATTGCAAATAAATAGACTTTTGCAAAATCCTAAATTCACTTTCCAACTTTTATTTTATTTTTAATCCTAAAATAAAAAAAAATCACTCTGTTATGCTATTGACCTGCGAGAAGATGTCAGAATACCAAATATATGAAGAAATACAACCCATACCATAGAACAAAATGAGAAAAATAGCACGCATTTTATTATTCAGAGATGAAAGAAATGTTCACTTGCCTCTTCGAGGGGGCAACCTCTAGCAGAGCAGAGCTCAATTACAAAACAAGACACAATGCTACTCAATGGGGAGTCTCTATCCTTTATATAGGATTCATGCATGCAATACCATGGGTTAGTACCATGGTTCTCTCAATACCCTCTATATAATACCATGGCTCGTTTGCAACTAACTGTGGTCCCTTCTTAAATGTGGGTCAACCACTTACAATTATTAATACAGGCTTTATTAACTCTTTAATTAACTATAACTATGACTCGACCTTATTACATAAATAAAGGGGTTAGGGTTGGACCCTAAAATGCCCTCGCCCATAAGAAACAGCCTTGTCGTCAAGGCTGAAGCTGCGAAAACTGTTGAAGAATAGTGGTTGGTTCCTAGGTCGCATCTTCTGGAGAGGTGTCTTTCCACTTAACCAGGACTTCCTTGATCATGCGGCCGCGCAAATGTTGTTCTCGTGTGTCAAGGACTTGTTCAGGTTGGAGCCAGAGTGAACCTTCTTCATCGAATTCAGGTAGACTTGTTTGAATTCTGCAATTGTTCCCCACCACTTTCTTGAGGCATGATACATGGAAGACAGGACGGATTTTTGAAGTTGGTGGCCAGACTAGATTGTAGGCTACTGCTCTAATGCACTGAAGTATTTGATAAGGTTCGTCGAATTTTGGAGCTAATTTTTGACAACCCTTGCCTTTGAGTGATTTTTTCTTGTATGGTTGCAGCCTCAGGAATACCTGATCCCCTTCTTGAAATGTGTGATCTGAATGATGTTGGTCTGCCTATTACTTCATGCGATTCTAAGCTTAATGGAGATTATCTTTGAGACGGACTAGCATGGTTGCATGGTTCTATAGGAGTTGATCCACTGCTTGCACCTTAGAGCATCCAGGGATATAAGAAGTAGGTGAAGGTGGGAGTTGACCATACACTACTTCATATGGAGTCATCTTCGTGGCTGCATGATAGTTAGTATTATAACACCATTCAACTAGAGGTAACCACTGTACCCATTGATGTTTCTTTTCTGAAGTGAAGCACCTTAGGTAGGTCTCCAAACATTTTTTGACTACTTCAAATTGATCAATAGTTTCGGGATGATAGGAAGTATTTAGTTGGAGTTGGGTGCCTTGTAGCTTGAAAAGTTCTTGCCAAAAGTTACTGGTGAAGATCGGATCACGATTAGACACAATGGAAGTGGGAATGCCATGCAGTTTGAAGATATGGTCCATGAACGCTTAAGCCACCATAGTGGGGGTAAATGGGTGGGGTAGGGTGCAAAAATGAGCATATTTAGAAAGTCTGTCCATAACAACCATGATGACTGACTTGTTTCCTGACTTTGGAAGACTAGTAACGAAATACATAGAAACATCCATCCAGATTGAGGGAGGGATGGGGAATGGCTGCAAGGTTCCTGGGGACTTGACTGTTTCTCCTTTGTGGCTTTGACGCACATCACATTCAGCTACAAAAGTATGAATGTCAGTTTTCATGCCTGTCCAAAAGAAAGAACGACGAGTGTGAGCATAAGTGTTCTGAAATCCTGTACGGCTTTTAGTGGGAGATGAGTGCAACTCTGCCAAAATCTGCGTTTTGAGGGTTGATGTTGGTGATATCACTACTCTGTCCTTGTAGCGAAGAATCTAATCCTTCCAAGAGTATCCCACTTCGGAATTAGGATCTTCTCTCAAGTTATTAATGAGTTGGGAGAGAGAGGGATGTGAAAACCATTCCTTGTAGGCTTCTTCAATCCAATCTGGTATGGGAAGAGAGATTGATAGCAGGGTGCTTTCATCCTCAAACTATCATGATAAAGCATCTACTACTACATTTTCATGCCCTTTCTTGTAAATTATCTCATAATCATATCCCGGCATTTTGGCCAGCCATTTATTTTTTTGGGGCGAGGATAAATGTTGCTCCAAAAAATATTTGAGGCTTTGATGGTCTGCACATATTTGGAAACGACGCCCCAATAATTGTGGTCGCCAGATATCTACTGCATGTAATATGGCCATCATCTCCTTCTCATAGGTAGATTGTCCCAGATGTTTCCCACTAAGTTGTTGGCTGGTCAAAGCCAAGGGTTGACCTTCCTGCATTAAGACAACACCAATACTAGTATCTGAAGCATCACATTCAATCACAAAAGATTTGGTGAAGTCGAGTAGTGCCAATATGGGAGTGGAACACATGGCCTGTTTCAGAGCCATAAATTCCTGTTGTGCTTTATTAGTCCAAAAGAATGAATATTTCTTGAGAAGTTTAGTGTGGGGTCTAGCAATGTGACCATAATTGCAGACAAATTTGTGATAGTAGCCTGTGAGACCTAAGAATCCCCTCAAAATCTTCAAGGTTTTTGGTTGGGGCCAATCCTGCATTGCATATATCTTTTTGGGATCCACCCAGACACCTTCATGACCCATAATGTGGCCCAAATACTCGACTTATTCCATGCCAAAATAGCACTTGGAAAATTTGACAAATAATTTATGCTTCTTGAGCAGTTGCAAGAACACGTCTACATGTTGAAGATGTTTTTCCCAGGCGAGGCTATAGATGAGAATGTCATCAAAGAAAATGACGACAAATTTTCTGAGATATGGTTTGAGCAGGTCATTCATTAGGCTTTGAAAAGTGGGTGGGGCATTACAGAGACCAAATGGCATGACCAAAAATTCATATTGGCCTTCATGAGTTCAGAAAGCAGTCTTGGGAATGTCTACTTCTTTCATGCGTATTTGGTGATAGCTAGTGTAAATGTTATGAAACCAGCTCAAGAAAAGATAGAAAAGATAGATCAATGCCTTAGAATTCAGCCTCTTCGAGGGGGCAACCTCCTTTACATTACATAAAAGAACAATTCTTGGATGATACAAATGACAAAACCTCCTTTCTATATATAGGAGTCTAAGGAGTCACAATATAATCCAGCCGACCTAACAATAATAATATAAAGCCACAAAAATAACAATAGAGGGATTTTATGGGGCACAGAAATAACAACATGGGGGTAATAGGGGCACAACAATATAAATAAGGGGTATAACTACAATAGTAATGGGGTAATCACTAGTATTATAGGGACCCAACATGCCCCTATCCTTCAAAAAAGTGTTGTCCTCAACGCTTAAGTAGTTCTGGATACTTCTGCATAAAATTCTCATCCTCCCATGTGGAATCTTCAGCGGATAAGTTCTTCCACTTGATAACATACTCTGAAATTGATCGATTTCGTAGCTGTCGAGTTCTTGTTTCCATGACTGCTTCCGGTTCCAATATAATTTTTCCTTCCTCGCAAGTTCCTGCAATATTGTTTGAACTGGGAGCTTGTCGCCTATAACCTTCTTTAAACATGAAACATGGAAAATTGGGTGCAATCGAGAAGCTGCAGGAAGCTCCAATTTGTATGCCATAGTACCAATCTTTTGCAACACCTTGTACGGACCATAATACTTTGGTGATATTTTATTATCCTTCTTAGCTTGCTTTAGGGACATTTGCTTATATGGTTGTAGCCGTAGGAATACCCAATCACCTACATCAAAACTTCTTTCACTGCGATGTTGATCTACCTGTTGTTTCATTCTATTTTGTGCCAACACGAGGTTATCCTTTAAGAGTTGGAGGACTTGTTGTTGATGTTCGATGTGATGTTCCACTGCTTGAACCTTAGAATTTTCTCTTAAATATGATGTGATGGATGGTGGTTGATACCCATAAAGTGCCATAAATGGGGTCATTTTTGTTGCTGTATGGAAGGAAGTGTTATACCACCATTCAGCCAGAGGCAACCATTTGACCCATTGTGTTTGTTTATCAGATACAAAGCAACGAAGATATCCTTCCAAACATTTGTTTACTATCTCAGTTTGCCCATCAGATTGAGGATGATAAGATGAGCTATGAGCTAACTGAGTACCAAGACAAGAAAATAATTATGTCCAAAAATTTCCAGTGAAAATGGGATCTCTGTCACTTACAATAATCTTTGGGTTTCCATGTAGCTTTTGAATTGTTTCCATAAATGCAGTAGAAACTGTACTGGCTTTAAATGGATGTGATAATGCACAAAAGTGTGCATACTTGGTAAGTCTGTCAACTACCACCATGATGACACTCTTTCCCTCAGACTTGGGTAAACCTGTGATAAAATCCATTGAAACCTCCTCCCAACGTTGGCTTGGAATGGATAAAGGTTGTAATAGACCCGGTGTCTTAATTGTTTCAACTTTATTTTGTTGGCAAACCAAACATTCCGCCACAAACTTTTGAATATCTGATTTAAGGCCATCCCAAAAAAATTCCTTCTTAACCCTGTGGTAAGTTTTTAAAAATCCTGAGTGCCCTCCTAAGGGAGAAGTGTGCAATTCCATAAGAATCTTTTGTTTTAGCTGGGAATTCTTACAGAGGTATAAGCGATCTTTGTACCATAACGAATCATTTTTTCAGCTAAATGTATCAGACATACTGGAATCTTGTTGTAGCTTTCGAATAAGTGCCCACACTTCTTCATCATTTTTCCATTCCTCCCTTGCTTCGTTTATCCAATCTGGTTGGATAATAGAAATGGCGCACAACAATGCTTCCACATCCTCATCCTTTCTTGAGAGTGCATCTGCCACCACATTTTGCTTCCCTTTTTTGTAGATGATTTCAAAGTCATAACCCAACATCTTTGTGACCCACTTTTGTTGCTCTTCAGAGGATAATCTTTGTTCTAAAAAGTATTTAAGGCTATCATGATCCGTTTTTACCTTGAAGTGTCTTCCCATTAGGTAGGGTCGCCATTTCTTAAGTGCATGGAGTATTGCCAACATTTCCTTCTCATAAATAGCTTTTCTTAAAAACTTTCCCTTGATTGGACGACTTTCAAAAGCAATGGGTCTTTCATCTTGCATTAGAACAACACCAATTCCATTTCCTGAAGCATCACATTCCACAATAAAGGTTTTTGTGAAGTCCGGTGTAGCTAAGACCGGTGCTTGGCACATTGCCTCTTTAAGATGTTCAAAGGCCTTTGTTGCTTCCGGAGTCCATGAAAATGCATCTTTCTTCAATAATGTTGTTAGAGGTGCTGCTATTCTCCATAATTCTTAACAAACTTGCGATAATACCCTGTCAACCCAAGAAATCCTCGCAGATGCTTTATGGATGTGGGGATTTTCCATTCCTTAATGGCTTTAATTTTGCTAGGGTCTACCTTAACTCCTTCATGAGATACAATATGACCCAAATATTCCACCTCCTGGACTCCAAAGAAACATTTGGATCTTTTTGCATATAATTGTTTCTCCTCCAATAGTTGTAGCACCTTGTCAACATGTTCAACATGATCCTTCCAAGACTTGCTGTAGATTAGTATATCATCAAAAAATACTAACACAAATTTTCTAAGGAATGGTTTGAAAATTGAATTCATCAAACCTTGAAATGTTGAAGGTGCATTGGTAAGGCCAAAAGGCATGACCAAAAATTCATAATGACCCTCATGAGTTCTAAATGCCGTTTTCGGAATGTCTTCAATCTTCATTCTGATTTGATGATATCCTGAACGAAGATCCAACTTGGTGAAGTAAATTGATCCATGCAATTCATCCAGTAATTCATCAATGACAGGAATGGGGAACTTATCTTTAATAGTGAGCTTGTTGAGCTCCCTATAATCCGGACACATGCGCCATGATCCATCCTTCTTGTGCACCAATACTACTGGAGCAGAGAAAGAACTTTGACTTGGTTGAATTATACCAGCCTCTAACATTTCTGCAACCATACGTTCAATTTCACTTTTTTGGACATAGGGATATCTGTACGGCCTGATGTTTGGAGGAACACTTCCTGGAATCAGATGAATAGCATGATCATGATCACGCATAGGTGGGAGACCCTTGGGAGTCTCAAATACCTTGGAATGATTGTCCAGGACTTTTTGGAGATCTGGAGAAATAGATGATTCCAATGTGGAAACATCTAGCAAGCATAATTGTGCAATTACACCTCTTTGCTCCTTTTTTAGAAGCTTTGTCATACCATTAGAGCTGATTATCTTTCCTGGTTTCCCTGCAATACCCCTTAATTCAACTTCCTTTCCTTCCATAGAAAATTTGATGAAAAGTTCTTGAAAATTAAAAGCTATTGTACCCAAGGATTGTAGCCATTGGACTCCTAGTACAACATCAGCACCTCCCATTGGAATGGAAAGCATTGGGCTAGTCAATACATATTCTCCCATGGATAGCTTGATATTATGGCACTTTCCAGAGAAATTTATTGTTCCTCCATTTGCAATCATCACTTGACACTCTGGTGCTGGATATAGGAAGCAATTCAATTCTTTTGCTACCCTACAATGAATAAAATTGTGGGTGCTTCCTGAATCAATCAACACTATTACCTTTTTCTTCTTGATTTGTCCTTCTATCTTGATGGTTTGAGGAGTGGTAATTCCCGCCAATGCATTACAAGATATGGTCGGATTTATTTGTTCTTCATCTAGGCTTTGTTCCTGGAGTATATCTTCTTCTTTTGACCTTTCTTGCTCCTTTTCTTCTTCCTCTTCACAATCTATGTAGAATAATTTCTTCTCAGCACACTTATGACCTTTAGTGTATTTGCTATCACAACTGTAACAAAGCCCTTTTGCTCTTTTTTCTTCCAATTGTTGTGGTGTCAACCTTATAGGTTGTGGAAGACTAGGGGAAACAACACTTCCGTCTTTATAGTTGTGAGTGGTATGCTTCCTGGTTGCCATAATTTTGCTTTCCATTTTTCTTGCTAACCTGAATGCCTTCTCTAATGAATCAGGTTCCCAAAGGCGAACATCATGTTGGATATTATCCTTTAAAGACCCTATGAACACATCAATCCTATGCTCCTCTGGAATATCTTTTACCCTTATGTTCAATTTTTTGAACTCCTCAATGTGCTCCATTACTGAACCCTTTTGTTTGAGACTTATCAATTGGCTAAAAAAAGTGTTTCTTTTTGTATCTTCATAATGTGCTATCAATTCTTCCGTAAAAATTGCCCAAGTGATAATTTTTTTACGAGAGCAAAGCCATTGATACCATACAAACTGATTTGGTTCCAAATATACAGTTTCCATACGTACCTTTTGTGTGTTTTGCACATTATTGAGATCGAAGAATTGCTCCATCTGTAATATCCATGTGGCGGGATCCTTGCCATCAAACTTCCTCATATCGATTTTTGGAATATGGTAGGTCTTCGATCCAACATTAGAGTCTATGGAATCATGATTAACATTTCTTTTGTTCACATCATGAGTTTCCTTTACAACCTTTTCACCATTAGTAAGTATTTCTTGTAGAAAATTTGTCAAATCTGTCTTCAAATCTGCCATGTCTGTCTTCAAATCTGCCATGTCTCTCTTCAAATCTGTCTTCGAATCATCCATCTTAGCTTCCATGCCATTTATCTTAGATTCCACGCCATTTATCTTAGATTACACGCCATTTATCTTAGATTCCACGCCATTTATCTTAGATTCCATGCCATTTATCTTAGCTTTTTTTAGCTTTTGTGAGCGTGACATTTGTTGCACTTGTTCTTGTAATTTTGATATATCATGTAGCATTTCTTCCTCTTCTTCATGAGTCATGCTAGAGCTTTCAGGTTCCTTACTAGGTGTTTGCATTTTCTTTCCTCGGGGCATCAGTTACCGATAATAATTCTTTACTATCCTCTTTGAATTCCTTCAAACCCAGCTTACAAAAAGATTAAAAAAAACTACACACCTTTTTTCCCTTTGTAGAAGCCTGATATTGAATCTGATGTATCTCTGTAATTCCAGATCCTCCAATTCTGAAATTGCGACCTGTAGTAGCATTCTGTGTCCTCTTTCCAATGCCACAAGTCTGACCCAATTTGGATTCTCCAAGGAAGAGTTATGCAAAATCTCCCACAGTGACTTGATTATAGCTACTTCAATAGAGTGAACTTGTACAACGTGCCACGAGTCACTGTTTCAACCTATGGATTTGAAAAATGCATACAAGAAACTATATTCCGTCCTCTTTATATAACTTCTGACGAAATTTCAATCCGATCCCCAGAGAGAAAGCTATGACGATTTTCCCCAGGTCACCTGTTTTGAATGTAATTCAGGAGTCTGCAAAAAGACCATCTTCCTCAGATCATATCTCCGCAAATATCGCGCGAAAAGCTCTGAAATTCGGACCCAAGGTTCAGCGCAATTTCTTCTCAAATGAGTTTTTTTTGAACTTCTGAAACGTCACAGAAAAAAAGTTATAGCGAAAATGCCGCGATGACCTGTTTGGAGCAGTGAAACCCTAGAATCCAAAGCTCTGATACCAAATGTTATGAAACCAGTTCAAGAAAATATAGAAAAGATAGATCAACGCCTTAGAATTCAGACTCTTCGAGGGGGCAACCTCCTTTACATTACATAAATGAACAATTCTTGGATGATACAAATGACAAAACCTCCTTTCTATATATAGGAGTCTAAGGAGTTACAATATAATCCAGCCGACCTAACAATAATAATATAAAGCCGCAAAAATAAAAATAGAGGGATTCTATGGGGCACAGAAATAACAAAATGGGGGTAATAGGGGCACAAAAATATAAATAAGGGGTATAATTACAATAGTAATGGGGTAATCACTAGTATTATAGGGACCCAATAGTAAATATCTAGCTTAGTAAAGAATTGAGCACCATGTAGTTCATCCAGCAAATCATCAACAATTGGGATAGAGAATTTGTCTTTGATTATGAGCTTGTTGAGGGCCGTGAAGTCTGAACACATGCACCATTCCCCATCTTTCTTGAACACCATTACCACTGGTGATGAATAAAGACTGATGCTACGACGAATGACACCGACTTCCAGGAGTTCCCTGATGCTTTTTTCAATTTCATTCTTTTGGGTGAAAGGATATCTATATGGACGCACATTCAACAGCTGTGCCCCTGGGACCAAAGTGATGTTATGATCGTGTTCCCCTCTATAGCGTGGAAGCGCTTTAGGTTTTTCAAAGACCTACTGGTAGCGATTTAAGGCCTATTGAATCTTAGGATGAATATGAAGAGCAGTGGGCTCGATGGCATGGATGACATTAAATTGGGTGATAACTCCATGATGGTCCTTTTTCAACAACTTTTCCATTCGATGCAAGATGATGATAGAAGGAGCACCTACCTAGATTCCAGGGAGGGTATGCATCTGGTCATTTTGCTTATAACCCATATATAACTCCTCGAAATCCATTGTGACTAGGCCTAGTGTGCGAAGCCATTCAACACCCAAGAAAATGTCACAACCACCCATGTTGATTGCAAACATGTGCGTCTTTAGGTGGTAGTCTCTCATCCGAAGTTTGATATTTTTGTAGCGGCCTTCACATTTCATTGTCCCCCCATTAGAAATATGGACCTAGAAATTAGAGGCTACCCTGAGAAAACAATGAACAGCTTCGACAACTCTCTCATGGATAAAGTTATGAGTGCTGCCACTATCAATCAATACTACTATAGGGCGATGTTTAATAAAACCTCTGATTTTGATATTTTGGGGCGCATAAATGCCTACCAAAGCATGTAGTGAGATAACTGGTTCTTCTGGTGTAGCTGGGAGCTCAATGTCCTTCTAGGTGTCCTCAACTTCCTCCTCTAGTCCCTCAAAAGGTGGGGCTTCCTCTGATGAGCTATGATTAGTAACTTCAATTTGAAAGAATTTGGGTTCCTTGCATTTATATCCCAAGGAGTATTTGGCATCATAGTAGTAACACAATCCTTGTTTTCTTCTTTCAACCATTTCTCTTGGGGACACCTTTTGAACCTCAAGTGTTTGGGTAGTGCCCTAAGCCTAGGTGGGGCATCCCTTGGCTATGAAATTTGGGCGAAGTGACTGGGAAGCTAAAGCACGTTCCACTTTGATAACCTTTGTGCAAGTGTCCATCCATGTAGGTGGGTGGTGCATATGGACATGGGCTTGGATGGCTTCTTTGAGACTACTTATAAAACATTCCTAGTAAAATTCATCTCCCAGACCTTTTATGCGAATGGCCAATGTCTCAAAGGATGCAATGTATCCTTTTACTATGTGTGTTTGTCGAAGCTTAGTAAGACGAACTAAAAAATTAGATTCGCGGTCAAGGCGGTCACAAATGGATTTTGAGAACACCTGCCAAGTAATTTTCCCAGGATAGCATTTTCGATTCCACTGCCACCATCACCATCTCTCTTGGTCCAAGTAAAGGGCTCCCACACGTAGTTTAGTTTCATCATCTAGGATATCATTCAAAATGAAATATTGGTCCATTTGTGCCACCCATATTTCCGGATTAGAGCCATCAAATTTATACATGTCCAACTTGGGTGGTCGAGGGCAGGAATGTTGGTGATTTCCATGGATGTGAGTATGATGGCTAGATTCTCCTTCAAGGTCTTCATTAATATGATTTTCCTTTGAATGCAACCCCGAAGTGATCCTTTTGAATGTGTCCATGAATTGCTGCATCTGGTCTGATAGGTTCTTGAAAGAAGCCAACTATTTTTCAAGGCTCTCGATCTTGTCTTTGGCCACGGCTTGAGCTCTGGTTTCTACCATACACACATCCTGGTCACTTGTCTTCACTTTGAAAAATTTTGGGACTACTTGAAATTGAAGCTAACAAGTGAATGGTGTCACGATGATCAACTCGTCATCTTGATTCTTATGGGCTAAGTCCCTTATAAGTGTCCTGGGAAGGCCTCATACCTTTTTTTTTTTTTACTCCGAATGGAGTTTTACTCCCCGCTTATCAACACTGCAGTGGCCAATTTCTAGAAAACTTAATCCTGCCCAATGTCCTGTGAGAATTTCCCCAGGGTATAGGAGCCACAAGCCTCATTGCACAAATGGTCAGAGTTGCTTACAAAACCCCCAACTGTTGAATGTGAGTTGGACTGCGGTGGCGACAGAACCTCAATTGCTAGATCTGATCTGGCAAAGAAGATAATGGGCAATCTTCAGAGACTTGAGGGAACTATGGTCTCAAGGAGTGTTAGGTGCTACAGATCGCAATATACATAAGGGTCCAACAAGAGTACTCGGCCCAATCTTTCAAGGCACTAACTAAGGAGGATCAACTGTACCCTTAGTCGTACTACCCAACTACCCTATCGTACGCGTGAGTAATCTTCCCGAGTGTTGTTCTCGGTGTACTATGGCAGAAATATGGCCAATGATTTATCTAAGGCGAGGTTTCAAAAGAGCCTACGGGGCTTCTGATATACCCAGATCGTATGTGGAAGACAATTCATGCGCAATTCTATCTAATGTGCTACTACTCGAAGGGGTACCCACAGGGGTTACAAGGAAGTCCAACAAGTGTGACCACCTATTTTATTCCTGCATGCATAACTCTCCAAAACCTCAGGTTTACACGCTCAACGACAGATCCTGTGGTTTAAAGACACCAGAACACGTCTCTAGCCTAAAAAAGAAATTCTGCCAAAAATGGAAATACCACCGGCCTTGGAAAGCGCTCTGATACCACTTGTTATGCTATTGACCTGTGAGAAGATGCCAGAATACCAAATATACAAAGAAATACAACCTAGAACATAGAACACAATGAGAAAAACAACAAGTATTTTATTATTCAGAGATGAAAGAAATTTTCACATGCCTCTTCAAGGGGGCAACCTCCAACATAGAAGAGCTCGATTAGAAAATAAGACAAAACACTCCTCAATGGGGAGTCGCTATCCTTTATATAGGGTTCATACATGCAATACCATCGGTTAGTACCGTGGTTCTCTCAATACCCTCTATCTAATACCATGGCCCATTTGCAACTAACTATGGTCCCCTTCTTAAATGCGGGTCAACCACTTACAATTATTAATATGGGCTTTATTGACTCTTTAACTAACTATAACTATGATTCAACCATATTACATAAATAATGGGGTTAGGGTTGGTGTTATGTAACCAGCTCAAGAAAAGATAGAAAATATAGATCAACGCCTTAGAATTCAGCGTCTTCGAGGGGGCAACCCCCTTTACATTACATAAATGAACAATTCTTCGATGATACAAATGAGAAAACTTCCTTTCTATATATAGGAGTCTAAGGAGTCACAATATAATCCAGCCGACCTAACAATAATAATATAAAGCCATAAAAATAACAATAGAGGGATTCTATGGGGCACAGAAATAACAATATGGGGGTAATAGGGGCACAACAATATAAATAAGGGGTGTAACTACAATAGTAATGGGGTAATCACTAGTATTATAGGGACCCAACATGCCCCTCTCCTTCAAAAAAGTGTTGTCCTCAACGCTTAAGTAGTTCTGGATACTTCTGCATAAAATTCTCATCCTCCCATGTGGAATCTTCAGCGGATAAGTTCTTCCACTTGATAAGATACTCTGAAATTGATCGATTTCGTAGCTGTCGAGTTCTTGTTTCTGTGACTGCTTCCGGTTCCAATATAGTTTTTCCTTCCTCATCAAGTTCTGGCAATATTGTTTGAATTGGGAGCTTGTCGCCTATAACCTTCTTTAAACATGAAACATGGAAAACTGGGTGCAATCGAGAAGCTGCAGGAAGCTCCAATTTGTATGCCATAGTACCAATCTTTTGCAACACCTTGTACGGACCATAATACTTTGGTGATAATTTATTATCCTTCTTAGCTTGCTTTAGGGACATTTGCTTATATGGTTGTAGCCATAGGAATACCTAATCACCTACATCAAAACTTCTTTCACTGCGATGTCGATATGCCTGTTGTTTCATTCTATTTTGTGCCAACACGAGGTTATCCTTTAAGAGTTGGAGGACTTGTTGTTGATGTTCGATGTGATGTTCCATTGCCTGAACCTTAGAATTTTCTCTTAAATATGATGTGATGGATGGTGGTTGATACCCATAAAGTGCCATAAATGGGGTCATTTTTGTTGCTGTATGGAAAGAAGTGTTATACCACCATTCAGCCAGAGGCAACCATTTGACCCATTGTGTCTGTTTATCAGATACAAAGCAACGAAGATATCCTTCCAAACATTTGTTTACTATCTCAGTTTGCCCACAGATTGAGGATGATAAGATGAGCTATGAGCTAACTAAGTACCAAGACAAGGAAATAATTCTTTCCAAAAATTTACAGTGAAAATGGGATCTCTGTCACTTACAATAATCTTTGGGTTTCCATGTATCTTTTGAACTGTTTCCATAAATACAGTAGAAATTGTATTGGCTTTAAATGGATGTGATAATGCACAAAAGTGTGCATACTTGGTAAGTCTGTCAACTACCACCATGATGACACTCTTTCCGTCAGACTTGGGTAAACCTGTGATAAAATCCATTGAAACCTCCTCCCAACATTGGCTTGGAATGGATAAAGGTTGTAATAGACCCGGTGTCTTAATTGTTTCAACTTTATTTTGTTGGCAAACCAAACATTCCGCCAAAAACTTTTGAATATCTGATTGAAGGCCATCCCAAAAAAATTCCTTCTTAACCCTGTGGTAAGTTTTTAAAAATCCTAAGTGCCCTTCTAAGGGAGAAGTGTGCAATTCCATAAGAATCTTTTGTTTTAGCTGGGAATTCTTACAGAGGTATAAGCGATCTTTGTACCATAACAAATCATTTTTCCAGCTAAATGTATCAGAAGTACTGGAATCTTGTTGTAGCTTTCGAATAAGTGTCCACACTTCTTCATCATTCTTCCATTCCTCCCTTGCTTCGTTTATCCAATCTGGTTGGATAATAGAAATGGCACACAACAATGCTTCCACATCCTCATCCTTAGCTTCTACACCTTTATTTAAACAGTCCATCTTAGCTTCTACACCTTTCTTTAAACCATCCATCTTAGATTCTGTTCCTTTTTGTGCAAGGAACAGTTGTTGCACTTGGTCTTGTAATTTTGATATATCATGTTGCATTTCTTCCTCTTCTTCATGAGTCATACTAGAGCTTTCAGGTTCCTTACTAGGTGTTTGCATTTTCTTTCCTCGGGGCATCAGTTACCGATAATAATCCTCTACTATGCCTTTTGAATTCCTTCAAAATAAATTTTCAAACCAAGCTTAAGCAAAAATTTAAGAAAATCTACAGACCTTTTTTCACTTTGTAGGAGCTCGATATTGCCTCTGATGTATCTCTATACTTTCCAATCATCTACTTCTGAAGTCATGAGCTGTAGTGACCCAAATTGGATTCTCCAAGGAAGAGTTATGTGAAATCTCCCACAGTGACTTTCTTATAGACTAGTTCAGTAGAGCGAACTTGTACGATGTGCCACGAGTCACTGTTTCAACCTTTGGATCTGAAAAATGCATACAAGAAACTACCATCCGTCCTCTTTCTATAACTTCTTACGAAATTGCAATCCGATCCCCAGAAAGAAAGTTATGAGGATTTTCCCCAGGTCACCTGTTTTGAATGTAATTCAGAAGTCTGCAAAAAGACCAACTTCCTCAGATCATATCTCCGCAAATATCGCGCGAAAAGATCTGAAATTCACACCCAAGGTTCAGCGCAATTTTTTCTCAAATGGGTTTTTTTTGCGACTTCTGAAACGTTAAAGAAAAAAAGTTATAGCGAAAATGCCACGATGACCTGTTTGGAGCAGCGAAACCCTAAAGCTCTGATACCAAATATTATGTAACCAGCTCAAGAAAAGATAAAAAAGATAGATCAAAGCCTTAGAATTCAACCTATTCGAGGGTGCAACCTCCTTTACATTACATAAATGAACAATTCTTCGATGATACAAATGACAAAACCTCCTTTCTATATATAGGAGTCTAAGGAGTCACAATATAATTTAGCCGACCTAACAATAATAATATAAAGCCACAAAAATAACAATAGAGGGATTCTATGGGGCACAAAAATAACAATATGGGGGTAATAGGGGCACAACAATATAAATAAGGGCTATAACTACAATAGTAATGAGGTAATCACTAGTATTATAGGGACCCAACATACTTGGTTGCGAAACACAAACTATGTAGGAGTAAGTGGTTAGGCGTAGTCCACAAACATAAATATTGGTAGACGTTTTAAGCCTTTGCCATGGTCTGCCTCTTCATCTAGTCCCGATGATGAACCACACTTGTTGGTTCGAAATGCCTCAGCCAAAAAATTCTCTCATGTGATTTCTACCAAAAGACTATGTTTAATTCATTATGTATCACAGAAGCTTGAATACAGAAATAAAAAGTATTATCAAGTTATCAAATCTTCAACATTATTTGAAATCCGTAAAATCAATTCTAATATAAACCAAACATATGTATGTAATCAACCATTTCATTTATAAAAATGCAATGTTTACGAAATATTCTAAATGGCAAGAGCTAACGGGCATACTTTAGGGCATTAAATGCCCCGCTACATGCGCCCCGTTAGCTCTTTAACACGCGCGCGTGTATTTTTTATTTATCTATCACCACACTCGCGTGTTAAAGAACTAACGAAGACGCATGTAGCGGGACATTTAATGCCCTATAATATGCCCGTTAGCTCTTGACATTATAAATTACAAATTCCATTTTTTCAAATTAGAGTATTCATAATGCCCAATCCCATCAAATCCATGAAATGTCAAAACCGCTTGTCTCCGTGAAAGAGTCAATTGCCCAGTCAAATTAAATGAGTGACGCCAGTAGCGAGTAATTTCATCGTGATGCCTAATTCCATCAAATTCATGAAACGTCAGAACGGCATGTGTCCCAAGAAAGAGTCAATTGCCCAATCAAATTAAATCAATGACGCGACTAGCGGATCATAGAAATTTTTTTTCTTCATATTTTCTGTTTGCCCAATAAGATTAAGTCAATATAAAGTAACGGGACAAAATAGATTTAAAAGTTCGATGAGCGTTGAATACAGTTGAGATAATTGCAATTCGAGAAAACTTCAGTCTACATAGATCGTGATAATCCCGGAGAGATTTTGAATGTTGAACTAAACCTGAGACTAGCACAGAAGACTGGCAGTTGTAGTAGAGTTACGTGTGGAGGTCCGAATCATGAATGTGGTCAATTTGGACATTAAATGACCTACGATTTTTTTTCAACTTTGAAAGGTCGTATGTACCTCGGCAACATGATTTCGACTTCGCCGGCTGCAAGGAATCTTTCACCTCATTCGACACTTTAGTCAAAATCTACAATCTATTATCATTCAACATACAGCTAACTCTCTATATTGTGTTGTTGATAGCTTTCGAGTTGATAGGGCTGTGCATAGTTGAAAAGTCAGTAGTCAATGCTTTGTAACTATCAAAGTTCGAAGGAGTTTTATGGATGTGGCCTAGTGGTTAGGTGGAAAATTTTAGTCCTACTAAATTATGAGTAGTCTAATTATGAGACGACTATATATACCTGAAAATAGCTTGAGCAGAATTTATACTCATGTATAACTATCAAAGCTCGAAGGAAAACGGATATCTTATATAAACCAGACTCTCTTTTGCTTTATTTGTTGTTGTCTTTTAATTACGGCATTACTTTGCAGAGATGGCCGCCTCTTCCCAAGTTTCTCAGAATAAGCGAGGCAGAGATGAGTATCAGAATGGGGAATTGACTTTGCCCGATGCAAAGAGAAGCAATAGCATAAAGTTGATGCAAGATAGTTATCTCATGGGTTTGCTCGAGATGATCGATAATATGGATGCTATTAACAGTAATCCAAAAGAAATCCATACTACGATTCATCTTGAGGACGAGAGGTTGAACGGGATTATGAAATATCTGGAAGATGAAGTCGGATTGAAAGGGCAAGCAGATGATGTTGATGCGAAGGGTAGTATAATGTGGGATAGACACAGTAAAGAAGATGGCACAACAGTGCAACAGAGAATATGCAGCAACATAAAAGAACAATGTAATGAGTTTGCACACACAACAGTGCAATGATTGTTTGTTTTGGAACTGCATTTGAAGCAGTCATTTGGTGAAACCCTCTATTAAAGAGGAAGGTGCTTTTCAGCACATTGTTATGGTGAATCCCTCTGTCATGAGGAAGGTGCTCTTAAGCACAGTTTCAGGTTAATCCCTCTATTGAGAGGGAAGTCATTGGTGTGAAATGGGTCTATAAGACCAAGAGCAATGCTGAAGGTAAGATAGAAAGGCACAAGGCAAGGTTGGTTGTCAAAGGGTACAAGCAGCAGTATGGGAGAGATTATGAAGAGACTTTCGCATTTCTCCCCTTTAATTTCAACAGCTGGGCATTCGGTCATACCCAGACTCTTCCTCACATAGAGGGATTCACCAACTGCTTCTGATGCAGTTCACAAACAAACTTGTCTTCCTCTCAATAGAGGGATTAACCTGAAACTGTGCTTAAGAGCACCTTCCTCATGACAGAGGGATTCACCATAACAATGTGCTGAAAAGCACCTTTCTCTTTAATAGAGGGTTTCACCAAATGACTGCTTCAAATGTAGTTCCAAAACAAACAATCATTGCACTGCTGTGTGTGCAAACTCATTACATTGTTCTTTTATGTTGCTGCATATTCTCTGCTGCACTGTTGTGCCATCTTCTTTACTGTGTCTATCCCACACTAAACATTCACTGTGTTTTCACCTGAGAATTCACTGAGCGGGGTTTACTGCTGTAAATCCCCTTTTACATTCACTTTACAGCTGTAATAAAATTTACATATGCATACAAATATGCTCCACCATTTTATTTATGCACTGCTGTGCAAAAACCACACATGGTTTTAGCTACTCCACCATTCTACGATGGCCAACAACAAAAACCTTATATCCCATGTGCCAGACAGAACAAAGATGCAGAGCACGTTTTTCACTGCTCTCTTTTTTTTACAATAGTCAATGCACGAGCCCTTTTCATTTTTTTGAAAACAAAATAAAATAAAAAAACACAATTACTTTTACGTGCCGTAAATATTTTTAACACCCATGCCTTTCTTTAAATGCACCACCATACCTCCGATACATATAAAAACATTAAAATTTAAATCACCTTACCTATTCTCTATGGTAACAATTAATTCATTAATTATTTTACCGCGGTCAACCAAAAATGAAATTCACTCCACGCAAAGTCATTAATGTATGTTCGTATGCAAGTTTGGGCAATCAACGGACGAAAAGGGTGGAGTAGATCGAACGGAGGAGGAGAATATCGGAAGCCCATTTTCTGCAGACCTTTACCTTCCGAGATTCTTACGTTGCGTTACGTCAGTGGTGAACCACGTGTCAGCTCCATATTTTCTCGGAGCTCCTTGCCGGATTATTCCTTCATCGGAAAGCTGGTCCGAGAAGTTCCAGGCGGGTAGCTTAACGTTTTCTGGCGATGTTGCCGCTGCGTTGAAATTACGATTTCAACACTCCCCTTTAATTTCAACAGCTGGGCATTCGGTCATACCCAGACTCTTCCTCACATAGAGGGATTCACCAACTGCTTCTGATGCAGTTCACAAACAAAGTTGTCTTCCTCTCAATAGAGGGATTAACCTGAAACTGTGCTTAAGAGCACCTTCCTCATGACAGAGGAATTCACCATAACAATGTGCTGAAAAGCACCTTCCTCTTTAATAGAGGGTTTCACCAAATGACTGCTTCAAATGCAGTTCCAAAACAAACAATCATTGCACTGCTGTGTGTGCAAACTCATTACATTGTTCTTTTATGTTGCTGCATATTCTCTGCTGCACTGTTGTGCCATCTTCTTTACTGTGTCTATCCCACACTGTTGTGTCTACACTTGCACTGCTTCTGCACTTTTCAAAGACAAAATACTCTGTCTTTTCTGGAACAATTACACTATCCCAACTTACAAATTTACACTGTTATTGCATATATTGCATTTCGATTCAATGAACAACAAATTCATTACATTTACCTTTACTGCTGTAAGGAAAATTTCTTTTGCATGTGCTGCTGTTCAAAACTTCTTGCTGCTGCATTTTTCGCATTTGCATTTCTGTGTGCTTCTCCTTCTTGCCATCATGCTGCTGTCCATAACTTCTTGCTGCTGCATTTTTCATATTCACTGCTGTCCATACCCATAACCATAGACTGTCATCCCTGGGTTTTTATTTGCTACTGCGTTGCCTCTGCAATTTGCACTGTGGCTGCCTTTTGTTTCATCATATTGTTGTGTCCATACTCTTGGCACTTCATTCTCCACAGAAAAATAACACAGGCTGCTGCCTTTTCTTATTTACACCCTTGCTTCACACAATCTTAGTCTTCATTTTTTTTACACAATGCACTACTGTGCAATTCCTTTGGCTTTCTGCTGCCACACACATTCTTATACATCCAGTGTGCATTAAAAATTTGCTGTCCCTGTTTTTCTTTATGCATTTCTTTGCATGCTGCATTGCATATGAAGAAAACATTACATTTTTGACTGCTGTGTGAAAAATTTCATTACATTCTCAGCCACTGAGCATTTACGCTCTGCTGCGTTTTGCCTTCTTCTCATTTTCTTCTCACTGCTTCGCATTTTCATTCCCAATACAAAACATTTCCATCTGCTGTGTATTATACTCACTCTGCTGTGAGTATATTCTCTCACATTACATAGAAGGAAACTACCTTCCATTGCTTTGCATTTCAATGCATGTGCACCACAAAAAAAAATTTAAACTGCTGTTCATTCTAATCCATGTGCTCCAAAAAAAATTTCCAAACTGTTGTCTTATGCTCTATCTTCCCACTGCTGTGAGGGTTTCCATGCTTTGCATTTTTCTCTTATCTCGCTGCTGCTCTTTACATTCCAGCGCTGCCACCTTTTCTTCTTTATGCATTTCTTGTGCATATTGCATAAAAACAAAGCAAAAACATTGCTGATTTCATCACTGCTGCATATTACCTTTTAGAGGGATTAACAAAGATTTCATTTGCAACTGCTGCGCTGCAATACATCCTTCATCAACAAATGACTGTTAATACAGTTTAGCAAACAAAAAATTACAAGCTCCCCTTTAATGTATGCTTGTCTTCTTTTGGCAAACTCATCTCAAAACAAATTTAGATCCACTTGGGAGTTCAAGGGGTTTTCAGATTGTATTACCTTCCTTCTCCATACTTGTGTAACTTTCTTCTTTTGCATGGGTCTAGCTTGTGTAAGAGCCCATGTCAAGTTACAATCTCGTGCCATATGCCCAATGTTATGACACTTGAAACATTCTACATTTTTCATGAATGACATTTCATGATTTCTTCTAAAATTGTCTCTTGGAGGTTTCCGGAGACCACAACATTTATCTTTATGAAATGCTCTACAGTCTTTTGCCATATGACCAAAGTTTGAACAAGCATAACAATAACCATAAAATGAACTTTGGTACCTGGGAGATGGAGGTTTCCTTGATGTACTTCTGAAGCCTTGCTGCCTTGAGATTCTTTGTTGATGACCATTGCATCTTGCCTCTTTGACATCAGCTACATTTCTTCTTGGAGCTGATTTTCTACTTGGAGTAGGATTTCTTCTATTGCAGCCTTCATTTTTCTCCTTGCCTTTGCTGGAACTAGGAGCATCATCATCTCTTTCTGGCTTCTTCACATCTCCTTTGCTTAAAGCATCCTCATGCTTGTTTGAGGGTTCACCTACATACCCAAGTCCTGATTTATCAAATGGAGATCTGTGATAGCTGAGCATGTCATCCAAAGCTTGAGAGCTCTTCATTATTTTGTTCAGCCCTTCAACCTTCTTCTTGAGGACGACAACCTCTTCTTCCAATCTTTCACACTCCTTATTCTTCTTTGCAAGTTGTTCCTCAATTTCTTCCTTGCTACGAGTAGCTTCAGCTGCTACTATTTTGAAGGAGATAATATCTATCTTCATTTTAGAGATTTCTTCATCTTTTTCTTGACTGCTCTTCACTTTCTTTTTAGCTCCTTGTGCCTGCTTCCTGGCTTCTTGTAGTTCGGACTTAAGGGAGGAGACCTCTACCTTGTACTGTCCAATCTCTTCTACAAGTTTGTTCACTCTCTTGTGTCTTTCTTCAAGTTCACTTGTCAAGGCATCTGCCTGCTTCTTTGCTTCATTCAGCTGATTTGTCATGGATATGACTTCTTCATGATGTTTCCTCTTGCATTGATCAAGCTCCTTCTTCAGCTTGGCAAGCTCTTCATCCTTTTCTATTACTTGAAGCTTGATGAGGTCAAGCTTTTCATTCTCAGCTTCTATGATGGGTTCTTCTTGACTCATTGTCATGGTCAGTGCTCCCTTTGCATGAAGGTCATGCAGTCTGTCCCAAATATCCTTTGCTGATGAATATTTTCCTAGATTCTTCTTCACAGAATCAGGCAGTCCATCCAAGATTAGTTTTGCTGCCCTTGCATCATACTCCATGGATTCTTTATCCATCTTGCTGTCATCAATCACTGACTCCCAGACTTCAATCCCCTCAGACATTAGGAAAGCCCTCATCATTATTTCCCATACATCAAAGTTTCCATCAAACTTTGGGGTTTCAAATAGAATGTATTCTAATGGATTGCCTTCTAGTTTAGTAGAGGCGGGAGACACATTTTTAATAGGCCTGGAGGCTTTCTTCTTTGACCTTGCCATTCTTAACTATACTCCAAATTACTTGACTGTGTTTTTTTTTAAAACAACTGACTGTTCCTTCAACAATAACTCAAAAACTTGAGAAATACCTGAATCCCTTTGGCTGAGTCTTCACACTGCTGGAGAAGTTTTGACTGCTGCAACAACACCTTCCTTCAGCTTCTTTGAGTCTTCAAAGAGCCTGGACTAGCTCTGTCACCATCAAAGAGCCTGGACCAGCTCTGATACCACTGTTGGGTATTTTTGATGCAAAATACCAAAAACAAACAATATGTTTACCACAGAGCCAATGCTTTGTTTACTCTGTCCAGGATCTTTTGACAGAGAACCTCTTAGAAACAAAATGACTCAGATGAAACCATTAAACTGACACAAAGAATTTCTATTCACAAATATATTTCCTCATACATATTCATCCTCTGTTACTGAGAGGGATTCACCACAAAAAAAACATTCAACAAAAAAAACATTCACTGTGTTTTCACCTGAGAATTCACTGAGCGGGGTTTACTGCTGTAAATCCCCTTTTACATTCACTTTACAGCTGTAATAAAATTTACATATGCATACAAATACGCTCCACCATTTTCTTTATGCACTGCTGTGCAAAAACCACACATGGTTTTAGCTACTCCACCATTCTACGATGGCCAACAACAAAAACCTTATATCCCATGTGCCAGACAGAACAAAGATGCAGAGCACGTTTTTCACTTCTCTATTTTTTTTACAATAGTCAATGCACGAGCCCTTTTCATTTTTTTGAAAACAAAATAAAATAAAAAAACACAATTACTTTTACGTGCCATAAATATTTTTAACACCCATGCCTTTCTTTAAATGCACCACCATACCTCCGATACATATAAAAACATTAAAATTTAAATCACCTTACCTATTCTCTACGGTAACAATTAATTCATTAATTATTTTACCGCGGTCAACCAAAAATGAAATTCACTCCACGCAAAGTCATTAATGTATGTTCGTATGCAGGTTTGGGCAATCAACGGACGAAAAGGGTGGAGTAGATCGAACGGAGGAGGAGAATATCGGAAGCCCATTTTCTACAGACCTTTACCTTCCGAGATTCTTACGTTGCGTTACGTCAGTGGTGAACCACGTGTCAGCTCCATATTTTCTCGGAGCTCCTTGCCGGATTATTCCTTCATCGGAAAGCTGGTCCGAGAAGTTCCAGGCAGGTAGCTTAACGTTTTCTGGCGATGTTGCCGCTGCGTTGAAATTACGATTTCAACATATAATTAAACAACGGACGGACTGGAATCCTGAAGCGACCTCGGCTTCTGATACAGGAGACATGCATTTAGAAGGAAATTTGACGTATTACGACGATGTTCGTGCCGAGCTTAGTTTCTTTGTGGACCATAATGCTGTTGAACTTGGAATCATCATGAACCTTTTGGATGGAGATTCAATGGCCAACATGTATTCAGATGATGCCGTGTATGGTTATCCTGTGACTCTGGCGGTTTTTTATGACTCCCTTTGGGAGGATGATATTTCGGAGGATGATTCAAAATGATTTTTTATCACAACAGCAAGCAAAAATTGAAATTACTGGAACGGAATTTCATGGTTGAATACCACCGTCGAGGATGGTCAGTGATGTATATATGTGTAGAAAATTTCCCTCATTCTGTAGGCAAAGAAACCATAGCCTCACCTAGGAATTTTTTTTTCAGAGTTATTTTCCCAAACAATCATAGCTGTCAAGACGAAATCATAACATGTCACACAAAATTTTATCTTATAAGACGATGGCCGAAGCGTGGTCTTCACTTTTCTTCAGCCGAGTTTCTAATTTTGCATAGTTGAATCTTGTGTATAGCTTCAGAAAAAGTCTCATCGCCGGGAGTCTTGATTTTGCTTCAGCTGAAGTTCCACTTTTGCAGCGTTATGTTTCGCAAAACTTTCAGAACTTTATTTTGTATGTAGTTTTGGAACTTTTATTTTGTCTGTACTTTTGTTAAGCTGTGATAGAAATAATATTTCAGTTATTACTAAATATTTCTGAGAATTCAGTTTTCTCCAATGAGAAATAATTTGAATTTCTTATTCGGCATTTATCAGATCAAAAATTTTGATGTGTCAAGTTTCTAACGAATAATATATTTAATGCTAATATATTTACACAAATAATATATTTAGTGCTAATATGTTTACTTAATTTAAGATGGTACTTCGTTTCATTGTTTAATAGTGTATATAGATTTCTCATTAATTTGAATTTCCTATTCGGCATTTATCACATTAAAATTTTTGATGTGCCAAGCTTCTAACGAACAAGTACAAGTATAGTTTACCGTTAGCACAAATAATATTTTTACTTAATTTCATTGCTTAAGATGGTACTTAATTTTATGGGGAAATTGGATACAAAACATTCATTACTTATATAATTTTATGTAACAAAAGCTTTGAACTACCCTAAAACCAATTGTTTAATTATTTATCATTTTTATTCCAATAGGTGAATTGCACTTCAAAAAACATAACTTATTTTGTCATAAAAATATTTTACTATATATGTTATTTGAAGGGAGTTTCTATTGTATATTTCATTTTTATTCTATTCATCTGTTTCATATAAATTAGATTCAATTTCTACTAGAACCAGTTTCCATGAAACAATATTGGTTTTATAAACTTTTTATAAGGCTCACAAGTTTTTCCTCTCTTGTTCACATCTCAGATATTGTTGCCGAATTTTCGAACATAAGTGACATATCATAGTGAAATCGAGGTAGCTAAATGTTAGAGATACTACAAATTTACGGTATCATTTCTCCATGTTACATAAGAACAGTCAAAATAAAATTACCAAAATCCACAAGTACTGTCCATATTTTGTTCAATGTTACATGGAAAACTTTAATTTGAACACACTACAAGAATCCCTACTTTAATCTGACTACGTTAGTCAAATGAGGTATAAACACATTAAATTTTAATTTGATTTGATTACAAATTCCAAAATATTTTGCAAATTTTGTCAACATGAGTGAAACAATGTATTTCTCTTAGATTTTTAAAATATTCGGAAATTTACAGGAGCCAAACTCACACTACATAGAGTGGGGTTGCCTAGTCCACGAATTTGAACTTTGCAAGGAATTTACTGACCGAAATCCATTATAAACAAATAAGCTAAGAGCCAAATTTGAAAAGGTGTCAATTTTTTAATTGAAAGGGACGTTACCTTGGTGCCACACATTGTATCGGATATCTCAAACACCTCGTATGCAATTCTATTGAATCAATTTCATTATTCATACCATAGAAAAACAAAAATGAATATTTTGGAGATTTTATCAATGTGAATCAAACCATTTATTTCTCTTAGATTTTTAAAATATTCGGAAATTTATAGGAACGAAACTCTCGAGACAGAGTGTAAGGACCTACGGTCCGTGCAACGAGCAGGGCGACTACACTTTGCGAAGGACTTGTGAAAAATGCGAAGTGAAAGCCTTGGATGAGTTCATATAGGCGTTGGGCGAGCGTTGAGGGGGCGGTCCCACGAGTTGGGCGGGCCGACCCTCCTCTTAGGCGAGACATCGCAACATGAACGAGTCGGCTAGGCGTTTGGCGTGGGTCAGCCAGGTGACACAACCCTCCACTCGCCCGTATATATTGGCGTGCGTTTGTAGAGGCAAAGGCACCGATCATTCCACCAACAAGTTCGAGCTATGAGTTGAGGTTGGACGCAGGTTGAGAAGTGCCAAGGCACAGGGAGATGTGCCCGCACTTCGGGCAAGGCGTTTAGGCAGCAAGTCGGGTGAGAAACTGGTGCAAGAGACTCGTGCAAAGAACTCGGGCGAGGTCGTTAGGCAGAAAACTCAAGCGAGGTCGTCGGGCTAAAAACTCGGGTGAGGTCGTTTGAGCGAGCCGGGTGAGGTCATCGGGTGACCCGGGTGAAGTTGTTCGAGCGAGCCAGGTGAGGTCATCGGGCGACCCGGGCGAAGTCGTTCGGGCAAGTCAAGTGAGGTCGTCGGGCAACTCTGGTGAAGTCGTTCGACGAGCTAGGTGAGGTCGTCGGGCGACCCAGGCGAGGTTGTTCGGGCGACCCAAGTGAAGTTGTGTGGCGACCAGGGTGAAGTCATGTGGTGACTCGGGTGAACGATTTCGGGTGAAGGTGTTCGGGCGGACTCGGGTGAGTCGTGCGAAGGTGACTCGGGTGAGTCATGCGAAGGCGCGAGTGAACGTGCGGACGGGCGGCTGGGCAAGGGCGCGCTGTGCATGCCGAAACAAAGGTTGGAACCGAAGGTCGTGAATGAGAGTTGGGCAGGCGGGACTGCGTGTGGTCCACCAAATGGAGGTCGGGCAGGATAGCACGATTTGGGCGTTTGTTGAACAAACAAACAGTGAGTTAGGCGAAGACGTGCGACGAGGTGGACGAAGGGTTGGTGAGTCGTGCGGTGACCGTGCAGAGGTGCTGACAAGCTAGGCAACCGAGTTTGCCGAAGTTGGAAATTTGGTTAAGTGTAAATTTGGGGTTTCCCAAGATTTAGCTTATACTTTGTAAAAGTGGAAAATTATATATATTGATATCGGGCAGACTCATATTGCAGGGAGTTGCCCCTCCCTTTATACTGTTGTGCATTTCTATTGTATAATGCTGTTGATGATGAATATGTATGGGTTTTCATCTGTATAAAGGACAAAGATAATACTTGGTAATGAAAAATAAACTAAGTACAAATGTTAGGCGTAGTCCATGAACATAAGTATTGGTGAAAAGAAAGTGTTCGGTGGTGCCGCACCTCGCTATAGTGTGGTTGGAAGATTACCGCCAATGTAGGGGTGTGACAAGTGGGATCAGAGTTGGTCCAAGTTTTGCAGGAAACCTGGTGAAGTGCAACGGGGATTTGCGGAATGAGATGATCCCACTGTCACTTCGTGATAGGTGGTATTAGAGCTGGTCCAGATTTTGTAGGAAACCTAGTGAACTGCAAAGGGGATTGTGGAAGGAGCTGATCCCACTGTCACTTTGTGACAGATGGTATCAAAGCTGATTCAGGTGGTGTGCAAGTGAAGGAAGCTGGTCTCACCAACAGGTGGAATCAAGAGCTAGTTCATTTTTGCCGAGAACCTGATGAATGGTGAAGAAATCTGAAGGGTGATTCAGGTTATAGGAAAGTGAATGGCAGAAATGGTGGAAGAACCTATGGCAAGGGAATCTAGCCATGGTGCAGGTGAAGATTTTCGATACAAGGTATTGGAAAAGATAAGTAGATGGAGTTATGAATGGACTTCGATGAAGGCCGAGAACATGATGATTCGAGAAGGCTGTTTGAAGATCAAAGAAGAACTTGAAGAACTCAAGGACCAATATGAGGATGTTGCAGATGTGACAATGATGGAGGATGAACTTGAGATTGATCAAGTTGGACCAGGATCATGTAGTTTGCAGACATGGATGGATGAGGATACTCACATGGAGGAGCCTCATGATGATGATGTAAGTATTGTTGATCTGAAAATCACCCTATGAGTGACCTCAGTTGAAGATTTATTAAACAAAAGGTATTACAGACCCAGGTGCTGGTGTGTGTGTTCTGTGTTATCTAAACAATGGATCGATCAGATTGCCAATACACAAAAAATAAATGGAAAGACAGCAGAGAAATACAGTAAGCAACACAAAGACACAAACATTTTTTAATAAGGAGTTCACCCTATTCTCCAGGGCTACGTCTCCGATCCAGATTCAGCAGTGGCCTTGTTTTATTGTGTCTTTCAATAAAGAAATTACAATACATGGACTCAATGTGAGTTCGCCTGAAGTAGATTTTTCTTGGCAAGGTGGTTCTTGGATTCCCCAAGCCATTCGAAGTACACAGACTCTTGTTCTTCCTACCAGCTCTGTGACCCTTGGTCTATAGTGGAAAGAGCCAACTATGGTGCTCAATCTAGACAGATTCCTCTATGGGAAGGCTTTATTCTTCAAGCTCTCTGGTGCCCAATACTGCCTGTGGTCAGCTCGGCCCTCTGTCTCCTATGCTTGGCTTTATTGCTCTCTGTGCTCAGTCCTCCTCTCAGGGTTCACTATTCACTGTCTCTATTGGTTGCTTGGACTCTTCGTTCTCTCTATCTGAATCTCCTTCGGCTGTCTCTGTTCATGGCTTTAGCCATTCGACCTCCATGCCTGTTCGGTTCCTCTCCTTCCTACGTCGATTCTCCTTCTGCCTGTGTGCTGGGAGTTCCCTATTTGGCGTCAGCATGAATGCTCGAGAAGTAGCCATGCATCCCCATCGGAACTGCGCCAGCCTGCTCATCGATTCGTTTCTTTCTCCACCGTGGCGGTCAACGAATTCCAAATCCCCTTAAATCACGGCTTAATTCTCTGTCGATTCCACTTCTGTCTATCGGGCGCAATCTCAGCCGTCCGATCTGGGCTCCTCTAGGTCCAACGTCATATGCACGTCAAGCACGATTGACTTGCTCGACCGATAACGTGTGATCACATCGGTTTTTCTCTCACCTCCACTGCCACGCGTCGATTGTTGAGTGTGATCGCTCCGCTTTCTCCAAAATCTCTTACCGCTAAAGGGCGCCTGATCAAACCGCCGGTTTCTAGGTTGTGGGTCCCACCTTTGTACGTTGGCGCTTTTCATTTCTCCGCCCACGGTCCTCTGGCTCCCAACGTGACCGAGTGCTTAAGGCTCTACCTTTTCAATCACGCATAAAAAATCAGCTCCTTTTCTCATTCCGAGGCTCCCAGGGGCTACATCGACCTCCTACATAGTCTCCATGGGCCTCGGTTAGCGCGCTTTGATCGAGGTTCTCGTCGTTCCCTGCCGGCTGCCATGGCCACTGGTTCAGGGTGTTTTCGATTGCTGCTTTGGATTATTCAAGGATTTGTTTCGTCCCGATACAGTCATGGTTCTACGACAGTCATTTATGGATCCGATTTGGATCACAACCTCGCTATTGAAAAGCTTTTGGACCACCAAAAGTTTTCTTTTCTCAAGCATCGACTAAGTGAGGAAACTGCTGTCTCACTTGTCCAATCTCAATCCACTTCGCACTGCTTGGCTTCGAACGTTTAAGCCCAATCCTGAGGTATTCCACCTGTCCATTGCACGTCGTCCTTACCTTCCTGTCCAGCACTGTATCTTCTTGCAACTCATTAAGATATTCAGGTAGCAGGTTCTTAACAGAAGGCAATTGACTCTGCTCTTCAGGGTCCTCAATCATTGAAGGTTCAAACAACCTCAAGCAATCTGCATTCACGACTGAGTAAATGTGCATGTAAGCTGGCAGATCAAGGCGAAAAGCATTTTCACCAATCTTCTCTAGTATCCTGAAGGGTCCATACCTAATAGGTTTTAGCTTTTTACCTTCACCTTGCATCCTATCCTTGCTGATATACAGCCAGACTTGGTCTCCAACTTGAAAACTATGCTCCATCCGATGCTTATCATGCCTAGCCTTGTACTTGGCCTGGCTCTTTTCCAGCTGTTCCTGTATTGCCTGGTGGATATCCTAGATCTGTTCAATGAACCTAGTTGCCTTGTCCACATCACTGTGTCCATCAACCATGGTATCTTTACCAAAGACAAAATCCAAGGGAGACTTTGGTACGAAACCAAAGCAGGTCTCAAAAGGAGATCTCTGGGTAGAAGAGTGTTTGGCTCTATTGTAAGCATGCTGCACATAACACAAGTGTTCATCCCAAAGCTTAGGGTGTTTGCTGCAATATCTTCTCAGTAACTGGATCACTGTCTTGTTAACTACTTCTGTCTGGCCATCTGTTTGTGGATGAAAAGTTGTTCTTTTCTTTAATTTGGTGTCCATTAGTTCCCACAGACTAGACCAAAACTTCCCCACAAATCAGTTGTCTCGATCATATATAATAGAAGTGGGTAATCCAAAATGAACCCATACATGTTAAAAGAATAATTTTGCAGTTTGTTCAGCTATAATCTGTTTACTACAGGGTATCAAAATACACATTTTGCTGAACCTATCCACAACAACATATAGATAATCATGATCTTTCCTAGATTTAGGCAGTCGTCCAACAAAATCCGTGGAAATGCTTTCCTAAGAGTGAGAAGGAACTGGCAACGGAGTGTACAAGCCTAGTTTTCTATTGTTGGGCTTGCTTTTAGCACACATAGCACACCCCTTTACATATCTAGAAACTGTCTCACTCATTCTTGGCCAATAGCAGAGCCTTTGCAGCTGTGCAACTGTTTTACTTACCCCAAAGTGACCTGATATCAGAGAAGTGTGTGCATCCCTAATTATCTTTTCTCTCTCAGTTTGTGGAATGCAGAGTTTCCCACAATGATATAAGAGTCGGTCCTTTACATGATAGTCCAATTCTTCTACTCTTTTGCCTTGACTCAAAGTTGCATATACATCTTTAAAGTCCATGTCCTGAGCATACTGTTCTATGTAGCTTTCATGCAGCACAGAATTATGCTTAAGTATGGTAGTTGCATTTATAATGGGTATAGATAACATATATGCAACCTTGTTATGTATGCCATTTTTATATCTGATTACTAAATGAAACTGTTGTAGAAAACCCATCCATCTATAATGTCTTGATTGTTGCAACTTAGTTTTGGAGTGTAGATATTGAAGTGGCTGATGATCAGTATGTATTACTGTTTCTTTGCCCATTAAGTAATGTTTCCACTTTTTCACACTCTGAACTAATGCATACAATTCTTTATCATAGGTAGGATAGTTAACTACTGCAGGATTAAAAGTCTCAGAATGATAACATATGGGTTTACCGTGCTGTGTCAACACTGCTCCCATGGCATAGTCACTGACATCAGTTTGGATCTCAAATGGTCTTTGTAGATCTGGCAGTGCTAGTACAGGTGCTGTACTAATTTTTTCTTTCAAGGTGTCGAAGGCTTTTTGTTGTTTGCCTCCCCACTAAAACACCTTGTTCAATCCTGTCAAAGCATGTAAGGGAGCTGCAATTGAGGAAAAATTTGAAATGAACTTCCACCAATACTTTCATGCTCCTAAGAAGCTTCTCACTTCTATAGCAGACTTGGTTCTAGGCCAGTTTATAATGACTGCCACTTTAGAGGGATCTATTTTCAATTCACCTCCCCCTACTATATGACCCAAATAATTTAGAGAGGTTTTGCCAAATTCACATTTGGAGAGTTTAACATAATTTTTTTCTCTTTTCAAAACATCTAATGTCCGCTTAATATGCTTTAAATGTTCTTCCCACATTTTACTAAAAATCAGAATGTCATCCAGATACACAATAACAAAATCATCAAGAAAAGGTCTAAGTACATCATTCATTAATCTCATGAAAGTAGCAGGGGCATTGGTCAAGCCAAAAGGCATAACCAGCCATTCATACAATCCCTTCTTTGTTTTGAAAGCATTATTCTATGCATCTTGCTCTGCAACTCTGACTTGATGGTATCACTGTGCAAATCGAGCTTGGTGAAATAAACAACATCCTTCAATTGGTCTAAAAGATCATCTATGCAAGGAAGGGGATAACGATTTTTTATTGTTATCTTATTCAGTGCTCGATAATCAATGCACATTCTCCACCAGCCATCTTTATTTCTCACCAAAACGATGGGTGACCCACATGCTGATGTGCTAGGCCTGATGAACCGTTTCTCGAGCAACTCCTGCACCTACTTCTTGATTTTAGCATTCTCTAAAGCAGATAACATGTACATCCCAATGTTAGGCAAAGGAACATCTTGCTGCAAAATAATATCATGTACTATCCCCTTTTTGGGTGTCAAACCTTGAGGTTCTTGAAACACGGCATCATACTCTGAAATAATCTTTTCTATATCATCTTTCCTGATCAGAATTACAACCCTCAAATACATTGGTTTTATCAGTTTTCTTTTCCTTTACAACCATTAGTAAGAACTGTTTGCATGAATTTATCATTCTTTTCATCTGTCATGAGTTTATGAGAGTATAATTATTCTTGAGCTTATGAGCTCTTACAAAGTATTTGATTCCATCTTTAACAAGTAGATACTTGTTCTCGGCTCTATAGAAAATAGCCTTTCTATCATACAAGTAAGGACTTCCTAAAACAATTCCACATATATCCAAAGGAATTATATCTAACTCAACCTCATCTACAATGCTGACCCAAAAGAAAATTTGAGTTTGCACTGTCTAGTCACTTGTAGTTGTGCTTTATCATTCAACCATCCTAATGGGTATGGCTTCTTATGAGGTGTAGTTGCTAATCCCAATTTCTTTACAATTGCTTCAGAAATCAGATTTACTTGTGAGCCACTATCAAACAAAGTATCAATCTTTGGATTTTTGGAAACGACTCGAATATGGAAAAGCTCATGCCTTTTTCTCTCATGTTCTTCATCAATGACAGATTGAGCAGAATTACTAGTAGATGCTTCAGAATTCTTACCTTTTATACCTATGGCTGCAATGATTGTTTCATCTCCCGAGTCTGACCCCAAATCTTTCTGAATAGCTACAGCAATCTTCTTCTTCTTGCCCTCGGACTTCTTAGGTCTTAGTTCTGGATGCAGAATCCAACAGTGTTCATCATCATGCCCGTCCTTTTTACAGTGAGTGCATGAAGCTTTACCTTTCTATGCAGTGTTAGCCTTCCTTGCTTTCCACTTCTGCTTTCTTTTCTCCTTCCTCTTGCTTACAGTGGGTTGGGATGGTCCCCAAACTTTTGGATTTCCATTATTTCCTCTAGCTTCTAGATGAGTAGCTTGTACATATACCTCATCTATACTAGTGGGATTAAACATGAGGATGGTGTGCCTCATGTAGCTGTGTAGACCACCAATGTACTTAAAAAGAGTCTCTGGTGAGTCTAATGAAATACCCAACATCAATGCTCTCTTTCTGAACTCTCGAGTATACCCTTGTACACTTTGCCCTTTCAGCTGTCAAAGAGTTTGCCAACTCATCATGGCTTGTTGCGTGTAGGCCAATGGATAAAACTGTTTTTTTATTGCAGTAACAAATTAACTCCAGAAAGAGATGGTCTTACCATGCTTCCTCATATCAACTTGGGTTCTGCCTTCCCACCAAACCAAAGCAGTGCCCCCTAGGCGAAGGCTTGCTAGCTGAATCTTGCTCTTGTCTAAGTCTATGTTTTGTACTCTGCAATACACATCAATTTGTCTAATCCAATTGTCCAACTTTTTAGCATTTAGCTCTCCATCATATATCGGCAAATCAAATTTAACATCTAACTTCGTCAGAGATTCCTTCTTATTATGCACGGGGCTGCTAGGAGGTGTAGGGAAGCTTTCTTCTTTCCCCTTTCCTTTGGAGTGGTCATGGGAATGAGATTCATCTTCTTCTTTATCTTGGTTAGAGACTAATGAATCTTCACCCTTATGCTTTCTAAAGTACCTATACATTTCTTCTACAATAGAATTTATAGCTAGGAAACTTTCTATGAATTGAGAGTCTGGCCCTATAGAACCTTCTTCTGACATTGTCTTTCGAGAATAGACTCTCCCAATTTCAGCATTAGTTTCCACCAACTCTCCTCCTCCTAATTTGAGCTTTGATATAGTGAGCATTCACAGCTAAACCAACACAAGCTTGTCGAACCTTACAGGCTAGAGCTCTGATACCACTTGATCTGAAAATCACCCTATGAGTGACCTCAGTTGAAGATTTATTAAACAAAATGTATTACAAACCCAGGTGCTGGTGTGTGTGTGCTCTGTGTTATTGAAACAACGGATCGATTAGATTGCTAATACATAGAAAATAAATGGAAAGACAGCAGAGAAATACAGTAAGCAACACAAAGACACAAACACTTTTTAATAAGCAGTTCACCCTATTCTCCAGGGCTACGTCTCCGGTCTAGCTTCAGTGGTGGCCTTGTTTTATTGTGTCTTTCAGTAGAGAAATTACAATACAGAGACTCAATGTGAGTTCGCCTAAAGTAGATTTTTCTTGGTAGGGTGGTTCTTGGATTCCCCAAGCCACTCGGAGTACATAGACTCTTTTTCTTCCTCTGTGACCCTTGGTCTATAGCGGAAAGAGCCAACTATGGTGCTCAATCTAGACAGATTCCTCTATGGGAAGGCTTGATTCTTCAAGCTCTCTGGTGCTCGATGCTGCCTGTGGTCAACTCGGCCCTCTGTCTCCTCTGCTTGGCTTTACTGCTCTCTGTGCTCAGTCCTCCTCTCAGGGTTCATTGTTCACTGTCTCTCATTTGCTTGGACTCTTCGTTCTCTCTATTGAATCTCCTTCGGCTGTCTCTGTTCATGGCTTTAGCCATTCTACCTCCATGCCTGTTTGGTTCCTCTCCTTCTTACGCCGATTCTCCTTCCGCCTGTGTGCTGGGAGTTCCCTATTCGGCATCAGCATGAACGCTCGACAAGTAGCCATGCGTCCCCATCAGAACTGCGCCAGCCTGCTCGTCAATTTGTCTCTTTCTCCACCGTGGCGGTCAACGGATTCCAAATCCCCTTAAATCGTGGCTTAATTCCTTGTCGATTCCGCTTCTATCTATCGGGCGCAATCTCAGTCGTCCGATCTGGGCTCCTCCAGATCCAACGTCATACGCACGTCGAGTGCCGTTGACTTGCTCTAACGATAACGTGCGATCACGACGGTTTTTCTCTCACCTCCGCTATCACGCGTCGATTGCTAAGTGTGATCACTCTGCTTTCTCCAAAACCTCTTACCGCTCAAGGGCGCCCCGATCAAACCGCCGGTTTCTAGGTCATGGGTCCCACCTTCGTACGTTGGTGCTTTTCGTTTCACCGCGCACGGTCCTTAGGATCCTAACGTGACCTAGTGCTTAAGGCTCTACCTTTTCAATCGCACATCAAAAATCAGCTCCTTTTCCTATTATGGGGCTCCCAGGGTCTACATCAAGCTCCTGCACAGTCTCCATGGGCCTCGGTCAGCGCGCTTTGACCGAGGTCCTCCTCATACCGCGTCGGCTACCATGGCCACTAGTTCAGGGTGTTTTCGATTCTTCAAGGATTTGTTTCGTCCCGATACAGTCATGGTTCTATGACAGTCATTTATGGATTCGCTTTGGATCACGACCTCCCTATTGAAAAGCTTTTGGACCACCAAAAGTTGGTTTTTTATCTCAAGCATCGACTAAGTGAGGAAATTGTTGTCTCACTTTTCCAATCTCATTCCACTTCGCACTGCTCGACTTCGAACCTTTCAGCCCAATCCTGAGGTATTCCACTTGTCCACTACGCATCGTCCTTACCTTCCTGTCCACCACTCTATCTTCCTGCAACTCATTAAGATATTCAGGTAGCAGGTCATCAACAGAAGGCAATTGACTCTGCTCTTCAGCGTCCTCAATCATTGAAGGTTCAAACAACCTCAAGCAATCTGCATTCACGACTGAGTAGATGTGCATGTAAGCTGGCAGATCAAGGCGAAAAGCGTTTTCACCAATCTTCTCTAGTATCTTGAAGGGTCCATACCTGATAGGTTTTAGCTTTTTACCTTCACCTTGCATCTTGTCCTTGCTGATATACAGCCAGACTTGGTCTCCAACGTGAAAACTATGCTCCATCTGATGCTTATCATGCCTATCCTTGTACTTGGCCTGGCTCTTTTCCAGTTGTTCCTGTACTGACTGGTGGATCTCCTAGATCTGTTCAATGAACCTAGTTGCCCTATCCACATAACTCTGTCCATCAACCATGGTATCTTTACCAAAGACAAAATCCAAGGGAGACCTTGGTACGAAACCAAAGCAAGTCTCAAAAGGAGATCTCTGGGTAGAAGAGTGTTTGGCTCTATTGTAAGCATGCTGCACATAACACAAGTGTTCATCCCAAAGCTTAGGGTGTTTCCTGCAATATACTCTCAGTAACTGGATCACTATCCTGTTAACTACTTCTGTCTAGCCATCTGTTTGTGGATGAAAAGCTGTGATTTTCTTTAATTTGGTGTCCATTAGTTCCCACAGACTAGACCAAAACTTCCCCACAAATCGGGTGTCTTGATCAGATATAATAGAAGTAGGTAATCCAAAATGAACCCATACATGTTCAAAGATTAATTTTGCAGTTTCTTCAGTTGTAATATGTTTACTACAGGGTATAAAAATACACATTTTGCTGAACCTATCCACAACAACATATAGATTATCATGACCTTTCCTAGATTTAGGCAGTCCTCCAACAAAATCCATTGAAATTCTTGCCCAAGGGTGAGAAGGAACTAGCAATGGAGTGTACACACCTAGTTTTCTGTTGCTGGGTTTGCTTTTAGCACACATAGCACACCCCTTTACATATCTAGAAACTGTCTCACTCATTCTTGGTCAATAGAATAACCTTTGCAGCTGTGCAATTGTTTTACTTACCCCAAAGTTACTTCATATCATAGAAGTGTGTGCTTCCCTAATTACCTTTGCTCTCTCAGTTTGTGAAATGCAGAGTTTCCCACAATGATATAAGAGTCGGTCCTTTACATGATAGTCCAATTCTTCTACTCTTTTGCCTTGACTCAAAGTTGCATATACATCTTTAAAGTCCATGTCCTGAGCATATTTTTCTATGTAGCTTTCATGCAACATAGAATTATGCTTAAGTATGGTAGATGCATTTATAATGGGTCTAGATAACATATCAGCAACCTTGTTATGCATTCCCTTTCTATATCTGCTGACTAAATGAAACTGTTGTAGAAAAACCATCCATCTATAATGTCTTTATTGTTGCAACTTAGTTTGGGAGTGTAGATATTGAAGTGGCTGATGATCAGTATGTATTACTGTTTCTTTGCCCATTAAGTAATGTTTCCACTTTTTCACACTCTAAACTAATGCATACAATTCTTTATCATAGGTAGGATAGTTAAATACTGTAGGATTAAAAGTCTCAGAATGTTAACATATGGGATTACCATGCTGTGTCAACACTGCTCCCATGCCATAGTCACTGACATCAGTTTGGATCTCAAATGGTCTTTGTAGATCTGGTAGTGCTAGTATAGGTGTTGTACTCATTTTTTCTTTCAAGATGTCGAAGGCTTTCTACTGTTTGCCTCCCCACTGAAACACCTTGTTCAATCCTTTCAAAGCATGTAAGGGAGCTGCAATTGAGGAAAAAATTGAAATGAACTTCCTCCAATACTATGCTGCTCCTAAGAAGCTTCTCACTTCTATAGCAGACTTGGGTTTAGGCCAATTTACAATGACTGCTACTTTAGAGGGATCTATTTTCAATTCACCTCCCCCTACTATGTGACCCAAATAATTTAGAGAGGTTTTGCCAAATTCACATTTGGAGAGTTTAACATAAGTTTTTTCTCTTTTCAAAACATCTAATGTCCGCTTAACATGCTTTAAAAGTTCTTCCCACATTTTACTAAAAATCAGAATGTCATCCAGATACACAATAACAAAATCATCAAGTAAAGGTCTAAGTACATCATTCATTACTCTCATGAAAGTAGCAGGGTCATTGGTCAAGCCAAAAGGCATAACCAACCATTCATACAATCCCTGCTTTGTTTTGAAAGTAGTCTTCCATGCATCTTGCTCTGCAACTCTGACCTGATGGTATCCACTGTGCAAATCCAACTTGGTGAAATAAACAGCTTCCTTCAATTGATCTAAAAGATCATCTATGTGAGGAAGGGGATAACAATTTTTGATTGTTATCTTATTCAGTGCTTGATAATCAATGCACATTCTCCACTAGACATTTTTCTTTCTCACCAAAACGATGGGTGACCCACATGCTGATGTGCTGGGCCTGATGAACCCTTTCTCGAGCAACTCCTGCACCTGCTTCTTGATTTCAGCATTCTCTAAAGTAGATAAGTTGTACATCCCAATGTTAGGCAAAGGAACATCTTGTTACAAAATAATATCATGTATTATCCCCTTTTTGGGTGGCAGACCTTGAGGTTCTTGAAACAAGACATCATACTCTGAAAAAATCTTTTCTATATCAGCTTGCTGATTAGAATTACAGCCCTCAAATACATTGGTTTTATTCGTTTTCTTTTCCTTTACAACCATTAGTAAGAACTGTTTGCATGAATTTATCATTCTTTTCATCTGTCCTGAGTTTATGAGAGTATAATTATTCTTGAGCTTATGAGCTCTTACAAAGTATTATATTCCATCTTTAACAAGTAGATACTTGTTCTTGGTTCTATAGAAAATAACCTTTCTATCATACAAGTAAGAACTTCCTAAAACAATTCCACATATATCCAAAGGGACTATATCTAACTCAACCTCATCTACAAATGCTGACCCAAAAAAAAAATTGAGTTGGCACTGTCTAGTCACTTGTAGTTGTGCTTTATCATTCAACCATCCTAATGGGTATGGCTTCTTATGAGTGTAGTTGCTAATCCCAATTTATTTACAATTGCTTCAGAAATCAGATTTACTTGTGGGCCACTATCAAACAAGGTATCAATATTTTGATTTTTGGAAACAACTCGAATATGGAAAAGCTCATGCCTTTTTCTCTCATGTTCTTCATCAATGACAGATTGAGCAGAATTACTAGTAGATGCTTCAGAATTCTTACCTTTTATACCTATGGCTACAATGATTGTTTCATCTCCCGAGTCTGACCCCAGATCTTTCTGAATAGCTGCAGCACTCTTCTTCTTTTTTCCCTCAGACTTCTTAGGTCTCAGCTCTGGATGCAGAATCCAATAGTGCTCATCATCATGCCCCTCATTTTTACAGTGAGTGCATGAAGCTTTTCCTTTCTGTGCAGTGTTAGCCTTCCTTGCTTTCCACTTCTGCTTTCTTTTCTCCTTCCTCTTGCTTACAGTGGGTTGGGATGGTCCCCAAACTTCTGGATTTCCATTCTTTCCTCTAGCTTCTAGATGAGTAGCTTGTACAGATACCTCATCTATACTAGTGGTATTAAACATGAGGATGGTGTGCCTCATGTAGCTGTGTATACCACCAATGTATTTCAAAAGAGTTCCTGGTGAGTCTAATGAAATACCCAACATCAATGCTCTCTTTTTGAACTCTTGAGTATACCCTTGTACACTTTGCCCTTTCAGCTGTCGAAGAGTTTGCCAACTCATCATGGCTTGTTGCATGTAGGCCAATGGATAAAATTGCGTTTTGATTGCAGTAACAAATTCACTCCAGACATAGATGGTCTTACCATGCTTCCTCATATCAGCTTGGGTTCTGCCTTCCCACCAAACCAAGGCAGTGCCCCCTAGGTGAAGGCTTGCTAGCTGAATCTTTCTCTTGTCTGAGTCTATATTTTGTACTCTGTAACACACATCAATTTGTCTAATCCAATTGTCCAACTTTTCAGCATTTAGCTCTCCATCATATATAGGCAAATCAAATTTAACATCTAACTTAATCAAAGATGCCTTCTTATTATGCACAGGGCTGCTAGGAGGTGTATGGAAGCATTCTTCTTTCCCCTTTCCTTTGGAGTGGTCATGGGAATGAGATTCATCTTCTTCTTTATCTTTCTTAGAGCCTAATTAATCTTCACCCTTATGCTTTCTAAAGTCCCTATACATTTCTTCTACCATAGAATTTATAGCTAGGAAACTTTCTATGAATTGAGATTCTGGCCCTATGGAACCTTCTTCTGACATTGTCTTCCGAGAATAGACTCTCCAAATTTCAGGATTAGTTCCACCAACTCTCCTTCTCCTAATTTGAGCTTTGATCTAGTGAGCATTCACAGCTAAACCAACACAAGCTTATCTAACCTTGCAGCCTAGAGCTCTGATACCACTTGATCTGAAAATCACCCTATGAGTGATCTCAGTTGAATATTTATTAAACAAAATGTATTACAGACCCAGGTGCTGGTGTGTGTGTGTTCTATGTTATTGAAACAACGGATCGATCAGATTGCCAATACATAGAAAATAAATGGAAAGACAGCAGAGTAATACAGTAAGCAACACAAAGACGCAAACACTTTTTAATAAGGAGTTCACCCTATTCTCTAGGGCTACGTCTCCGGTCTAGCTTCAGTGGTGGCCTTGTTTTATTGTATCTTTCAGCAGAGAAATTACAATACAGGTACTCAATGTGCGTTCGCCTGAAGCATATTTTGCTTGGCAGGGTGGTTCTTGGATTCCCCAAGCCACTCGAAGTACACAGACTCTTGTTCTTCCTACCAGCTCTGTGACCCTTGGTCTATAGTGTAAAGAGCCCACTACGGTGCTCAATCCAGAAAAATTCCTCTATGGTAAGGCTTGATTCTTCAAGCTCTCTAGTGCTCGATGCTAACTGTGGTCAGCTCGGCCCTCTGTCTCCTCTGCTTGGCTTTATTGCTCTTTGTGCTCAGTGGTGGGCTCCATTATTGTAGCAATAATGCTACAACTCCTGGAGCTTTCCTTCTCTAATTTTATCAACCCGGTAGTTCGTAACAAACTTGGAAGCGACGGTGTTGTATGCACAAGTACTAGCTCTTGTTGCAGCTGTCACTTGGTCAGTTGGCACAAGTCCGCTAGGGCTCAAGCCAACTTCTATATGTTCTCAGAAGAAGCTTTCTAAATGATGAACGAAGACTATCTCAAGGAAAATTAACCTACTTTGCAAGAATGAACTGAAAGCCAACCAAACATGGAAACCCTAGTAAACCCTAATCTGACTAGCTTAATCCTTACAATGCAACGATGAGAATGTAACTTCTAACAATGATGCCGTTACTTCTAGTGATATGAAATGCATGAATTTGAACTACTTCTATTGAAGAGAACATTGTTTTTATATTTTTGCTTAGGTGGTTGGAGTTATTATGATTTTGTTTCTTATTGGGTTTGACTGTGCAGGGGTAGTTCGAAGGGAAGGAAGGCTTGGAAAAGGTTAGGAGGGCTAGGAGAGGTTCCAGGGGATTCCTAACATCATTCCACAGAAGTCCACAACGTTCAGGTGCTTGGCAACCGAGTTTGCAGGCTTCTACAAGATGTCTGCGGGGATCCTACAGGAAGCTCGGGATTTCTACAGGAAGTCTGCTAACTTCTACAGGATGTGCTATAGTTGGAGTTTCGGGTGATGGAGGAGTCGAGGAGCTGTATGGGTGGATAGGTAGGATGAAAAGGGAGCTTGTGATGGCTCAGGGACAGAGAGATAAGATGGAGAAATTGTGGGTAAGGTTGGTTGGTGGATAGAAGTGTGGAAGCAATGAAAGGTCAAAAAGATGGAGCTACGTGAAAAGTAGAAGGGTTGGAAGGAAACCGAGCTGAACAGAGTTGGGGTAGGTGGCTTTAGGCGCGGTTGAGAAGAAGAAGAAGATAACAGAGTGATACTGCGCAGTGTAAAGGAAACAAATCTGCACAAAACCGAGAATTCATCAACCTATCCTAACTGTGTTAGTTAACCAACGAACAGCAATGTAAATTGTGGAGAGAAATCGTGCATGGTGTTGGAATGAAGAAGTATTGCTTAAGATCAGAATGCATGGACGGTTCTATGACTGGAATGATTGTGTTGCAGCTTGCATGAATGTATAAGACTGCGTTTTTTGGTGGTTGGTACGGTCTACACCTCCAATCTCTAAACAGAGATGGCAGTGAGTGCACTATCAACCTTTTCTTGGAGCTCTAATGAATTCTAATCCTCCTACTCTAATCCAAACTGCTGACAGCACTTTAACCGTAAACTAATCCTACTCAATCACATTAAAGAAATTAAATCAGCTGACTGTGTTTTCCAGATGCATGTCAAAACAAAGAAACAAAGTGCTGAAAGGAAAGACAAGTAACAATACAAGGAAAAGGAGGTCTATTGCTCTCAGGTTGGGCCCTAACCTGAGAGCTATAGCTCCCTTAAGAACTCAGAATTGAATCCAAAGCTGCCTGCCTTTATTAAAAGATCATAACCATGAGTCTAACAACATGCCAAAATTGGCTTACAAAAAGCAAAAACCGAGCTGTAGCTCATGCTTAGAAATTGCAACAGTAGTTCAAAAGTTCAAAAAGCTCCTATCAAAGGCTATGGCCTCAATATTTATACATGATGAGGATCAAGCTGGCTTCCTCAATTAGTGGAGCTTGGCTGTCCAACTGAAAGTGAACTGCTGTTCCTGTAGAATCCGTTGGCTGCCTTTCAGCTCGGTGGGGATAGCTGTTGGAGCTCGGAGTTGGGGTGGAGATCACGAGGGAGGTCATTCAAGACTGTGGACAACCTCCCTATAAACCTGCAATGCCACCTTTGTTGTCTCCTTGTCTCCATTTGCGTGGTTTTTGCTCCATTTAATGTCAAAAACCTGAAATCATCATGTATTAGTCACATAGGAATAATGCATGCCCTTCTTCCTACAAATAACACGAATATACTAAGAAATGATGCATAAGTGATAAAAGATGAAGGGTTGAGCAAGGTAAGTAGGCCAAATGAGCCCAAATTGTTACCAAAAATTCAGGCTCATCACCACCCCCTAGCTAAAATATTTGCTCATCCTTGAGCAACTTAGTCCAACTCTTCATCCTTCATTGCTTTTACTGCTACCCTTATATCCCAAGCCTCTGTGGTAGTGTCCTCCTTGCTGATATGAAACCCAGCTTTCCTGTTCACCTCTTCCCATTGTTCACTGTCATCCTTCTCTGTGCTGCCTTCAATCAATCCTAGCAGCAGTGGTGGGCTGAGTTTAAGGCCAATCCAGCTGGTCTGGAGGTTTTGCATGGATTTCTTGTAAAGGGCTACCCTTACGAGAGCTTCCCTCATCCGAGTTGGGGTATGGTACTCTCGGATTTTCAAACTGTGTGCCAATGTATTCCATCTGCGTGTGCATGCTTGGACAACATTTTCTCCTAACAGTCTCTCCATGTCTTCAAAATGAGCTATGGCTTGGGCCTGTTGATCCATATATCTTAGTGAAGCTGTAGGATCAGTAGACAAGTGTTGGTGTGCTGAGATGAGTGCAACTGGATCCTTTGGTTCTACCCGAATGAGCAATGGCTCGTTCAATTCTCGGTTCATGACCGATTTTGCTTCTGTTGCTCTTTGATCCTCATGGTTCAACCATGAATCGAACGCCATTAATTGCATATCACCCAAGGCAGTATTGGGATCCCAGGAAACTATATTAGGCAAGGCCAAATTATGGAGGTAAAACTCCGCTAATTTGGCTTTATCTTCTGACGAACTAGTACTACACAACTCAGAAAATTGTTGTGGGTCTTGGATCTGAGAAATACCTCTTTGTGCCAAGGTATTTATTTGGAACTGCAGCCATTGGTCTTTCAAGTACAAACCATAGGATTTGGCAGGTTGTCTGCACTGTATTGCCTCCATGGCCCAACTGGCCATGCAGGCCAATTGTGCCTCCTTTTGCTGCAGCTGTTCTTTTAGAGCTTGCACTTCAATTTGTGCTTGCTGTTCTACTTCCTGTAGAAGTGTCATTGGCTCCCCAAGACCGGTGGTCAGTTCCTTTTTGCCTTGCTGTTCTTCTGTGGTGTCCTTGGAGGATGTACCTGTCCTTGCCCTCAGCTCCTGTAGCTGCAATCTTAGCTTCTGGTTTTCTTCCTGTAGGTACACTCTTTGGAAATTGGCCACATGTTTAGCCATGGCTAATTCACTCCTGGCCTCCTTGAGTTACTCTTTTAAAGGACCTATGTCCGCCACACCCTTTGACTTGGCGATCTTCATCCACGTGTGTGTACGGACTCTTTCTTCCTCTAATGCAAAAAAACAGGGGCACAGTAAATTTCTGCGGTATGATCTTGCCTGCCTCTAAAAAGGTGTAGTATGAACTCAGACTAGGCTGAGGGCTGGGCTCTGGTATATGTTCTTTTTCTGCCTCTTTAGGTGGCTCTACCTCACCCTCCCTTGGTGGTGATGAGGGTCCTTCTCCTTCCATCTTCTCTGTTTCCTGTAGCCGGGCCAGAGTTTCCTGTAGAACATTTTCAGCATCTTGTAGCCGAGCTTTTTCAGTCAACAGGTCTAACTTTTCTTGCCACGTAGTTTTCTTTGGGCTCCCCCTCTCATAGGTGACTGATATCCTCGAGGGGGACTTTTCCTTGGGCGAAGTAGGGGCATCTTCAATAACAATCAGGCTGCTGGACGAAGGCTGTGGCTTGCCCGTCTTTATTCTGACACTTCTTCGAGCTTTAAAGTATAGAGGGGTCTCCCTCTTTCTCTTCTCCTTTGGCTTAGGTGGCGTGTTGAGGGCGGCCAGCACAGCTGCTGCCTCCCTTGCTAGAATGTCCGCCTTCTTCTCCTTGGGTTTCACTTTTTCAGGGCTTCCTGTAGAAGACCCTGTTTTAGTCAATTTCAGGCTTCCTGTAGAAGGCCCTGTTTTAATAATTTTCGGGCTTCCTGTAGAAGCCGGTTTCGGCTTTCCTGTAGAAACAGGTGTTGCTGCCTTGGTTTGCTTTGCTGCATGGGTTTTGCTTTTTGACTTAGTTGCGGTCGCTGTCGAGGCACTCTTGCTGATGTGGACCTTCTCAGCCTTGTCCACTCTGCCTTGCAACCTTTTCTCTCTTGCTGTCAAGATGGGTGTGTCGTCTTTTTCTTTGTCATCCTTTTTCTCATGCTTCTTCTTTTGCTCTTTCTTCTGCACTGTGGTCGGGGTCTTCTGGCCTGTTTCTTTCTTTCCCACGACCACTGATTCTTTCTCCTCACTGCTGGAGGAACCGCTTTCTTCAGTCAACATCCTTATGTCTCCATCCCTTGTCAAATTTCTAAAGGCTTCCCATGAGAGAGGAACCTTGTATGTATGCAGCGCATCTTCCACAAGAAGTTTGATCAATCCATGGTGGGCTACCTAGTCTGGTATGCCTTCTTTCAATTTTGTGGCACACTCAATTAGAGACTGTAGCAGGAAATAAGGGATGCTCAGTTTATTTTCTACAGGAAGATCAATCTGGTGCCTCAATTCAGTGAGAAACCTAAAGTGATACCCGTACACAATGCTAAAATGGCCTTCGTAGGTTATATACTTCATGATCTGCAGGCTAACTTCATTCCATGGTGGCAGTAAAATGGTTCTATGCACCCCATTTTTGTCCTCCGAGAATTCCTCCTCTGGGGGAAAGAATTCTTTCTTGGCCTGTTGGTTCAACTTCCTTTCTTCCTTATCCCATGGCAAACCCATTGGAAGTTCAGTAATTCGACTGATATATTGCGGGGTGAGCTTGAGGCTTAGGCCCCTGAAGTTCACGGTGGCCAATGTTTTAGATTTCGGCCTCAAAGCTTGTAAAAATTCTTCTACCACTTCGTCGTCATCACCCTGCAATTTGTCACAGAAGGATATCAATTGCACCCAGGTGAAGAGCTCCACCACCTCCTGGTTTTCTCTTAACTTTGTGAATCAGTGGGTTCTCTTCTAATGAACCCACCCGGCATGATAAAAACTGTTTCTTTAGCTAGAGGTGGCGAATGTGGAAGAAATTTTGTCTACTGAGACAGAGCGTAGAATTACGCTTCTGTCATGCACATAATCCACGAAGCTTATCTCTGAGGACCTTAACACAGCTTAATTACACTGACATCCTGTAGAATGACAGTTTATGCACAACAGACAACAACTGCAACAATTTTCTACGACCAGACTGTAGACGACGATTCTGCCACCTTCAAAAGCCAATTGCATGGAGAGTTTAGGTTTACCTTTTTAATCCGCCACCTTTTGACATGAGGAACCCGCCTTCCTGTAGAAACAACATTCCTGTAGGAGCAGCGCGCGATTTCTGGGAAAGACTGCAGTTGGTCTGCGCTCTCGGTGTTGCTTCACAGGGGTTCTGATAGCCAAAGGCTCGGAGCATCAAACTGCAGAGGGATCCGGATGATCATTCGAGTTTCAAATGGTGAATGATAAATGCATGAGGTGCAATCTAGCCGATTAGATTTGAATCGGTGGAATCCGTGGCGCGGGGGTGAGCTGTCCCCGCCGGACCGTTGGATGACGTCGTCCCATCATTTGCCTGCGAGTTCCCTTGCTGCCGCATCATTCCCCGCAGATCCGCCGTCGTCTCTTCTGTTAAACTCGTTTTTCCCGACGGGATCGCTCTCACGTGTGTGCTGCCCATTCCTTTTTCCATGGCTTCCACCAAACATCCGACTAGACCATTAACTGGTTGACGTGGCCAGTCAAATGGCCATACAACTGCTCAACCCATTCACTTCACACTTTGAAAACAATTTCAAAGTAAAATTCATGCAATCTGACGGAAGAAAGGGTCGAGACACTTACCTGTGCGGCCGCAACATGATTTTTCGGTTCTTGGACGATGATGAGTGGATCTATCTGCTGCAGGTGAAATTGCACAGGCCCAGAGGTTCATGTTTACAGGCTGCCGATGATGGATTGGATGCTTTGGCTGCATGCGCCCGCGTTTTCATTGCATATGGCCAGCGCTGTGATTGGTGTACACTCTAGCGGGCTTAACTGTTACAGGACTCCTGCAGGACGTCTTGTAACAATTTTTCCTCCTCGGGTGCATGCTGCACGACGAAGGATTTGGCCTCACGATCACGCTCCCAGAGCTCATGGATGGCTGGGATGGATATGGTATGACATCTCAGCAATTTTTTATTTTAAAAATTGCTTTCTCTTTGATAACTCAACGATCTGCTTTGCTGGTGCAGGTAACTTCGTTGCATGTCGACAAGGATGGTAGGACGAGGTGACAGCAGTGTGCAAGGGTGACAACAGTAGCTTGCATGCGTCCAAGCCGATCCTTAGTCGTTAGATCTCCTCATAAAATGAATTCTGGGCCGTCCCGAACTTCTACAGGAAGTTTCCTATAGAAATACAGAGCTTCCTGTAGAAAGTTTGCTTTTCTTGTAGAAAGTCTGCATCTTCCTGTAGAAATCTCAAGCCGTGATGAAATTGTGCACATACCTTAGAGAAAAGGAGTATTCTTGGAGGAGGTGCTGGTGAGGTCTCCTGACAGCATGATAGGGATCCTTGGCTCTGAGTTGAGAGGCTTCCTCTCCTCCATAGAACACCTGCAATCTGCAATATCACATTATAAACTTGCTGTCCTTGTCTTTTTTTGCTTATTGCTTTTTCTTTTTTCTTTTTTTTCTTTTTTTTTTCTCTTTTTTTTTTTTGAAAGATAACAGGGGCACCTCAATGAGGTTTTCACCCTTGCCATCTGCCTTGAGCGCCTCAGAGAGGTTTTCACTCAAGGATCTTTTTCAAATCTCTTTTTTCTTTTTTTGAAAGACAATAGGGGCGCCTCAATGAGGTTTTCACCCCTACCACCTGCCTTGGGCGCCTCAGAGAGGTTTTCAACCAAGGATCTTTATTATTTATTTTATTTTTATTTTTATTTTTTATTTTTTTAGATCTTTCAGGGTATGCCCAAAGCAGAGGCAGAACCCTTCTCTATGACCAACACTGATTTCTCCATAGTTTTGATGAACTCTTGTCTTGAGAGAGGCTTCCTGTAGATCTTCAATCGATGCCCATTGACAAGCATGGGGATGGCTTCCTCAGCAATGGTCCAAATAAGAACAGATCCATTGTCATGATACTTTTCCACTGCATATGGCCCCAACCATTTGGATTTCAGCTTCCCCTTGAAATCTTTGTACCTGGAGTCATACAACAGTGCCCAATCTCCTGGCTGGAATTGCTTGTCATTGAGGTGTTGGTCATGCCACACCTTTCTCTGAAGTTGAACCACTTCCGAGTGAAGGAGGGCCTGCATTCGGTGCTCGTCCAGTCCATTCAGCTGCAACAACCTTTCTTGATGCGCATGGCTGAGATCTAGGTCCAGCTGTGCTGCCATCCTCAAAGTGTTGTACTCAAATTCGATGGACAGCAAAGCTTTCTTCCCGTAGACCAGCTCATAAGGTATGAAGCCGGTGGTGGTCTTCCAGGTTGTGTTGTAAGCCCATGTGGCCTCAACCAGGCAATCTGCCCAGTCCTTTCTGCTGCTGCTCACCACCTTAGTCAAGATCCCTTATAATGCTCTATTGGTGACTTCCACCTGCCCATTTGCTTGAGGGTGATAGGGGGTGGAAGTCCTATGCTTGATCTTGTGATGAGCTAGTAGATCTTCAACTAGGTTGGATGTGAACTGGCTCCCTTGATCGGTGACCAGCTCTCTGGGGTAGCCAAACTTGTAGAAGATGTTTTCTCTTAAGAACTCGGCCACCTTCTCTTCTGTTGCTGCTTTGATTGCTTTAGTATCTGCCCACTTTGTCAGGTAGTCAGTACACACAATGATGTAAGACCTCTGCCTCGAAGGAGGGTTGATTGGACCCACAAAGTCCATACCCCACTTCTCAAATGGCTCAAGAGTCACTTGAGGTTGGAGAGGCATCTCATCCCTTTGAGTCGGTTTCCCCATTCTTTGGCATTGGTCACATTGGCTGATATATCTTCTGACATCTTGATGAAGTGTGGGCCAATAGTAGCCTGCCTGCAGGATTTTGAAGGCAGTCCTCTTTGCTGCAAAATGTCCTCCACAAGGCCCATCATGACAAGTGAGGAGGATATCAAAGACTTCCTCTTCCCTTACACAACGCCTTAAGATCTGATCGGGGCCAAGCTTGAACAGATTGCCCCCGATCCAAGTAAATGAGGCACTTTTTCTGATGATTCTGCTCTTCTCTCTTGAAGATAGGTGCGGAGGGAACTGTGCTGAAACAAGGTAGTTTGCTATATCAGAAAACCATGGAGAGAGTGCTGAGATAGCAAACAGATGTTCATCGGGCATCTGGTCGTCCACTGTCCCATCCTCATCTGCAGACAAATCCAATCTAGATAAAAAGTCAGCAACAACATTTTCTTTACCTGGTTTGTCAACAATGGTCAAATCAAACTGCTGCAACAAAAGTAACCATCTAATAATCCGAGCATTCACATCTGGTTTATTCATTCAATATCTAATTGTAGCATGGTATGTATGTACAAATGTTTGGTAGCCAGTGATATAATGTCGAAACTTGTTCAGTGCATGGACCACAGCCAAAAACTCTTTCTCAGTTACAGTGTAATTCAGTTCAGCTTTGGACAAGTTTTTGCTAACAAAGTAAATGGCATATGGAAGTTTTTGTTCAACTTGTCCTAAAGTTGCACCTATGGCTTTGTTCGAGGCATCAGTGTGGATGTGGAAAGGTAGGGCCCAGTTTGGACCTCTCAAGATTGGGGCTGACACCAACTTGTCCTTCAATTCATTCAAAGCCCTCTGACAACCGTCAGTCCATTTAAACTCCACATCTTTTGCCAACAGGCCAAACAATGGCGAGGCTAGCTTGCTGAAGTATTTAATGAATCTCCTGTAATACCCTGCTAATCCTAAGAAACTCCGAACATCCCTTACCTTTTGAGGAGGTGGAACCTTCTTGATGAGAGCAATTTTGTTAGGATCCACCTGTAACCCTTGGCAAGAAATGGTATGGCCTAGCACGGTCCCTTCAGTCATCAGGAATTCACATTTTTCAGGACTAAGGGACAGGTTCATCTCAATGCATTTGGTTAGGACCTTTCCCTGATTGGACAATGCTTCCTGGAAGTTGGACCCGTAAGGAGTGAAGTCATCCATATAGATTTCCACTGCATCATGGACCAGCTCCGAGAAGATGCTCAAGACAGCTCTCTGGAAGGTAGCAGGAGCATTGCATAGCCCAAAGGGAAGAACTCGGTAGGCAAAGGTACCCCAAGGACAAGTGAAGGTGGTCTTATCTTGGTCTTCCGGGCTGATTTGGATCTGGTTGTACCCGCTAAACCCGTCCAGGAAAGAGAAGAACTTCTTTCCTGCCAGTTCATCCAACACTTGATCTATGAAAGGTAGAGGGAAGTGGTCTTTCTTGGTAGCTTTGTTCAGTTCTCGGTAGTCCACACAGATTCTCCACTTCCCATTCTTCTTGGGAACCAACACCAGAGGGGACACCCATTCACTATCTGAGATGGGGTAAATGAATCCGGCGTCCAGGAGTTTTTGCAATTCTTCCTTGACAATGTCCTTAAGGGCTGGATTCATTCTCCTCTGAGGTTGCCTAACCAGCTTACAATCCTCTTTGATGTATATGTGATGGGTACAGACCGAAGGATGGACTCCTTTCATCTCCTTATAGCTCCAAGCAAAAGCATCTAGATGGCTGGCCAACAGGCTACACAACTCCTTTTCCTGGGAAGGAGATAGGGAGGAGCTGATCTTTAACGTTCTCTCAGGGCCAAACTCCACATTCTTGACTCTAGGAGTGACAGGGTTGGTCGTACAAAGATCCACTAAGGTGCTGGTTTGGGCATCCTCCACCAATTTCTCTAAGGATAGCGCACTGGAAGGTGGATTCTGGATCAAGGTCTCAATCAAGTCATCCTCGGTTGGGGGGTCTCTTCTAGTGGTATCTAGGGTGCACAAAGGTGCTGAGTACACTTCATCCTATTCTCCTTCCTCCAACCAAAGTGGTAAGTCATGCTCTAAGGAAGGTTGGGCAGGAGGGTATAGGACTAGCTGCTTCGACATAGGACCATTTTTGATGGTCATATTTCCTGCACGACAACTTATGTAAGCATCTGCAGTGGCTAAACAAGGCCTTCCCAAAATAAGAGGATATCCAGTAAGCTTTGCCTTGGGTTGCAGAACCAAGAAGTCTGCAGGGTATTCCCAAGAGTCGACAGAGACCAAGACATCCTCCACAATCCCTTCGGGAGTCACAGTGGAGCGATCTGCAAGTTGCAGAACTGTCGAGGTCTTCCTCAAGGAACCCTGAAGATTGAGTTTGAGCATGGTATCCCTGGTCATCACATTAATGGCAGCCCCCAAATCAATCAAAGTGTGAGGTATGATGGTGCCATTGATGTGGACATCTACTACAGGACTCCCAGGATCTAGATACTTTGGGCAGATGACTTGTCCTAACACAAGGTCAGACAGTTGTCCTAAGACATTGATGGTTGAAGCATCTCTCTTTCGCCTGCCTGGGTGTTTGAAACACTTTTCCTTAACCAGTTTGTTGTATATTGGCACATCCTTGATGGCTTGGAGAAGTGGTATTTTCACACACAACTGCTTGAGCTCACCCAGGAGCTCATCCTCCTCTGGGTTGGGTTGTGTGGTGGCTGTTAGTCTCTCACGAAAGGGTGGAATAGCCTTTGGTTCACTTTCCTATTTATCTTCCTCATCCTCTGGGGGAGGAGGTTGGCGATCTGGAAGAGTCTTTCCAGATCGAAGATTGATCTCTTGGATCTCCACAGCATAAGTAGGGCATGATGTTTCCCCAGTGTATACCTGCTGGGCCCGTCTGTTGTTGGGCTTCGGGTTCGGTTGAGCAAGCATTTGAGGTTGCCTTGGAGGAGCAGGAGGTAATGGTTGAGGTTGAACTGGTGGTGGAGGCAAAATGGCGGGAGGAGTGTTGTACTGGGGCCTCCACCCCGACTGAGGTGCATTCCACTGAGGCTGTGGCTGGGCATGTGAATGATATGAATGAGTAGTGGGTTGAGTAGGGTACTGAGGTGGATAAGACCATGGAGGAGGCATAGACCAAGAAGGATGAGCAGGGGGACCCCAGGAAGGCATAGGAATCGATTGGTTGGGGCTGTAATAAGCTTGGGGTGCCCCTTGCATCCCCTGCTGGTAAGGTCTAGATCCTTGTGGCCTTCTTTGGTTGAGGAAATAGAGAGGTTCAGTGGGAGCTTCTGTCCCTTGGTACATGGCTTTAAATCCAGGTAAGGTTGGACATTGGTTTGTGGGATGGTCCTCCTCACAAACGAAACACACTTCAACCGAATGCAATGGGCATTCGTTCTTAGGGTGTCTCCTTGTACATCTAGGGCAAAAGATAGCCAAGGCTCTCTCAGCTTCTTCCTTCTTCTGCTGGATCCTGAATGTGTCCAGTTGCATGGCAATGGTCTGTCTCACCTCACTCTTAAGATCTTCTAATTGATTTGCAAACTCATGTTTGGAGAAAGGGACACCAGTTGAGAGGAGGTTTCCTCTACCTCGTTTCCGAGCTTCCCTGGAGTGGTTTCTAAACACAGTCTTGATGTCCTCATAAGGCAGTTGGTAAATATCCCCCCCAGCTAACATGTGAAGGGTATCTAAGAGGTCTTCAGGGACTCCTCGGAGCAGGACCAACTTGAGGGATTCAAGGTCAAGTGTGCACCTGGCCCGCTTATAGCTGAGTTGGAACCTCTCCTCATAATCCTCTAAGGACTCATCGTTTCCCATAGTCATCCGAAAGATTTCTCCCTTGGTTTCCTTGGACCTACAGTAGTCCTGGTACTTGGTATTGAAAGCTTGCTGCATCTGAGCCCAAGTAGTGATACTATTCCCAGGTAAGCCCATGAACCAGTGCAATGCTGCATCCTTAAGAGTGGAGGGGAAGAGTTTCAGCTTCTGCTCATCTTCAGTATAGTCATAGGTTCTACAAAGGACAGCAAACTCAAACACGAAGGTATCAGGATCTTCAGTAGTCAGTCCATGGAAGTGAGGTAAAGCGGAGGGGCTAATGTTCTTCATTTTCATCTCTCCATTGGTTTCTCGGATGGGGAATGCACCTTCTATTCTCTCATCTTCTCCTCTATTGTCAGCCATAGCTTCAGATGGGATGGTCTCTAATTCTTCTTCTGCTATAGGATCTTCGTATATCTCAGGAGGTTCACCTATAGGTTTTTCTGGATCACTGTCACCGAAGAAGAGAGAAGGGTGACTCAGTGATGTGGTGGGGGTGTTGGGTAAGAATTTGCCTGTTTTATCTCGATTCCTACGAGGCATGAAATGGAAAGACTTTTTTTGATTGCTTTTGTTTTTTCTTTGGTACGTGCAAAACTGAAACAGATTGATCTACAACTAACTATCTTATTGAAATAAAGATGCAGAATTAAATTGAAAGCAGGAAAGAACTAATCTACTTTGCTCAAATGAAATTGCAGGAATGGAAATGCTAGTCTACGCTTGCAGAATTGAAATACTAATCTACACTTGCAGAAATGAAATTGCAGAATTGAAATGCTAATCTATGAAAGCTAGAAATGCTAATCTATGAAAGCAGGAAATGTCTATGCTACTTTTGCAGAATGGAAATGAAATAAACTACTTGGCAGAAGGCAAGAGTAAGAAAATAGAAGAAAAGCAACAATTACTAATACTCTGACGCTTCCCCGGCAACGGCGCCAAAAAGATGGTGGGCTCCAGTATTGTAGCAATAATGCTACAACTCCTGGAGCTTTCCTTCTCTAATTTTATCAACCCGGTAGTTCGTAACAAACTTGGAAGCGACGGTGCTGTATGCACAAGTACTAGCTCTTGTCGCAGCTGTCACTTGGTCAGCTGGCACAAGTCCGCTAGGGCTCAAGCCAACTTCTATATGTTCTCAGAAGAAGCTTTCTAAATGATGAACGAAGACTATCTCAAGGAAAATTAACCTACTTTGCAAGAATGAACTGAAAGCCAACCAAACATGGAAACCCTAGTAAACCCTAATCTGACTAGCTTAATCCTTACAATGCAACGATGAGAATGTAACTTCTAACAATGATGCCATTACTTCTAGTGATATGAAATGCATGAATTTAAACTACTTCTATTGAAGAGAACATTGTTTTTATATTTTTGCTTAGGTGGTTGGAGTTATTATGATTTTGTTTCTTATTGGGTTTGACTGTGCAGGGGTAGTTCGAAGGGAAGGAAGGCTTGGAAAAGGTCAGGAGGGCTAGGAGAGGTTCCAGGGGATTCCTAACATCATTCCACAGAAGTCCACAACGTTCAGGTGCTTGGCAACCGAGTTTGCAGGCTTCTACAGGATGTCTGCAGGGGATCCTACAGGAAGCTCGGGATTTCTACAGGAAGTTTGCTAACTTCTACAGGATGTGCTATAGTTGGAGTTTCGGGTGATGGAGGAGTCGAGGAGCTGTAAGGGTGGATAGGTAGGATGAAAAGGGAGCTTGTGATGGCTCAGGGATAGAGAGATAAGATGGAGAAAGAGTGGGTAAGGTTGGTTGGTGGATAGAAGGGTGGAAGTAATGAAAGGTCAAAAAGATGGAGCTACGTGAAAAGTAGAAGGGTTGGAAGGAAAATGAGTTGAAAAGAGGTGGGGTAGGTGGTTTTAGGCGTGGTTGAGAAGAAGAAGAAGATAACAGAGTGATACTACGCAGTGTAAAGGAAACAAATCTGCACAAAACCGAGAATTCATCAACCTATCCTAACTGTGTTAGTTAACCAACGAACAACAATGTAAATTGTGGAGAGAAATCGTGCATGGTGTTGGAATGAAGAAGTATTGCTTAAGATTAGAATGCATGGACGGTTCTATGACTGGAATGATTGTGTTGCAGCTTGCATGAACGTATAAGACTACGTTTTTTGGTGGTTGGTACGGTCTACACCTCCAATCTCTAAACAGAGATGGCAATGAGTGCACTATCAACCTTTTCTTGGAGCTCTAATGAATTCTAATCCTCCTACTCTAATCCAAACTGCTGACAGCACTTTAACTGTAAACTAATACTACTCAATCACATTAAAGAAATTAAATTAGCTGACTGTGTTTTCCAAATGCATGTCAAAACAAAGAAACAAAGTGCTGAAAGGAAAGACAAGTAACAATACAAGGAAAATGAGGTCTATTGCTCTCAGGTTGGGCCCTAACCTGAGAGCTATAGCTCCCTTAAGAACTCAGAATTGAATCCAAAGCTGCCTGCCTTTATTAAAAGATCATAACCATGAGTCTAACAACATGCCAAAACTGGCTTACAAAAAGCAAAAACCAAGTTGTAGCTCATGCTTAGAAATTGCAACAGTAGTTCAAAAGTTCAAAAAGCTCCTATCAAAGGCTACGGCCTCAATATTTATACATGATGAGGATCAAGCTGGCTTCCTCAATTAGTGGAGCTTGGCTGTCCAACTGAAAGTGAACTGCTGTTCCTGTAGAATCCGTTGGCTGCCTTTCAGCTCGGTGGGGATAGTTGTTGGAGCTCGGAGTTGGGGTGGAGATCACGAGGGAGGTCATTCAAGACTGTGGACAACCTCCCTATAATCCCGCAATGCCACCTTTGCTGTCTCCTTGTCTCCATTTGTGTGGTCTTTGCTCCATTTAATGTCAAAAAACCTGAAATCATCATGTATTAGTCACATAGGAATAATGCCTGCCCTTCTTCCTACAAATAACACGAATATAATAAGAAATGATGCATAAGTGATAAAAGATGAAGGGTTGAGCAAGGTAAGTAGGCCAAATGAGCCCAAATTGTTACCAAAAATTGGGGCTTATCACTCAGTCCTCCTCTCAGGGTTCACTGTTCACTGTCTTTCTTGGTCACTTGGACTCTTCGTTCTCTCTATCTGAATCTCCTTCGGCTGTCTCTGTTCATGGCTTTAGCCATTCGACCTCCATTCTTGTTCGGTTCCTCTCCTTCCTGCATCGATTCTCCTTCCACCTGTGTGCTGGGAGTTCCCTGTTCGGCGTCAACATGAACACTTAAGAAGTAGCCATGCATTCCCATTGGAACTGCGTCAGCTTGCTCATCCATTCATTTCTTTCTCCACCATGGCGGTCAACAGATTCCAAATCCCCTTAAATCGCGCTTTAATTCCCTGTCAATTCCACTTCTGTCTATCGTGCGCAATCTTAGCTTTTCGATTTGGGCTCATCCAGATCCAACGACATACCCACGTCGAGCGCGGTTGACTTGCTCAACCGATAATGCGCGATCACGGTGTTTTTCTCTTACCTTCGCCGCCACGCATTGATCGCTGAGTGTGATCGCTCCGCTCTCTCCAAAACCTCTTGCCGCTCAAGGGCGCCCCGATCAAACCACCGGTTTCTAGGTCTTGGGTCCCACCTTTGTACGTTGGCGCTTTTTGTTTTTCCTCCCACAGTCCTCTAGCTCCCAATGTGACCGAGTGCTTAAGGCTCTACCTTTTCAATCGCGCATCAAAAATCAGCTCCTATTCCCATTCCAAGGTTCCCACTGGCTACATCGACCTCCTCCACAGTCTCCATGGGCCTCGGTCAGCGCATTTTGACCGAGGTCCTCGTCGTTCCTCGCCTATTGCCATGGCCACTGGTTTAGGGTGTTTTTGATTGCTATTTTGGATTCTTCAAGGATTTGTTTCGTCCCGATACAGTCATGGTTCTATGATAGTCATTTATGGATCCGATTTGGATCACGACCTCCCTACTGAAAAGCTTTTGGACCACCAAAAGTTGGTTTTGTATCTCAAGCATCGACTAAGTGAGGAAACTGTTGTCTCACTTGTCTAATCTCAATCCACTTCGTACTGCTCGACTTCGAACCTTTAAGCCCAATTCTGAGGTATTCCACCTGTCCACTGTGCGTCGTCCTTACCTTCCTGTCAAACACTGTATCTTCCTACAACTCATTAAGATATTCAGGTAGTAGGTTGTCAACAGAAGGAAATTGACTCTGCCCTTCAGGGTCCTCAATCATTGAAGGTTCAAACAACCTCAAGCAATCTGCGTTCACCACTGAGTAGATGTGCATGTAAGCTGGCAGATCAAGGCGAAAAGAATTTTCACCAATCCTCTCTAATATACTCAAGGGTCCATACTTGATAGGTTTTATCTTTTTACCTTCACCTTGCATCCTGTCCTCGCTGATATACAGCCAGACTTGGTCTCCAACTTGAAAACTATGTTCCATCCGATGCTTATCATGCCTAGCCTTGTACTTGGCCTGACTCTTTTCTAGCTATTCCTGTACTTCCTGGTGGATCTCCTAGATCTGTTCAATGAACCTAGTTGCCATGTCCACATCACTATGTCCATCAACCATGGTATCTTTACCAAAGACAAAATCCAAGGGAGACCTTGGTACGAAACCAAAGCAGGTCTCAAAAGGAGATTTCGGGGTAGAAGAATGTTTGGCTCTATTGTAAGCATGCTACACATAACACAATTGTTCATCCCAAAGCTTAGGGTGTTTGCTGCAATATCATCTCAGTAACTGGATCACTGTCCTATTAACTACTTCTGTCTGGCCATCTGTTTATGGATGAAAAGTTTTGCTTTTCTTTAATTAGGTGTCCATTAGTTCCCACAGACTAGACCAAAACTTCCCCACAAATCGGGTGTCTTGATCAGATATAATAGAAGTGGGTAATCCAAAATGAACCCATAAATGTTCAAAGAATAATTTTTCTGTTTGTTCAGCTGTAATCTGTTTACTACACGGTATCAAAATACACATTTTGCTGAACCTATCCACAACAACATATCGATAATCATGACCTTTCCTAGATTTAGGCAGTCCTCCAACAAAATCCATGGAAATGCTTTCCCAAGGGTGAGGGGGAACTGGCAATGAAGTGTACAAGCCTAGTTTTCTATTGTTGGGCTTGCTTTTAGCACACATAGCACACCCCTTTACATATCTAGAAACTGTCTCACTCATTCTTAGCCAATAGCAGAACCTTTGTAGCTGTGCAACTGTTTTACTTACCCCAAAGTGACCTGATATCAAAGAAGTGTGTGCTTCCCTAATTATCTTTGCTCTCTCAGTTTGTGGAATGGAGAGTTTCCCACAATGATATAAGAGTCGGTCCTTTACATGATAGTCCAATTCTTCTACTCTTTTGCCTTGACTCAAAGTTGCATATGCATCTTTAAAGTCCATGTCCTGAGCATACTATTCTATGTAGCTTTCATGCAGCACATAATTATGCTTAAGTATGGTAGATGCATTTATAATGGGTCTAGATGACATATCTGCAACCTTGTTATGTATCCCTTTTTTATATCTGATGACTAAATGAAACTATTGTAGAAAACCCATCCATCTATAATGTCTTGATTGTTGCAACTTAGTTTGGGAGTGTAGATATTGCAGTGGCTGATGATTAGTATGTATTACTATTTCTTTGCCCATTAAGTAATGTTTCCACTTTTTCACACTCTAAACTAATGCATACAATTCTTTATCATAGGTAGGATAGTTAACTACTGCAGGATTAAAAGTCTCAAAATGGTAACATATGGGTTTACCGTGTTGTGTCAACACTGCTCCCATGGCATAGTCACTGGCATCAGTTTGGATCTCAAATGGTCTTTGTAGATCTGCCAGTGCTAGTACAGGTGCTGTACTAATTTTATCTTATAAGGTGTCGAAGCTTTCTGCTGTTTACCTCCCCACTGAAACACCTTGTTCAATCCAGTCAAAGCATGTAAAGGAGCTACAATTGAGGAAAATTTTGAAATTAACTCGCTCCAATACTATGCTGCTCCAAAGAGGCTTCTCACTTCTGTAGCAGACTTGGGTTTAGGCCAGTTTATAATGACTGCCACTTTAGAGGGCTCTATTTTCAATTCACCTCCCCCTACTATATGACCCAAATAATTTAGAGAGGTTTTGCCAAATTCAAATTTGGAGAGTTTAACATAATTTTTTATTCTTTTCAAAACATCTAATGTCCGCTTAACATGCTTTAAATGTTCTTCCCATGTTTTACTAAAAATCATAATGTCACCCAGATACACAATAAAAAAATCATCAAGAAAAGGACTGAGTACATCATTCGTTAATCTCATGAAAGTAGCAGGGGCATTGGTCAAGCCAAAAGGCATAACCAACCATTCATACAATCCCTGCTTTGTTTTGAAAGTAGTCTTCCGTGCATCTTGCTCTGCAACTCTAACCTGATGGTATCCAATGTGCAAATCCAGCGTGGTGAAATAAACAGCTTCCTTCAATTGATCTAAAAGATCATCTATGCAAGGAAGGGGATAACGATTTTTGATCGTTATCTTATTCAGTGCTCGATAATCAATGCACATTCTCCACCAACCATCTTTCTTTCTCACCAAAACAATGGGTGACCCACATGCTGATGTGCTAGGCCTGATGAACCCTTTCTCGAGCAACTCCTGCACCTGCTTCTTGATTTCAGCATTCTCTAAAGCAGATAACCTGCACATCCCAATGTTAGGCAAAGGAACATCTTGCTACAAAATAATATCATGTATTATCTCCTTTTTGGGTGGCAGACCTTGAGGTTCTTGAAACAAGACATCATACTCTGAAACAATCTTTTCTATATTAGCTTGTTGATCAGAATTACAGCCCTCAAATACATTGGTTTTATCAGTTTTCTTTTCCTTTACAACCATTAGCAAGAACTTTTTGCATGAATTTATCATTCTTTTCATCTGTCCTGAGTTTATGAGTGTATAATTATTCTTGAGCTTATGAGCTCTTACAAAGTATTCGATTCCATATTTAACAAGTAGATACTTGTTCTTGGCTCTATAGAAAGTAGTCTTTCAATCATACAAGTAAGGACTTCCTTAAACAATTCCACATATATCCAAAGGAATTATATCTAACTCAACCTCATCTACAAATGCTGACCCAAAAGAAAATTTGAGTTTGCACTGTCTAGTCACTTGTAGTTATGATTTACCATTCAACCATCCTAATGGGTATGGCTTCTTATGAGGTGTAGTTTCTAATACCAATTTCTTTACAATTTCTCCAGAAATCAGATTTACTTGTGAGCCACTATCAAACTAAGTATCAATCTTTTGATTTTTGGAAACAACTTGAATATGGAAAAGCTCATGCCTTTTTCTCTTCTGTTCTTCATCAATGACAGATTGAGCAGAATTACTAGTAGATGCTTCAGAATTCTTACCTTTTATACTTGTGGCTGCAATGATTGTTTCATCTCCTGAGTTTGACCCCAAATCTTTCTGAATAGCTGGAGCAGTCTTCTTCTTCTTGCCCTCGGACTTCTTGGGTCTCAGCTTTGGATGCAGAATCCAACAGTGCTCATCATCATGCAACTCCTTTTTACAGTGAGTGCATGAAGCTTTGCCTCTCTGTGCAGTGTTAGCCTTCCTTGCTTTCCACTTCTGCTTTCTTTTCTCCTTTCTCTCGCTTACAGTGGGTTGGGATGGTCCCCCAACTTCTGGATTTCCATCCTTTCCTCTAGCTTCTAGATGAGTAGCTTGTACAAATACCTCATCTATACTAGTGGGATTAAACATGAAGATGGTGTGCCTCATGTAGCTTTGTAGACCACCAATGTACTTCAAAAGAGTTTCTGGTGAGTCTAATGAAATACCCAACATCAATGATCTCTTTCTGAAGTCTTGAGTATACCCTTGTACACTTTGTCCTTTCAGCTGCCGAAGAGTTTGCCAACTCTTAATGGCTTGTTGCATGTAGGCCAATGGATAAAACTTCTTTTTGATTGCAGTAACAAATTCACTCTAGACAGAGATGGTCTTACCATGCTTCCTCATATCAGCTTGGGTTCTGCCTTCCCACCAAACCAAGGCAGTTCCCCCTAGGTGAAGGCTTGCTAGCTGAATCTTGCTCTTGTATGAGTCTATATGTTGTAATCTGTAATACACATCAATTTGTCTAATCCAATTGTCCAACTTTTCAGCATTTAGCTCTCCATCATATATAGGCAAATCAAATTTAACATCTAACTTAATCAAAGATGCCTTATTATTATGCACAGGGCTGTTAGGAGGTGTAGGGAAGCTTTCTTCTTTCCCCTTTCCTTTGGAGTTGTCATGGGAATGAGATTCATCTTCTTCTTTATCTTGCTTAAAGCCTGATGATTCTTCACCGTTATGCTTTCTAAAGTCCCTATACATTTCTTCTACCATAGAATTTATACTAGGAAACTTTCTATGAATTGAGAGTCTGGCCCTATAGAACCTTCGTCTGACATTGTCTTCCGAGAATAGACTTTCCCAATTTTAGCATTAGTTTCCACCAACTCTCATTCTCCTAATTTTAGCTTTGATCTAGTGAGCATTCACATCTAAACCAACACAAGCTTGTCTAACCTTACAGCCTAGAGCTCTGATACCACTTGATCTAAAAATCACCCTATGAGTGACCTTAGTTGAAGATTTATTAAAAAAAAGGTATTGCAGACCCAAGTTTTGGTGTGTGTGTGTTCTATGTTATTGAAACAATGGATCGATCAGATTTCTAATACACAGAAAATAAATGGAAAGACAACAGAGAAATACAGTAAGCAACACAAAGACACGAACACTTTTTAATAAGGAGTTCACCCTATTCTCCAGGGCTACATCTCCGGTCCAGCTTCAGTGGTGGCCTTGTTTTATTGTGTCTTTCAGCATAGAAATTACAATACAGGGACTCAATGTGAGTTCGCCTGAAGCAGATTTTGCTTGGCAGGGTGGTTCTTGGATTCCCCAAGCCACTCGGAGTACATAGACTCTTGTTATTCCTACCAGCTCTGTGATCATTCGTCTACAATGGAAAGAGCCAACTATGGTGCTCAATCTAGATAGATTCCTCTATGGGAAGGCTTGATTCTTAAATCTCTCTAGTGCTCGATGTTGCCTGTGGTCAGCTCAGCCCTCTGTCTCCTCTGCTTGGCTTTACTGCTCTCTATGCTCAGTCCTCCTCTCAGGGTTTACTGTTCACCGTCTCTCTTGGTCGCTTGGACTCTTCGTTCTCTCTATCTGAATCTCCTTCAACTGTCTCTGTTCATGGCTTTAACCATTCGACCTCCATGCCCGTTCGGTTCCTCTCCTTTCTGGGTCGATTCTCCTTCCACTTGTGTGCTGGGAGTTCCCTGTTCGGCATCAGCATGAATGCTCGAGAAGTAGCCATGTGTCCCCATCGGAACTATGCCAGCTTGCTCATTGATTCATTTCTTTCTCCATCATGGCGGTCAACGGATTCCAAATCCCCTTAAATCGCAACTTAATTCCCTGTCGATTCCGCTTCTGTCTATCGAGCGCAATCTCAGCCGTCCGATCTGGGATCCCCCAGATCCAACGTCGTACGCACGTCGAGTGTGGTTGACTTGCTCGACCGATAATGTGCGATCACGTCGGTTTTTCTCTCACCTCCGCTGGCACGCGTCGATTGTTGAGTGTGATCGCTCTGCTTTCTCCAAAACCTCTTACCACTCAAGGGCGCCCCGATCAATCCGCCAGTTTCTAGGTTGTGGGTCCCACCTTCGTATGTCAGCGCTTTTCGTTTCTTCGCCCACGGTCCTCTGGCTCCCAATGTGACCGAGTGCTTAAGGCTCTACCTTTTCAATCGCACATTGAAAATCAGATCCTTTTCCCGTTTCGAGGCTCCCAGGGGCTACATCAACCTCCTGCGCAGTCTCCATGGGCCTTGTTCAGCACGCTTTGACCGAGGTCCTCATCGTTCCGCGTCGGCTGCCATGGCCACTGGTTCAAGGTGTTTTCGATTACTGTTTTGGATTCTTCAAGGATTTGTTTCGTCCCAATACAGTAATGGTTCTATGACAATCGTTTATGGATCCGATTTGGATCAATTGTTGATACTTGTGTTTCACTTGAGCATTTGGTAGATGAACCCTATGCAGGGAAGAGCAAAGTTAGTTTTCCAATGCAAGGGAACATCTTACCATGGATGTCTACGATGAGACCTTGTATGGAGAAGCAAGGATTGTTGCTTGTTGCAGGACTTGTTGGGGTTGTTTGTGACCTTGTCGTAGAAGGTACAAAAGCCCGTGATAAGGGAAGAACATGATGATCGTTGCGAAGGAATGGTTCATGCTTTAGCCACATGGAGAATTGGCTAAGTTCCCGACATGACTCATGGACAGATTGGAGGAGGGCACACACTTGAGTTTGATGTTGCTTGGGTGAACTTCTCATGGCCGAGACTAGGAGCAAGTCTTCGTGGAACCCTTAGTGGGGGAGCTATGATGGAAGGGACTCATGTGATGATGATATGGTTGGGTGACCGAGTTCACTAGACCGAAGATTGCAGGCTTGGATGAGGATGACCGATTGTTGTGATGGGTCTACTTGGTTGGACAACATGGGCAACTTAGTCATGGACATCAAGTTGGAAAAATGGAGCATGGCAGTCTTATGCAGGGACATTATGCAGGAGAATTTGCAGAGGTGTCACTTGTGGACATCTAATGAGGAGTGCCAAAGCAAGGATGTTGTGCAGATGGATTTGTTGGTGTGACATGGAGATGTTTTACTTATGAGCCGATGGAGAGGTTGTGCACTCTTTTACAACAAGGCCATGGACTTGGATGGAGTTGTGAGCAGACTATGGGCCATTCCTACTACATGGAGAGCTGAGGCATCTTGCAGAGACCTTTGGGCCGAGACTTGTATGCTTGCTAGAGTGTTGGTTGGAGATGACTCATGGAGCTCATGATGACATGAGGTTATGACTTTTGGGGACTTCATATACGATGGAGTTGGAGGATCTGATGAATTGAGGAGCTGAGGTCAGAGACTTTGATGCAGAATGGGATGCATACTTTCGAGTACATGTATGGGTGTGGCTTGAAAGAATGACTTGATGTGGAGGATCGATATGAGACACTTTGGAGCGATGGAGTTACAACGATGGTGATGCCTTGGTGGCAACACTTGGGCATGGGTTGAGCTGAGACTTAACCACTTTTGACACATGGGAGCTGATTGATCTATGATCATGGGTAGCACATGGATAGTTGAGACAAGTGTATACTTGCTTCTATGGTAGACTTGAGGGATGGAACATACAAAGATGGTGGAGGTTGCTTCATGGACCTGGATGTGGCACATCGAGAGTCGGGGTCTTGATGAGATGATCTCTTCACTTTGAAGAGATGAATGTTTTGCAGATAGATGATGATGTTGGGATAGATGCAACTCATTTCATGTAGCACATTGACACCAAACATCATGGACATCATGTTGCAGACGAGATGGAGACTACTTCATGGACCTGGACATGGCTTACACTTACATGGAGATGGATTCTTGATCAAGTTGGTGATGTGACAGGATATTCTGAGAAACGACTGATGACGGCATGAGGATGTGCATTCTTATGATTTGAGCGGACAGTTGGATTGGCCACCCCACTAGTTTGAGTCATAGGGGTCGACAGTGCACAGAGATGTGTTAGCATTATGTTGGAGTATCATAGCAGCAGTTCACACAGTGATGATACATGATGAGGTCGACACGATATGTTGCAGGAAGCATGTAGCTTGAGATGGAGGGGCCAGCCTTCCATGATGGGGAGCAGCATGTGGAGATTGTGACAGGGTGGTTGATGATCATGGATTAAGATGATTTTCCGATGTATGACATACTGATGGGGTTTATGCCTTGGTATGGATATCTTGGTGACAGATGGTTGCTGGGATGAGATTTTGTCAAGGACGACAATGATTTCAAGTGGGGGAGGATGTAAGGACCTGCGATTCACGCGACGGGCAAGGCGACTCCACCATGCGAAGGACTTGTGAAAAATGCGAATTGAAAGGCTTGGACGAGTTCATATAGGAATTGGGCGAGCGTTGAGGGGGCGGTCCCACGAGTTGGGCGGGCCGACCCTCCTCTTGGGCGAGACATCGCAACATGAATGAGTCGGCTGGGCATTTGGCATGGGTCTGCCTGGTGACACAACCCGCCACCCGTCCATATATATTGGCATGCGTTTGTGGAGGCAAAGGCACCGATCATTCCACCAACAAGTTCGAGCTATGAGCTGAGGTTGGAGTGCGAAGTTGGATGCAGGTTGAGAAGTGCGAAGGCACGGGGAGATGTGCCCACACTTAGGGCAAGGCATTCAGGTAGCAAGTCGGGTGAGAAACTTGGGTGAGAAACTCGTGCAGGAAACTTGGGCAGAGAAATCAGGCGAGGTCATCAGGCAGAAAAATCGGGCGAGGTTGTCAAGCAGAAAAATTGAGTGAGGTCGTTTGGGCGAGCTGGGTGAGGTCGTCAGGTGACCTGGGTGAAGTTGTTCGGGCGAGCTGGGTGAGGTCGTCGGGCGACCCAGGCGAAGTCGTTTGGGCAAGTCGGGTGAGGTCATCAGGCGACCTAGGTGAAGTCGTTCGGGCGAACCGGGTGAGGTCGTCAGGTGACTCGGGCGAGGTCTTTCGGGCGAACCAGGTGAAGTCGTGTGGTGACCTAGGTGAAGTCGTGTGGCGACTTGGGTGAACGAGTTCGGGTGAAGGTGTTCGGGCAGACTTAGGTGAGTCATGCAAAGGTGACTCAGGTGAGTCGTGCGAAGGCGTGGGTGAATGTGCAGATGGGCAGTCGGGCGAGGGCGCACTGTGCACACTGAAACAAAGGTTGGAATCGAAGGTCGTGAACGAGATTTGGGCAGGCGGGACTGCGTGTGGTCCACCATATGGAGGTCGGGTAGGATAGCACGATTTGGGCGTTTGCTAAACAAACAAAGAGCGAGTCACGTGAAGACGTGTGATGAGGTGAACGGTGGGCTGGTGAGTCGTGTGGCGACCGTGCAGAGACGCTGACGAGCTGGGAAACCGAGTTTGCTGAAGTTGGAAATTTGGCTAAGTGTAAATTTGGGGTTTCCCAATATTTAGCTTATACTTTGTAAAAGTGGAAAATTATATATATTAATATCGGGTAGACTCATATTGCAGGGAATTTCCCCTCCCTTTATACTGTTGTGCATTTCTATTGTATAATGTTGTTGATGATGAATATGTATGGGTTTTCATTTGTATAAAAGACAAAGATAATACTTGGTAACGAAAAATAAACTAAGTATGAATGTTAGGCGTAGTCCCTGAACATAAGTATTGGTGAAAAGAAAGTTTTTGGTGGTGCCACACTTCGCTATAGTGCGGTTGGAAGATTACCGCCAGTGTAAGGGCGTGACACATAGGGTGGGAATTCCTAATCTATGAATTTTACTTTTGTCAAGAATTTAGTGTTTGAAATCCATTATAAAACAAACAAGCTAAGAGCCAAATTTGAAAATATGTCCAAAATTTTTATTGAAAGGGACGTTACGCCGATGCCACACATTGCATCAGATAACTCAAAAACCTAAGAACACTGACTATGCAATTCTATTGAATCGATTTCGCCATTCAAACCATACAAAGTTGATAAAATTCTAATTAAATAATGAGAATGACAAGAATGTAAGAAGGGAGGACTAGAAGGTAGGAAATAATAGGGTCAAATTTTGTTGGAAAGTCTATGATTTTTGGATTAAAACTAATCGAATCTCGTTATCCTTCATTATGTTTATTGTATAATTTTTTGGTCAGACACCCAATTGGTATTATGTAATATTGCGGTGCACTACACTGCTATCTTTGAATTCAAGTTTGTACTTATCTTGTATATCAAATCTTTATTATAATAAAGATTGCTTCACACTTTTCTCAAATCAACTTTACTGTAGCCACGAGTTTCTTTCCAAATAATGTTGTTGCTCATTTTATTCTCATAATCGCTATCCAAAGAGTTTAGATGTTAGACGAAACAAAACTAGTCTCTTCTTGGAGTTATAATTTTTTTAAATATGTAGCCATCCTTCCAAATAACATATCTCCAACTGCTTGCCACTTGTGATTACTTATAACATTTTTATGTATTTTCCTTATTTAGTCACATTTAGTTATATTTGAGTCACATTAGTGGATGTTGAAAAGATAGAGGAGAAAAGCACAAATTTTATACACATAAATGCGATTCACACACAAAAACGTAAGTTGCAACTTAGTTACTTTATTAAACAAAAAATTTGATCTACATAGACATCCAGTCGAGTTATTGCTATTGGCTTTCACACATTAGAATGACCCAAAAACGAGTATATAAACACCAAATATTTTAAATAGGGAATCATGCAAACTCTAACTAGACTTGACTTCTCTCCACCTATCTGCTTCATGCAAAATCGACTACACTCGACTTAACTCAAACCTATCACTCGACTTGATTTTTTTTAACTTAACTTAACTCTCAATTACTAGATTAATTACTATTTCTAACACCCACCTTAATTACGACTAATCATGACTAATCATAACTTAAACATGGTCTGAGTCTCAGTTATCTTACAATCAACGATTGACTCAATTTTTTTTTTAACAATGCTAGAATTTTATTATAAACTCCACTCTGCTTCTTGTGCTTCATTTTTATGATTTTCTTTCTTCCACATTTCTTTATAGAAGAATCTAATCTCTTCTTGAATCCCTTGTTGAAAGGTTATTTCAATGCTTTCTTCTTCATCTTTAGAAATTTCCATGTCCTTTGCTGTACCTTTTTCTTCATATTCTCTTTCCACTAGATTGTTATCTAGTTTACCTGCACATTGAAAATCAATGTTAAAACCCTGTTCATTATGCTCTCCATTGAGATATTTATCCTCTTCCTCTTCCTTCTTCTCTACCTCTTCCTTCTCTTCATTTTCCACTTCTTTGCCAACCATCGCTGCTGCAAATATGTTTTCTTCTCTCACCAAATAACAACATATCAATGAATTGCTTTTGTTGCATCATGTATAACCACTCATCACTAATTAATTGTTCTTAATTATAGTTAACATCAACAATTTCAATTGTTGGATCCACCAAACCACTTGCTTCTTCATTGGTAGCTTTTTCTATGCCAAACTTAAGTGATTCTAGTTCACGCACTGCTTCATGAGTAGCTCCAACTTTTTCTTCATAACTTGCTGCTACAGCAACAACTTTAGCATAGTGGTTTCCATATTGCCAAAATGAATACATGTTTCAAAAAAGAGACCACAAATGTCATTAACATAATTTTCATTCAATCTATTGTGGGATATTTGAACATACATGTGCTCATTAACAATTTTAACTTCACCAAATTCATCAACTATTGTTGAATTCACTAATTCACGTCTCAATTTGAAGTCATCATCCACAGGTGTCTTGTCATAGTGGGATTAACTATCATATTCACCATCCATGTTATAGTGGAGTTTTTAAGCATGTATATGATCTTGCTCTACTTCACACACAAAAGCTTCACCTTCTCCCTCTACAATCTTTTTTGCATCTTGTTCATCCATATGCACGTCTGCATAATGGGTTTCACTTTTACCGTCTTCATGACATCATCCACATTTGAGTGGGATTCTCCAAGTTTTGTTGTCCTCCTAGAGTCTTGATCATTTATTCCCAGCCATGCAACTGACTTCTTTATTGACTGTTCAATAGATTGCGACAGAACTTGCTCCTGCATGTCACTTTCCTTTGTACCAAATCTTGCGTCTAGGATCTTCTATGCTTATTGGGAAGATGTATCTTTTGCTACGTTTCACAAAAATTACTCATCTAATATTTGTTTTATCATATCCAATACTAAAGTATCATAAACTTCATCATATGGGTTATCAGACCAATTCTAAACTCTTTACACTGAATAAAGGTTTGCATTTTGACAACCCAAAAATCAAAATTTTTACGTGTAAAATTTGACAATGTTACTAGATCCATTCTGATCCATGCATCTTTTACTTGTTCTACTTCATTTGCTTGTCTTTGATATTCCTCGACTGCAATGAGAACCTCTATTAGTTTTTCAAAATACTTTGGCTCTTCCTTTCGATTCATTGCCTTAATCTACTTCAGTCTCCCTTTGTGACCCATGATTGTTGTCTTTATTTTTTCTTCTCGCTTCTTTTCTTATTGCATTAGTGATGTTCCATATTACCTTTGGAAAAAAATATAATTTTTAAGGCAAAATCTTTACCAAATTCATGTATCCATATCATACAAAAGTAATTTTTATGAACCCAAAATACTTTCATACATGATAAAATAGAGATCTTTATAAACCGACACAGGAATCTATTCTCAATATCACCGTGGCATTCCAGGCCACTCACAACCGCTCGTGACTATTTCCAGCAATGGCGCTGTTGTTACAGATCACAACACTCTAAATGTATTTTTTTTTAATAAAAATGTAAGATAAATCCTTGGAAGCAAAATCCATTTTATTGGCTCAAATAAACCTTTTTCAAACCCCTTTGTCTCCAAACCTTTTAAATAAATCTACTGAGCTTCAAAACCTTTTATAAACCTCTATAATCTCCAACCTTTAAAAAAACGTTTAATAGTCCTTTAATAAACTTTTATATGCTTTTATAACCCTTTCCTTTTTAAAAAATAAGTCCTCTGTAAAACATACCATCACACTTCGCATTTAAAAATGGCCGACGGCAAAAAATTACATAAACCTGACCAAGATTGGACGTTTGCTGACAAAGTAAGTACCTTTTAGATTTGATTTTTCAAACAATTTTAGCCCTCTTTTTTTTTATTTACGCTGAACGCAGCTCTTACCGGTGCTTTCTTTTGTTTAAATTGCCGACGCACTTTTCGACAGAGAACACTCACGACAATTTTGAAAAATTCAGTGTTTCATAAGTTTTGCGATATCGTCACATTCTCTTTTCTTCGGGGTGCGTCTTTTTGCGAAGTCGTCGCACTGTTTATGCTGGAGGGCTGTGTCGATCCCTTTTGACGGGATATATATATTTTTTTAATCTGCGTTGATCACTTGATACTTTGGCAGCTCTGCAAGTTGCTCATCTCTTTTTAGCTTGTCGTATTTTGTAATTTTTCTGGGCTCTGATACCAATTTGTTGGAAAGGCGTTAGATAAGCAGAGGAAACCAATCCATTGGAAAGGCAGAGGAGGGAAGCATAAGCTCAATTATTTTATTAAACAAAAAACTTGATCCATATATACATCCACCCAAGATGTTGCTCTTGGATTTCACACATTACAATGAACCAAACACTGGTATAAAAACACAAAACTTTTTACAATATGGAATCAGGCAAACTCTAACTAGTCTTGACTTTTCTCTGGTTAATCATGCACACTTGATTACACTCGGCTTAATTCAAACCTCTCGCTCGACATGATTTTCTTAACTTAACTCAACTCTAAATTAAAGGAGTAATCACTATTGCTAATAGGGAGAGAGTCATGTATGAATGAGTTTTACTTCTCTTTACTATGAGTGGAGTCATGCATGAGCCATGAAATAGTTAACTGATAATTGCATGTTAGTTCTCTAATTAGCTAGGACAAGGTGACATATAACTTCAATATAGTTCCACTTATTCATGTTGATTCTCTAGTTATCTTTGAGATTCTACTAGCATAATTAACTAGTTTACATAACTAGTTAATTAAGCCTATACTTGAGATCCCGTCCATGCACTATGACACCTCATCGAGGGTATATACCATTGTATAGAGGATATATATCATTGTATTATACTCCATTTTATGATATAGAGATATAAGAGAAATTGAATGCTAATGTCTTTTGGAATCTTTACTTAATTGTTATGTTTGTTTAGACTTATGTTCAGAGTGGTTTAATGAAGCCATATTTTTGCTTAGAAAATAATGGAAATTCAGACAAATTTTTGATAAAATCCAACAATTTTTTTGGAAAAGGGTGTTACAGCTACTAAGTTTCATAAGTTTCATGATTTTGAGTGACCTAGGAATCTTTAATGGTGCTGACTCCGTTTCCACCATCAAATTCATTCAAACACTCCTTTAGTGAGATTTAAAAAAAATATACCAATTCTAACCAAAAATAACAAGTGAATTTGTGACGTCTGTATGCTAACGCCTTTATATTCTCTCTGAGTGTAACACAATCAGAGCAACCAAACAAAATGCCCTATTCTGGGAAATTTGGATTTGAAGCTTTCGTGGTTTGATTTACACTCGAAAGATGAAGCAACGAACACAAAAACCACTATTCGTAAAAATTGATGGTCCGGAAAACCGCTAGAAATCAATGATCACGGGGACAAACGTGGGAGCCTTGACGAAACACAGTATTTCTTGAATTAGAAATAATGTTTGTATTGCTGAAAAACAGCTCTATGGATAAGCCACGATGATGAGGACAACGACGGACACAAAGTGACGGCATAATGGGAACCTGAGAGTTTCTGCTCCTCAAGAATCTATTGTCGCACAGTGCACTGACCCTCGTCACCCTCCGCCATCTAAGCCTTTCTGGGATTTTTACAAACCCCCTGAGATAATGAAGGTTACAGTGTTCATATTTGCCCGTTATCATAGTTAAACAATAGCTATGGGCGGTAAAGTCTTTGCCCTTATTTTTTGCGTTGGGAGAACTACGTGTTCTTTTGATTGTGCTTATTTACTATCGAAATGAGAACAACACTGTAGGACTCGCGTCTAGAGCTAGTAGTTTGATTAGGGCTTGTATCTTATGCCAATTGTTTATCCATGGGAAATGGCATTGGAATCATGGGAAGTGGCATTTGAATTTGTTTTAAGTGATTTTTAGTATGAAAAGCTTGAAGTCACTTGTGTTATTTTTGAACCAAGTTTGATATTTCTAAGTTTTTGACATGGGAAACGAAAGGAATGGTAAATGAAAGTATGATTGCACAAGAATTTATTTAAAAGAAAAAATGAGAAACAAGCAAACATGAGAGAATTAAAGGAATTGTAAATGAAAGTATGATTGCACAAGAATTTATTTAAAAGAAAAAATGAGAAACAAGCAAACATGAGAGAATTAAGGGAAAATAGAGAGCCTAAAAGAAATATAGAGGTACAAAATAGAGAGCTTGAAGGAGATGTGGAGGTACAAATAGAGAGCTTGAAAGAGATGTGGATGTACATGGAAATGATAAGGAAATGAAATATGTCAAGGAACTTGTCAACAAGAATATTGACCACATAAATGAAGAAGACAATATTGATATCACCAGTACTAGTGAGTCAATAATTCATTAAATTTTGAATTTTGTAGTCTTTAGATTAAATTATTTCAATGTCGCCATTTTAAGTTTTAAAAATGTTCAATGTACATTTCAAGTGCAAATTACAAATTTATAATTTTTTATTCAAGGAAAACATCTAACCTGCAACAAGATCCACCACATCTAGAAAAACATATAGATTAATTAGTAGTTAAAAGAACATCGTCCTTGATGATAATTTTCTAGAGAATAAGGATTCAACTAAAATCAAATAAATGGGGCCACCAATGAATGAAAGGAAAAATTGAGATAGAGTAAATGTGTCGATCAAAATGAAATTTGAAATTATAAATAGGTGAAGGTAAATGAGTTGGTATCAAAAATATGACATTGGCACTTGGCATACTTGCAAAAAACCAATCTCAAGATAGAAGTGTTTGTAGAGCATTTTTAACAAGTGTTGTTGGAAAAGGAACTGCACCAAATCGATTGATGTCAACGGCAACAAAAATATACGAAACATCAAGAAAAATTATATGGAGGTATAATAATTTATGATTCAATTATATGAGAATGATGAAATTGTATGTTGGGATAATATATGTGGAAAATCCTATCAAGATAGAGTTTTGAATAAGGTGAGAGGTAGGGTGAAAGAGTTTTGGCATGTTAATTCCTATGTGTCATCAAATGAAAAGGAAGTTGTGTGACATCATATATATGGAGGGGTTTATGAAACTCATGTCAAACATATAACATGGGTTAGTCAAGGTGAATTATTCCATAATTTTATGGAGAGTAACCTTATGTGAAGATTTCCCTTAGCACATTCTTGAAGCTTAAGACATTGTATGTGAGGCCTATCACTCCTCATGACACATGTTTCTTTCAATACCATGTATAATTCCAATTATATTATGAGACATTTCTAAAATTAGGCATACAATATTGGTCCAATGATCTCTCTCCTTTAAGTGTTCGTGACTTTTTATCTAAGATATTATGTGCACGAGGAAATAACCAATTATTTTATAAGAAAGAATGCGTTGGTGGAAGAAAATCCAATGATTTTTCTCATTTGGAACACTTTGATGTTAAGTATCCCATTGATCCTAATGATTCGTTATTGTCAAATCTCACTGTGATGTGGAAAATTTATGAATATGTTTTGTACACTCTTGTTATAAATTCAACGACTACATCAAGAAGATTGATTTACTTGAAGGAAACATTTCCGTGACATATTTTATGGAGAAGTTCATGGAACAATATTATCAGTGGTTTATTTTTCCAAGAATTACACATTTGCTCCACATAAGGAAATACCAAATGATTATTATCATTCAGACCAGGTGTTTATACTTGTGCATATTTTTTATAGCCATGCAAATCTTGGTATCGATGGTTATGGTATTCATGAAAATCATCATGAAAAGATTAAATAGTACAATTTCTACATTAGTGATGATTGTACACTTGATACTTGGTCTATTCAACATTGTGTTATTATTATTTATAATGAATTATCAAGATGAGATATCACTTTTAAGAACATTGGTTATGGTCAGTTAGTTGCATTGGTCAGTTTAAATCAACACGATTATTCATGGTTGTCTCATCTTCATAAGAAAACTAATATTCATAATACATGGAATTTCTTTGAGAGATGGCATGGAAAAGGAGATCGTGATAGTGATGGGGCATGTGTAAAACATGCACATAGGAACCATCAACGAATTACTCTGCTTACTAACTTATAGATTCATATGATGTTGTTAACTGGAGTAATAAAAATTTAATCCATGTATCGAATCCAAGGATGGTTCATGTACCTAGGTAAGCATATAGATGTATATAAATATATGTGTTTGTGTGTGTGGCGAGAGGGGGGTGGCATTCTTTTATATAGAAAAAATTATATTTATTGCACGAAATTTGTCTTACATGAATTTTTTTTCTCAAGCAAGTACTTTTGGAATATTGTGATGGGTGAGGTTGATAGATCATTGCCACATAATTGTGAAGCAATCCGTGGAACAAGAGTTTTTCACTCCATTAGAAGTCAAAATATGACTAATATACACTCAATTCAGAAATGAAAGTACTCTTCCTTTTCTCCAACATGTTAGGGAATAATCATCTGTCCAAGTTGTTAGGGAAAGAGTCATTTCAATTTTCTATAATTATTGTATTCTATTTATAGATAAACATTGAAGATGATATTATAAGGCATTTTTGAGACTTCATGATATGGAACTACTTTCATATTTGTGGAATTGGAAGTTCGTTAATCACTTTTGGAGAAATCAATTTTGTTTGTGTGCTTGAATGTTTAGGATTTTCTTCCTTTCCTCCATATGGGAATTAAGTTATGAGATTCAATTAATATGTTGTAGGTTTTTTTTTTTTTTTTTTTTTTTTTGAAATAAATGTCAACAAAAATGGATATGAAGATTTTTATTATACTATTTCAATGCCAAGCTAACCTACATTCATGTTTGAAGTTACTTGGAATTTATAATTTTACTTTTATCAAGCGATTTTATGGTTACTACAATGTATATTTTGATCAATTTTATATCTATTTCTTTGTTCTTCAATATGGCTGGGAATCATGTATTATGATTGTATTTGTTTTAACATAATTACCAATCAAATGAAAACTTGATCAAGCTCTCACATTTTAGACGTAGGAAAAAACCATCTGATTTTGAAAAGCGTTGATTCAGAATAAACCCTTTTTTGGAACATATTTTTGATACTTTAATTATTGAATATGTACATTTTTTTTAAATGTTAGTGATTTTCATGCCAATTTTGAAAAGTGTTGATGCAGCATAACCCCTTATTTTGGGTTTATTTTCGACACTTTATTTTTTTTATATCTTAAGTATGCATTTTCTTTTTAGTGTTAGTAATTTAACCATTTAAATTAAAAAAATATATCAAATATAAAAATTTTCTAAAAGAAAACATTATATATATATATATATATATATATATATATATATATATATATATATATATATATATATATATATATATATAAAAAAAAAAAAAAAATAATATATATATATATATATACCGCCCTTTCCTAACCGCTGAGGGGCCATGCCTTAGGTAAGGGTGGTAGGTTGATTCACGAAATCAACCTACCCCGCCCCACCTAGCTACCCAGGGGCCACGAGCTAGGGCGAGCATGTTATAGACATTTTTTGGCACTGCAACCGAAAGCATGAAATGTCCATAAACCAAGGGCTCCTAAGTCCCTAAAAGTGTTGTTCTAACCCCTAAAGGAGCAAGGTCAACTGATTACAACTTCTCCCAGAAGTTCTCCATGAAAAACTGCTCAAAACTGGTCAAAACAGGATCATTTCAGCTGCTCCATAGGCAAAGTGCGCTACATCTCACCTAAATACATTGTGTGGGTGCGTTGCATTTCAAAAAGCCCTTCTATGGGGTGCGATGGGCGAGAAGTGACAAATGGCAGTGTTATTCCGCGAGGTGGAGAGGCATGGAATCTTCCAGAAACTTCTCCTGTGACACTTGCCTCTCTGAATTCAACCAAGGATGAGTAAGAGATCATCAATCTCCAAGTGGAAGCAAGAACTATCAGAGGGAAGACACTAATCAAATCACAAGCTGACTCATCTCCCTTACAGATATCTATATATGGATCCCTCATCCCAAAGATCCAGAGGCTGAAATTTTGCATATTGTAAGGAATTGCTGTTGGTTTCTTGAGACAACATCAGAGTGTTGGGTGATCTAAGCTTTGTATGAGGTGAAGAAGGGCTTACTTGCTGAGAGGATGATGCTGGGTCAGAACAACTGGTTGTAACTCCCTTGGCTCTTTCTTGTTTATCAATAAAAACTATTCAAGTTTTCCTCCATGCTCTTGTGTCATTTACGTTTTATGCATTTGTATGGTCAATTTACATCTGATCCTAGATTGTTTATGATTATAGATCCATGTTCTTGTATAGTTTTATGCTACTGTGATCCTACAGGTACTCTGTGAAGCTGGGCGTACAAGGAAGCAAGTAGCGAAAGACTATCAAGAGAGAGAGGAATCGAACTAGGAGATTAGCGCAAGACAGAGGTTGGTCTACTTTGCTCTTCTCTCGTCTATATTTCATAAAGGAAAAACGAAAGTAGCTTTACTTTGTTTGTTTCTAAGGTAGCTACCACACCTTAGTGGGATAAGCAGTTTTGTGTAGACACTTTTCCCTGTAACAAAATGGCGACTCCGCTGGGGACGAATTAGTTTGTTTGTTTATCTTCCTTGTTGCCTATTTTATAAACTTACAGATGGAGCCTGAAGTCGAGCCAGGTAGCTTTCGAACTGCATTTGCAAAGTAGATGAATGTCGCTTCAGTCAATCTCCGGGTTTTGTTTATAAATTAAACAACTTATTTACAAACTCTCTGATTGCCCTTGTGGTAGCTCTTAGAACCTCCTTAGATCTACCCCTGATTGTTGCATTACTGATTACCATTTGCTCGGCCAAAACCCATCAACTGAACTGCAAACTGTGACCCGGAACGCAAGCAAAGTCTCGTCTCTGGCCCAGCACAGGTACTGTTCTGTGAATCTAAAATTCAGCGCACTTCCCGAGTGTAGTAGGTGCGTTGCATTTCAAGTTCACTGTGTTACAGGTGCGCTGATCAAACTAGGCATTGTTCAGTTTTGGTTTCTGTGATTCATTCTTTTCAGTTCTATTCATGAATTTTGTTGCCTATAATCAGTATATCTCTGTTTGAAACCCCTTTTCCTTGCGGTTATTCCGCCTCCATTGTGCAAAAGAACTGTAAATGTTTTTGTGTATTTGTTGAGTCATTTTTAGTTCTCCTTTGCAAAAAGTAACGTAATTGTACAGTCGTCCTTTGATTTGAAAGTGTCACAACTGTCGTTTTGAGTCATAGGAAAGAGTTTGGCTGCTATTGATGGTCGATTGCCCTGTTGCTATTGTATTTGGTCTGAATTTGTAGTCTTTCTAGTGTCGAAAGCAAGTATTCATTTCCGAATCGTAAAGTGTTGTGATTGTCTCCATTTTTTGATTCTGAAAAGAAACTTGTTAGTAATTGTTGCTTGAAAAGTAATTCAGATTTGCGCATTAGCTTTCTTTTTACCATTCACATACTAAGAAATCCGAAAACAAATACATGCATGTGCATTTTCATTTAGACTGTTTGATTGGTTTCATTTAGGACAGTGCATTTAGTGTGTGCTCTTTGCTCTTTGTGAAAGAATATTGTCTCTCTTTCCTTAGTAGCTAGGATTTTCATTGCACAAAGAAGATAAAACACTGTTTATCATCTTAGATTGCATTTTAGGAATTGTACATTTACATCTCGCGGTGAACCTAAAATGCAAATTTCTTAAGCAAGATCAACTATAAAATAAATTCAATGAACCTAACAACGCTTTGGAACCTAACGCACAACATCTAGAAGTCTAGGCTAGAGACGTATTCCAGCGTCGTAAAACCTGGCAACTATTGTTCTCACTCATGGTTGGGTGATTCCTCCACTTTGAGACGATAAGTGCTAGTACGGACTTGTGCTCCCACGTACCGTCGAGTATATTTTGGGAGACCACAACAGGCTTAATCCTTTATCCATAGGAAGCCGTGTCTGCCACCCTATCGATCACAATGCACTAAACACAACATTCAGGAAGATTGAGTGTCGTACCGTAAAAAGTATTCTGCAGTTTTGCGATTGGTTTGGTAATCCCTCTACCTAGATTTCCAGAGCAGTCCCTTTCGTTCCTTTTCAGACTCCTTAACGGAAAAGGTCCATCTGAGCACTTGTCACTTCAGGCTCATTAAAAATCGAAGGCGACTAGAGTCATCTTTTGTTTTTTCTCGACTCTTAAAAATTGAAAAAACAAGTTGTGTCAAAGCGTCTAAAATTTATTTTAAACGGAATAATCATCACCCTTTCCTACATTGATCTTAGGTTGAGAAAATGGAACCCACCAACCAAGGAATTCCCCTTGGAGGAAATCCTAGTCCCTTCTCCTCTTGGGGAGATGTTGGTGCACCCCATATGGCCACATTGTCACTTCCAGGATTGACAATCGGCTTGCCCGTATGGCTCTTCTCAACCTCTATCGTTCAGAGCACCGCAATTCCTGAACAATCGAGTCAGCAACTAGACGAATCCAGAGTTACCCACCAACCTTCTACTTCCTCCAACTCTTCCTCTCCTCCTTCCTCTTTGCTTGATGGGGTTGGTAAAGCCAAAAATGAAGTACCTGAGAAGAAGAAGGAAAAGAAGAAGAGAGAGAAGAAGAAGAAGGAGCCAAAAGCGAAAGGGGACAACCAAGCGTCGTCTAGCGAAAATCCACACACTGCACCGACCAGGCCTAAATCACCATGTGTCATTTGCAAACGAGACCACTATCATAGAGATTTTCCTTGTATCCCTTGGATCTTAAGGGACTGGTCTCCTCATTTGCACAACCCGGTGTCGTCAACCTCTGATGATCATGTTGAAAACACACCATTGACTGGTGAAAGTGAAGCCCCAGGACAAAAAGGAAAATATAGATTTCCTTGTAAACTGTGCGAAGGTGATCATGCCGTCCACCGTTGTCCCTTCTTAGACGAGGCTAAAAGAGTTTTGGACGATCGTCCGGTTTCACCGTTACGACTTCCTCCTGGATATAAAAAACTCTTGCCGAATCCATCACTAGTTAAAAATATAGCTGACCCGCCTAGGTGGTCGACCGAAGCATCTATCATTGAAGACAAACCATCTAAACCGATACCAGAAGGAAGTCAAAAGGTCGAGGTGTCAGTTGACCCGGTCTTGCCTTCAGAGGTTCCATCTTCAGATGATACAGTCACAAAAGAGAATAAGGATGACATCGTCCAAATTCTTTTCGTAAGCACAGACTCCGATGAACATGGGGGCAATTTACCCATTCCTTTACCGCAGGAAGGAAGTTCGTCAGAGTCGTACCTGGCCATCTATTCGGTCCCACCTCCAAGCAACCTAGTTGTCTCCTTCGACTGGAATGAACTAGGCAGACCCCGTTTACCAGCTAGTGTACCATTCCGAATTATTGCTCAAATATATAGAATGGTTATGGCTGGTACCATCATAAATGAAGGGGCTTCTGTGAGTATCCTTTCCTCGACTGCTTGGAAAGCGCTTGGTTCGCCATCGCTTTTGCCTGAGATAAGAAATCTAACAGGCTTTAACAAAGGAACCAGTCGACCGTTAGGGATCCTTCCCAATGTGCCCATAACATTGAGAGGGAAAACCGTTCACATGAACGTAATGGTAGTTCAAGGACCCCTGGATTATAATCTACTCCTTGGACGAGACTATATTTATTGCATGGGAGCAATTGTCTCATCACTCTTTAGAGTAATGTGTTTTCCGCACGAAAGAAGAGTGGTCAAGCTCGTAGACCAGCTTTCATTTCCCGGATCACGCATAGCAAATAGTCATATACCATCCCTAAATGGTATTTTTACACAAGGAATGTCTCATCAATCCCTAGTCCGTCCACCTGATGAGCGCGAGTGATTCGGGAGACATGACTGAAACCCAGGGGGCATGCACCCTGGTCTGCTTCGGTAGGAAAACTTCGGGTATAGGGTAGGTTTCCGCGAGAGATATATGACTGGACTGTACTCCCGTCCGTGATTAGAAGACGGGGTTAGACTGGAATAAGATTCTCTCGTCAAAGTTATGTGAGTGGATTGTCTCACCTTTGTCTATTTCGGTAGACATCGCTGAAGAAGTGTTTTGTTTGCGGTGTGAATAAAACAATCTTTGGTAACCTGAAAGAGGTAGACATTTCCTGATAAAACAAATGTTTTGTTGGAGATTTGAAAGGTGACCTTGAAACTCTGTTTTATACCTGGGGGCATGCAAACCTTTTGGCGTGCAAGCAAAGAGCGATTATTTATCTTTTTTTTGGATTGGTCGTTTCCTAACTTGCATAAAGAAAGGATGTGGGGCAAAGATTTGAAAAATTGTCGTTTTTAAATGGGACATTCTTATTATACGACTGGAGTAATCGAGCCGTTTTAGCACATAGTTCAATCTCGTTAAAAAATAAACATAAGTCATGAGCAAATGTTTCCCCCAGTGTTTAAGCTCAATAAAAAAAAATGAACCGATTTCCGGTAAATAACCATCGTGAATGTAGTACCTCAGCCTTTAAATCCCTGGTCGTGTTCTCATCATCACCTCCACTCTGTATTGGCCGATCATTCACCTCCATTTGATTGTTTACCCCTTTTGAGGAACAGATGCGAAGAGTGATCCCACTAGCCATCCTTGTAACACTGTCGTGATTGGAAAATTCCAAACCTTACCTGGAATCAGCTGCTACCCAAGTTTATCACTCGTTCCTCAAAAGACGAGTCTCCTTTAAGCTCTTTTCAACTGACTCGTAAAATATGAAAAGATTGCCGAGCCATTGGCCTCTCCAGCTCGTTAAAGGGACCAAAAGTGCTATCCCTCCTTTAGATTTTAATCTTTTTGAACCCGAGGGATTATTACACAAAAAGATCGAGCGCTTGTTTTGTTCGGCTCATTAAAAGGATCGAAAATTCATCCCTTCTGTATTGTTTTATACTTTTTCGGACTTAAGGGATTAGATGACGAAAAAGGAATTTTGGAGTTTCCTTTACATTCCTTTTCAGACTCTCTAAAATTGAAAAGGACCGAGTTATCTTTGTTGTTAAACTCGTTAAAACCTAATAGCGACAAACTTGTCCATAGCAGACAAGAACGAGTTTCACTATCTCTAGGCTCGTTAAAACATAGCGATGGGTTTGCCCGAAGGGAAAATTATAGAACAAGCATATGTTATCCTCCTCAAGCTTGACAAAAATAAAGAGGTACTGGTCAGCAATGACTGGGGAAAAATTGGGAAGAAAACTTGAAGAAACTTTGTTGGTAGCAAGTCGCTCTTGAACATGACACTTTCATTCCACATCCAAGTCGGGTTGGGTTGTTTCATTCACCGATCACATCACCATGGTCCCATCACACCATCCACATTTGGGGTTAATGATACCAATCCATCACGTCAGTGTCGCCGATATGTTCAAGAGAAGTCATTCAGAGAATTGACCTGTGTCTCACCCGCTACAATACATTTATACTCCATTCTTTCATGATTGCCACCCTGAACCTTATGTCATCAGATTGTTTTCACCTCCATTAAAATCATTTGCTCCGTTCCGTGTCATTGATGTGGGATTCATTAAGGCCCTCCTGTTACGAATCGCTTCTTGTCGACATCAGCTCATTATCCAAGAAGTCGATCTAGGAACATCCCGTTCAGTACTTTGAAGCTTTCATGCTTCAATGGCAATTTTTTCACTTCCGGCGACAGGTTTACATCAATAGCCTTCGACCGAAAGATTTTGCGTGGTGTTCGACGCCAAGTCCTTTATTCACACCACGTGAATTGTACTGCAGTACCTTGAGGGTCATTATCATTATCGGTGATTCCTCTCAAATTTGTTAACATCTTACATCATTGGCTGGTAATCAGGAGATGTATTTCCATGTTCGACTTCAGAACATCTCTCACATGGATAGACTTGTACTTCGAGTGAAGATCGAACGAGATTGAAGACCCCAGATCTAGTTTCATCCATCCGGGCTATGATATATATTCAGGGAAATAAAGACATCAAATGTACATCATTGCTGCACATATAATCATCCAATCAAAGGGATGATGACTCTATCAGAATCATCAGTCTACACTCAGACGATTGTCTGTCCTATGTACATGAAAATTAATTTATAAAGTTGAGCATGGGAATGCCCGCCTCAGCTAGATCATGAAAATATTATGAAGATAATGTATTGTATTGTATCTTATTACAGGTCTCCTCCCAGCTTGAAAGAACTTTGGATCCTCATAATAAAGCATTTCACCAGACATCAAAAGATTAACGACCTCATGCTTTATGGGGCAACTGTTATAGACATTTTTTGGGCACTGCAACCCCAAGCATGAAATGTCCATAAAAAAAGGGCTCCTAAGTCCCTAAAAGTGTTTTTCTATCCCTTAAAGGAGCAAGGTCAACTGATTACATCTTCTCCCAGAAGTTCTCCATGAAAAACTGCTTAGAACTGGTCAAAACAGGATCATTTCAGCTGCTCCATAGGCAAAGTGCGTTGCATCTCACCTAAATACATTATGTGGGTGCGTTGCATTTCAAAAAGCCCTTCTATGGGGTGCGATGGGCGAGAAGTGACAAATGGCAGTGTCATTCCGCAAGGTGGAGAGGCATGGAGTCTTCCAGAAACTTCTCCTATGACACATGCCTCTCCGAATTCGACCAAGGATGAGTAAGAGAACATCAATCTCCAAGTGGAAGCAAGAACTATGAGAGGGAAGAAACTAATCAAATCACAAGCTGACTCATCTCCCTTACAGATATCTATATATGGATCCCTCATCCCAGAGATCCAGAGGCTGTAATTTTTCATATTGTAAGGAATTGTTGTTGGTTTCTTGAGACAACATCAGAGTGTTGGGTGATCTAAGCTTTGTATGAGGTGAAGAAGGGCTTACCTGTTGAGAGGATGATGCTGGGTCAGAACAACTGGTTGTAACTCCCTTGGCTCTTTCTTGTTTATCAATAAAAGCTAATCAAGTTTTCCTCCATACTCTTTTGTCATTTATGTTTTATGCATTTGTATGGTCAATTTACATCTTATCCTAGATTGTTTATGATTATAGATCCATGTTCTTGTATAGTTTTATGCTACTGTGATCCTACAGGTACTCTGTGAAGCTGGGCGTACAAGGAAGCAAGTAGCGAAAGACTATTAAGAGAGAGAGGAATCGAACTAGGAGATTAGCACAAGACAGAGGTTGGTCTTCTTTGTTCTTCTCTCGTCTATACTTCATAAAGGAAAAACGAAAGTAGCTTTACTTTGTTTGTTTCTAAGGTAGCTACACACCTTAGTGGGATAAGCAGTTCTATGTAGACACTTTTCCCTGTAACAGGGCACCCCTGTCCAACTGCCAAGGGGTCACATGCGAGGGTAGGTGCCCTGTCCCATGACCCCTTTACGGTTGCACGGGCGTGGCAGAATGATTTCTAGAATTGACTTACCAAAACAACTCAACCATAAAGGGGAGATGGGCTAAGGCAAGTCGCCCATGACCCTTAGTTCCACTAGCATGTAGGGGTTCCATGCCTGCCCAGCCATAAAGGGGCTCCCTGACTTGCGACGCCTTCATGGCTAGGCGATGGTGATAGGCCTATTTTAGGAATTGGTCCGCCAGCCCCTCCTTACTGCCAAGAGATAGCGTGCCAAGGTGGTGGCTAGCCGATTCATATATAAATTATAAAAAAGAAATCTTATATATATGTGTGTGTGTGTGTGTGTGTGTGTGTGTGTGTGTATATATAGATATATATGTATATATATACGGTTTTGTATTTTCTAAAAAAAAATTGTTTTTATTTTATTATTTTAAATTTTTATGTTAGATATATATATATATATATATATATATATATATATATATATATATATTTTTTTCATCTTTTATTTTTCTTTTTTTCAATATTTTAATTTTATTTTTTACTTATTATTTTATTTTTTTATTTTAATTTTTTTGGGTTATGATTTAATTTTTTCCTTAATTTTTATTTTGTTTTTTTTATTTATTTATTTGTTCGTGTAGCCATTGTGTCGATGTTCAACTAGTAACTTGAGCCCAATATGTGTCAATTTGACAATGGATTTTTTAGTTTTCATTACAGTCAATCAAGTTCGCCTCCACTATGTGTCAATTTCATAGCTGATTTTTAAGTTTTCATTGCAATGGGTGAAGGTCTCCTATACTGCATGCCAATTTGATGGTTGATTATAAAATTTTCGTTGCAATGTGTCAAGTTGCCTTAAGCTAAGATTTTAAAATAGCTATACTTTTAGCATTTAAAAAATAAATTATTGTTGATATAATGACTCTTTCATTCAACTGTTCATTTTTAAAAGAAAATTAGTCATATAATTATTCCATAATGCCATGGTTGAAATATGTGGAAAAAGTAAGGTTTTTTATAGACATGTTATTTGGCTTTAATTCCATGGTTGAAATTTTTTCAAAATTTTAAGGTCTTTTCTGAGTCGTGATATTTTATCTTTAATGCTTTGGTTGAAAACAATTATATGTATTTTATCTTTAACACCATGGTTATAAATTGTTGGAATTTTAATTATTTTCAAAGACGTGATATTTTATATTTAATCCCATGCTTGGAAATTGTTGGAATTTTAAGGTTCTTGAGAGTCATGATATTTTATCTTTAATGTCATTGCTATAAAATGTTGAAAATTTCCCCAAAAAAACACCATTCCAACATCAACACTTTTCATTTTTAAGGTGTTTTCTATGCCAAAAAAATTGGTTTTCATTGTCATTTTTAAAAAAATGTATAAAATTTAGCATGCAAAACAAAAATAAAAGAAAGAAAAAGTCATTCCAACATACACACTTTTCGTTTTGAGGTCATAGTTCCCGTTTGATTGGAAACTTTGTTCTTTATTAAATTTGTTTATTTCATCAAATCAATAAAGGTAACATTGTCATATTCTAAGAATTTCCATTTTCCAAATGAATTGAAATGTAATTGGGAATTATCTTGGGATGAGGAGAGAGATAGTGTTTATTGTGTTTATCCTTTCTAAATTAATCGTCACCCACTATACAACCACAACATGTCCCAATAATTTAATTTTGATTATTGCAAGGAAATATTATTAGGATGAGGGATACAATTTTTTTTCTACACCTTTCAAAATCCTACTTTAGATGTTAAGTATGGTCATTAACTCTTTTTAGAAAATAGTTGCCATGAAAATTTTATAAAATAGTTATCATGAAAATAAATCACAATAAACATATACATGATATCAAAAAATATGTAACCCATGGCACTTTAAAAATTAACCCCAACAATACCAACCTAAAAGGAATCCTTACATAGTGAAATATTCCTCACCTAGTGGTAGAAGTAGTCTTTAGTACTTCTTCTAGGTCCATTTAGAGTTTATTATACCTAAAAATTCACCCAACATGGACATCATTTCCAACCTAACCACTCCTTATAGCATTTGGTCCATCTTTATTATTTGGCTAGGGGTAATTTTCCTTTATGGAATCTCTAGTCAAATGCTTGAATTTTATAGAGAGCCTTATCTCACAATTTTTCTTTTAGATAGAAACCATGTTTTATACCCCCTTTAGATATTTGACCAAAATAATGTTTTTGGTACCTTAAAGTTTTCCATCTCTATTTGTACTAAAGGGTACAACATGGGGCTAGGCTAGATATGTTTCTACATGAACATTTGGACATCTTCCTTCAAGAGAAATAAATATTAGAAAATGGTAGGGTCATAATTTTTAATTTCTTCATACCTCCATGCAAATTCATGCTTGAGTTCTTTAGACACCTATTGCAGTAATATATTTTTTTTAAGATAGGGTATTCGATAATTGGTTGAGTTTGAGATCTTTTTATATGCCTAGGTTGGAGTCCTTGACTTCTAATATTTATGGTTTCATGGAGGATTCCATAGGTATTGAATTTGAGTTTAAAAGCTTATCTAATGGAATTATCCCTCTTGCAATGAATTTTGTTTTCATTTGTATATCCTCTATTCTCCAAAAATTATATGTTATGGTTTATTTGTAGAATGACCAATTTCTAGATTTGCCATATATTCATCTCCATCTATATATTAAAATTCAGATATTCATATATTACAGTAATAAATCTCCTAATATATTCTTCACTTTTAAAAACATATCATTAATATATGATATTACGTTGGTAGTTATGTGCATGACATGAATGGAATAATAGGTATGACACAAACTATGTGGTGTTCTTTAGTAGCAAGTTGGAAAATGCATAGTAAAGAAAACAAAATTTACCTATATGTATTGCAATAAAGTTATATTACAATCCACAATAGCCATAAAATAATTGGAATAACACAAAATGCTATACTTTTCTAGTGAGAGCACTGCTCACTTGCTTCATTAAGGGGAAAATATCCAAAATGAGAAAAGACATGATTGCAATATAATTCACAAGGAATTTCATTACAATGCTTTTACTTCTTGATATAGTTATAGATACCTCATATGAGAATGTTCGAGAATGAATTTTCTAGTAGGTAGAACCTTCTAATAATCCTTCTTACAATTGTTACATGCACACTATTACATGAGATTTATTTGCTATACATTACCTAATAGACAAAAACCTATCTATCCACTTTAAGGGTTAGGATAGAATGTTAGAAGATGTGTCCCTTAAAAATCAACATTATCCTCAAAGTTGGAGGGAATTGTTGAAGCATCTTGATTGGTTTCCATGTGGTATGCTAAAACAATGTATTCTTAAACAATATAAGAACCTCCTAAATATTGCATTGGCACAGATGACACTCTCTTTTATGAATAACATACTATAGCTACAACCAAATGTGACATTTTCCATCCATTTTTTTGAATCATAGTTTAAAAACAACAATTAGATCCAGTAAATTTCTCTAAGAAACGCATGAAATATTAGAGATTATTTATAGCGGAAAAAATATTTCAATTTTCAAGCTAAAGGAACAATATAGATGATGAACTTATAGGCCCATAAAGCTCGAGGGCAAGCTTATGGTGGAAATTATGTTTGAGGAAGGTATATTTATAAGGTTGTAAATCAAGTAACACCTAATTCCCTTCTTTAAAGTGGATTTTAGTTGAATTTATAACGATGTTGATCAACCTACTACTTTTTCCTATTCTAAGCCATGAATAAATTATGCTTAAGGGTGTAGAAAATGTTAGCCTAATGTGTAATGGTATTTTATACTTCCTGCACCTTAGAAAATCTAGGAAAGTGGGATAGTAATGATGGAGGCTATTGGCCATGAAAAAAATCAAAGGGATTCATTTGAGTGACACCATGATAAGTTGTATTATACTATCATTATGTTATAAGTAAATAATGAGCCAATTGTGATTGTCATTCTAAAGTGAAGCTCTTAAAATATGCTTCTAATAATTCATTCATATATTTAGTATGACCATTGGTGCATGGGTGACATGAAATTTTAAGATTCAATTGAGTGCCTTGGAATTGAAACAACTCTTGCTATAAATTTCTATTGAAAGTGGGGTCATCGTCTATCATTCGTGAAGTTTAAAGATATTATCCATAAATACTTGACTGGCCATGGAAGATTTAAAGGGGTGTTGAATAGCATAAAAATGAGCTTAATTATAAATGAAATCAACCACAACCATGATGTTATTTTATTTCCAAATCTGGGTAACCTCCTTATGAAGTCCATAGAAATGTCAATACTTATAGTTGGTAAAACATGTGAAGGTTGTGTCAAGTCCCACTAGCACAACTGGTGGAGGATGGGCCTCATCAGCAAGGCGACCCAGGATCAAACCACAAGGGGGGAGATTGTGTCTTATGCTAGGGGGATGTTACGTGCAAAAAAATATAGTCAGTTGAGGGATGGTGTGGCCGAGGGTAGGTGTGATCCACAAGTGATTTTGAAGGTTTAGATGACACTTGGTCACGTCTCCTCAAGCCACAGGTTAAGCCTGAAGGATCACATAAAACTTAATAAATAAAAAATAAAATATGTAAAGGTAGGATTTCACTTGCATTTTTCACTATTTCTCCATTGTTTTATTCTACCACAAAGGTGTGGATTTCCTTCTTTATTCCTTTCCCACAAAATTAGCGTTTTTACCCTTTCATATGTTTTATAAAATGTTGAATGACTTTCCATTGGAGAGGCATAGAGTTTAGATAACATTGTTGATTTAAATACCAGGAACTTAGTCAAATACATATTCTCTTTATAATCAATATCTTAATTTTTCCAAGTATAGTCCTTATATGCATGGAGTTTCATTTGAAGTTGTTTTTTGGGTCATTTGTCTTAGGTTCTGTTAACTATTCTTTATGGATGTCATTCAACTAGTTTATTGTTATGAAGAAGAGTGAAAAGAGGGACCATCCTCTTCATACTTTTAAGAGATATAATATGCTACCACATTCTCTTTTCCTTTCTTATAAATTATCTCATCATAATTTCCCAACATTTTTGTAACCAATTTTCATACTTCTAGGAATGAAACCCTTTGCTCCATGAAGTATTTTAGGTTCCAATGTTATATCATAATCTATAAATGTTGACCAAGTAGGTACAAACACCAAATATCTGTGACATCTATTATATCCATAATTTATTTTCATTAGTTGGTTTCTCCAAGTTCCTCTCATAGCATTTTTGGTACTAAGAGCTAATGGGTGTCACTCTTGCATAAATATTGGATTTGTCACATTTAAAGATAATGGTCATTTGTGCCTCTTAAATGCTGAAGCACCCATTTCACTGCTCACCAATGCTCTTCACCTGGATTTTCCATGAACCTACTAACAACTCCAACTACATGTGAAATGTCAGGTATTATAGACACCATTGCATACATTAAGTTGCCTCCAAAATTTACAAATGGTACACGAGACATATAATTTTTTTCTTCATCAGTTCTAGGAATCAAAACCGAACAAAGTTTAAAATGGGAAGCTAATGGAACATTTACATGTTTCGCATTGTTCATACTGAACTTTTCAAGTACTCTTTCTACATACATCTATTGTGATAACCAAAGAGTTCCATTTTTCCCGTCTCTGTGTATTTCCATGACCAAGATATGTTTTTCCACTCCAAGCTCCTTCATATCAAACATCCTAGAGAGTCGAGCCTTTAACATATTGACCTCTTCCATGCTTTTTCTTGCAATAAGAACATTGTCAACATACAAAACCAAGATAATGAATATGCCACTGAAACTCTTGAAGTACACACACTGATCATACTCACTTCTAATAATGTTTTGGCTCACCATGAAGAAGTAAAACTTCTTGTACCCTTGCCTAGGTGTCTGCCTCTGGCCATACAATGATTTAATGATATTGAAAAATAATATTTTGTTGTGATCTTGTACAAAACATTCTGGTTGTTCCATATCAATCTCTTCATCCAAATCACCATCTAAAAAAAGTGTTTTAACATCTAACTGTTCTTAGAACTCAAGGTCAATTAATATAGTTAGTGCCAACACAATATGAATAGAAACAAGTATTTTGACTGGTGAAAAAATCTCATGAAAGTCAATGCCTTCAACCTGAGAATACCCTTTTGCAACTAGCCTTGCTTTATACCTATCGATATTTCCATCATCATTTCACTTCAACTTGAATATCCATGTGTATCCAACAACACTTCTCCCTTCAGGAAGTTCTACAAGATCCCAAGCTTTGTTCTTAGCTAAGGAATCCATTTCTTCGTCCATTTCCTTCTTCTAGTTTTTGCTATCTGCATCATCCACTGCTTCCTGATAACAAGAAGGTTCTCCATAATCAGTAATCAATAAAAAATATGAAGAGGAATCTTCATACATTTTGGGTTTTTTTCTTTCCCTTGTAGACCTTCTTAGTGTGACTGGTTGTTGAACTAGTTCTAGAACATCAATAGTTTCCTTTGCATCTTCCTCACTTTTTTCTTCAGAAGTGTCTCATTCCTTTCGTCTTTCTGAAAAAGGCCTAGCCTCCAACTAAATTTGTTGATTTGGCAATACTTGTTCATATTCAACTTTTTCAACATCCTACTTTAGAAGAGAAGATTCATCAAATGTTCATCTCTACTAATGACTATCTTCTATGAAGAAGGATCCCACAACTTGTATCCTTCCACCGCATAGTCATACCCAACAAAGACATAAAATTTCGATTTTGGGTCTAATTTTGAGCGTTGATTTTTATGAATAAGAGCATAGGCATCCCAACAAAAAATCCTTAAATGTGAATAATCACAAGACTTACCTAACCAAACTTTTTCAAGAATTTTACAATTAATTGCAACTGAAGGTGATCTATTAACTAAATAAAAAAATATATATATACTGCTTCTACCAACAACCCCTTTTGCAGGTTAACATCGCTGATTATGATTCTGGCTCTTTTCATATGAGTCTAATTCATACGTTCAACGACACCATTTTGTTGAGGAGTATAAACAACAATTTTATTCCTAACAATACTTTCATCCTTACAATATTTTTCAAATTCTAGAGAAGTTAATTCATCACCATTTTCAGTTCTCAAACATTTAATTGGTTTGCCTATTTTCTTTTCCACCATTACTTTAAATTATTTAAAAACATTAAATACATCAGCTTTTATTTTTAACATATAAACCCAAACATTATGGGGAAATCATCAATAAACATTAAGTAATGTAATGCACCTCCATATGATACAGTACGAGATGGTCCCCGCATATTAGAATGAATATAGTCCAAAATTTCTTTACTATTATCAATTCGAGTTTTAAATCTATGTTTACCTTGTTTTCCATACACACAATGTTTAAAGAAATCCAACTTCAAGGATTTCAAATCAGGGAAAAATTTTCAGTTCATCAGTACCTAAAGACCTTTCTTGCTCATGTGGCCCAATTAGTGATGCCATAGGTGAGTAACTTCTTCTTCTTTCTTCGACATAATCACTGCCTCACCGACCTGAGTACATCCTTTGAGTCTGTAAAGATTTCTGACCTTTTCTGCCTTCAAAACAACTAGAGCGCCTTTCGACACTTTAAACATGCCATTATGACATGTAAACTTGTAACCATACGAGTCCAACACTCCCAAAGAAATGAAAATTTTCCTTAATTCAGGTACACGTCTAATATTAGTTAGTGTTCTAACTGTATTATCAAACATTTTAATTTTGATATTTTCCATCCCAACAATCTGACAGGATAAATTATTACCCATAAACATAGAACTACCATTTGCAACTTCATATGAAGTAAACCAATTTCTGTGTGGACTCATGTGATGAGAAGCAACAGAGTCTAATAGCCACTTTTCAACATTTTGATAGACATTACAAAAATGTAAAGCTTCATCTACTATTCCTACTTCAGCAGATAAAACTTCATCAACCATACTTGAATCAAATTGATTTTCTTCCTTCTTTTGGTTTTCAATCCGTTTCCATTTCCAACAATTTTTCTTGAGGAGTCCAATTTTGTTGTAGTACTATCATTTAGATTTACACTTCTTTCCCTTTCATTTTTTTGGAAGAACCTCTTTCTTTCACCTCTGGATATCATGGCTTTTGGTGCAGATGTTTCAATACTTGATTTCCTCAGTACTTCTTCAGATAATAGAGCTCCAACAACTGATTCAAATTTAAAAGAATCAATGTCGCTCAAACTAATTGAAGTTATGAAGTGGTTCCACGACTCCAGCAGAGAACACAACAAGGTTATAGCTTTGTCTTTTTCATGAATTTTAACTTCCATATCTGATAATTAGAAAATAAGTGTCTCAAAAAAATTTAAATGTTCTACAACTTTTGTACCCTCCTTCATCCGAAGACTATACAATTGTCTTTTCAAATAATTTGTTTTGGTTAACAATTTTTTCATATACAATTTCTCAAGTTTTTCTCCCAAACCTACTACTGAAGTTTCTTCAACAATATTGAAGAGAACTTCATTCACCAAGCATAACCTGATGGTGCTGAGAGCTCGAGAAATTGAAGTCCTCCTAGTCCAAATCTTTCACGCTAGCAGGTTTCTTCTTCACCCTGTCTAATGCTTTGTGCAACCCTTGTTCCACAAGAAAATCCCTAACTTTCAGTTTCCATAAAGAAAAGTTGTTCTTGCCGATGAATTTTTCCACCTTGAACTTTGCATTCGTCATTTTGGTCATTTCTTACTACAAACCTTTCTACTATGGTTTCCTAGTTTCCCTTCTTTCTTCAATTTCTAGCTATGCTTTCAAAAAAATTATGATTTCCTTTCTTCAACTATGCTTTCCTTTTTTAAAAAAAGTTCTTTTGGTTTCAATTTCAAGAACTTGCTTTTAAACCCTATTCAATTTCCATAAATTTTCACCCAACAATTTTCACACAGAAAAACCCTCTTCAATGAATTTGTCTCTAAACCCTATTCAGATTTTGTAAGAATAACTCTGTTTCAATTTTTTTTTGTAAATTTCTTTCTTTTGTTTAAAAGTAATTGTACCTGAATTTCTTCATCTGGACTCCTTAAGGAATGTTTCTCTTCCACAACACCCTCATTCCTTTTTTTGATTGGGCTTCCTGTTCCAAGACTTCACGTCCCTACAGTTCTTCTACAACTAGCAAACCAGTAAGGACCTTGGCATTAAAAAATTGGTGGCTAACCATTCTTCCTTTCTCAGTGGCTACAATCTCTGTTTTCAACTCTGACAGATTCGGTTCAACTACTTTCTCCAGCGACGATGTTATATTTTGAGACTCCTCCAATGGGTCTGTGCATTAGCATAATCCCTCTGCAAATCTGCGGAATCAAACATGATAATCCCTTGCTCCTCTATGGAACTATGTATTTTTCTTGGCTAGCGGTAGTCCCCTTGCTCCTCTGTGATACTTTGTCATTTTCCAGACCCACTAAAAAAATAAATTTCTATTTTTCACCGGCGCTCGCTCCTCGACATCAATAACATCTCTCTCTGGTGGCTCTAATGTAGGGCTCTTTACTTGACAACGAAAAATCTTCAGCAATCAACATAAAGTAACGATTCTTACGTTGCGTTTGATTGGACTCAAACTCGAGAGTGCAGTTCTGAAAAACAAATTTACTATGCTACCTTCACGACTCTGATCGCGATTTCTCTCACAGCTCTGATGGAAAATTTCTCTCACCAATTATCTCTGATACAACTTTTTGGGGACTTCCAGAAATCGACAAGGTTGTAGGGTTTACAGAGTTATTCAATCATTCAATAACTGAACAAGAAAGGCATAAATAGAAACATAAACACACATATTGACATAATAAATCTACGTGGTAAAACCTTGACAATGTGTCAAGGAAACCTCCATGGGTCAAGTAATTAGAAATATTTATTAATCAAAGATGATTCTCCATGATACAGCCTCTCGGGCATTCACAAATTTAATATGGGATTCTCCTTCGTTACATAACTCCTATTCATTACAAAACTAACTATTAGTAAAAATATAAATTTACCCATAATTACATCATTTGTTGTCGTAAATGTAAATAAAATGGAAGGGACGATACTGTAAAAGGAAGCAAAAGGTTTGAATTATGAAATAGTACATTCCACAACAAACCCAACACAAAAATTTGTCAGCGTATGGAAAACGTGAGTTTAGGTCACACTTTCCTTCAACTAATTGTAAGTTGTTAACACATGAGTTGATTATCTAGCTACGCGTTGATTGCAAAGGTTGTTAAGAAAATCTAGAAGGACATGCATAAATACAATACCTTTACCTTTCAATGAAAAAGCAAACGGAGCACGGAAAATGGTAGGAGTAGAGTGGCTATACATAACAATTGTAAAGTTATTCATAACTCTTAAGTTTCCACCACTTTGGTCTACTTGCTTTCTCTTCATTTTTTATTATTATTATATCCATCTGATTTTTCCGTCTATCCAAATCCATATTCCAATGGCACACCAAACAAACGACAACAATGACAATGCTTATGTTGCTTCCTCCTCCTCCATGGCCTCGTGTTCTTCCCTGATTTCTTATAAAAGCTACGATGTTTTTATCAATCATCGTGGCCTTGACATAAAGACCACCTTCGCCATCAATCTATACTGTAGTATTAATTCCTGTGGGATACGAGTTTTTCTAGACAAACTGGAACTGGAAGTTGGGAAAAATATTACTCATCAAATATGACACGCCATCGAAACCTCCTTCATCCACATCACCATTTTCTCATCAACTTATATGAAATCAAAATGGTTTCTAGATGAACTATTTCACACGTTGAAGGAAATTTTAGTAGAGGTCAGATGAGGTTAATATTATTCTTGTCTTGTATGGTATCAAGCCTTCGGAGCTCTGATGGAACAGTAAAGGACCATATGTTGAAGCTCTAAGTGGTATCGATTTGAGGCATTTAATGGTTGGGGACTTGCATTTGACCTTTTCCTCTCTCTCCCTTTCCCATTTACCTTTTTAATTTTTTGGACTCTTATATTTATGTAGGCGCTTTTCACTTTTTTCTTTTATAACCTGATATTTAGCAACGTGGAGCAACTTTTGGATGATGTGTTGCGAATGCGTGTCCAAAGTATGCGACAAACCCCCATTGAAGTATGTTGTCGAACACCCAGTTGGGTTGAAAGGAAAATTAAAATAATTTGAAAGCACTGTGTTATGGCCAGAGAAAACCAAGGTTGTCAGGATTGTAGGTGCAGGGTATGCGACAAACCCCCATTGAAGTATGTTGTCGAACACCCAGTTGGGTTGAAAGGAAAATTAAAATAATTTGAAAGCACTGTGTTATGGCCAGAGAAAACCAAGGTTGTCAGGATTGTATGTGCAGGTTGTGGTCGTAAGACAACGCTCGGCACAAAATTCTTCAACAAGAGAAGGTCAAATTAGAATAGAGCAGAGTTTTTGTACGGTGTTTGAAAAAACACAACTAAGGGTTCTCTACCCTCTACCTTCTTTGCAGAGAAAATGATAGAGTTACCAAATTTGAATTTAATTTCAAATTCGACTTCTACTATAAATATTCGGATGAAAAATTTTCAATCAGAAAAACAAAATCGATATATATATATATATGAACAATATAAAAAATTTAAAATATAATTGGAAAAAAGAACCTCTTTTCGTTTCAAAACTTTATGCCCTTCTTAGTTTCAAAACTCACATAAAATATTTTCCTAACAAATACATATATATATATAAACAATATAAAAAATTTAAAATATAATTGGAAAAAAGAACCTCTTTTCGTTTCAAAACTTTATGCCCTTCTTAGTTTCAAAACTCACATAAAATATTTTCCTAACAAATACATATTTAAAGAATCTATGTTGTAAACTTATTTATCTAGATGCCTCTAAACTAGAAATATATTTGATTTTTTCAAAATAAATATATATTTAAAAAAATTATTTTCAAAACTTATTTATCTCGATATCTCTTTAAAAGAAAATCAATTCCTCTTATCAAATTTGCTCTCTTTCAATGTTGATGTTCAAATTCTTTGTTGTTTTCATGAATTTATAAAGCATTCAAAGCATGATAGAAATTTAAAAAAGAATTACCAATTAATAATTACCTTGCATTCTGTCGAGAAAATTTTTTCCAAATTAATAACTACCTGAATTCTTTCCAGAAAAAAATTCCAAATTAATAATTACCTTTCATTCCTCGATCCGTGCTATGTGGCTATCCCGCTATCTATTTTGTGTTCAGACACTCAGCAATTTATTCAAGTCCATGAACCCATCGATTGACTTATTATTATTGTGAATCGAATCGAATTTCAACGAAGTATTCGGTATACAAATCAAACTGTCGAATTTTCGTATTTTTCGCTTCATTCGGGTGAATTTTGTAACTATGCTCTTAATAATATTCATGCCATCATACCCAAACAACAAAAATATCATAGCCCCGTAAGTTTTTGATTTCTTAATTAGCTTCTCCCTCGATAATCAAATAAAAACCTTCCCAAACACCCATCCCTTCCCTTCTCTATCTACAATGCCAATGCAAAGGGAGGATTGGAGCTTTTCCTCAATTAGCTCCTCCCTTGATAATCAAATAAAACCCTTCCCAAACACCCAACTCTTCCCTTCTCTATCTACAATGCCAATACAAAGGGAGGATTGGAGCTTTTCCTCTCCTCTTTGCACTAAATATGACGATCCCTGAGGTTTCATAATTCACACTATTCACACACATATTTATACATGAACAAAAACCAAGTGGATTTAATCCTCCAATCCATGGTGTTGAGCTAACTAGCTTAATTGCAATTGCATAATTTGTGGCAATTCAAGTTACTTAGGTTTGATTTAAATGGAGATTTCGCATACCTACAAGGCATAAGCATTCACCACCCCTGCTAGGGGAATGTTTGTGCCTGTAATTATTACTAGGGATACGTTGACAGTTTCGATAAGGCGAGCTTTGGTTGCGATATGTTGCAGGACTGTGCTTGCCAATGTAGCTTTCGAGAGAAAGGGGACTTCTGCTACGCCTACTATAAATAATAATTCAACTTCTTCTTCTTATCATAGTCTCTCATGGTGATCGAGCGACTGATAAGAATTCGACTTGCACACATATGCAAGTGACTACCAACACTGGTGAGGACAATGTGAATGAGAAGAATTGCAAGAGTATTTGAATCGAAGACAAGCTGGCGTGGGGAGAGGGGAGAACACATAACCAAATAAATAAAAATTATTAAACAGAACTATAATGCACAACATGTTCATATGCAATAAATCACATCCCTCCATGTCGATATTAGATGAAGAATGGCTAAACATTAAATCTGAGCTATTTCTTTATTTAAAAAAATAAATTTATCAACCCCAATTCCAATATAAATCCTATCTATGTTGATAATAAATATGACTTAATTATTATTTCAACAATATTAAATTCAAATTATATTAATAAATTAAATTTATTAATTAAAATATTATTAAAAATTTAGATAAACTAAATTTATTAATTAAGATATTATTAAAAATTTAGAAATTATAATCAGATACTACATTTTTTCAATTTATATTTATTATTAAGTTAAACATTGTTTTCATTAAAATATTTGATGATAAATTATAAACTCTTCTGATTTAATTTAATAACATTTTGTATTCATAAATATTTTTTAACTCACATTGATATATACTGTTAATTCAATTTAATAACATTTTGTTTTCTTAAGTGTTTTTAATTTCACATTGATATAATGTTAATTCATGTGAATATAAATTGAATAACAATAATAAAAATATTGAAACATCGTGAATCGAAGATAAAGGTCAAATTTCAAATCAATAGTTATATGTTACGTGTTTAATTTCATAGAAGAAATTACACCCATTTTAATGTGGGTTACTAGTCTTCAATAATGCAATGGCACACTAAACCTGCATGAGCCCTCTTAACTCTTACGCTGAGATATTTAAATGATTTATAGGCATGACCCACTATGCAACCCCAAAACGTCCTAATAATATGCTTTCTATTATCGCAAGGAAATATTTCTTGGGATGAGGGATCTACTAATATATATACTAGTTTTTCTACACCCTTAAAAAAACCCCACTTTAGATGTTCGATATGATCATCAACTCTCTTTAGAAAATATCTAAGTCATGAAAATACATTAGGATGAACACGTTTTTGATATCAAAAAAATATATAATTTATATCTTTTTAAGAAGTAATGGTTGGAATTAATGCTTCCATGTATTTTAGGTTGTTATAAGTTATTATTGTGAGTCCTTAAGTGTCAATCTAGAAGTAGTGAGTTTCCTATATGTGAGTTGTAATAGCGATTTAGATCCATTATTCTAGGATTTAGAAGAGTTATATATATATATATATATATATATATATATATATCATTGTGTTCAATAAAATATTGTTTGATTTGTGTTGTGTAATTGCTCTCTCTGCTTCTAATATGGTATCAGAGTTGATCTGAGCTTGACTCCCTCACAAAAAGTGTCGTGTAAATCTGGATGTGGTTGTGTATTGTTCTGTTCACTCCCTTGTTGATGGATTCAATTGTAAATCTAGGTGTGGCTGTGGGGTGTTCCATTCCCTCCCTCAATATTGGTGTTATCATTCCTGAGGGATAGATTATCTTGTTTGATGGTTGTGAATTAATTGAAGGAGATGGCATTGTCTATGCTTCAGGAGATAACCAAAACTGCAACAACGAGAGTTCTATGTTGGTTCGATTCTCATTATCATCAATCGCATAGCCATTTAACGCTTTAAAATGTCAGTAGCATCTAGCTAGGTTTGAGTTGGTGAACGTTCTTTAGCGATATTACAAAGAATGAGACTCGATCTCTTCGGCTATGAGGTATTCTTGCAGCTGCGTAGATATGGAATGAGCATTGACCTGGCTTCATGGCCATTTACAACATCGATCAATATTTCTGCATATAGTTTTCAAGCAAAAGCGTGTATTCCAATGGAAAAAGAACTTGTAGAATACATCACTGTTGGAAGGGCAGAGGAGACAAAGTATCAATTCACACAAAAAATGAGTTGCTGCTCTTCTATTGATCACACAAAACATGATTCTTACAATGAACCCGTGAAGGGTATTTATCCTTTTACAACTAACTACTTGCCTAAAATATCTTTACATGCAACCACACAATAAAATTCGTCTATTGCACTTGACTTGACTCAACACTCAACCACTCAATCACTCAATCACTCAGTTAACTGACTCTCTATGTTTAGCCAACTCCACATGCAGGGGTAATTACAATCTCTAACACTCCCCCTTAATTACGACTATATGACCAAACATGACTCAGCATGAATTAAATATTACACAAACATGTCTATTGCTCTATGTCTCAGCTAGGCTTACAATGACTCACGGATTTTATAAATTTTCATTTTCTTTTTCTGTACTTCCAGATTCTATATCCTCGAAATTGCTTCATTCTTTATTGAGCTTTCTTGTTGGAGGCTTTATCACTTGGTGCTGCTGGAGTTTTTGTCTGACTTGTCTTGAATTTGTGTAAAAACACAATTTGATCTTGTCTACTACATATGCCTCTTCAAATATTCGTTCAACCATGGACTACTACCATAACATCGCATCTTCAAATTGTCTTCTTTTCTTTGCTTCTTGCGTTTCATATTCTTGACTTTCTATCTGCCATATTTCTTGATAGCAGAATCTTATCTCTTCTTGATTTCATTCATCTTTGTATTTCATATCATTCTTTTCACTTTCATCATCAGGTACTTCTTCTTTTATTCTAGCTGTTGCTTTAAGACTCGCATCAATTTGTTCTATTGGTTTTTGTATCCATTCTTCAATGAACTTCAAATCTGCATCAAATATATCAACAACCTTGTTTTCAAATTCTACTCCCATGCTATTTTGAACACCTGCATATTAAAAAACAATGTTAAAAACATCTTTAATATGACTCTCTTTAGTGAGAGCTTCTTGCTCTACATTTTCCTTCTTTTCAACTGCATGGAGGTTGTCTTCCACTGTTATGCCGTTAGTGGATATTCTCATCAAAAACTCTTCAATCAATTTATCCTGTTCTTGATCATCAACTGCCACTAGATCACATACTACTTCATGAGCAGTTTCAATTGCTTCATATCTTGCTGCTATGGTGGAAGCTTCAACCTTCAATGTTTCATCAAACATTGCGCTTACCATATTGGAACAATCAATCGCTGTTTCAAAAAAGAAATCACACATATCATCAATATAATGTCCATCCACACTATGTTGGGATATTTGAGCATGCATGTGCTCATTGTCAATTTCAACTTCACCAAATCCATCAGCTGCGGTTGGATTCACTAATTCAAATATAACTTTGCAGTCATCATCCACATGTGTCTCGTCACAGTGGGATTCACCATCATTTGTATCATCCATGTTACAATGGATTCCTTGAGCATTTATTTTATCTTTCTCTGTTTCACACACAAAGTCTTCAGCTTCTCTCTTTGCAATCTTTGTTGCAAATTTTTCATCCATATGCATGCTTGCATAATGGGTTTCAATTTTATGGTCTTGAAAACCATCATCCACTTTTGAGTGGGGTTCTCCAAGCTCTGTTTTCCTCTCAGAGTCTTGCTCGTCTACCCTCAGATTTGCAGCTGACTTCTTTGCTTGTGACATAACGTGTTGTTGCATGTCACTCTCCTTTGTTCCAAACTCTGCTTCCAAGATCTTCCATGCTTCTAAGGAAGTTGTATCTTTTTCAACCTTACACAAACAGTTCTATTCCAATGCATATTTTATAAAATTCAATGCTAAAACATCACATACTACATCATATGGGTTATTAGATTCATACTCAATAAACTCTTTAGCTCTAAGAAAAGTTAACATCTTGATAGTATAATGATCAAAATATTCACCTGTAAACATACGAGGTGGTAGCAGATCAAAGCTACACCAATCACCCTTGATTTCTTCTTTATCTTCTGCTATATTTTGAGTTCCTCATCTACGACCTGAACCTCTCTAACCATGGCAACAATCTCTGCCTCTTGTATTTTATTCATTTTCTTAGTGTTCTTTAGTCGTGCTTTGCGACCCATGACTACTGTCATTCCTTGTTTTATAACACCTCTGTTGATTGCATGAGGTTGTCTTTCATATCGCCTCTGAAAAAAAGTATTACTTTCAATATGCACCCTCGTAAGGCACAGTCTTCACCAAAAAAATTATCATGCTTGAAAAAACAGCAAAAAAATTTGCAAATAAATAGACTTTTGCAAAATCCTAAATTCACTTTCCAATGTTTATTTTCTTTTTAATCCTCAAATAAAAAAAATCACTCTGTTAGACTCTTGACCTGCGAGAAGATGCCAAAATACCAAATATATGAAGAAATACAACCCAAAACACAGAAAAAAAATGAGAAAAATAGCACGTATTTTATTATTTAGAGATGAAAGCAATGTTCACTTGCCTCTTCGAGGGCGCAACCTCCAGCAGAGCAGAGCTCAATTACAAAAGAAGACACGATGCTTCTCAACGGGGAGTCTCTATCCTTTATATAGGATTCATACATGCAATACCATGGGTTAGTACCATGGTTCTCTCAATACCCTCTATCTAATACCATGGCCCATTTGCAACTAACTATGGTCCCTTCTTAAATGTGGGTCAACCACTTACAATTATTAATACAGGCTTTATTGACTCTTTAACTAACTATAACTATGACTTGAACCTATTACATAAATAAAGGGGTTAGGGTTGGACCCTAACATGCCCGACCCCAAAAAAACAGCCTTGTCCTCAAGGCTAAAGCTGGGAAACTGCTGAAGAATAGTGGTTGGTTCCCAGGTCGCATCTTCTGGAGAGGTGTCCTTCCACTTAACCAGGACTTCCTTGGTCGTGCGGCCACGCAAATGTTGTTCTTGCATGTCAAGGACCTATTCAAGTTGGAGCCAGAGTGAACCTTCTTCATCGAATTGAGGTAGACTGGTTTGAATTCTATAATTGTTCCCCACCACATTCTTGAGGCATGATACATGGAAGATAGGATGGAATTTTGAAGTTGGTGGCAATGCTAGATTGTAGGCTACTACTCCGATGCGCTAAAGTATTTGATAAGGTCCGTAGAATTTTGGAGCTAATTTCTGACAACCCTTGTCTTTGAGTGATTTTTTCTTGTATGGTTGCAGCCTTAGGAATTCCTGATCCCCTTCTTGAAATGTGTGTTCCGAACGATGTTGGTCTGCCTATTACTTCATGCGATTTTGAGCTTGACGGATATTATATTTGAGACAGACTAGCGTGGTTGCATGGTTCTATAGGATTTGATCCACTGCTTGCACCTTAGATCATCCAAGGATATAAGAAGTAGGTGAAGGTGGGAGTTGACCATACACTGCTTCATATGGAGTCATCTTGGTGGCTACATGATGGTTAGTATTATAACACCATTTAGCTATAGGTAACCATTGTACCCATTGATGTTGCTTTTCTGAAGTGAGGCACCTTACGTAGGTCTCCAAACATTTGTTGACTACTTCAGATTGATCATCAGTTTGGGGATGATAGAAAGTACTTAGTTGGAGTTGGGTTCCTTGTAGCTTGAAAAGTTCTTGCCAAAAGTTACTGGTGAAGATCAGGTCACGATCAAACACAATGGAAGTGGGTATGCCATGCAGTTTGAAGATCTGGTCCATGAACGCTTAAGCCACCATAGTGGGGGTAAATGGGTGGGGTAGGGCGCAAAAATGAGCATATTTAGAAAGCCTGTCCAAAACCACCATGATGACTGACTTGTTTCCTGACTTCGGAAGACCAGTAATGAAATACATATAAACATCCGTCCAGATTGAGGAAGGGATGGGGAACGGCTGTAAGGTGTCTGGGGACTTGACTGTTTCTCCTTTGTGGCTTTGACACACATCACATTCAGCTACAAAAGTAAGAATGTCAGTTTTCATGCCTGTCCAAAAGAAAGAACGACAAGTGCGAGCATAAGTCTTTTGAAAGCCTGCATGGCTTGTAGTGGGAGATGAGTGCAACTCTACCAAAATCTGCGTTTTGAGGGTGGATGTTTGTGATATCACTACTCTATCCTTGTAGCGAAGAATCTCATCTTTCCAAGAGTATCCCACTTCGGAGTTAGGATCTTCTCTCAAGTTATTAATGAGTTGGGAGAGAGAGGGATGTGAAAACCATTCCTTGCGGGCTTCTTCAATCCAATCTGGTACGGGAAGAGAGATTGATAGGAGGGTGCTTTCATCCTAAAATTGGCATGATAAAGCATCTGCTACTACATTTTCATTCCCTTTATTGTAAATTATCTCATAATCATATCCCAACATTTTGGCCAGCCACTTATTTTGCTAGGGCAAGGATAAATGTTGGTCCAAAAAATATTTGAGGCTTTGATGGTCTGCGCATATTTGGAAACGCCACCCCAATAAGTATGGTCGCCAGGTATCTACTGCACGTAAGATGGCCATCATTTCCTTCTCATAGGTAGATTGTCCCAGGTGTTTCCCACTAAGTTGTTGGCTGGTGAAAGCTAAGGGTCGACCTTCCTGCATTAAGACAACACCAACAACAGTATCTGAAGCATCACACTCAATCACAAAAGATTTGGTGAAGTCGGGCAGTGCCAATATGGGAGTGGAACACATGGCCTGTTTGAGAGCCATAAATTCTTGTTGTGCTTCATTAGTCTAGAGGAATGAATTTTTCTTGAGAAGGTTAGTGCAGGATCTAGCAATGCGACCATAATTGTAGACAAATTTGTGATAGTAGCCTGTGAGACCCAAGAATCCCCTAAAAATCTTCAAGGTTTTTGGTTGGGGCCAATCCTGCATTGCCTGTATCTTTTTGGGATCCACCCAGACACCTTCACGACCCATAATGTGGCCCAAATACTAGACTTCTTCCATGCCAAAAGAGCACTTGGAAAATTTGAGAAATAATTTATACTTCCTGAGCAGTTGTAAGAGCATGTCTACATGTTGAAGATGTTTTTCCGAGGTGAGGCTATAGATGAGAATTTCATCAAAGAAAACGAGGACAAATTTTCTGAGATATGGTTTGAGCACGTGATTCATTAGGCTTTGAAAAGTGGGTGGGGCATTACAGAGACCAAATGGCATGACCAAAAATTCATATTGGACTTCATGAGTTCAGAAAGCAATCTTGGTAATGTCTACTTCTTTCATGCGTATTTGGTGATAGCTCGAGCAAAGATCTAGCTTAGTAAAGAATTGAGCACCATGTAGTTCATCTAGCAAATCATCAACAACCGGGATAGAGAATTTGTCTTTGACTATGAGCTTGTTGAGGGCCTTGAAGTCTGGACACATGCACCATTCCCCATCTTTCTTGAGCACCATGACCACTGGAGATGAATAAAAACTGATGCTAGGATGAATGACATCGACTTCCAGGAGTTCCTTGATGTTTTTTTCAATTTCGTTCTTTTGCGCCAAAGGATATCTATATGGGTGCACATTCGGCAGTTGTGACCCTGGGACCAAAGTGATGTTATGACCGTGTTCCCCTCTCGAGGGTGGAAGTGCTTTAGGTTTTTCAAAGGCCTGCTGGTGGCGGTTTAAGACTTGTTGAATCTTAGGATGAATATGAAGAGAAGTGGGCTCGATGGCATGGATGACATTAAATTGGGTGATAACTCCATGATGGCCAACAACTTTTCCATTCGATGTGAGCTAATGATAGAAGGAGCACCTGCCTAGATTCCACGGACGGTATGCATGTGGTCATTTTTCTTACAACTCAAGTATAACTCCTCGAAATCCATTGTGATTGGGCATAGTGTGCGAAGCCATTCAGCACCCAAGACATTGTCACAACCACCCATGTTTATTGCAAACATGTGGGTCATTAGGTGGTAGTCTCTCATCTGCAGTTTGATATCTTCGTAGCCGCCTTCACATTGCATTATCCCCCCATCAGAAATCTGGACCTGGAAATTAGAGGTTTCCCTGACAATACAATGAAAAGTTTTCATGGATAAAGTTATGAGTGTTGCCACTATCAATCAATACTACTACAGGGCGATGTTTAATAAAACCTCTGATTTTGATATTTTGGGGCGCAAAAATGCATACTAAAGCATGTAGTGAGATAACTGGTTCTTCTGGCGTAGCTGGGAGCTCATTGTCCTACTAGGTGTCGTCAACTTCCTCCTCTGGTCCCTCAAAAGGTGGGGCTTCCTCAGATGAGCTGTGATTAGTAACATAAATTTGAAAGAATTTGGGTTCCTTGCATTTATATCCCAGGGAGTATTTGTCATCACAGTAGTAGCACAATCCTTGTTTTCTTCTTTCAGCCATTTCTGTTGGGGACACCTTTTGAACCTCAAGTGTTTGGGTAGTGCCCTGAGCCTGGGTGTTGCATCCCTTGGCTATGAAATTTGGGCGAGGTGACTGGGAAGCTAAAGCACGTTCCACTTCGATAGCCTTTGTGCAAGTGTCCATCCATGTAGGTGGGTGGTGCATCCGGACATGGCCTTGGATGGCTTCTTTGAGACCACTTATAAAACATTCCAAGTAGAATTCATCTCCCAGACCTTCTATGCGGATGGCCAATGTCTCAAAGGCTGAAATGTATTCTTTTATTGTGCCTGTTTGTCGAAGCTTAGTAAGACGACCCAAAAAATTAGATTCACGGTCAAAGCGGTCACAAATGGATTTTGAGAACACCTGCCAAGTAATTTTCCCAGGATAGCATTTTCGATGCCATTGCCACCATTACTATCTCTCTTGGTCCAGGTAAAGGGCTCCCACACGTAGTTTAGTTTCTTCATCTATGATATCATTCAAAATGAAATATTGGTCCATTTGTGCTACCCATATTTCCGGATTAGAGCCATCAAATTTATACATGTCCAGCTTTGGTGGTCGAGGGTGGGAATGTTGGTGATTTCCATGGAAGTGAGTATGATGGCTATATTCTCCTTCAAGGTCTTCATTAATACCATGTTCCTTTGAATGCAACCCCGAAGTGATCCTCTTGAATGCGTCCATGAATTACTGCATCTAGTCCACTAGGTTCTTGAAAGAAACCAAATGTTTTTCAAGGCTCTCGATCTTCTCATTGGCCATGGCTTGAGCTCTGTTTTCTACCATACACACATCCTGGTCACTTGTCGTCACTTTGAAAAAAATTGAGACTGCCTGAAAATTGAAGCTGACAAGTGAATGGTACCACGACGATCAACTTGTCGTCTTGATTCTTATGGGCTAAGTCCCTTATAAGTGTCCTGGGAAGGCCTCATACTTTTTTTTTTACTCTGAATGGAGTTTTACTCCCCGCTTATCAATACTGTAGTGGCCAATTTTCAGAAAACTTAATCCTGCCCAATGTCCTACGAGAATTGCCCCAGGGTATAGGAGCCACAAGCCTCACTACACAAATGGTCAGATCTGCCTGTGAAACCCCCAACTGTTGAATGTGAATTGGACTGCGGTAGCGACAGAACCTCAACTGCTACATTTGATCTGGCAAAGAAGATAATGGGCAATCATCAGAGAGTCAAGGGAACTATGGTCTCAAGGAGTGTCAGGTGCTACAGATCGCAATATACATAAGGGTCCAACAATAGTACTCAGCCCAATCTTTCAGGGCACTAACTAAGGAGGATCAATTGTACCCTTAGCCGTACTACCCAAATACCCTATCGTACGCATGAGTAATCTCCCCGAGTGTTTTTCTTGGTGTAATGTAGCAGAAATATGGCCAACGATTTATCTAAGGCGAGGTTTCAAATGAGCCTAGGGGGGCTTCCGATATACCTAGATCATATGTGGAAGATAGTTCGTGCACAGTTCTATCTAATGTGCTACTACTCGAAGGGGTACCCATAGGGATTACAAGGGAGTCCAACAAGCGTTACCACCTATTGTATTCCTGTGTGCATAACTCTCCAAATCCTCAGGTTTACGCGCTTAACGACAAATCCCGTGGTTTAAAGACACCTGAACACGTCTCTAGCTTAATTTTTTTTTTCCAAAAATGGAAATACTACCGGCCCTGGAAAGCGCTTCGATACCACTTGTTATGCTATTGACATGTGAGAAGATGCCAGAATACCAAATATACAAAGAAATACAACCTAGAACATAGAATAAAATGAGAAAAAAAACAAGTATTTTATTATTCAGAGATGAAAGCAATGTTCACATGCCTCTTTAAGGAGGTAACCTACAACAAAGCAGAGCTCGATTACAAAATAAGACACAATGCTCCTCAATGGGGAGTCTCTATCCTTTATATTGGGTTCATACATGCAATACCATGGGTTAGTACCATGGTTCTCTCAATACCCTCTATCTACTACCATGTCCCATTTGCAACTAACTGTGGCCCCTTTTTTAAATGCGGGTCAACCACTTACAATTATTAATATGGGTTTTATTGACTCTTTAACTAACTATAACGATGACTCGACCCTATTACATAAATAAATGGGTTAGGGTTGGACCCTAACACACTCTTTTCAAAACCTTTAATATCTTTTCAAATCTCTTCCATGAAAAAAGCGTGCTTCATAATGCAGCTCCACAAATATACATATATAACTTACGTTTTAACCCAGTGTTTTTGACTTGGCATTTTGAAACGAAAAAAACCACTTTGAAAATAAAACCCACTTTAAAAAAATATATGCTCTTTCAAAATAAAATCGTATTTGCCCACGTGGTCCTCGACCCTTAAAAACAACCTTTTCAAATAATTTATTCTTTTCAAACTTTTGAACTCACCAATGGGAATTTAAAAAAAAATACATGTCGATGCACACTTCAAAAATTTAGCCAAGTGTTGAGTAATGCTCTTCACATTGTCTATGCATTGCTCACAACAACGGTGACAGTCTATACATACAACAAGGATTCACGGTGGTGGCAACAACATAGGTTGTGGCTTATGTAGGAGGACCCTTGCGACTCTCTAGCACGCATTTTTCTTTGATGATGCTGCGATGGTGGTTGACGACAACTGGGGCTGCTCACGGCTTCTACAACCAACAATAACGAATTTTCTCTTCAGTGGCTTTGCAATCTGGGGCTGCAACACACTAAGATATTATGGCTTTAACCTAGATCTGGTACCAATTTGTTGGAATCGTAGAGGAGACAAAGCATGAATTCACACAAAACACAAGTTGCTACTCTTCTATTGATCACACAAAACATGATTCTTACAATGAACCCAGTGAACGGTATTTATCCTTTTCCAACTAGCTACTTGCCTAAAATATCTTGACATGCAACCACATGAAACCACACACTAAAAGTCATCTATCACACTTGACATGACTCAACACTCAACCACTCAATCACTCAGTTAACTGACTCTTTATGTTTAGCCAACTCCACATGCGAGAGTAATTACAATTTCTAACAATCATGCTTAAAATGTAGTAATAAGGCTCACTAAAATCGACATGGTCGAGCTTGGCAAATATGGGTTCAGGAAATCATGTAAGAGAATTTGTTGCACCATTCTAATGGTTTGTTATTTGTCGTTCCATGATGTCAATCTAATGGATATGTATAAAAAATTTGCAAAGGATAATTAAAGTGTCGCCTTGGTTTTCCTCTGATTTTAAGATGCTACTGTCAAAACTTTTGGATCCCAATCTAAAGAAATGGATCAATATGTCCCGACTTATGGAAATTCCATGGTTCAAAATGGATTTCAAACCCATGAACTTTTATACAAAACAATAAATGCTGCAAAGAAAATCAAACAAGTTCAAAGAGGACCTGTGTAAACTACTGAAATATACATCCTGCAGGGTATCTATGCTAGAGAAAATATAGATCTGTGCAATGACTTGATGTTAATGAGAAGATCCATTGTGGGCCTATAGTGGGTCAATGTTTTAGTGTTTATTTTGAATTTTTTTCTTAAGGTTTGACATATAAAGTTATCATGAATCTATTGTAATTATATGAAAGACTAGTGAATGAACATAAAAACATCTTTCAAGTTAATGTTTCTCGACATTCTTTCAACGCTGAGAAAACACATTATTGACTTGTTTAGTGACTCTATTATACGTTGATGGGTCTTGTTGTGCTTCATGCTTCAAGAGCATCAATTATAAGCTATTTTTGTGACTATGTAAGTGTGTATGTGAAAAGATCAGTGGTATGACGCACTGTCGGATAAACTCAATACATAGACAACTTACCTATATAACTAGAAGTATGTATTTCGATGCATACTACTAGGATGGGAGCATGTTGATAGAGATATTGAGTTTCTAGGATATTCTGCAGGGTGGTCAAGAAGCATCAATTGTACACAGTTCGTTAATGATGGTAAGAGGTAATTATGTCTTAAATGGAGGACAAGTAACAACTGGAAGATGTGGTGGTGAAGAAAGGGAAATGTTTGTGAGATTCTAGAGTGGATGTAAGTGATGATGAAGACTATGAGAGAAAAATCAGTCTTGTTATTGTAATGTGTGTTTTCTATATTTGCTACATATACACATTAACAGAGGGTGTTGGAAGTAATGCTTCTATGTGTTTTAAGTAGTTGTGAGTTGTCATTGTGGGTGCCTAGGTGTCAATCTAGAAGTGTCAATTTCTTATGTGTGAGTTATATTAGTTATCTAGATCCACTATTCTAAGATCTAGAAAAGTTATGTATTCTTATATATATATATATATATATGGAACTATTGTGATGAATAAAATATAGTGTGTGATTTGTGTTGTATAATTACTTTCTATGCTCTCGATCTGAATTTCTAATGTTGTCTCACTTGGTGGACAACTCATGCAGCTTGAGGAAGTAAAATATGTCTCACTTGGTCGACGACTCATGCAGTTTGAGGAAGTAAAATATGTCTCACTTGGTGTACAATTCACGCACTTTCAGGAAAGCAAATGTTTCACGCAAAAGTTTCAGAATATTGATAACCATGTCATTACATAGTCGTATGTCTCACTTGGTGGACAAATCATGCAGTTTGAGGAAGTAAAATATGTCTCACTTGGTGTACAACTCATGCACTTTGAGGAAGGCAAATGTTTCACGCAAAAGTTTCAGAATATTGATAACCATGTCACAGTGTTTCAATGGCACAATTATATTTTAATGAATTAAAATGACTTGCAAACTTAAGAGATTCAAAAAATTCACAATTTTTCCTTACTTTCCATTAAATTAAATCATATATAAGATAAAAAATACTAAACAAAGTCTTTCGGTAGAAATCACATGAGAGAATTTTTTGGCCGACGCATTTCGAACCAACAAGTGTGGTTCATCATCAGGACCAAATGAAGAGGTAGACGTTTTAAGCCTTTGCCATGGTCTGCCTCTTCATCTGGTCCTAATAATGAATCACACTTGTTGGTTCGAAACACGTCGGCCAAAAAATTCTCTCATGTGATTTCTACTGAAAGACTTTATTTAATTCATTATAGATCACATAAGCTTGAATACAAAAATAAAAATATTATCCAATTATCAAATCTCGAACATTATTTGAAATTCGTCAAATCAATTCTAATATAAACCAAACAATTCTAATATAAACCAAACGTGTGTGTAATCAACCATTTCATTTATAAAAATGCAATGTTTACGAAATATTATAAAATTACAAATTCCACTTTTTCAAATTAGAATATTCGTAATGGCCAATCCCATCAAGTCCATGAAAGGTCAGAACCGCTTCTCTCCCTGAAAGAGTCAAGTGCCCAGTCAAATTAAATCAATGACGCCAGCAAATAATTTCATCGTAATGCCCATTGACCAATTCCATCAAATTCATGAAAGGTCAGAACCGCATGTGTCCCAAGAAAGAGTCAATTGCCCAATCAAATTAAATCTATGACGCGAGTAGCGGATCATTGAAATTTTTTGTTCATATTTTCTGTTTGCCCAATAAGATTAAGTCAATATAAAGTTACTGGACAAAATAGGTTTCAAAATTCGATGAGCGTTGAATACCGTTGAGATAATTGCAATTCGCGAAGACTTCAGTCTACATAGATCATGATAATCCCGGAGAGATTTTGAATGTTGAACTAACCCTGAGAGTAGCACAGAAGACTGGCAGTTGTAGTAGCTTTACGTGTGGAGATCTGAATCATAAATGTGGTCAATTTGGACATTAAATGACCTACGTGTTTTTTTAACTTTGAAAGGGCGTCTGTACCTCGGCAACATGATTTCGACTTCGCCGGGTGCAAGGAAGCAAAGTAAAAGAAACAACATCGAGTTGGTTAGGAATCTTTCACCTCATGCGACACTTTGGTCAAAATCTACAATCTCTTATCATTCAACATACAGCTAACTCTCTATATTTGATAGGGCTCTGCATAGTTGAAAAGTCAGTAGTCAAGGCTTTGAAACTATCAAAGTTCGAATGAGTTTTGTGGATGTGGTCTAATGAACTTTGGAGTTTTATGGATATGGCCTAGTGGTTCGGTGGAAAATTTTAGTCCTAGTAAATTTTGTCGTCTAATTATGAGAGGACTATATATAACTATCAAAGCTCGAGGAAAACGGATATCTTATATAAACCGGGCCCTCTTTTGCTTTATTTGTTGGCCGCCTCTTCCCAAGTTTCCCAGAATAAGCGAGGCAGAGAAGAGTATCAGAATGGGGAATCGACTTTGCCCGATGCAAAGAGAAGCAATAGCATAAAGTTGATGCAAGATAGTTATCTCATGGGTTTGCTCGAGATGATCGATAATATGGATGCTATTAACAGTAATCCAGAAGAAATCCATACTACGATTCATCTTGAGGACGAGAGGCTGAACGGGCTTATGAAATCTCTGGAAGATGAAATCGGATTGAAAGGGCAAGCAGATGATGTTGATGCGAAGGGTAGTATAATTAAACAGCTGACGGACTGGAATCCTGAAGCGACCTCGGTTTCTGATACAGGAGACATGCATTCAGAAGGAAATTTGACGTATTACGACGATGTTCGTGCAGAGCTCAGTTTCTTTGTGGACCATACTGCTGTTGAACTTGGAATCATCATGAACCTTTTGGATGGAGATTCAATGGCCAACATGTATTCAGATGATGCCGTGTATGGTTATCCTGTGACTCCGGCGGTTTTTTGTTGAAAATGTAATTTCAACGCAGCCGTGCGTTCTCACCCAAAACCACCAGCATGAAAACCACAAAACCGGCCAGAGCTCATCGCACCACCTTCCCACGAAAAGCTGTTTCCGTATGTTTTGCTCCGATGCGTTTTGGTGCAGGCACGTGGCTCTCGCCTGACGTAAGCAACTCTGACATATCGGGAGCTATGGTTCACTCAAGTGAGGGCTTCCGATGTCTTTGTCCACCGTCCGATTTGGTTGAATGTTCTCCGCCGTCGATCGCCTAAAGGTGCACGGGCCTACATCAAATTAAAACTCATGCGTGGAGTGCTTGTCTTTTCCGTTGACCGCCGTGGAGGAAACGATGAGGCCTTTAATGCATTTACGAAGGTTGGTGGAGGCCCGTCTTAAATGATTATGGGCACATACGTAATTTTTGGTGGAGTCCCATTAATATGGGCATGGGCGCATAGTTTTAATTTTTTTTATATATGTTTTATATTTCATATATACGGCATGTGTTAAAAATATAATTTATGGCACATGGGAAGTTTTTTTTTTTGTGTGTTCACAGTAGCGTAAAAATACGAGGGCGCAGTGAAAAGAAAAACACACAGCAGTGTGTAAAATGTGAAGAATCAGAGGGTGTATGCACAGCAGTGCACAAATATGTTGTAATGTTTTTGTGTGGAGCATTGAAAAACGAAGATGCAGTAAAAACCGAAAAACCATGTGTGGTTTTGGACAAGTAGTGGATAAAGGAAATGGTGGAGCGTGAAATTTTGTAAGCCTGTGTAATTTTGTTTTTCACAGCAGTAAACTTATGTAAATCTTTTTATTACAGCAGTAAGTTGTTTTTCACACCAGTGAATATAAAAAGGATTTTACAGTGGTAAATCTTTGCATCAGATTTTAATGAATAGAATGTTCTTATGGTGGTGAAATACTCTGTCTCTCTGTGAATTTTTTTTTAAGTTGTCTGTGCACAAAAAGATCCTGTGGAGGTAAAACAGAGCATTGCCTCTGTGTGTTTGTTTATTTGGTTTTTGGTATTTTCTCCATGTAAAAATACCCAACAGTGGTATCGGAGCAGGCTTAGGCTCTTTGAAGGTGACAAAGAAGCTGAAGGGAGAAGGTTGTCGCTGCAGCAAAACTTCTCAGGCAGACAGAAGACTCAGACAACAAAGGATTCAGGTATTTCAAAAGTTTTTTTTGTGTTGCTGAAGAAGCAGTGATTTGTTATAAACACACAGTCAAGGATTTAGAGGCATAGATCAGAATACAAGGAATGGCCAGCACAAGCACTGGTATGGGTTTGTTTAACACCCAGCTCCCACAGTTTAATGGGAAGAACTATGACTACTGGTCTATAACTATGAGAGCCTTGTTTGCTTCTCAAGACTTATGGGAAATAGTTGAGGAAGGTTTTGAAGAACCAGCAGATGAAACTGAGTTCAATGCATTAACTCAGGGAGAAAAGGATCAGTTGAAGAGTAATAGGAAGAAAGATTCAAAAGCCCGTGTGTTGTTGTATCTAGCAGTAGACCAGAGTATGTTTCCAAGGTTAGCAGCAGCTAAGACAGCCAATGAAGCATGGCAAACCCTCAAGACAGCCTATCAAGGCATGGAGAGAGTGAAGACAACAAAACTACAACTGCTGAGAAAGGATTTTGAGAACTTGAACATGAAGGAGTCAGATAACATTGACTCATTTTTCACTCATGTGATTGGTGTAATCACACAAATGAGAACTCATGGAGAAACCATTGAAGATAGGAGGATTGTGGAGAAAATATTGAGGGTCTTACCCTCAAAGTTTGATGCCATTTTCACCACCATTGAAGAGACAAAGGATCTCTCAAGATTTTCAGTTGATGAGCTACATGCATCACTGATAACACATGAGCAGAGGTTGAGTAGAAATGAAAACTCATCTCTAGAGCAAGCCTTCAAGACCCAGATGTCCTTTGGAAGAGGAAGAGGTCAAGGCAGAGGAAACAAGAGAGGAAGAGGCAGAAGCCAGAACAGAGGTGGAAGGAACAGCCCATCAAATGCACAAGGAAGAGGCAGCAATCCAAATCAGAACCAAGGTCAAGGCAGCAGCCAACAAGGAGGACAACATCATACTCAAGGACAAAGGTATGATAAATCTAATGTTCAATGCTATTATTGCAAAAAGTATGGACATTATGCAAGTGATTGTAGAAAGAAACAGCATGATATGAACACTAGACAAAATGCAAATGTTACTAGAGAAAACAGCAGTCAAAGTAATGTGTTGTTAGCCTGTAACATGGCTGAAACAAACAATGAGGAAATTTGGTTTTTAGACTCAGGTTGCAGCAACCATATGACCGGAAACATAGCCTTCTTTTCTGCCCTAGATAAAAATGTGAAATCAGAAGTCACACTAGGAACTGATAGTAAAGTGTCTGTTATGGGAAAAGGAGAAATAAAAATACTTTCAAAGCAAGGAGAAAGGAAAACCATAGCAGATGTATACTATGTCCCCGGAATGAGATGTAATCTCTTGAGTATTGGACAGCTTGTCCATAAGGGGTACAATGTTTTCTTTAAAAATGATGTGTGCACCATCATGGATATACCACCCAGCAAAAGATGCATTGCTGAAGTGAAGATGACAAGGAACAGGATGTTCCCTCTCAGGATCCGGGCAGATTTGAAAAACAAAGGAGAAATTGCAGCAGTTACCCAAGAGGCTTTCCAAAGCGTGCCAAAGGATGAGAATTGGTTGTGGCACTTGAGATTTGGACATCTCAATTTTGGAGGTCTGAATTTGTTGAGTAGGAAAGGAATGGTGAAAGGATTGCCATTGATAGAGAAGCCGGACAGCCTTTGTGAAGGCTGCATATTGGGAAAACAACATAGAGAAAGTTTTCCATCAGGGAAAAGCATAAGGGCAAAGGCACCCTTAGAGATTATCCATTCAGATTTGTGTGGACCAATGCAAGCTCCATCATTAGCTGGCAGCCTATATTTCTTGACATTCATTGATGATTTTACAAGAAAGACTTGGATATATTTCCTTAAAAACAAAAGTGAAGTGTTTGAGAAATTCCAAAATTTCAAAGCACTTGTGGAGAACCAAAGCGGGCTGCATATAAAAGTTTTGAGAACTGATAGAGGAGGTGAGTATATCTCCAAGGAATTCCTAAGATTTTGTAGAGAAAATGGAATTCATAAACAGTTTACAACTCGGTACACCCCACAGCAAAATGGAGTTGCTGAAAGGAAGAACAGGACCATCATGGATATGGCGAGGAGCATGCTGAAGGCAAAGCATTTGCCAAATGAGTATTGGGCTGAAGCTGTACATTGTGCAGTTTATATTTTGAACAGGTGTCCTACAAAGGCAGTCATGAACAAAGTGCCTGAAGAGGCATGGAGTGGGAGAAAGCAAGTAGTCACCCACATGAGAGTTTTTGGGTGTGTGGCCTATGCACACATACCAGATCAGCTAAGGAGGAAGTTGGACAACAAAGGGGAGAAATGCATCTTCATTGGATACAGTGATGAATCCAAAGCCTACAGGCTGTACATTCCATCTACCAAGAAGTTCTTTGTCAGCAGGGATGCTCAATTCATTGAAGAAGAAGCTTGGGATGGAAGCATAGAGAAAACAGTGAATATCAAAAACTGTTTGTCTCATGATGAAGATGATGAGGAGGTGGCTGAAATACATCCCCAAACAGCAGCGCCAACACAAGGACAGCAAGGGACACCATTGAGGACAACACAAGGACAGCAAGGTACACCATTAAGGATCAATGAGAGTGCTTTTCCAAGCACACCACAAGGAGAAAATTCAAGTGCATCTTCAAGCACTTGCACACCAAGTGAACGAGGTAAGAAGTTTAGAAATCTAAGTGACATTTATGATGAAGGAATGAATTCCTTATTTGCCTTGTACTGTCATGTTGATGATCCTATTCATTTCAAGGATGCAATCAAAGATAGGAAATGGATAGAAGCTATGGATGAGGAGATGAATGCCATAGAGAGAAACAAAACATGGGATTTGGTTGAGTTACCAAAAGGCAAAGAAGTCATTGGTGTGAAATGGGTCTATAAGACCAAGAGCAATGTTGAAGGAAAAATAGAAAGGCACAAGGCAAGGCTGGTTGTCAAAGGGTACAAGCAGCAGTATGGGAGAGATTATGAGGAGACTTTCGCACCGGTTGCAAGGATGGAAACCGTGAGAGCAGTGCTGTCCATAGCAGCACAAAAAAATTGGAAAGTCTACCAAATGGATGTGAAATCAGCATTCCTAAATGGAGTGTTAATGGAAGAGGTCTATGTGGAACAACCTCTCGGATATGAGAAGAAAGGTGAAGAGCACAAAGTGTGCAAGTTAAAGAAAGCTCTTTATGGGCTGAAGCAAGCGCCAAGAGCATGGTACAGCAGGATAGATTCATATCTATTAGATAATGAATTTGACAAATGTGAAGGAGAGCCCACAGTCTACATCAAGGAAAAGGATGGTAAAATTTTAATTGTTGTCTTGTATGTAGATGATGTTATTTTCACTGGAAATGATATTTATCTTATTGAGAATTTTAAATCAGTCATGAAGGATGAATTTGAAATGACTGACATGGGTTTGTTGAGATACTTCTTAGGCATAGAAGTAGAGCAAAATGAAAAAGGGATTTTTATATCTCAAGCAAGATATGTAAATCAAATTTTGAGCAGATTTAAGATGGAAGAATGCAAGGCAGCAATCACTCCCACAGTGATGGGATTAAAGCTCAGCAGAGAGGACAGCAGCAAGGATTTTGATCCTAGCTTGTATAAAAGCATTGTGGGCAGCCTTATGTATTTAACAACAACTAGGCCTGATTTAATGTATGCTGTTAGTTTAATTTCCAGGTTCATGGAGAGGCCAAAGGAGGCACATTGGCAGGCAGCAAAGAGAATTTTGAGGTATGTCAAAGGCACTAAAATGTTTGGAATTCTATATCATGCCTCAGAAAATTCAGATTTGGTTGGCTACACAGATAGCGATTGGGCTGGAAGTGTAGATGATCGGAAGAGCACTTCCGGTTATGTTTTTCATATGGGTTCAGGAGCCATTTCATGGGCTTCTAAGAAGCAGTCCATTGTAGCATTGTCTACAGCAGAGGCTGAATATGTGGCAGCTACAGCAGCAGCATGTCAAGCAGTGTGGATGAGAAGAATGTTGAGAAGCTTAGGCCAAGAGCAGGCAAAAGCGACAGTGATCTTTTGTGACAATAGCTCAGCTATTGCATTGTCAAAGAATTCAGTGTTTCATAAGAGAACGAAACACATCGATACAAGGTTTCACTACATCAGAGAATTAGTGAACAATGGAGAAATTGTCTTAGAACATTGCAGGACTCAAGAACAGGTTGCAGACATCTTGACAAAGCCACTGGATCAGAAGAGCTTTGAATTTTTGAGGAAGTGTCTCGGTATGACTGAATGTCCAGCAGTTGAAATTAAAGGGGAGTGTTGAAAATGTAATTTCAACGCAGCCGTGCGTTCTCACCCAAAACCACCAGCATGAAAACCACAAAACCGGCCAGAGCTCATCGCACAACCTTCCCACGAAAAGCTGTTTCCGTATGTTTTGCTCCGATGCGTTTTGGTGCAGGCACGTGGCTCTCGCCTGACGTAAGCAACTCTGACATATCGAGAGCTATCGTTCACTCAAGTGAGGGCTTCCGATGTCTTTGTCCACCGTCCGATTTGGTTGAATGTTTTCCGCCGTCGATCGCCTGAAGGTGCACGGGCCTACATCAAATTAAAACTCATGCGTGGAGTGCTTGTCTTTTCCGTTGACCGCCGTGGAGGAAACGCTGAGGCCTTTAATGCATTTACGAAGGTTGGTGGAGGCCCGTCTTAAATGATTATGGGCACATACGTAATTTTTGGTGGAGTCCCATTAATATGGGCATGGGCGCATAGTTTTAATTTTTTTTATATATGTTTTATATTTCTTATATACGGCATGTGTTAAAAATATAATGTATGGCACACGGGAAGTTTTTTTTTTGGTGTGTTCACAGTAGCGTAAAAATACGAGGGTGCAGTAAAAAGAAAAACACACAGCAGTGTGTAAAATGTGAAGAACCAGAGGGTGTATGCACAGCAGTGCACAAATATGTTGTAATGTTTTTGTGTGGAGCATTGAAAAATGAAGATGTAGTAAAAACCGAAAAACCATGTGTGGTTTTGGACAAGTAGTGGATAAAGGAAACGGTGGAGCGTGAAATTTTGTAAGCCTGTGTAATTTTGTTTTTCACAGCAGTAAACTTATGTAAATCTTTTTATTACAGCAGTAAGTTGTTTTTCACACCAGTGAATATAAAAAGGATTTTACAGTGGTAAATCTTTGCATCAGATTTTAATGAATAGAATGTTCTTATGGTGGTGAAATACTCTGTCTCTCTGTGAAATTTTTTTTAAGTTGTCTGTGCACAAAAAGATCCTATGGAGGTAAAACAGAGCATTGCCTCTGTGTGTTTGTTTATTTGGTTTTTGGTATTTTCTCCATGTAAAAATACCCAACATTTTTTATGAGTCTCTTTGGCAGGATGATATTTCGGAGGATGATTCAAAATGATTTTTTATCACAACAACAAGCAAAATTTGAAATTACTGGAACGGAATTTCATGGGTGAATGCCACCGCCAACGATGGTCAGTGATGTATGTATGTGAAGAAAATTTCCCTCCTGTAGGCAAAGAAACCATAGTCTCACCTGAAAATGTTTTTTTTTCAGTGTTAATTTGCCAAACAATCATAGCTGTGAAGACGAAATCATAACGTTTCACACAAAATGTTATGTTATAAGACGATTGCCGAAGCGTGGTCTTCATTTTTCTTCAGCTGAGTTTCTAATTTTGCATAGTTGAATCTTGCGTATAGCTTCACTTAAAGTCTCTTCACCGACATTGTTCATTTTGCTTAAGCTGAAGTTCTACTTTTGCTGCGTTATAGTTTCACAAAACTTTCAGAACTTTTATTTCGTATCTATTTTTGTTAAAGATGTAATACATGAAATAATATTTCAGTTATTACTAAATTTTTTTGAGAATTCAGTTTTCTTTAATGAGAAAGAATCTGAATTTCATATTCCCGATCTATATTCAGATCTGCCAAGCTTCTACTCATAGTACAAGTTTGGTTCATCATTATCACAACAAATATATTTAATTATCATTAGTACAACAAATATATTTACTTAATTTCATTGATTAAGATTGTACTACGTTTCACTTTTTAAGATTGTATGGGGGAAATTGGATTCAAAGCCTTCGCTACTTACATAATTCTATATATCAAAAGCTTTGAACTACCCTAAAACCAACTATTTAATTATTTATTATTTTTATTCTAAGAGGTGAATTTGAACTTCAAAATTCAAAAACATAATTTTCTTTTACTCATTTGTTTCATATAAATTAGATTCAATTTCTACTAGATCCAATTTTCCATGAAACAATATTGGTTTTATCAATTTTTTATAAGGTTCACAAGTTTTTCCTTTCTTGTTCACAACTCAAATATGTTGGAAAGGCGGAGGAGACAAAGCATGAATTCACACATAGAACACGAGTTGTTGCTCTTCTATTGATTACAAAAAATATGATTTTTACAATCAACCCGGTGAAGGGTATTTATCCTTTTCCAACTAACTACTCGCCTTGACATGCAACCACATGCAACCACACACTAAAATTCGTTTATCACTTAACTCGACTCAACACTCAAATACTCAATCACTCAATCACGCAGTTAACTGACTCTCTATGTTTAGCCAACTCCTCATGCAAGAGTAATTATCTTATTTTAAAACTCCCCCTTAATTACGAATGCTAAACTAAAACATGACTCATGACAACTCAAACATGCCTGCTGGTTTACGTCTCAGTTTGGCTTACAACACCCAAGTTTCTTCTAAGAAACTCAAACACATCTTGTGCTAATGACTTAGTAAATATATCAACCAATTGATCACTAGATTTACAAGGCTTCAAGTGAACTTATCCATTGCTCACAAGTTCTCTAATAAAGTGATATCTAGTATCAATATGCTTGCTCTTTTGATGAAACACACTATTCTTGGATAGTGCAATCGCTGAGTTGTTGTCACAATATATTTTTGTTGATCCTTCTTGTTTCTGCTTGAGTCCTTCAAATACTCTTCTTAACCACACTGCTTGACATCCTATTGATGTTGCTGCTACATATTCTGCTTCTGTTGATGAAAGTGTCATAATGGGCTACGTCTTAGATGCCCATTAAATCACACATGAACCAAGATGAAACAAAAAACCAGAAGTGCTCTTCATATTATCCAAACTGCTTGCATACATTATGCCACAATCTCTAGTTCCTGCTATGTATCTCAGAATTCTTTTTCCCGCACTCTAATGTGTGTGTTTTGGAGTCTCCATAAATCTTGAAATCAAAGTCATTCCTTGCATGATATCTGGTCTTGTAGCTGTGAGATACATGAGGCTACCAACCAATCTTTTGAATAGAGTTGGATTGACATATGATCCTACATCATGCTTGGTTAACTTTGTACTTGTTGCAACTGGTGTAGGGACATGTTTGCAATTTTCCATCCTAAATCTTTTCAACAAATCTTTAGCATATTTATTTTGACAAATAAAAATTCATTTTTCAGATTTCTCAAGTTCTATACCAAGAAAATATTCATGAGACCAAGATCTTTCATCTCAAATTCTTTCATCATGGCTTCTTTAAATTCGTCTATCTCAAAATCACCTGTAAAAATCATGCCATCAACATATAAGAAAACAATCAAAATCTATCTATGCTCATTTACCTTTGTGTATAAGGTAGGCTCAATGTTGCTTCTGCAAAATTCATTCTTAATCATGTAACTGTATATTCTACTATACCAAGCTCTAGTCGCTTGCTTGAGTCCATAGAGCATTTTCTTCAACCTATAAAATTTCTCTTCATTACTTTCAACTTCATATCTTGGAAGCTGCTGCACATAAATTTATTCTTCTAGAATTCCATTCAAGAAGGTTGATTTCACATCCATCTGATATACTTTGCACTTGCTCTGAGCTGTTGTGGTTAGAAATGCTCTTACAGTATCCAATCTGGCTACTAGAGGAAATGATCTGGCTACTCGAGAAAATGTTTCTCCAAAATCTATTCCTGGTTGCTGTGAGAAACCTTTTGCTACAAGTCTAGCTTTAAATCTATCAATTTCACTTTTCTCATTCAACTTTGTCTTGTACACCCACTTTACACTAATGATATTTTTGTCTTTTGCTAAGTCAACCAAATCCCATGTATCATTCTTTTCAATAGCTTCAATTTCTTCATCCATGGCTTGCACCCAATTTTCATCTCTAATTTCTTCTTCGAAAGAAGAAGGTTGGAATGATGACAATGCGAAATTTGAACTAACATCCAAATCATCATAAATATCTTTCAAACTTCTCATCTTTCTCTTATTATTGCTTGATTCATCAGCTGATTGATTGCTGGGAGAATCTCGATCTGTTGATCTCCTTGAAGATCCATGCAGCTCTGAAAATCTTGGAGTCCTTGATGGTGTCTCTCTGTTTGGTGTCTTCACCTATGATTCTGCTGCTCCTTTTCTGCTACATCATCTTCTTCCATTAGTGGCACTTGTGCATCAACTATTTTATCTATAGTTCCATTCCATGACTCTTGTTCCTTGAACGCAACATCTCTGCTAATTATGTCCTTCTTTGTGACAGGGTTATACAATTTGTAAGATTTTGATTCCTCAGTATAACCAATGAATATGCATTGTTCACTTTTATCATCCAATTTTCCTCTTCACTCCTTAGGCACGTGTGCATAAGCTACACATCCAAATACTCTGAGATGAGATACCCTGTAATACATACCTGACCATGCTTGTTATGGTACTCCGTTCATCACACTCTTTGTAGGAGATCTTTTGATCACATAAATAGCACATGCAACTTCTTTTGCCCAATACTCATTAGACAAGCTTTTGCCTTTCAACATGCTTCTTACCATGTTCATAATTGTCCTGTTCTTTCTCCCTGCTACACCATTCTACTGCGGTGTGTACCTGGTTGTAAACTGTCTTCTGATTCCATGTTGTTTGCTGTAATAATGGAATGCCTTTAAGTCATATTCTCCACCACGATCTGACCTCAATACCTTGATCTATCAATCACTTTGGTTCTCTACTAAGGCTTTGAATTCTTTGAACCTTGCAAAAGTTTCAGAATTTTGCTTCAAGAAGTCAACCCAAGTCTTTCTACTGTAGTCATCAATGAAAGTGATGAAGTAACAACTTCCACCAATTGACTATGTCCTCATAGGTCCACACAAGTCTGTATGCACTAGCTCAAGAGGTTTCTTTGCTTTGTATGCAACTCCCTTTGGAAAAATTTCACGGTGTTGCTTTCCCAAGATGAAACACTCACAAGTACTAACACGTTATTTGATGGGAGGTAATCCTTTGACCATCTGTTTCTGCTGCAACAATCTTAAACCAGAAAAATGCAAGTGTCAAAATCGAAAGTGCCATAACCAGTAATCATCAGAACATGCAACTGTAAAAGAACTCACCTGACCACTGTAATTCATAATCACAGGAAAGAGTTTGTTCCTCGTCATCTGCACCTTTGCTATTAGCCTCTTTCTTGGGCGATTATCATATATAACACATTCTTGACCTTGAAAGATAACTCTGTATCATTTTTGTGTCAATTGACCAACACTTATCAAATTATGTTTGAGACTAGGAACATAATATACCTCTGAGATTGTCTTCGACTCCCCTTCCTTGGTTAGATTATTGACCACTCCTTTGCCGTCCACTTCCATAGTCTTTTCAGTCCCCAACTTTACCTCTATTTTCATAGATTGATCAAAATTTGCAACCAAATTCTTGTTTCCTGTCATGTGGTTACTGCAACCACTATCTAATAGCCACACACTAGCAGAAGGTGCATGCATGGTATGGAAAGCTAGGAACATGGAGTTAGTACTCTCTATAGTGACATTAGCTCTCTGGTTCCCTTGCTTAGTTATTTTCTTTCTGCAATCACGAGCATAATGACCTAATTTATTGCAATAATAACATCTCACCTTTGATTTTTCAACTCTTTGATTATTGTTGAAGCTTCTGTAGTTGCTTCCACTTTCATGGTCATGCTCTTCTCGGGCATCACTCTAACCACCATATCTTCCACTTCGCCCTCTCCCTCTCATTCTACTTCTGTCTTGACCTCTGTCTCTTGAAATAGAAACCCGAGTTTTGAAAGTGGTCTATAAAGTGCAACCCTTATTTCTGTCTATCCTTGCCTCATGTGATAGAAGTGATCCTATCTACTCTTCAAGTGTCAATGATGCGAAATCCTTGGTTTCTTGTATGGATGCTACCACAACATCAAATTTGGTACACAAAGATCTGAGGACCTTCTCAACCACTGTTTGATATTTAATTTCTTCACCATAAATCTTTAATTGATTTATGACAGTTATGACCCGATTCATGAAAGAATCGATGTCCTCTATCTCCTTCATTTGCAGAATTTCAAAATCTCTCCTATTATTCTGCAACTTAACAATATTGACTTTGGCCATACCTGTATAGTTTGTCGCCAAATTATCCCATGCTACTTTTGCTGAAGACGTGATCATAATCTTCTGCCACACTGCTTGGTCCACTCCCTGCTGAATAAGATGCAACACTTGTGCATTCTTCTTCTTGTCTATCTTCCATTGTTCTCTCCTTGCATCACTCAGAGCTCATGCTTCTACTTCATCCTTAGGTTGTGAAAACCCAAACTGGACATAATCCCAAACATGATGTGTTTCCAACATGCTCGCCATCTTAATGGCCCACATATCATAATCCTTCCCTGTAAATGGTGGGAACTCGCGTTGGAAATTTGAGAAAATCATCTTTCTCCAAAAATTTCTCTTTAAAAAACCCTAAATTTCTCTTTTTATAAGCTTTGTAAAACACTTTAAAAAAATTACCGTTTCAAAAAACCTTAAGTTTTTATTTAAAAGAAAACTTGAAAAACCTTTTTGCAAAAATCTCTTTTGAAATATTCTTAATTATTTTTTATATGTAAAAAAATTCTTTAAAGCAAATCTTATATTTATATATAAAAAAGGAGTTGTCTTTAGTGTGACTTTTTGGAGATTCCGGTGATAGAATCCGGCGGAAAAAATTGAGGTTAAATCTCGGTTTGTATTATTTAAAATGGTTTTTTAACTGCATATTTGGATTCAGCGCCCTGAAAAACCTCTAGGACACTTTGATTGTGCAGAAATTAGCTATCAAACTTGCGATTTCAATAAATTGCTGCCGGATTTTAGAGAAATTTGACCGGAAAAACCCACCGGAAAAGCTTCCAAAAAGTCTCGCTAAAGACAACTCCTATAAAAAAACAAAACCTTTATGATCTACCCTTCGCGAATTCACAAAATAACTTTTTTTAATAATAACTCAACCCTATGGAAACCTTCGCATGAACCTCATAAAGTTTTAATGAAAAAAACAATAATGTAATCATTCACGTGAATTATATAACGGTTGACTTCGAATTTTGAAACTAGATTATCTCTAATGTGTTTCTCGTGAGGATGGCCTGCGATAAAACAGAGTGCATGATAGGGAGCAGTGCATTAACGCTGGAACGCTTCAAAAATTAACATAATTCGCGTGCATTTAAATCATGGTGAGTTTTTAACTTTTAACGCGGTTCTCTCCCGAGCCTGAACGCGTTAACTTTTAAGCAGTTCTCTCTTGAGCCTGAACAAGTTATAGCGCTCTGTGTTTTGTGTATAACAGCGGGATGCGTTAATGCTCAAACCACGAAAAAAAAATAGATTTCTCTTCTCACACAGATTGTTGCTAATCCGATCTTCCTCGCTTTATGTAACCTAGTTCTAATTTCAATTTGTTGGAAAGGTGAAGGAGACAAAGTATGAATTCACACATAAAACACAAGTTGCTACTCTTCTATTGATCACACAAAACATGATGCTTACAATGAATCCGATGAAGGTATTTATCGTTTTCCAACTAGCTACTCGCCTTGACATGCAACCACACACTAAAAGTCATCTATCACTTAACTCGACTTGACTCAACACTCAAATACTCAATCACACAATCACTCAGTTAGCTGACTCTCTATGTTTAGCCAACTCCTTATGCAGTAGTAATGATCTTAGTTTAACAAAATATTGTTGCCTAGTTTCAGTAAAAAAGAGACATATCATAGTGAAATCTAGGTAGCTAAATGTTAGAGATACTACAAATTTATAGTATCATTTCTCTGGGTTTTTCTTCCCTTTGGAAAAAACGTAATTTCCATTAAGTGGGACAATTACATGTTATATATGCATAATGCATATGCTGTAAGAACGATGCTTGTGAGAAAAATAAATTCTCCAAGATAGATCTAATATTGATGCCTTGTGTCCACACAGGGAGGCATCATTCTTAGATGTATTCAGCATAATGTTTTATCAAAAAATAATAATTGTAGTCATGTAAAGTGATCACACTATTCTTGTTGTAAACAAAACATATGAATATTTACAGATGGAAACTTAAAATGCAAAATTCAAAACATGTAGCCATGCTCGTTGTGAGCCTGCTAAACATCTATGTCAATAAAATCCCTATGGTAGTAATGATAATAGGCCCCTTCCTTGTGTTCCTGAATCATTCAAGTGCCGAAAACCCTATCCATAGCTTCATTGGATAATCTGTCAGCATCTGCATTATGTTCCTTGAAGATAACACAGCCCCGACAGTCGCCCTTGACCTGGTAAGAGGAGGAGAGGGAGGTCGAAAAAGAGGCCTGCCGCGTTTCTTCAGGGTCTCCTGAGAGAGGGCCTTGTCTGAAGGTGCCAGTTTCGTTTGAGTCCCAACTTCTCTGCTGGGAGGATGCTCCCCCTGATCTTGTATAGTCTTTGAAGGAATTGCCCATCCTACATCACTAGTTGATTTCTTGCTGTTAAGAGGGCAATCCCTATAGAGATGCCCAACCTTGTGGCATATTCTGCATTTGAAGGGAACCCATTCGTAATCCAAATTCTCTCTCCTAGAGAAATTCCGCCATTGAATTGTGATGTACTCCTGTAATCCATCGCTGGTATCTAGGTGTACCAGTATTCTTGCATATGCCATCCTGCCTATCGTGAGATAGGATTTATCGTGCTCTAGGTAAGTACCGAGGGTGTTCCCTATGTGTCTGAAGATGTCTTTAGATTAAAACTATAGTGGCAGGCCAGGTAGTCAGACTCAAAGAGGGCTTGCTCCAAGTTGTTCCCGTTCTGGATCGAAGAGGGGAGTCCACCTGCGAAGGAGCACTGGTGCTTGTTTTAGATGCCAAACCTTTTGAGTACCCAATTGGTATGCTCTACCCTGGCGAAACGAAGCGTGAACCATCCCCTAATAAAGGTTTGGACAAACTGTGGTTCAGCCAGATGAAGACCCCAGACCTTCGTCGCCCATTGCTTTAGCGTTGAGGCATTGTAGAACCGGCCCCTGAATCTTCCCACCAATACTCGGTTGGCAGAGTCCATGGCTTCGCTCCACTAAAAGTCCTTGCCTAAATGCAGGAAGACCTCGATAGCCTTTGATTTCAAAACCCTCTGTTTTTTTGCTTTTCGGGATCTTTCATCAAGTAAGGTAGGCTGTGGATCGCTCAGGGGAGGGTTTGTCATAGGTATAGGGATGTCCAAATGGGGCTCAGATGAGGAAACTCCAGATATGGGGGGTATCTCAGTAAAATTTCCAGATGGGGGGGCCGTGAAGGTCAATGTTGTATAATGCCCTGGTGCAATGGCGACAGGTTCACTCGATTGAGCAGCCCAGGGGACAGAAGAGCTGATGGAAGATGGAAAAGAAGTGAGGCTCACCGAGGATATTTTGAAGCTAGGTTCCAGGGTTTGGTCCACAAAATTTGGGGTGGAAGGCAACAGAGGCTAAGCAGTGAGGTCTGGCAAGGAGGGGGAGACCTCCGGGAGGGTAACAACTGAACATGAAGGCCCTGAGATCGAGGGTAGTGAAGCAACGGTGGCAGAGAACTCACAGCCATAGGTGTAGACACTTGCTGGATTTACCTGGGGAGATGTCCAAATGGAGGTACCTGCTAATGGGTCCTCTGAGTAGTCGACAAGCTCCTCCATAACCGTCACTATTTTCCCATGCCAGCTACCTCCAGAACCTAGGGGTGCCTATCGCTGTTGTGACAGGGAGCAGGCGGGGTAGAGTCGAGCAGGAAGAGGGTAAAAGCCTAGGTAGTAAAAGTGAAAGGTTAACCGTGATGACTCAATAGTAATGTGAGGTAAGATATGGGGTTGTCTTACGGGTGGGCTGGGGGTGTAGGCACGAGCGTCCGGTGTTGCTGCAATCTTCAGTGTCCAAATGAAACCCTATCACAAGCTTGTTCTTCGTTGTGTCTCCGCCATCGTTCCTCTCCCATTTGAGACTTCATTTCTCTGTGTTACATAAGAACAATGAAAATAAAATTACCAAAATCCACGAGTACTGTCCATATTCTCTTCAATGTTACATGCAAAACTTTAATTTGAATACACTACAAGGATCTCTTCTTTAATCTCACTACACTAGTCAAATGAAGCATAAACACATTCAATTTTAATTTGATGGTCGGTAATTTGATTACAAATTCCAAAATATTTTGGAAATTTTATCAACATGAGTGAAACAATTTATTTCTATTAAGTTTTTTAAATATTCAGAAATTTACAGGAGCCAAACTCACATTACATAGAGTGCGGTTGCCTAGTCGACAAATTTGACCTTTGTGAGGAATTTACTGACCGAAATCCATTATAAAACAAACAAGCTAAGAGCCAAATTTGAATATTTTGAAAAGATGTCAATTTTTTTTCAATTGAAAGGGACGTTCCCCTGGTGCGATACATTGTATCAGATATCTCAAACACCTCGTATGCAAATTCTATTGAATCGATTTCATCATTCAAACCATAGAAAAACAAAAATGAATATTTTGGAAATTTTATCAACGTGAATCAAACCATTTATTTCTCTTAGATTTTTAAAATATTCGGAAATTTACAGGAACCAAACTCTCAAGACATAGGGTGGGACAGCCTAGTATACGAATTTGACTTTTGTAAAGAATTTAGTGTCCCAAAAAAAGAATTTAGTGTCCGAAATCCATTATAAAACAAACAAGCTAGGAGCCAAATTTGAAAAGATGCCCAAATTTTTTATTGAAAGGGACTTTACGCGGATGCCACACATTGCATCTGATAACTCAAAAACCCAAAAACACTTACTATGCAATTCTATTGAATCGATTTCATCATTCAAACCATACAAAATTGATCAAATTCTAATTAAATAATGAGAATGACAAGAACGTAAGAAGGGAGGACTAGAAGGTAGGAAATAACAGGGTCAAATTTTGTTGGAAAAACTATGATTTTTGAATTAAAACTAATCGAATCCCGTTATCCTTCATTATATTTATTGTATAATTTTTTGGTCCGACACCCAAATGGTATTATGTAATATTGCGCTGCATTAAACTATTATCTTCGAATTCAAGTTTGTACTTATCTTGTATATCAAATCTTTATTATGATAAAGAGTGCTTCACACTTTTCTCAAATCAACTTTACTGTAACCACGAGTTTCTTTCCAAATAAAGTTGTTGCTCATTTTGTTCTCATAATCGCTCTCCAAAGGGTTTAAACGTTAGACGAAACAAAACTAGTCTCTTCTTGGAGTTAATTTTTTTTTTAAATATGTAGCCATCCTTCCAAATAACATGTCTCCAACTTCTTGCCACTTATGATTACTTATGATTTCACTGTATTGGTGTATAACATTTTTATGTATTTTCTTTATTTAATCACATTTAGTTATATTTGAGTCGCATTAGTGGATGTTGAAAAGACATATTAGTCCCATTTAGTTATATTTGAGTCACATTAGCGGATGTTGAAAAGACATGGGAGGAAAGCACAAATTTTATACACACAAATGTGATTCACACAAAAAAAAACACGAGTTGCAACTCAGTTACTTTATTAAACAAAAAAATTGATCTACATACACATCCACTCGAGTTATTTCTCTTGGCTTTCACACATTACAATGACCCAAACACGGGTATATAAACACCAAATATTCTAAATAGGGAATCATGCAAACTCTAACTAGACTTGACTTCTCTCCAACTATATGCTTCATGCAAAATCGACTACACTCGACTTAAATTAAACCTATCATTCGACTTGATTTTCTTAACTTAACTCAACTCTCAATAACCTCAGTGATTACTATTTCTAACACCCCCCCCCCCAATTATGGCTATATGACTCAATCTTAGATTAATCATGACTCATCATAACTTAAACATGCCTACTGGTCTAAGTCTCAGTTAGCTTACAATCAAAGATTGACTCAATTTTTTTTTACAATGCTAGATTTTTATTATAAACTTCGCTCTGCTTCTTGTGCTTCATATTTATGATCTTCTTTCCTCCACATTTCTTTATAGAAGAATCTGATCTCTTCTTGAATCCATTGTTGAAAGGTTGTTTCAATGCTTTCTTCTTCGTCTTCAGAAACTTCCATGTCCTTTCCTGTACCTTTTTATTCATATTCTCTTTTCACTAGATTACTACCTAGTTTACCTGCATGCTGAAAATCAATGTTAAAATCCTCTTCATTATGCTCTCCATTGAGAGTTTTATCCTCTTCCTCTTCCTTCTTCTCTGCCTCTTCCTTCTCTTCATTTTCCACTTTTTTGCCCACCTTTGTTGCTGCAAATATGTTGTCTTCAACTTAGCTTTCATATGAAGGTTGGTTAACTTGAGGCCTCCACCCTTGTCATGGGTTGCCCCATTGAGAAGGATATGGAGGAGAATAAGGCCAACAAGTAGGTGTGGACCATGATGGATGATTGGAAAAGTACCAAGGTTGAAAAGATGTATTTTGATTTGGATTGCAATAAGAGTAATGTGCAACTTGCATGCCCTATTGATATGGTTGAGGTCCTTGAGGCCTTCTTTGATTAATGAAGCAAAGTTGCTCTGACCCACCTTCTGCCCATTGGTATACAACTTTTAGTCCTGGAAAGAGGGGAATTTTTCTATTGCATGATTTTTTTCACAGACTATATAGACTTCTATGAAATTCAAAGGGAATTCATTCCTAGGATGTATTTTAGTGCATCGAGGGTAGAAAATATCTAGTTCCCTCTTTGCTTCCTCATTCTTTCTTTTGATTTGCATGGTATCCATTTGCAATGCAAAGTTATGCATCATTCCACTCTTGAAATCCTCCAACATGTTCCATATCTAATTCTTGATGGATGTTGTGGAGGGAGAGAAACCGACCAAGCCTTGACTATCCCGACCATTCTTCCTGACAACCCTATAGTGATATTTGAATACAGTTTTGATGTCATCATAGGATAATTGATGGATATCTCCTCCAGACAGCATGTTGAGGGTTTCCAACATATCCTCCCCGATATCTCGGAGAAGATATAGCTTGGGTGACTCAGGCTCAAGTGTACAGTTGGCCCTCCTATAATTGAGTTGAAATCTCTCCTCATAGTCCTCTAGGGATTCATTAGGTCCAAGAGTTATCCTAAAGATTTCTTCCTCGGTTTCTTTGGACCTACAGTAGTCCATGTACTTGTTAATGAAGGCCTGTTACTTTGGGGCCCAAGTTGTGATGCTACCCCCATGCAGACCCATAAACTAGTGTAAGGCTACATCTTTAAGGGTATAGGGGAATAAATTCAACTTATTCTCATGAGAGGCATAATCATAGGTCCCAAAAGCAAAAACAAATTCGAGCATGAAGGTGTCATGATCCTCAAAGGTTAATCCATGGAAGTGTGGTAGGGCAGTAGGTTTTATATTCTTCATTCTAGCCTCTTCATTTGTCTCTGTGATGGGGAAAACCTCATTATCCCTGTTTTCAACCATTGTTTGGGTAGGTGAAGTGGGTTATTCTTCTTCCACAATAGGTTCTTCAAAAATTTCAAGTTTCTCACCTAGAGGGTCTTCTAACTCCCCTGTAGTTAGAGCGGCAAGTTCACAGTCACCGAAGAAGAGTTAAGGTTGGCCGCTTGAGGTATGAGGGTTTTTGATAAGAATTTTCCTTGATTACCCCTACTCCTACAAGGCATGAAAGATTTTTATTCTTTATTTTTCACTTTTTCAAAAATAAAATATAAAACAGAAAACAATGCTCAAGTAGAAACAACATCTACTTAGACACCTCCCCAACAATGACGCCAAAAAGTGGTGAGCCCTGGTATTTCACCAAGAATGTTGCAACTTCCAAGAGCTCCTCAACTGAAATTATCAACTCGGGGTTCATACAAACTTATAGGTGACAATTTTATATGGATAATAGGTTGGATTATAGTCACTCCACCCTTAGTCATGACATTAGATTGAAGTGCTAAAAGACCATTCCTCCTACTAAACTATAGTGAAATCTTGCTGATGAAAGTACAATTGAAAACTAATTCTAAATAAGAAAGTGGACATGCCATTTTCTCAACTTGTAGATGCTAATTAGTCATTTCATGAAAGGAAAAGGGATAATCTACTTGCAAAAAGAAATCTACTCTATCTTCCATAATTATTCAAACTAGCAACATAATTGCATGTATCATCTACCTATTTCACACTTGCTTGAAAATTGGAAACCTAAATTACATCATAGTTGTGATTGAAAAACATTAATTATACTATGTTTTGCAATGAGTAAAAGGAATGGTTGGAGTGGCCTAGAAGCTTCCTTTGGTCATCAAATCACAACTTGGGGTCATTATTCATCATGAATAAGCTAAGGCCGAAGTGGGGATCAAAACTGGTGAAGAAATGTGGTGCTACAGGTGCTGCTACAACAAGTCATGTATTGCTATAAGAGGGCATGTAATGCTACAAGAGGGGTATGCGAGAGGTTTTTTCGGGTGAAAATGATGTCTTAAGGGCATAACGAGGTGTATGGAGGTTATAGAGAGTGAAGGAAGGTTGGGCTTACCCCCTTAGCCAAGCACAATACCTCTCATAGATCTGTCTTGCAATAGGATGAATGCTCACAGTGTCATAATTTTAGTAGGAAAAGTGACTGTGGAAACAGAGTTTTGGGACAAAATTGGGGGATGGAGAGAGAATATGGAGGATTCCAAGATGGAGGCGGAAGAGGTACCCTCCCCTACAGATCAACACAACCCTGCAACTAGCCACATGCGCACATTCATTGATCATTAACAAAGTGATATAAACTACGATGGAAAAAATGAGCTGAATTTAAATAACATCTATTTTATGCCATAACACTACTCTAATCACTAAAATGACTTCTAAGCTACATAAAGAAAATGTGAAGAAGAACAACTAACATTCATCTATTTCCAAGAAATCATAAACACAATATTTTTGGACTGAGATTGTGAATCCTTCCAACCATTCTCCCACAAGAGAGGTGATGTAGAAGCTTGCAATCACATGTTTTTATAGCTTAGCCTCTACTAAATGAAAGAAAAATATGAAAATCTTGGAATCAGGAACAAAACACAAGTACAAAATACGGACCAAACCCTCTCAGTTGCGCCCAAACCCAAGGGTGTCAATGCTTTGAAACTAACTCAGATGTACCTTAATAACCAATTTCTCATTATCAAAAAGTAAGAGTCTCATACATCACATAAAAGTTCAAAATGAAAATGAGCTTTTCATCTTGTTTATTTATACAAAAGGTTAGTTGATAACAAATCCCTTGCAAATAGGAGTGATTCCCTCCTTGATCTTGGAAATTGTGGATTCAGTCCCTCTTGAGCTCACTTGCACTAGGAGTTACTGGGTTGTCAATGAATTTGAACTCGTGAGAGAGGATGTTGTGAGCCCAAGCTAAGTTAGGAAGTTAAGGAGGTGGAAAAACCCCATATATTATCTCCTAGTTGTCTCCATCAAGCCCTTGCATAGCAATTGCCTAAAAAATGCTCTTTTTCCTACAATTAAACCACATTAGGCCACCTACTATGAAAAACACCTTTTACTCCTATTAGTAAGCATAATATAACAAAAAATGTGAATTAATGTGAGAAAAGGATAGTTTTAGGGCTGGAGGATGGCATGATGATCTTAAAACTATACCTATTGATGGGACTCACCACTGATTAGCAACCTATTCTTTGATAAAGTGGTACTTGATCAGAGTATGATTTATTGTTTTTAGTACATGACTAGGTTATTTGAGAGATTAATTGCGGTAGTATTATCACAGAAGATAGTGAAGGGTTGATTTATTTCCATTTTGATATCCTTCAAGGTTTCCTTCCCTCATAGAATCTAAGTACATAAATATGCAACTTCTACATATTTGGCCTCAACCATGGAGAGACGTAAAAATGATTGTTTCTTTCTTAACTGTAATGTCCCTTAATAATAAATAATAAATAATATAATATAATATTAAAATACAAGGAAATAAATAATAAACAATAAATAAAGAATAGTAATAGTAAATAAAATAATAAAGAACAATAGTAAAGCTCTAAATAAATATAAATAAAAATAAACAGAAAAATAGTAAAAATTAGTAAAGTTATCAAAAAGTAAAAACAACCGAAATAAAACAAGAAAGTAGTAAAAATCAGTAAAGCTATCAAAAAGTAAAAACAAAAGAAATAAAACAAGAAAGGAGTAAAGTTGCATGTTGACACATGGAGTGTGTGCATGTGGTTTCCCTTCCAATGTTTTCTCTATTTAATAGATGGTGAGGAGGATGAGAGGTATTCCATGATTCCATCATCCATTCTCTTGGGAGAATAGTGTTGTGAGACAAAGGATTCCCTAGCAGTAGTACGTTGATTAAGGGCTCGGGGGTGGCCAGTTGTAGCAAGATTTTGTGTAATTGAGCCTACGGTTGGGTGGAGAGTTGTCCCCAAGACTTTGTTGTAGTTAGCAGAATTCAACTAGCGTTCAACCCTAAAATCACAAGTGAGAAACATCATCACCATAGGTAAGTTGTCTCTACTCATATTTTTGAAATTGATTTTAATTAGTTGATAAATTACGTGTTGATTATAAATCGCATGATTAATCTGATTAATTACATGTTTTTATTTCGGGGCTGTTACATATGGTATTAGAGCCTAGGTTCAACTCTTATGGCCTATAGACATTTTAATGTAGAAAACTTCAATCTAAATGATTTAACAAGAAAAAAAAAATTGCAATCACATCCTAATAATTCTATCCACTTAAAAGGGAATATTACAGTCACATTTTATAAAGTAAATTTCGAGTGATATTCCTATGCTCCTGCCTTGACGAGTCCTTAACAGAGCCCAATTATGCAGTTATAGATGATTGACATGCCAATAAACATTGTAAAATGGTTTGCCACTTTTCATTGCTTAATTTTTATTTTTATTTTATCATTACATAGGTGCATGTTTTACCTCCCATACTTCATCTATTGGACTTGTTTTGTTATGATTAGTGGTGATCCAAATTGGATCCTAAAAACTCTAAGTTTTCATGACTGTTTCAAATCATGTTAAAAGATTCAAGTCCTAGAAAAGATCAAAGCTATCAGAAGGAATCCTCATAACAGTTGCAGTTGTGGCCAGAGCGAAGCAACGAGGACCCTCGGTCGAGCGCTCAGACTGTTGGCCCATGGTAATGTGAATTGGCACAAATTGGCAAAAGCGGAGGCGAAATCAAGAAACGGGGGTGGTTTCTGATACACGATTAGCGTTATTGCATATCACAGGGCATCCCCCTCAGTGAAGGAAAGCCCCGAAGCTCCCGGACCCAAAATTGCTATAAAATTCAGAAAAGTAATGCATTCGGTTCTGTAGCGCGAGATTCCACAAACCGGTAGGATATTGGAAGGCCTCGAGGCGGTAAGCAGTTTTGATTGAGTCCCGCCCGATGCCACACATCTAGTGACACATATCTGGCAGATGAGAGAGAAAACCGCCCGCATCGGACAGGTAAAGACCGTGCGACTTGTCTGCCCTATATGAAGGACAACCGTAGGATCTGGGGGGCCAGATCAACGACAGAGATGCGCCTCGATGACTGACTGAATTTGACAGGTTAAAAAGCAAGATGACAAGGGATTTGAAGTCTGACGTGGATGATGATTTGGAAAACAATTCATGACTCGTGGGAAATCTTGAAGCAAATGGAATTAACGGCCAATAAAAAATGATTCAAGGAATCTGACACCCAGTTCATTGGGAAACAGGTGGCCACCTCCCTACGAGGTGTTACCCATTGATGATGACACATAGAAAAGGAGTTCAAATGGACAGAGGTAAGGAAACCAGAAGGTCGAGAAGCGGAAACAAGCAGTCAAAGAATAGACTGGCTTTAAAGCCATGAATTGACAGAAGTAGAGGACAGGAAAACACAGAGACGGAAGAAGCTAATAGCAGAGAACAGAGTAGAAGTCGAGCTGACCTGAAGGTAGCATCAAGCGAGACAGAGCTAGAGAGAGTTAGAGAGTCTGTGTACTCCATTGAAGGCTTGAGAGGTTCAAGCAAACTCCTCGGCATAGGCCTGTCATACTACTGTGACGCTTGGAGGCTGAGTTTCAGTAAGGAGAGCCTGTGCACTCCATTCCTACTAACTTCATTTTGTTTAGTGAGTCTCGAATCGAGCTCACTGTTGTAAAAAAAACTCTACTTGAAAACATAATAGAGAGGACACCACTGAAAGGCTGGACCAGGAGACGTAGCCCAGGAGCATTAGGTGAACTCCTTATTAAACTTGTTCTGTTTATATGTTTGACTGTTGTGTTTTCTCTGATTGCCTCAGTATCTATGTATTCTATAAATCTTATCGATCTGTTGCATAAGTAACATAGGCACATCCATGCACATGAGTCTGTAATACCTTTAATTCTTTGTCTTGGATAAATTCCAGATCAAGTGGTATTAGAGCACTAGGTTACTAAGGTTAGAAAAGCTTGTGTTGGATTTTGTTGTTGAATGCTAACTAGATCAGAGCTTATATTAGGCGAAGGAGAATTGGTTGAAACTAACCCGTAAATTGGAAGAGTCTATTCTAAGAGGAAAATGTCAGAAGAAAATCCCTTGGAATCAGACCCCCAGTTCATGGATAGTTTTATGACCCTGAGATCCATGGTGGAGGAAATGTATAGGGACTTTAAGAAACATAGAGATGAAGATTCATCAACCTCCAAACAAGACAAAGGAGTAGAAGAATCTCTCCTCCATTACCACTCTAAAGGAGAAGGGAAAGAAGAAAAATTTCTCACGCCTCCTAATAGCTCTGAAAATAAAAAGAAGACATCTTTGATTAAATTAGATGTTAAATTTGATTTACCAATATATGATGGAGAGTTGAATGCAGAGACGCTAGATAATTGGATCAAATAGATTGATGTTTATTGCAGAGTGCATAGCATTGACTCAGACAAGAGTAAGATTCATTTGGCCAGCCTACGCCTTGGAGGCACTGCCTTGGTATGGTGGGAAGGCAGGACACAAGCTGACATGAAGAAACATGGTAAGATTCTTTCTGTCTGGAGTGAATTTGTTTCTGCAATTAAAAAGCAATTCTATCCATTACCCTACATGCAGCAAGCCATGATGAGCTGGCAAACTTTTCGACAACTAAAAGGGCAAAGTGTAGAAGGTTACACCCAAGAATTTAGGAAAAGAGCTTTGATTCTAGGAATTTCTTTAGGCTCACCTAAGACTTTGTTGAAGTATATAAGTGGTCTACACAGCTACATGAGGCACACTGTCCTCATGTTTAATCCCACTAGCATAGATGAGGTATTTGTTTAGGCTATGCATCTAGAAGCTAGAGGGAAGAATGGGAACCCAGAAGTTGGGGGATCATCCAAACCCACTGCAAGCAAAAATAAGGAGAAACGAAAACAGAAATGGAAAGAGAGGAAGACAAACACTGTACAGAAAAGAAAGTCTTCATGCACTCATTGTAAGAAGGATGGGCATGATGATGAACACTGCTAGATTCTGCACCTAGAGCTCAAAACCTAAGAAGTTCGAGGGCAAGAAGAAGAAGACTGCTACAACTATTCAAAAGGATTTGGGGTCAGACTCAGGAGATGAAGCAACGATCATAGCCACAGGTTATCCGCTTTAGAGAATGCAAAAATCAAGAAGTAGGTACAAGAGCTGCTCGAGAAGGGGTTCATTAGACCTAGCACATCACCATGTGGGTCTCCAACTGTTTTGGTGAAAAAGAAAGATGGATCGTGGAGAATGTGCATTGATTACCAAGCACTGAATAAGATAACGATAAAAAATCGTTATCCCCTTCCTCGCATAGATGATCTATTAGATCAGTTGAAAGAAGCTGTTTATTTTTCCAAGTTAGACTTGCATAGTGGCTATCATCAGGTCAGAGTTGCAGAGAAAGATGCATGGAAGACTGCTTTCAAAACAAAGCAGGGATTGTATGAGTGGTTGGTTATGCCTTTTGGCTTAACTAATGCTCTTGCTACTTTCATGAGAGTAATGAATGATGTACTCAGACCTTTTCTTGATGATTTTGTTATTGTATATCTGGATGATATTCTTATATTTAGCAAAACGTGGGAAGAACATTTAAAGCATGTTAAGCAGACATTAGATGTTTTGGAAAGAGAAAAACTTTATGTTAAACTCTCAAAATGTGAATTTGGAAAAACATCTTTGAATCATTTGGGACATATAGTAGGGGGTGGTGAATTGAATATAGATCCCACTAAGGTTGCAGTCATTGTAAACTGGCCTAAACCCAAATCTGCTATAGAAGTCAGAAGCTTCGTAGGAGCAACACAATATTGGAGAAAGTTTGTTTCTAACTTTTCCTTAATTGCAACTCCCTTACATGCTTTAATAGGATTGAACAAGGTGTTTCAGTGGGGAGGAAAATAGCAGAAAGCCTTCGACACCTTGAAATAAAATATTAGTACAGCACCAGTACTAGCATTGCTCGATCTTCAAAGACGATTTGAGATTGAAACAGATGCCAGTGACTATGCCATGGGAGCAGTGTTGATGCAGCACGGTAAACCCATATGTTACCTTTCTGAGACATTTAATTATGCAGTAGTTAACTATCCCACATATGATAAAGAATTGTATGCATTAGTAAAGAGTGTGAAAAAGTGGGAACATTACTTAATGGGAAAAGAGACAGTTATACATACTAATCATCAACAACTTCAATATCTACACTCCCAAACTAAGTTGCAGCAATCAAGACACTATAGATGGATGGGTTTTCTACAACAGTTTCATTTAGTCATCAAATATAAAAGGGGCATACACAATAAAGTTGTAGATATGTTTTCTAGACCAGTTATAAATGCATCTACTATACTTAAGCATAATTCAGCATTGCATGAGAGCTACATTGGACAATATGCTCAAGATATAGATTTTAAAGATGTATATGCAACTTTATGTCAAGGAAAACAAGTAGAAGAATTGGATTATCATGTTAAGGACCAAATCTTGTATCATTTTGGGAAGCTATGCATTCCACAAACTAAAAGAGTAAAGATAATTCGAGAAGCACACACTTCTTTAATATCATGTCACTTTGGTGTAAGTAAAACAGTTGCACAGCTGCAAAGATTTTGTTATTGGCCAAAAATGAATGAGATAGTTTCTAGATACGTAAGAGGGTGTATCATGTGTGCTAAAAGCAAGCCCAACAATAGAACTAGGCTTGCACACTCCACTACCAGTTCCTTCTCATCCTTGGGAAAGTGTTTCCATGGACTTTGTTGGAGGAATGCCTAAATCTAGGAAAGGTCATGACTATTTATATGTTGTTGTGGATAGGTTCAGCAAAATGTGTATTTTAATACCTTGTAACAAACAGATTATAGCTAAACAAACCACAAAGTTGTTCTTTCAGCATGTATGGGTTCATTTTGGATTACCCACTTCTATAATATTTGATCGAGATACCCGATTTGTTGGGAAATTTTGGGCAAGTTTGTGGGAATTGATGGACACCGGGCTGAAAAAGAGCATAGCTTTTCATCCACAAACAGATGGCCAAACAGAAGTGGTCAACAGGACAGTGATCCAGTTTCTCAGAGGCTATTGCAGCAAGCATCCCAAACTTTGGGATGAAAATTTATGTTATGTGCAACATGCTTACAACTGAGCTAAACATTCTTCTACACAGAGATCTCCTTTTAAGACCTATTTTGGTTTAACACCGAGGTCTCCCTTGGATTTTGTCTCTGGTAAAGACATAGCAGTTGATGGACACAGTGATGTGGACAAGGAAACCAATTTCATTGAACAAATCCAAGAGATACACCAGGCAATACAGGAACAGCTGGAAAAGAGACAAGTCAAGTACAAGGCAAGGCATGACAAGCATCGGATGGATCATAGTTTCCAAGTTAGTTATCAAGTCTGGCTTATATCAACAAAGACAAAATGCAAGGTGAAGGCAAGAAGCTGAAGCCAATAAGGTATGGACCTTTTAAGATACTTGAGAAAATTGGTGAGAATGCTTTTCACCTTGACCTACCAGCTTACATGGACATCTACTCAGTCATTAATGTAGACAACTTGAGACTATTTAAACCTTCATTAATCGAAGATCCCGAAGAGCAGAGTCAATTTCCTTCTATTGATGATCTGTTGCCTGAATATCTTAATGAATTGTAGGAAGATACAATTTTGGACAGGAAGGTAAGAACTACGCTTAGAGGGGATGTTGAATACGTCAGGATTGGACTCAAAGGTTTAAAGTCGAGCAGTGTTAAATGGATAGAAATTGAGTAAGAGAGGAAGCAATACCCTCACTTGATGGATGTTTGAAAGAAAGCCAACTTTTGGTGGTCCAAAAACTTTTTAAGTGGGAAGGTCGTGATCCGAAATGGATCCTAAAATCTCTCTAAGTTTTCATGACTATTTCAAATTATGTTAAAATATTCAAGTCCTAGAAAAGATTAAAGCTATCAGAAGGAATCCTCATAACAGTTGTAGTCGTGGCCGGAGCGGAGCAATGAGGACCCTCATTTGAGCGTGGAGACCATTGGCCCATGGTAACACGCACTGGCACAAACTTGCAAAATCAGAGGCCAAATCAAGAAACGGGGGTGGTTTCTGATACGCGATTAGCGCTAATCGCGTATCGCAGGGTGTCCCCCTCAGTGAAGGAAAGCCCTGAAGCACTTGGACCCGAAATCACTATAAAATTCAGAAAAGTAACTCATTCAGTTCCGTAGCGCAGGATTCCACAAACCGGCAGGATATCAGAAGGCCTCGAGGTGGTAAGCAGTTTTGACTGACTCCCGCCCGATGCCACACATCGAGTGACATGCGTTTGGTGGATGAGAGAGAAAACCGCCCGCATTAGATGGGCAAACATTGTGTGACTTGTCTGCCCGATATGAAGGACGACCATAGGATATGGGGGGCTAAGATCAATGACGGAGATGCATCCCGATGACTGACCGGATTTGACAGGTCAAAAAGCAAGATGACAGGGGATTTGAAGTCCGACGTGGATGATGAGTTGGCAAACAATTCATGATTCACGGGTGATCTTGAAGCAAATGGAACTAACGGCCAATCAGAAATGATTCAAGGAATCTAACACCCAGTTCGTTGGGAAACACGTGGCCACCTCCCTACAAGGCATTACCCACTGATGATGACGCAAAGCAGAGGAAATCGAATAGACAGAGGTAAGGAAACCAGAAGGCCAGGAAGCGGAAATGAGAAGTCAAATAATAGACTGGCTTTAAAGCCATGAACTGACAGAAGTAGAGGACATGCACACACAAAGATGCAAGAAGCTAATAGCAGAGAACAGAGTAGAAGCGGAGCTGACCTGAAGGCAGCATTGAGCCAGACAGAGCTAGAGAGATTCAGAGAGTTTGTGTACTCCATTGAAGGCTTGAGAGATTCAAGCAAACTACTCGGCATAGGCCTGTCATACTACTGTGACCCTCAGAGGTCGAGTTTCAGTAAGGAGAGTTTGTGCACTCCATTCCTACTGACTTCATTCTGTTTAGTGAGTCTCGAATCAAGCTCACTCTTGTAAAAAGAACTCTGCTTGAAAACATAATAGAGAGGCCACCACTGAGAGGTTGGACCAGGAGACGTAGCCCAGGAGCATTGGGTGAACTCCTTATTAAACTTGTTTTGTTTACATGTTTGACTGTTGTGTTTTCTTTGATTGCCTTAGTATCTATGTATTCTAGCAATCTTATCGATCCGTTGCATAAGTAACATAGGCACATCCATGCACATGAGTCTGTAATACCTTTAATTCTTTGTCCTCGATAAATTCCAGATCAAGCGGCTTGAACAATTTTCAATATGTATTGCAGCCAAGAACTCTATCGCAGACAGTGCTGTGTCACATTTGATTGCATGTGCTTGAAAATAGTAAGCTTAAAATTTTTTTGTTTCAATAGTTAGGCAAGATGTCTTTTTAGGATCAGTAAACTGAAGTTTAAGTTACAGAGAATACACCCTGCAACATTGTTGTTAAATTGTCCAATTAACATTTTAGGCATACCAAAGAATACCACTGTGTGTGCTATCCCTTTGTTGTTATGGATAACACTTTAGGTATTTTAGTTGGGGTTTTGTCAGGCTCTACAAGATCTTAGGCATACCATTCTTAGCTGCTCTTTGCTTGTGCCAATAACGAATGAAAAATGAGAATAAATATTCTATGTTTAAACTTAAGAAGTATTAAGCTTCGACTCTTTGTTTTCAGCCAGTAAAGTTTTTCTTCTAGTTAGAGAATGTTGGGAGATTGGATTAATATGATGGGTTGGATGAGTAGGTTTTCATTACTTTTATGCTTATACGAGCTGTTCAATTCATGTCAAACTTTTTTGATTCTTTTGTGAGAATTCTCTTGACACAAATGGTTTTATATCACTTCTCATGGAAAAGAAGATTAAAAATGACGAGTTCTATGGAAAATTTGGACTTGGCATGTATGGATCTCATATTTATGATTATGTGCTGGCATTATTCGTGTGTCATTACATTCTAGCAATTGCTGGTTATCATGTGTTCAAACCTGATCTAGCTTTGGAAACCTTTTCCAGACGTGTCATTATAACAGTGATGATAAAAATCTGTATTCAAGTTTTAACTATTTAGATGCCAGGATCTAGGAGATAAAGAACACTATAATAAGAAAATCAATTAGATGCTATAGCATATAAAGCGAAACAACATACTATTGATTTAAGCTATTTATTAACTGTTAATATCTAAATGCAACAGTCAATTGCTGATTCAAGATAAGTGATCTACACTCATGATTACAAACAATTGGGTGGATGGAGAGTACCCCATAGTTAGACTCACTATTTTTTTCCCAATGCAAAACCTCGTGGGTAAACCTGGGCACTTTCCAATTGGGTGATTAATCTCAATCTTAGCATCAATCTCACATTTTTTTTCTTCTTCGTATTGAACTTCATGTTTGTGATATTCTCCGATATGGGCATATTCTCCCAGTAGACTAACCCTAATTCAGTCAGAATATTTCTTAATTAATTTAACAGAATTTTTTACCTTGTATCTATCAACTAAACCCTCTAGTTCATGCATTTCATTAGTAAGTTTAACCACATGTTTTTCTCTGCACCACTATGTTCTACTATTCTTAATAGGAATGAAAAAACTTAAACAAGTGGAGGCAAATACACTGGATTGAATAATAAGCATGCTCATTTGATTCATCACATGACAGAGAACCAATGGGAGCTAAACTAATACGGAAGGCTATTAATTTAATGCGGAAAATTCAGGAGGGTTAACTGAAAGGATAAATTTAATATATAGATGATTAAACTGGGTTAATGGGAACTTAAAAGACTACAAGGCAGAGAGATAGAACCATGCATGTGTATTGAGAGCTGTAGTTTAGTTTGGAGTAGGGTTTGATCAGCGGCAACAATAGCTAGAACAGAGCAGAGGCCGCATCCCTAGCTCACAAAAAGGGGTTTTTCCAAAAATACATGCCCAGAACTTAATCAAATGTATACTTTCAAAATGCATGTTCATTAAATTTATGTGCACATTAAAAACATCTCAATTTCCCGAGCCATGTTTCATTTATGTTTACATTAGTACTTGACTCAAGGTTATACACATGAGAGCTAAAAGTGAAGTCATTCTCACATGCAAGTCTAGTAGAAACCTAGATTCATTCAATGTTATGCTCATATAGTTCTCTAAATAAACGGTTTTTTTTTAATGAAATGTTAGGCCGCATTAGCTACCTAACCGACATGAGATCTCAAGGATTAGATTAAACAAATAGACCAAGATTTTTCCCATAATTGTGTAGAACAGACTCAAAATATAACTATTATTGAAGATATGATGCTTTTTAAAACAAGAATTATGAAGAAAATTTTTTGGATTTTCTAACATAATTGATTGAGTATAGTTAGGGAAATTTACAATTAAATATTTAAATTGAGATGGTACAAGTTGGAGGTGTCTTTAAAAAAAAGGCCCAAAACAAAAACAACGGTAAAATAATGTTTTTGAATGTTTAGTCTTTTTAATTATATAAATTAAGTAAGTGATAATAGGAAGTCTTATATATATTTAGGATAAAGTTATATTAAATTAATAATATATATTAAAAAAAATAAAATTATGTGAAATATGAAAGATCTTGTTTTTTTTTAATTAGCTAATGGGTGTGTTGATATGCACTTTAAATCATGAAGTTGTTTTTATATTAGTGACATTTTTAATTGAAAGTAATGCAAGGATTGAATTATATCTCGTTACTTATTCAATTTTGAAAAAGAAAGTTATAATAAGGCAACAACTTATTACAATTTTATAGTATACAAGAGTGAATGATTGAGTATGTATGATGAATTGAGAGTGAGCATCGAGTTATAACGGCTTAATACATAAGTAATGCTTATTGGGTGTATTGCTCTAAGGACGTTGCTTCTCGAAGAGAGGAAGAACAATTATTTACTTTCACTGAGTGAAGGATAATTCACCAAGGATCAACCCTCCCTTGTGCAAATGAGCATGTCAAAAGACTTCAACAATGATGACCTAGTGTTTGTGTCCCATTGAGAAGAATAAAAATATAATGGATAAACAAAATATATATAGTGATCATGGATATTTTAATTTTGATATTGAGCATTCAAAGAATAATTGTGCAGTCAATAATAACTTAATGATGAATTTCATTAAATTTCTTTGGGGAAAGAAGAATAATAACTAGAGATTAATGCTAAAGATGATGAGGCTCAAAGGTCTACTTAAACGACTCTACCTATTGTATAAATAGCTAACTTCCTAGTTGAGAGAACATGAAATGATTATTGAAAAGCAATTGGTATCTTGATTAAAGCATGACACTAATAGTATTTATGAGATAACATAGATCCTAGAGGGATGTTAAATAATGTTAATTCATAGTTAGCATTCATTGTTTATATATGTAAACACAATTAATTCATGATAAGAATTCTTATAGTGTATTTTGTTCTATATTTGATAAGTATTTTGACGATTCTCATATTAATGATGTTTCATGATATGATGGTATGTGGTAAATGGATACAGTTCTCATGAGAGGCTAATGTTGTATATGTGGTGCTTATTTATTTATTTATTTGTTATGATAATGATGTTGAATGCTCATGATGGATATGATATGCATAAAGACCATGATGTTATGATATGATGTATATTGACATGTGGTTCATTTATTATATGATGTCATGATATATCTTTGATGTTCATATGTTGATGTTGTAACTTATGAGGATATTATGATGTGAAGCATGTGGTAATTGCAAGCAGATTTTATAACACGAGAAGGTGGTGATTAATAATGACGTTATGTTATCATGATGACATACAAGAGTTGGCATGTAGATTATTTTCTATCATACTATGATGGTATAGCTAATGCATTGGTTGCATGTTGAGATGTGGTGATTGACAGGAAATCACAAATGGGTCGAGAGGGCTGGTTTATTTGGTGATCTCGTAGGAGCCCATACCTGTGAGGGAGAATATGTAACACCATATGGGCTGGGGACAAACTCAATCAATACTACATATGCCAGTGGTTCCTTTGTCTTGTGTAGCTCTTAATGGATAGCTCTTGAAGGGCTATGGGACCATCTTGAGGAGGCCAAGTGCCTGATGTTCTAGGCTAGGTGCCTATTATTGGATTGGGATGCCGAAGTTTGGTGGGGGTGTAAGGACTTCGATGCTTGGGGCTGTGTGCCTTAGTAGTTGTGGAGGGAGTGGGCCAGCCTTGCGAGATGCCCAAAATCATTGAGTACTGTACTGGATGCCTACCTTGGGGCAGATGAGGTCTGAGTCAGGCACGAGCCTTGGGCCCAGCGTTGGACTAGGATATAGATCAAGGAGGCTTATGCTTGGTTCCAAAAGTGGGAAAAAGGACAGATATTCCTTGGGATTTCCCGGGTGTTGTGAAACTTTCGATGCCTGCTGGTTATACTAGTTCAGTAAAGGGTGTCGACGAACATGAAGTAATAAATAACAAAATAAAATGTTAAATAATTCAACTTAACTTCGGGACGAAGTTCCTTAAAGTGGGGAAGTATGTAATTTCCCTTAATAATAAATAATAAATAATAATAATAATAATAACAATAATAATAATAAATAATAAATAATATAATATAATATTAAAATACAAGAAAATAAATAATAAACAATAAATAAAAAATAGTAATAGTAAATAAATAATAATAAAATAATAAATAACAATACTAAAGCTCTAAATAAATATAAATAAAAATAAACAGAAAAATAGTAAAAATTAGTAAAGCTATCAAAAAGTAAAAACAAAAGAAATAAAACAAGAAAGCAGTAAAAATCAGTAAAGCTATCAAAAAATAAAAATAAAATAAATAAAACAAGAAAGCAGTAAAGTTGCATGTTGACACATGGAGTGTGTATGTGGTTTCCCTTCCAATGTTTGCTCTATTTAATAGATGGTGAGGAAGATGAGAGGCATTCCATGATTCCATGATTCCATCATCCATTCTCTTGGGAGAATAGTGTTGTGAGACAAAGTATTCCCTGGCAGTAGTACATTGATTGAGGGCTCGGGGGTGGCCAGTTGTAGCAAGATTTGGTGCAATTGAGCCTACGGTTGGGTGGAGAGTCGTCCCCAAGACTTTTCTACAGTTAGAAAAATTCAACAAGCGTTCAACCTTGAAATCACAAGTGAGAAACATCATTGTCACAAGTAAGTTGTCTCTACTCATATTTTTGAAATTGATGTTAATTAGTTGATAAATTGTGTGTTGATTATAAATCGCATGATTAATCTAATTAATTACATGTTTTTATTTCAGGGTCGTTACATTAACCATGAAACAAGAAAATCCCCCAAGAAAAATGAATTTCCACTAGCAATCTTCCAGTTGTCAATTCTTCCTTCCCAATCAATATCGATTTAAGTTTTCAAAGTAATATTTGATCTATTTGCAACCATATTCTAAAATCAAGGGTTCCTTTTAGATACCTAAATATCTCTCTTATAAATTACATGTGAGATTCCTTGGGCGATGATTGAAATCTCGCCATACCAAGTATCTGCATGACGTGTGGCCTTGAAGTTGTTAGTTATAAGAGACTTCCAATAATATATCTATAGACAACTGCATATACCTCGGGATATTCATCATCATTACATAGCTTACATCGTGTAATCTTAGTTGTACTTACAACTACACATTCTTCCATTCCAAATCCCTTAAATATTTCCTTGAGGTGTTTTGTTTGTGTCATGAAAATTCGAACATTGGTTTGTGCTACTTGAAGTGCAAGGAAGAAGGAAACTCTCTAATCGTTGACATTTCTTGGGAAAATCTATTACTCATTTCATCATTGTTTCTACAAAAAATTGGATTAGTCACATACATAGGTTTTATGTAACCAAGTAACAAAATAGAAGAAGGGATAGATCAAAGACTTAAAAATAACTCTCTTCAAGGGGTAACCTCCTTTTACATCACATGATAAACAATTCTTGGATGATTCAAATGATAAGACCTCCTTATTATATATAGGAGTCTAAAGGGTCATAATATAATTAGGTCCTACATAACACTAATAATGTAAGGGCTCAACAATAACAATAGTGGGTTTCTAAGGGGAACAACAGTAAAAATATGGGATACTATGGGCACAAAAATAAAAATATGGGGGCTACACTAGTATTATAGGGACCTAACTTGCCCCTCTCCTTCAAAAACGTGTTTTCCTCAACGTTCGAGTAGTTTTGGATGCTTTTGTATGAAATGCTTATCCTCCCATGTCAAATATTTAGTAGGTGAGTTCTTCCACTTAGTGAGACACTCTGAAATTGATTGATTCAATAGCTATCAGGTTCTTGCTTCTGTGGCTACTTCAGGTTGCAAAATTGTGTGTACTCGCGAGGATGCAAGAAACTCCAATTTGTATGCCATAGTACCAATATTTTGCAATACCTTGTAAGGTTCATAGTACTTGAGTGATAATTTATTATCCTTCTTTGCCTACTCAAGGGATATTTGTTTGTATGGTTTTAGGTGTAAGAAATCCCAATCACCTACATAAAAACTTCTTTCAATGCAATGTTCATCTGCTTGTTATTTCATTCAATTTTGCACCAAATTCAGGTTATCCTTTAAGAGTTGGATAACTTGTTGTCGATGCTCGATGTGATCATCAACTTCTTGAAATTTCTAATCATCTCTTAAATATGATGTGATGAACGGTGGATGATATCCATAAAGCGCCATAAATGGTGGCATTTAAGTTATGGTACAGCATGAAGTGTTATACCACAATTCTACTAGAGGTAACCACTTGAACCATTGTGTTTGTTTATTAGATACAAAGGAACCAAGATATTCTTCCAAACATTCATTTGTTATCTCTGTTTTCCCATCACATTGAAGATCATAAGATGAACTATGAGCAAATTGAGTACCAAGGCAAGATAATAATTATGTCCAAAAATTTCTAGTGAAAATGGGATCTTTGTCACTTAAAATGATATTTGGTTTTCCATGTATCTTTTGAATTGTTTCCACACATGTAGTAGCGACAGTATTGGCTTTGAAAGGATGAGATAGTGCACAAAAGTGTGCATAATTGGTAAGTCTATCAACTACCACCATGCTGACACTCTTTCCTTTGGTCTTTGGTAAAATTGTGATAAAATCCATTGAGACTTCCTCTCAATGTTGACTTATAATGGATAATGGTTGTGAATGACTTGGTGCCTTAATTGTCTCAACTTTATTTTGTTGGAAAACCAAACATTCTGCAACAAACTTTTGAATATCATATTTAAGGCAATCCCAAAAAACATCCTCTTTGACCTTGTGCTATGTTTTCAAAAATCCTAAGTGACCTCATATAGGAAATTTATGCAATTTTAAAAGAATATTTTGTTTGATTTGGGATTTCTTACATTGATATAAGCGATCGTTTTACCATAGAGAATCATTTTCCCAGATAAATGTATCATATGAAATAGGATCTTGTTGAAAATTTTGAATGAGGGTCCATGTCTCTTCATCATTCTTCCATGCATCCCTTACTTCAGTTATCCAATTAGTTTGGATAATATAAATGGCACATAAAAATGATTCCACATCCTCGTCCATTCTTGAGAGTGCATCTACAACAATATTTTTCTTCCCTTTTTTGTAGATGATTTCAAAGTCATAACCCAACATATTTGTGACCCATTTATGATGCTCTTATGAAGATAATAATTTTTCCAAGAAGTATTTAAGAATATCATGATTTGTTTTTACCTTGGAGTGCCTTTCCATTATGTAAGTATGTATTATTTCCAACATTTCCTTCTCATAAATAGGTTTGTGTAAATACTTTCCCTTGACTGGATGATTTTTTAAAGCAATGGGTCTTTATTATTCAATTAAAACAACACCAACTCCATTTTATGAAGCATCACATTCCACCATAAATGTTTTTGTGAAGTTTGGTCTAGCTAAGACTAGAGCTCGGCAGATTTCCTCTTTATGATGTTCAAAGGCCTTAGTTGCTTCTGGAGTCCAAAAAAATGCATCTTCCTTCAGTAATGTTGTTAGTTGTGTTGTTATTTTCCCATAATTCTTAACAAACTTGAAATAATACCATTTCAACCTAAGAAATCCTGAAAGATTCCTTAAGGTTGTGTCGATTTTCCATTCCTTTATGGCTTTCATTTTTTTAGGGTCTCTACTTTAACACCCTCATGAGATGCAATATGATGCAAATATTCCACCTCTTGTCCCCCAAAGAAACATTTATATGTTTTTGCATACAATTATTTCTCCTCTAATAGTTTGACCACCCTATCAACATGTTGAAAATGATTTTTCCAAGACATGTTGTAAATTATTAAATCATCAAAAAATACTAACACAAATTTTCTAAGGGTGGGTTTGAGGTTCGATCATATAAAAGTTTACAAACACGAATCAGATAAAGACAAACTTTGTTCGTAGTGGGTCCGAGTCATATTGATCCAACCGGGTTTGATAAATAGAAATTTTGCTCTGCATATAAAGTGGGCACCTTGCAATGGAATTAATCAGGCCATAAAATATGGAAGGTGCATTAGTAAGACCAAAAGGTATGACCAAAATATCATAATGACCTTCATAAGTTTTGAATGTTGTTTTCAGAATTTCTTCTGTCTTTAAGATAATGTGATGATATCCCGAATAAAGATCTATCTCGGTGAAGTAAATTTCTCCGTGTAGGTCATCTAACAATTCATAAATGACAAGAATGGGAAATTTATCTTTAACAGTGAGCTTGTTGAGCTCTCTATAATCTGGACACATATTCCACGATCCATCCTTCTTGTGTACAAATACTATTGGAGAAGAGAAAGAACATTGGCTAGGTTGAATTATACTCGCCTCTACAATTTATGCAACCATACGTTCAATTTCACTCTCTTGGGCATAGGTATATCTATAAGGTTGATGTTTGGAGGAACACTTCTAGGAATTAGGTGAATAGCATGATTATAATCAGAAATAGGGATGAGACCTTTGGGAGTCTCAAATACCTTGGAATGATTATCAAGGACTCTTTGGATATCTGGAAAAATGGATGACATTGATGTTTGAACATCTAGTGATCATAACTGTGTAATTACCCCTCATTTTTCATTGCTCAAAATATTTTTCACGCCATTAGAGCTAATTATCTTCGTAGCTTTCCTTGTGATATGCCTAAATTCAATTTCTTTTCCTTCCTAGAAAAATTTCAAGAAAAGTTCTTTAAAAATAAAAGATATCAAGTTTATTGAGAAGAGTTTTCGACGAAAATCACATCAAATTACATTTGTCAATGCGTTTCGAACCAAAAAGTATGGCTCATCATTAGGACAAGATGAAGAACCATATCATGGCTAGAAGTTAAATTCAGAGAACATATCAATCAACGGCTAGAAGAAACAACTACTATTGACCAAGGAAAAATAAAAATAAAAGTAAATAAATAAAATTAAAAAATTTACACCTTACTTGGCTTTATTGAACTTGATATATATAAAAAAGTATTTTATACATAAACATAACTGAAATAATTATAGACGAATAAAATAATTATTTGATTGATTAATAAACATTAGTTTTAATCCATATTTATCCCATTATTAGATTAAAATATATAAATCTCATAATCAAATTATCTAATTAATTATAAATAGATACATATAATAAAATTAACATAATTACCTTTTATTTTTATTTAGCTTTTAGTTAGAAGAAAATACTCATTTAGTTACATATATAGTTAAATAAATAAACTTATTTAATTAGTCAACTATTTAACTAACTAAGTTATCTAATTAATAATAATTTATATATCCTATAATAATTCCTATAGTTTATATAGTTTTAAAATAATATAGAGTATATTAATTTATTAGGTTTTAGTCTTAGTTTAAGTTAAAAGAAATAAATAGATATAACAAACTAACTAATTAATTAATTAATCAGTTAACCAAGTAATTTTCCTGTCCCTATTTCTTGGTCAAGTCAAATATAGTTGTTGCCCAATCCATTGTAGCCATTTCCTTGGTCAATAGTAATTGTTTTTTCTAGCCGTTGATTGATCTGTTCTCTCTATTTAACTTGTAGCCATGTTCTCGTTCTTCAGCTTGTCCTGACAATGAACCACATTTGTTGGATTGAAACACATCAACAAATGAATTTTGATGTGATTTTTGCTGAAAACGCTTCTCAATAAACTTGATATGGATCACAAAACCCTAAATTCAATAATTAAAAGATACTGTCCCCAAATATTGTAACACTAGACTCCTAATAGAAAATTGGAATGGAGAGCATTGGACTATGAAATACATATTACCCATTTATTAGATTGTTATTATGGCACTTCCTTGAGAAATTTATAATTCCTCCATTTGCAACCGTCACTTGACACTCTCGCGCAGGATATAGAAAGTAATTCAGATCCTTGGCTATCTTACAATGAATAAATTATGGGTACTACTTGAATCAATCAATACTATTACCTTTTTCTTTTTGATATATAATTCTATCTTGAGAGTTGAGGAGTAGTAATTCCCACCAATGCGTTATAAGATATGATCAGATTCATTTTTTCTTTTAAAACCATAGTGGTTTGTTCTTTGTGTATATCTTCTTCTTTTGATGTTTCTTGTTCCTTTTCTTCCTCCTCTTCACAATCTATGTAGAATAGTTTCTTCTCAATATAATTATGCCCTTTAGTATATTTGCTTTCAAAATTGTAACTAAGCCCTTTTTCTCATTTTTCCTCTAGTTTTTGGGGTGTAAACCTTGTAGATTGTGGGAGGCTAGGAGCGACAAAACTTCCATCTTTATAATTCTGAGTGGTAGACCTCCTTGTTAACATAATTTTTCTTTCAAATTTTCTTGCTACCCTGAATGCATTCTCCAATGAATTAGGTTTCCAAAGGCAAGCATCATATTGGATCTTATCCTTGAAAGTCCCTAGGAAAACATCAATCAGATGCTCTTCAAGAATATCAACTATCTTGACATTCAATCTTTGGAACTCCTCAGTGTGCTCCCCAGTTGAACCCCTTTGTTTGAGATTTATCATTTGGCTAAAGAAGGCATTGTTCTTTTCTTCCTCATAATGTGCTATCAATTCCTCCGTAAAATATTTCCAAGTGATTAGTTCTTTACAAGAACAAATCCATCTATATGATACAAACTGATTGGGTTCTAAATATAAATATTCAATACATACCTTTGTGTGTGTTGCACATCGTGCATATCGAAGAACTGCTCCATCTACAGTATACATATTACTAGATCCTTTCCATCAAACTTCCTTATATCAATCTTTGGAATATGGTTAGTCTTCAACCAAAATCTAGAGTTTATAAAATTAGGATTCACATTCCTTTTGTTCTCATCATGAGTTTCATGGAATACCTTGTCGCCATTAGGAAGCACATATTGTAGAAACTTTCTTAAACCTTCCATTTTTGCTTTTAAACAATCCTTCAAAACTTCCATGTCACTTTTTATTTTTACTTCTAACCATCCATATTAACATTCGTCAATGCTTCCAATTCACTTTTAGTTACTTTTTGCAAGAATGAAATTTGTTGCGCTTGGTCTCGTAATTTTGATATGTCATGTTATATTTCTTCCTCTTCTTCATGCATCATAGCAGAGATTTTTGGTTGCTTACTAGGAGTATGCATTTTTTTGTTTCAAGATGTATTGGAACAAAATAATGATATATATATTCTTTACTATTCCCTTTGAATCACTTGAGAATGATTTTTCAAATAAAAGTTATGGAAATTTAAAAAATACACACATTTTTTCTTGATTTTTGGATCTCAATTTTGAAGCTATTGTATCTTTGCAATTTCATCCTCCCAAGGTCTATAATTTCATCATGTGGTATCCCTCTATGTCCTCTTTCCAACACCATCATTGAAACTGAGAATTGATTGTTCAATATAAAGTTAGGCCAAATATCTAGAGACGATCTTCTTATGGATTGGTTTAGTAGGGAAACCTTGTATATAATGATACGTGTCACTGTTTCAGGCTTCAGCCCTGGAAATAGTACCCAAGGAACTACATTCTGTTCAATTTTAGCCATTTTTTATGAAATTCAATTTGGATATTTGAGAGAAGAGTTATCAAAATTTTCTTTGAGACATCTGTTTGAGACAAAATTTTGGACCATACAAAATCCCTAATTTTCTTGAATCATATCTTCGATAATATAGCAAAGCAAGATCTAAAATTTTTCACAATGTTCAACAAGATTTATACTCCACATGGAAGAAATTTCAGCTTCTGAAGCCTCACATAAAAAAAAAAGTTAGAGTGAAAATGCCAAGATGACTTGTGTGAAGCAGTAAAACACTAGGATCCAAAGCTCTGATACTAAATGTTATGTAACCAGATCACGAAACAAAAGAAGAGATAGATCAATGACTGAAAAATAAGCCTCGTCAAGGGTTCAACCTCCTTTTACATCACATAAATGAAAAATTCTTATATTATTCAAATTAAAAGGCCTACTTTGTACATATAGGAATCTATAGGGTCATAATATAATTAGGGCCTACATAATGCAAATAATGTAAGGGATCAAAAATAACAATAGTGGGTTTCTAGGGGGCACAACAATAACAATATTGGGTACTATTAGGCATAATAATAACAATTTTGGTGCTACACTAGTATTATAGGGACCTAACAAAAAGTGTGATAAGTGGATTGTCTTTGTCCACTTCAATGTATAGGTTGCTTCCTACAACTCCTCTCTTAAACCCTTGTTGTTGAAGACAATGGTCTAGTTTCGCATCCTAAGCTCTTGGAGCGTGTTTTAATCCATACAGGGCCTTCATTAATCTGCACACATAGTCTTTATTTTTTGACAAGTCAAAGCCTCCAGGTTGATTAATGTATAATTATTCCTTTACGTTTTCACTTAGAAAGAGTAATTTTACATCCATCTAATTTATTTTTAAGCCTTTTAAACATACAAAGGCTAAAAACATTCTTATAGGCTCTAATCTGGTAACTAGAGCAAAGGTTTCTTTGAATTCAATTCCTTGAATTTGAGTATACCCTTTGCACACCAATCTTTCCTTATTTTTTATAACTTTTCCCTCTTCATTCATTTTGTTTTTGAATACCCACTTGGTTTCGATTATATTTTTCTCCTTTCTATGAGGTACAAGTTCCCGGGCTCCATTTTTTTCATTCTAGTTCATCTCTTCTTCCATTGCATTTATCTAGTGTGGATCCTTGCTTGAGTAAAATTATTTTGTTCTACTTGGGATAACAAAGTGATATTGCTTTTATTTGGTGTAATTTTCATTCTTCTTCATGTTTGTATTCTTGTATTCATATCTCCAATAATCTAGTCTTTGAGATGATGTTTTTTTACAAACTTGAATGATATCTTGGTTGGAGCTTGTGTTTGTTCTTGTTTTTGATCTTTTAATTCATGTTCTTCTTTTACAACAATTTCCTCTTGATCTACCATAATAAGGTCTTCTTCATTTGTCATATCTTCTCCTTTCTTGGGTAGATCCTCGTATATTTTTACATCAATGCTTTCTACTACCTTGTGAAGTTGATTGTTGTAGTATTTGTGGGCCTTACTTCTTAATGAGTATCTAAGAAAAGTTCCCTTGTCTACTTGGGAATTAAACTTGACTATTGAATTATGATTTATTTTCATGAAGAATTTGCTTCCAAATATTCTTAAGTTTTTCACAGAAGCAAACCTTTTGTTTCCATAGTTTTTATGGAGCCTTATCACTATTTACTTGACTTTGTGCCCTATTATGATGTATATTGTTGCCCCATCTGCCTCCTTCTAGAATTTATTAGGTAACTTGGCTTCCAACAACATCGTTCTTGCTATCTCTTGTGCCGATATGTTTTTTATTTCTACCACTGCATTTTGTTGTGGGGTTCTAGCACTGCTTTGTCTGATATTTAACACTTTATTTTCAAATCACTTTCATTTTCAACTTAGACTTTGATTTTTTTTGGAAAAAATATAGCTCTTTTGATTTATATTCAAGGAAAACTACCCAAATCATTCTATTATAATAATCTATGAATAACGTAAAGTACCTTTCTCCCTACAGTTCTAGATTTATGATTGGTCCATAAATATATGTGGATAATTTCTAGCGGTATTCATGTTAAAAATTCCTTTAACTTGAAGGTAGTACCGGTTTGTTTTCCATGTTAACATGATACACATATAACAATTGTTGGTTTTAACATTTTGGGCATATCTCTTACTACTTGTGTTTTGTTGATCTTCACTAGGTTATCAAAGCCTAAGTCTGCCAAGCATTTATGTCATAGCTAGTTTTCATTTCATTAACTCGTGTAACATATTTCTTCTTGGATTTCATTGAGAATGTACACATTATTTGTTGTTCTTAGCCCTTTTCCTATGATACTTTATAAAGATGATCTCTTTATATCACAATCTTTATAATGGAAAATGAGATTGTATCATTGATCACACATTTGGCTGATGCTCAAAAGATTGTGCTTAAGGCCTTTAACATATAACATATTATGTGCTTTTCCCTTGTTGTTGTTGAGACTCATGGTACGTATTCAAACAATTCTAGCATACCTATTATCTCCAAAGGTCATATTTCCTTTCTTCTATTTGCTTAAAGAGATGAACTTCTTCTAGTTTCCTTTCATGTGCCTAGAGCATCCACTGTCAACGAACCACTAGCTCTCCTTGTTCTCAACATAGATAACTAACCCACATTTATCAAGTGCAGATTCTTTAGTTTTCCTTTTCCATAATCACTTTCTTGACTTTAGTAAGCATTTTTGTGCTTCTTCACCTAGGTTGTGGCACCTGTAACATTTTGTATTATAATTGGAAAGAGGATCAAAAGAATTATGAGTTTTGATATACTATTTTCTTTTATTGTCAACAAAAGTAAATTTTGGATATCAATGATTAGTGTTATAAGCTTTGTGGTATTTTTCCCGATGACCAAATTTTTTACATAAGAAGAAATGACCAAAGAATATAGTTTAATACTTATAGTATAAGATTTCCTTGATGAGTCATTTATTTTGAGGGAGTGTTTTCACTTTGAAGTCTCACTCCTTGGTTAATCTATGTTTCACGTTGGACTGCTATGAGGATTGTGAGGAGACCCTTAGAGGACGTTGACAAAAATTTTGGGTTTTTCAGCATTGCTTTTAATGAAGCTTCCAAGCTTTCCTTCCAAATGAGTACTAGGATCTTCCTTTTATGAGCTACATGATTCACCTATATAAATAAGAAAGGAATTTTCATATGGTGACCTTTGATAGTTTAGAATGGTGTCTAGAGTTTGGGAGCTCTTCAAGTTTTTGTTGAGCTTGTCAAAGTTTTTTTCACAGATACTACTTTAGCTTCTAGCTTTTCACATATTTCTTCATTTTCTTCTATTTTATTACTCAAGACTTCTACTCACTTAGCTTTCTCTTTCTTAGTTTTGAAAGAGATGATACCTTTGGTTAACTTCTCATTTTTCCTTATGAGTCTATCTTTTTTTTCTAAGGCACTAATAAATTATGCTTCCAATTAACCCATGTTTTCTATCCTTTCCTCTTCTTCTGATTCTAATGCCCAATTTGAGAAAGACATTAATATTATTTATTTTTTTCATTAAGATCTTCTTTATTAGAGATATCACTATCTTGCTTGGAGAATAAATTATTCTTTTTTAAGCCTCCCCTTTTGAACACCCTTTTCTTAGGTTCTTATTCATCATCATTGTCATGTTTAATAGGAAAAGTGTCATCATAATGTCCTCTTTTAAAACATTTGAAACAAATGAGAGGTAACTTACCTTTAATATTGGATCCTTTCTTTATCCTCATGACAAGATTTACCATTTCAGTGTGAGATTCATTGCTAAAGCAATCACCACTCTTTCATTTTCTTCATGACTAATGTTTTGAATGTAGATTCCTTATGGGTTGGATTTATTGACCTGATCTAATATGATGTGAGAATTCCATGAAGCTCATCCATCGATAAAGTATACAAATATTTTAATCCTTCTATGTCCAAAACTTTAGCATCAAAATAATCTAGAAGAGATATCAAAACCATTTGGACAATTCTCTTTTCTTTGACATCCTCATCAAGCCCTTTGAGAAAGTTAACTACTTCATCTACTCAGAGGAAGTAGGTAGAAATATATTCTTAATCATTCATTTTTATACTTTCAAATTGTATGTTGAATGTTTTAAGCTTTTCCTTCTTTACCTTGTCATATCCTTCCTAGACATTATTAATCTTGTCCCACATCTCTTTAGTTGATTCAAAACACATAAATTTGGTTAATTTTGAATCTCATAGACCACTTGATATAAAGTTCAAAGCCTTATTATTCACTACCTATGCCTTATTCCCATCCTATTTTTTTGGAAGAGGAGATGGGATCTTCTATCCATCTATATCTAAGAGAGATATCACATAGTAATTCTTTCTAATCTCCTAGAATGTAAAATTTGTTCCATAAATGTGAGGGAATTTAAGTGCCTCTTTACATTCCATTGTGATTGGAAAAACCTTCTTCTAGTTGTTAGGTGATATGAAGAAGTTCGATCCGACACTAATTGTTACAAATATTAAGACATGTTGAATCAATGTTTCATTCAATTATTTTTTTTTCTAGTTTAAAACATGCTACAGTTACAAAAATATAAACCATGCCAGCACACAAGAATTCGAAAATGAAGAAAACGTTTGTATATTATAGCCCAAATAACAATGATTAGCACATTAATCACATTATACAAATTTAGGCTCCACCTTATCAAATAAGGAAACCAATCCTTTTTTAAAATCATAGGCACCAACCTGGAAATAGAGCAAGGACACCAATCCTCTTGAGTAAGCCCAACCTCCAACATGGAAATAGAATGAGGAAACAAATCCTCTTTAGGCACGAACTTGTCAACAATTCCTCAACCTTTTGTACATACCTCTCTTTAAAAGTTGTCAATTCATCATTTTAATTAGATCATAAATATCTTTATAAAAAATTCCAAAATAACCTTCAAGCAAGGCTGAGTTCAAATCCGAGACGTCTCCAAGATAGGCTTTAAAACATGCTTCAAATCAACACCTAAAATTGACTCCAAAATAGGACAAGACTAGGGTTGCAAAGGTCGAGAATAAAGTTTGCACAAGGTTGAAAAAAAGGTTTCAAAGGGCTGAATCTGAGGGAACTACAGGGCTAAAATTTAAGGTAGTTGCATGACAGAAGTGTGAGGTTGCTACAAAGCCAAAATCTAAGGTTTTTTGCCATTGTAATAGGGCCAAAATGAGGCCAAACTAGGCTGAAAAATAGTGTTGCAATAGGCTTGAATTAGGTCTCAGATCAGGACAGATTTCTTTTTCACATCTGCTACAAAAATGAACTCTAAATCTTGATCAAAATAATCTTCAAAAATTCCCTAACTAGAACCAAAAAAACATTCAAACTTTTATCCATTCAATAGTGTTCAACTCCTTGGTTCATGAGGTATGAACCTTTCTAAACCAGTCACTAATAGGTCAGAATTCTTATTCTTTTCTTCACCATTTTCATTTCCAATTTGAGTGAGGAGAAGGCCTATTTATAGGCATATTTGACCCCCAAACAAGGCCAAATTCACATCTATTAGGGCCAACATGTTTTTCAAGAGGATCGACTTCATTAAGGCCCAAATTACAACTTTTGACTTCAAAAATTCATATATCCTCAACCAAGAGGAGTTATAGGGTGAACCATACTTTTTTTTAAATATATCGCGATGTTCTTTAAGCCTATATCATTATCTCATTCAGCTAAATAACCTTTGAGATCAATAAAAATCATCTTCTCAAGAATTGAAAGCATCATCACATATCAATTATTTTGTAGCATTGAAAGGTAGTTGAAGGGCTGAACAACATTTTTGAAGAGTATCCCCTTCAATTATTTTTTGGTTAATACATATAGGCGCATATAACATGTTATGTACTTCATTACATATGTCTTTTCTATTGATGTTAGAGAAAGAATTAAAGGATTACCAACGCCAACAATAACTATAAAAAATTTTGTGATCCAAAATGGATCCTAGAAAACCTATGTCTTCAAAAATAAAAATAAAAGTATCGCATGATAAAAACCTTTACAAAAGGTGGATTACACTATTGCAAAGGAAAAACAATAAGAAATGGTGAAAACAGAGTCTATCGGAGGCTTAAGCAACTTCGCATAGGAGCTGTCAGATCTGGCCGATCAACGGTCCAGATCTAATCGGCGTATCGCAATTGTAAATGGTAAGCGGAGTCCATAGGAAGCGGCCTTATGGGAAATCTAGACAGCTATCAGCGCGATTAAACAAGGGTTGTTGATCTATGCACGTAGATCAACAGTCCAGATATGCTCGCGCCATCGCATTGCCAAAACACACACAAAAGGACTTACCGGGGCCCTGAGGACTATGTGATATGTGATTGCAATATATTGCATCGCAAAATCGCATCGCGAAAATACAGAGGAGCAAGGCCAATACATATGTGACTTGTGATAAAGCCAGACCCGACGGGTCTTATGGGTACAAATATATATATTTTGAGTTCTTTAAAAAGGAGTTTTTCTATGTAAAGTCTCATTTTCGTTAAATAAATGAAAAATAAAGGAAATGCGAATGGAGTGATAAAATGGACCCAAAAGGGTTTATACATGCAACTATATATATTTTGAGTTCCATAATGAGTGGGATTTTGGGCGGGCCTTAGGTGGTAAGTGGTATTCGCCAAGCTCCGCCCGAGCCCATACACTGGCCGACACGTGGCTTGGCTTCGGAGAGAGAAAACTGCCTTTTCGAGCGGGTAATCTCTGGGCGCATAAGCCACCCAAAATCAATAGCAACCATTGGATCAATGATCACATAGATCAATGGTGCACTTGCGATAATGCCCAAAGATGGATCCAAAAGGGTTATAGGGTGGAACTGATAATATGTGAAGTCCGATAAATCACAGTTTGGCAGATTTTATAGTGTTTCTGTGTATTTCTCTGTGTAAACAGAGAAACGACATTTTTGGGATTTCGAACATGCCAAAGGTTCTTTCCGTTTAATAACAGGTGGCCACCATACTTGAAGACGTTACACCATGATTGGTTAATGCTCAGAGGGGATTTGAACGGACAGAGGCTGGAATTCAGAAAGCCTGAAAGGGAAAATAAACAGACAAGTGCCAATTGGCTTAAAAGCCACTGAATGATAGAGACAGGGGCAGGTGGTGCTGAAACAGAGAGAAGACAAAGACAGAGAGTGAGAGGGGGAGTTTGTGTACTCAAAAAGACTTGGGGGATCCAAGTAAAGCCCTGTTGTTTTATTCCTGTTGTGTGGAGGCTCAATTTGAGCTCACATTTGTAAAAACTCTACTCTTGAAGACATAATAGAGAGGTCACCACTGAAAGCTGGACCAGGAGATTTAGCCCAAGAGTTTTGGGTGAACTCCTTGATTATTTGTTGGGTTATGCGTGTATCTGTTATGTGTTTCTAACTGCTTCATTGTCTATATTATTCACAATATTTTCGATCCATTGCACTAAGTAATATAGGAAAATCCTCTACATGAGTCTATAATACCTTAATATTAGTCAAAGATCTAATTTTCAGATCAAGTGTTATCAGAGCTTTAGGTTTGCTAAGGTTAGACAAGCTTGTGTTGGATTCTTGAAAGCTAACTAGGTCAAAGCTCAAACTAGGAGAAGGAGAACTTGTTGAGACTAATCTAGAGATTGGAAGAGTCTATTCTCAGAGGAGAAAAGATGGAGAAGTCCCATTGGAATCAGAATCTCAATTCATGGACAGTTTTATGGCCATGCAAGCCATGGTGGAAGAGATGTATCGAGAATTCAAGAAGGGTCAATGTGAAAGTACTTCAACACCCAAACAAGAAAAAGGAGTAGAGGAACCTTCTCTAGATGCCCCAGAGGGAAAAGGGAAAGGGGAAAAGCTTCCTCCATCATCTCCTCCACCATCACCTCCATCATGCTCATCTCCTAGCCCTGAAAAGAAAAGAAGAAAACATCTTTGATTAAATTAGATGTGAAGTTTGATTTGCCAATTTATTATGGAGAATTAAACGCAGAAAAGCTAGATAGCTGGATTAGACAGATTGATGTATATTGCAGGGTGCAGAACATTTATTTAGAGAGGATAAAGATTCAACTGGCTAGCCTTCGCCTTGGAGGAACTGCACTAGTGTGGTGGGAAGGCAAGACACAAGTTGATTTGAAGAAACATGGTAAAATTCTTTCTACCTGGAATGAATTTGTTTCTTTCATCAAAAAACAAGTATATCCACTAGCTTATATGCAGCAAGCAATGATGAGTTGGAAAACTATTCGCCAATTAAAGGGCCAAAGTGTACAAAGTTATACCCAGGAATTTAGAAAAAGAGCTTTAACTCTAGGCAAATCTCTAGACTCACCTGAAACTTTGTTGAAGTATATAGGTGGTCTGCATAGCTATTTGAAGCACACCATTCTCATGTTTAATCCCACTAGCCTAGATGATGTATCAGTTCAGGCTACACATCTAGAGGCTAGAACTAAGAATGTGAAACCAAAGATTGGGAGATCATCAAAACCCTCTGCAACCAAGAACAAGGAAAAGAAGAAGATGAAATGGAAGGAGAGGAAGACAAACGCTATACAGAAAGACAAACCTTCATGCACTCACTGCAAGAAGGATGGACATGATGATGAACACTACTGGTCTTTTCATTTGGAGTTGAAACCTAAGAAGTTCGGTGGTAAGAAGAAGAAGACTGCTGCTGCTATCCAGAAAGACTTGGGGTCAGACTCAAGTGATGAAACAACAGTCACATTCACAGGTATAAAAGGTAAAAATTCTGAATCATCTACAAGTAATTCTACACAATCTATTGGTAATGAAGATAATGAGAGGAAAAGACATGAGCTTTTTCATATTAGAGTTATTTCCAAGCACCAAAAGATTGATACTTTATTTGATAGTGGATCACATAGTAAACATGATTTCTGAAACAATTGTAAAGAAGTTGGGATTCTTAGAAACACCTCACAAGAAGCCATATCCATTAGGTTAGGTATGTGATAAAGCAAAGATACAATTGAATAGATAATGTAAACTTAGGTTTGCTATCCAGTCAACATTTGTAGATGAGGTTGAGTTAGATATAGTTCCCTTGGATACATGGGGTATTGTTTTAGGAAGTCCTTACTTGTATGATAGAAGAGCCATTTTCTATAGAGCTGAAAATAAGTATCAACTCACTAAAGATGGAATAGAATATATTGTAAGAGCTCATAAACTCAAAAATAACTAAACTCTCATAAACTCAGGGTAGATGAAAAGAATTGTAAATTCATGAAAGAAATTTTTACTAATGGTTGTAAGGGAAAAGAACCCTTAAAAACCAATGTATTTGAAGGCTATGATGCTAAACAGAAAGATGATTTAGATAAAGTTGTTTCAAAATATGATATCCTATTTCAAGAACCTAAAGGTCCGCGACCCAGAAGGGAAATAGTACATGATATTCATTTGCAGCAAGATGCTCCATTGCCTAACATCGAAATGTACAGGTTATCTGCTTTAGAGAATGCAGAGATCAACAAGCAGGTACAGGAGCTACTTGATAAAGGGTTCATAAGACCAAGCACATCACCATGTGGATCTCCAATTGTGTTGGTGAGAAATAAACATGATTCATGGAGGATGTCCATTGATTACAAAGCATTGAATAAACTAACGATCAAGAATCGTTATCCTCTTCCTCGCATTGATGATCTATTAGATCAACTGAAAGAAGCAGTTTACTTTTCCAAGTTGGACTTGCATAGTGGCTATCATCAGGTTAGAGTTGCAGAACAAGATGCATGGAAGACTGCTTTCAAGACAAAGCAAGGGCTGTATGAATGGTTGGTTATGCCTTTTGGCTTAACTAATGCTCCGACCACTTTCAAGAGAGTTATGAATGTTGTACTCCGACCTTTTATTGATGATTTTGTAGTTGTATATTTAGATGACATTCTTGTTTTCAGTGAAACATGGGAAGAACATTTGGAGCATGTAAAGAAAACTTTAGATGTTTTGAAAAGATAAAATCTCTATGTGAAGTTATCAAAATGTGAATTTGGCAAAACATATTTAAATTATTTGTGTCATATTGTAGGGGGTGGTGAATTGAAGATAGATCCCTCTAAGGTCGAAGTCATTGTGAACTAGCCTAAACCCAAATCTGCTATAGAAGTTAGGAGTTTCCTAGGAGCAACACAATATTGGAGAAAGTTTATTACTAACTTTTCCTTCATTGCAATTCCCTTACATTCTTTAACAATATTGAACAAGGTGTTTTAGTGGGGAGGCAAATAGCAGAAAGCCTTTGAAACCTTAAAAGAAAAATTAGTACAACACCAGTACTAGCACTGCCAGATCTTCAACGACCATTTGAGATTGAAACAGATGCCAATGAGTATGCCATGGGAGCAGTGTTGATGCAACATGGTAAACCCATATGTTATCATTCTGAGACATTTAATTCTGCAGTAATTAATTATCCCACATATGATAAAGAATTGTATGCATTAGTGCAGAGTGTGAAAAATTGGAAACATTACCTATTGGGGAAAGAAACAATTATACATACAGATAATCAACCACTTCAATATTTGCACTCACAAACTAAATTGCATCAATAAAGATACTATAGGTGGATGGGTTTTCTACAACAATTTCATCTTGTCATCAGATATAAGAAGGGCATATGTAATAAGGTTGCAGATATGTTATCCATACCAATCATAAATGCATCTACTATACTTAAGCATAACTCAGTAATGCATGAAAACTACATTGAACAATATGCTCAAGATGTAGATTTTAAAGATGTATATGAAACTTTAAGTCATGGCAAACAAGTAGAAGAATTGGATTATCATGTTAAGGACCAGCTCTTATATCATTTGGGAAAGTTATGCATTTCTCAAACTGAAAGAGTTAACATAATCCAAGAAGCACATACTTCTATAATATCAGGTCATTTTGGTGTAAGCAAAACAATTGCATAGCTGCAAAGGTTTTGTTATTGGCCAAGAATGCATGAAATAGTTTCTAGATATATTAAATGGTGTACCATGAGTGCTAAAAGCAAGCCCAACAATAGAAAAATAGGCTTGTACACTCCACTTCCAGTTCCTTGTCGTCCTTGGGAAAGTGTTTCCATGGACTTTGTTGGGGGATTGCCAAAATCTAGAAAAGGACATGATTATTTATATGTTATTGTGGATAGGTTCAGCAAAATGTGTATTTTGATACCTTGTAACAAGCAGGTTACAGCTGAACAAACAACGAAGTTGTTCTTTCAGCATGTATGGGTTCATTTTGGGTTACCCACTTCTATTGTATTTGATCGAGATTCCCAATTTGTTGGGAGGTTTTGTTCAAGTCTATGGGAGTTGATGGACACCAGATTGAAGAAGAGCACAACATTTCATCCACAAGAAGATGGTCAAATAGAGGTGGTCAATAGGACAGTGATCCAGGTTCTCAGAGGCTATTGCAGCAGGCATCCCAAGCTTTGGGATGAACATTTGCATTATGTGAAACATACTTACAACCATGCCAAGCACTCTTCTACTCAGAGATCTCATTTTGAGACTTGTTTTGGTTTTATACCAAAGTCTCCCTTGGATTTTGTCTTTAGTAAAGACATAGTAGTTGATGGACACAACGATGTGGACAAAGCAAACAAGTTCATTGAACAGATCTAAGAAATTCACCAGGCAGTACAGGAACAACTGGAAAGAAGCCAGGCCAAGTACAAGGCAAGGCAAGGCATGACAAGCATCGAATTGAGCATAGCTTCCAAGTTGGTGATCAAGTTTGGCTGTACATCAGCAAAGACAAAATGCAAGGTGAAGGTAAGAAACTGACACCAATAAGGTATGGACTTTTCAAGATACTTGAGAAAATTGGTGAAAACGCTTTTCGCCTTGATTTTCCAGCTTATATGCATATCTATTCAATCGTTAATTCAAATAACTTGAGACTATATGAACCTTCATTGATTGAAGATCCTGAAGAGCAAAGTTAGTTGCCTTCTATTGATGATCTATTGTCTAAATATCTCAATGAGTTGCAGGAAGACACAATTCTGGATAGGAAGGTGAGAACTACACGCAGAGGGGATGTTGAGTACCTGAGAATTGGACTCAAAGGTTCAAAACCAAGCAGTGCAATATGGATAGGGATTAGACAAGTGAGGAAGTTGTATCCTCGATGCTTAAAAACCAACTTTTTGTGGTCCAAAAGCTTTTTCAGTGGGAAGGCGTGATCCAAAATGGATCCTAAAAACCCTCTAAGTCTTCAAAAATAAAAATAAAAATATCGCATGAGAAAAACCTTTACAAAAGGAGGATTACACTATCGTAAAGGAAAAACAAGAAGAAATGGTGAAAACAGAGTCTATCGGAGGCTTAAGCCACTTCGCACAGGAGTCATCGGATCTGACCGATCAATGGTCCAGGTCTAATCGGCGTATCGTAGTCGGAGATGGCAAGCAGAGTCCATTGGAAGCGGCCTTATGGGAAATCATGACAACAATCAACGCGATTAAACGAGGGCTGTTGATCTATGCACGTAGATCAATGGTCCAGATCTACTCGTGCCATCGCATCGGCAATACACACACATAAGGACTTATTGGGGCCCAAGGACTATGTGATATGCGATTGCGATATATCCCATTGCAAAATTGCATCACTACAATACAGAGGAGTAGGGCTAATACATATGCGACTTGTGATAAAGCCGGACCCGACGGGTTTGATGGGTACAAATATATATATTCCGAGTTCCGTAAAAAGGAGCTTTTCTATTTAAAGTAGCATTTTTGTTAAATAAACGAAAAACAAAGGAAATGTGAATGGAGCGATAAAAAGGATCCGAAAGGGTTTATACATGCAGCGATATATATTTTGAGTTCCGTAACAAGAGGGATTTCAGGCGAGCCTTAGGCAGTAAGTGGTATTGGACGGGCTCTGCCCGAGCCCATACATTGGCCAACACATGGCTTGGCGCCAGAGAGAGAAAACTACCTTTTTGGGCGGGTAATCTTTGGGCACATAAGCCACCCGAAATCAATAGCAACCACTGGATCAACGATCACATATATCAATGGTGGACTTGCGATAGCGTCCAAAGACGGATCCGAAAGGGTTATAGGGTGGAACTGATAATATTTGAATCTAATAAACGACAGTTTGGTGGATTTTACAGCGTTTCTGTGTATTTCTCTGTGTAAACAGAGAAACTACATTTTTGGGATTTCGAACGCACCAAAGGTTATTTCTATTTCATAACAGATGGCCACCATACCTGAAGACGTTTTACCATGATAGGTTAATGCTCAGAGGGGATTTGAACAGACAGAGGCCAGAAGCCAGAAAGCCCAAAAGGGAAAACGAACATACAAGTTCTGATTGGCTTAAAATCCATTGAATGATAGAGACGGGGGCAGGCAGTGCTGAGATAGAGAGAAGACAGAGATAGAGAGAAAGAGGGGGAGTTTGTGTACTCAAAAAGACTTGGGGGATCCAAGTAAAACCCTGTTGTTTTATTCCTGTTGTGTGGAGACTCAATTTGAGCTCACATTTGTAAAAATTTTGCTCTTAAAGACATAATAGAGAGGTCACACTAAAATATGGACCAGGAGACGTAGCCCAAGAGTTTTGGGTGAAATCCTTGATTATTTGCTATGTTATGCATGTATCTATTATGTTTTTCTAACTCCTTCATTGTCTATATTATTCGCAATCTTTTTGATCCGTTGCACTAAGTAATATAGGTAAATCCTGTACATGCATCTGTAATACCTTAATATTAGTCAAAGATCTCATTTTCAGATCATTTAGTCTCTTTAGAATGCAATTATGTGTCTTTATATTCTTTTAAGATATTAGTTTGTATGAAATTTTGATAAAGAAAATAAAACACTTGGTTCATATTTTTCTATGAAATAATTTCTTCACAATTTCTTGAATCAACAGCTTGCTCATTTAAACCTTGATTTAGTGGATTAAAGGAAGATAAACATAATTCCTAGATCTTTTTAGGTTTATATTTATCTTCACTACTGTAGAATATGTCCTCTAAATTATATATTTTCACCATCATGGTGTTCTCCATGACTTCATCATAACAATATTTCCAAAGAAACTTTGTTAGATATGTTCTTCCATAGTAAGTGTGAAAGATAGAATGTAAATATTTCAATTATGAAATGATGGAAGTAGCTTGACTTCTATACCATTTTATTACATCCATTCTGGATTGATCGAGGTGATCCAACGATCGCTATTTGTTCCTCCAGCCCTAAACCCTATAACCATTCCATCTCATCATTTACGCAAAAGAATTCAGGTATGCTGTCCATTTTTCAATAAGATGTCTCGACCCGTGTTCATCAATGAGCAACCCGTCTGAACAAGTCGTTCCTCATTCGTAAAAACCTACATATGGCACAGTTAAGCTCTTTGCAATCAAAACCCTGGGAATGAGATGTAAATTTTTATGGGTCTTCTTATACACTTTAGTGGCCACCATACCATGCTGATTTACTTGTAGGTTCCAAATATTGATCATTTAAAACAAGTTTCCGGTGATTCTTGTGCTCCTAATTAGGGTTTTTGGTAATCATTGTTCTTTTTTTTTTCCTTGAAATTTATGATTTGCAGCAATGGATTAATCCCTTAATTCTTTTGTTGCAGAGGGTAAATATTTATTGCTTCTTTTTCGGCAAAGGAGAACACTTACTATGTTTGCTTGATCAACAAGTCTTTGTTCAATGCACCAATGTAATTCCTAACCCTTTGGCTCTCTCCTTTTTCATCCCATTTAGAAATTTTGTGTGCATAATGATCCTAGGGAGTATATTGAATTTGGGAGTTTTGTTAGGAGACTGTAACTCGAACTAGTCTCGACCCAGGTGTAACTTGCTCTACTTCCAGAATTTTGTGACACAGGGATTGCTATGCCCATCTTGCAATTTCTTGTTCTTTTCACTCAAAGTTTTCACACATTTACTAGGGTTACAATTTTCTCGTTTCTCATTTTCGATGCTTTGACTGTAGGGAAAAGTTCACTTAGGACTTGGCTTTTACTAATAAAACGGTACGCTCTCATCCCATGTACTCAATCTTATACCTGTACCTTACTACATCTGGTACACTCCATAGCTTCCTGTTCTACCTCATTACTGCACTTAGTCCTGATTATTTTCCTGGGAAGAGTTTTTAGAAACATATTTACATTCCTATATGACACAAGGGTGTTACTACAGTCACGATGAAGTTTCCATCCTTACTAAAGGTCATCATTTACCTTATGATATATTGATTGAATTCGTGAATAAAATTGTTGTTCTATGTATCTGTCTAACTGGGTGTTTTTTTTCTGTCTATCTTGACAGATACAGGTATGATGTTTGTTACTTTTCATTGTCTCCTTTACCTAATTGCAACCACAACAACATTACAGCTAATGCTACCTCAATGTCCCAGGTCCATAATTTGCAAAGCATCAGGTTTGTTCTTTTCCACCATTCTATGATGGAGTTTTATGGGAAACATCATTCCCATGGGAGAGTTTCAAGTTTGTAATTGTATATTGATATTCCCTCTTTGGGGTTGTACATTCTAATTACGACAAGCCTATGTTAGCTTGAAATCTTTAAAAGGGTGTAATACCTTGTTATGTTGGTTGTCGTTATTATTAAAGGAATTATTTTATACATATATCAAGTATTAGCTCTGTAATAATTTAAAGTTTTCCCATTATATTATGAGAATGTATTCTCCTTTCATTTGAAGTTTTAGAAATATACTTTGCATGTTCCTTCGTTTTCGTATGTCGATTTCAGTTCTTCCTGACACAACCATAAGGTTTTCTGGAAAATAAACCTTTGGTTTAATGTGTAGTTAATAGAGGCCACCTTAGACTGTGAATTTTTTTTTACCTCGTATTCATGCAGAGCATGAAGAGCTCGATGCCAAACTATATTTACATATAAGGATAATTTGGGTGAATCGTCTTCTTCTTATTTTCTTTTTTTATATAGTAGGCTATATTGAGTAGACAATGAAATCCTCAGTTTTCGTGTATTCAATATTGCTACTATTCATTACTATGCTTGATTGTTTATAGATTCTTCTAGAATGCACACTGTTTATATGTTATAATAGGATAGCTTTACTAGTGTTAATTCATTATTTAGATACGAGAACGCATCCATCACCTTTTAATGCTAGTTACTTTCTTTCTCTGCTTAATATTTACAGCAAAAACCACATTTGTTTATCTTTTGTCCATCATTACAGTCTATAAAATTTAAACCTATAACTATTAAAAACGTCAAGAAGGTGTTGAGATTACTCAACACTCCTATTGTTCAAATCCATATGGCAACCCAACTATATTTTTAATAATAGCTAAGAAATATTTCTCTAAATTTCGTCCTCTGTTAACTAAGACTTCCTATTTTGCTATTAATTTCCATAAAATCAAATTACACTTAAGCACATATACTTTTAAACTCATTATCATCACCATAGTAAGTCATCCTTAACATGAGTTAAAATTTAATATTTTCAACTAATCTCATATTTTCCTAGTTCCACCGGGATTATATAGGTTTGTTCCTCCATCCCTAGGTGGTTGCTTACAATAGTCAAAACCAACTCCTCTACATTAAGCATGTTTAGTTGTACCCTTGTTAGTTAGTTAACTGATTGCCTTATTGACAATGCATATAATTAAGTTACAATCCTAATAAATCTTGGCTATATAGATACATACCCTATACTTTTTACGATAATTTGAACAAGTTAACAACTCCAGATTAAACAAAAAACATTCCTCCAAGCCAAGCTATTACACATAGATAAGTTTAAAATTACCAACTCCATACTCCAACATCGTAATCAGATCCATTATTCGCACCACTTCACAGTCGACATAATTTTCAAATAATATTAAATAACTAAATTATAAAACCGACCTAATTGAATGTTTAATAAGGATATCCACAGTTGAGAAATAACATACAAAAGAATCTAGATAACAATAAATCAACACTATGTTCGATTTGCCACCCAACCATGAACCTTCACCACATATTCTCACCCGAGCTCAGGTACCCTTCCCTCCAAAATCAACAACCTCTTGTTGTTCTAGTCAAGTCTTATTTATGCCCTACTTCCCTAGCAGACTTTCCTTAGTTGTATCCCTCTTTATAGGATCTTCTAGTCTCATAGCCTAGTATTTTCCTATTTACTAAAAACTTTTTTTTTCATTAAATCCTGTATTTTTCGTTAAAAACTATGGAAATTCTTGTACAATTTTGATAAGATCAATGGAATTTTTCAAGATTTTATGTATCCTAAATTTTTGATGATACTAAATCCATTTTTATCATCGAAAATAATCAAAACACTCTCACAAATAAAAAAAATTGTAAAGAAAAAAACCAAATTCTTTTAATGGCCTTCCGAGTGAAATTGCCGCTCAATAGACAACACCATGTATAAAACTTTGTCAGACACTCAAATGGTATTATTATACATGTCACAGGCATGGTATTACACATTCAATTTTGCTTTCACTGCCTATTAGTTTGCCTTTGACCAAAAATTTATGTCACTTACCCATAGTTTAATATTAGGAATTCAATTTTTATTATTTATTATTATTATTTAAATTCATTTATTTGTAAGACGATTGGTTGAGGTCTTATTATGAGTTTTTTTAGTAACTTCCATATCTATTAGTTACTAATTTTTTTATTTTTAGTTTCATTTCATTTTTATTAAACTTTCTGATATATATATATATATATATATATTATATATATTTTATTTATTATCAATTTTGTTGACTTTTAACATTACTTACTATTATATTAAAAACATATTTTAATAATTTTAATATATATATATATATATATATATATATATATATATATATATATATAAAACAATATTAGCTAACCATATATCTTAATTTTTAGCAAAATGTTTCAACAATACAATATTTTATTAGTTGTTTTATTTTTATGATGAAATTTTTGTCTTTATTATTTTTAGTTTAATTAAACTTTATTTGAACTAGAAGATAGACCCTGGTTAATATGTAGCCTTTGTTAACTACACTCAAAATGTTATCTTTTAAGTCAATTCAAACTTGTAGTTATCCTGTTTATCAATTCTTTATTATAATAAAGGTTGCTGCGCAATTCTCTCGAATCAACTCTACTGTGGTCACGCGTTTCTTCCAAAATAAACCGGTTGGGCATTTTATTCTCAGAATCTCTCTGAAAAGAGTTCAAACATACACGAAACAAAACTAGTCTCTTCCTGGAGTCCAATATAATTTGTAAATGTCCCCGTCCTCGCAATAAGTACATAACTCCAAGTACTAGCGAACTATAATTTCTCTGAATCAGACTAATCAAACCAAGTGGCCTATTCTTTTAATGATGGGAAATTCGGATTTGAAGTTTTAGTTGTTTGATTTACACTCGAAAGACTTGAGCAATGAACACAAAAATCACTATTCGTCAAAAGCCATGGTCTGGAAAACCGCTAGAGATCAAAGATCACAGGATCAAACGTTGGTCAATTTCAACCCCATTACAGTTGGAGTCACAGCTGCCTTGCTGTTCTGCATGTTAAATATTTTCAACACTGCTTCAACATATTTAACTTGAGAAATGAAAACACCATTTTCACTTTGGTCTCCTTCAATTCCAAGAAAATATCTTAAGAAGCCCAAGTCAGTCATTTCAAATTCACTTTTCATGATTGTTTTAAAATCAGAGATGAGAGAAGCATCATTGCTAGTAAAAATCAAATCATCTACATATAAAACAACAATAAGCATCTTACCGTCATTCTCTTTTATGTAGAGTGTGGGTTCACCGTCACATTTATCAAACCCATTCTCAATTAGATAAGGATCTATTCTACTGTACCATGCTCTTGGAGCTTGCTTCAGCCCATAAAGAGCATTTTTCAGTTTGCAGAGTTTATGCTCTTGGCCTTTAACTTCATAGCCTGGAAGTTGTTCAACATAAACCTCTTCTTTTAACACTTAATTCAGGAATGCAGATTTAACATCCATCTTATAAATCTTCCATTTGTGTTGTGCTGCAATAGACAACACTGTTTTGGTTGTTTCCATCCTTGCTACTGGTGCAAAGGTTTCATCGTAGTCTTTGCCTTATTGTTGCTTGTAGCCTTTTACAACAAGTCTTGCTTTGTGCCTGTCAATCTTGCCTTCAGCATTGCTTTTGGTCTTATAGACCCACTTAACTCCAATGACATCTTTGCCTTCAGGGAGGTCCACTAAATCCCATATTTTACTCTTCTCAATTGCACCAATTTCTTCATTCATTGCTTCAATCCATTTATCTTCATTTATAACATCTTCAAAATGAACTGGGTCATCAACATGACAATACAAAACGAATAATGAATTCAGACCAGTATTGTTACTTACCTCTCCTTGTTCATAAATCTCATTCAGATTTCTAAATCTTGGTCTTCTTGGTGTGCTTGGAGTTCCATCTGAACTTGAGAGTATTTCTGATCCCTGTGGTGTGCTTAGAGAAGCACTTCCTTGACTTCTCAAGGTTGTTCGAATTCCAGCTTGTGGTGTGGTTTGTTGTACTTGCTGTGGTGGAGGAGAAGCCACCAAGGAAGGATTATTTGCTGCTGTCCCTTCCTCTTCTTCTTCGTGAGACACAATTGTCTTCACATTCACTGTCTTCTCTAAGCTTCTATCCCAAGCTTCATCTTCAATGAATTGCACATCTCTGCTTACTATTAATTTCTTGGTGGATGGATTATAGAGTTTGTATGCTTTTGACTCATCACAATAGCCAATAAAGACACACTTCTCCCCCTTACTGTCAAGCTTCTTCCTTAGCTGATCTGATACATGTGCATATGCTACACAACCGAATACTCTCATGTGAGTGACAGTTTGCTTTTGACCACTCCATGCTTCTTCTGGTATTTTGTTCATGACAGCTTTAGTTAGGCATCTATTCAAGATGTAAACTGCGCAAATGACAGCTTCTGCTCAATACTCATGCGGCAAGTGTTTTGCCTTCAGCATACTTCTGACCATGTCAAGAATGGTCCTATTCTTCCTTTCGGAAACACCATTTTGCTGATGTGTATATCTCGCGGTGAACTGCTTTTGTATGCCATTCTCTCTGCAAAAATGCAGAAAGTTTTTGGAGATGTACTCTCCTCCTCTATCTGTTCTGAGCACTTTGATATAATGCCCACATTGCTTCTCAACAAGAGTTTTGAAGTGGAGGAATTTCTCAAACACTTCACTCTTCTGTTTTAGCATATACACCCATGTCTTTTTGGTGTAATCATCAATGAAAGTTAAAACGTATTTATTTTCGGAAAATGATGGTATTTGCATCGGTCCACACACATCAGAGTGAACAATTTCCAAGGGTGCTTTTGCCCTTATACTCTTTCCTGCTGGAAATCTTTCTTTGTGTTGCTTGCCCAAGATGCAACCTTCACAAAGGCTGTCTGATTTCTCGATCAATGGCAATCCCTTTACCATTCCCTTTCTGTGCAACAGATTCAAGCCTTCGAAATTGAGTCCAAATCTCAAGTGCCACAACCAATTCTCATCTTTCACTTGTTCCTGAGAGACTTCTTGTGTTACAACTGCAATAGTTCTTCCTTCCTTCAAATCTGCCCTGAGTTTGAGAGGAAACATTCTATTGCTGGTCATCTGCACCTGTGCAATGATCTTCTTACTTGGAGGTATGTCTCTGATTGTACATATATCATCTTTGAAGAACACATTGTAACCTTTGTTAATGAGCTGTCCAATGCTCAAAAGATTACATTTCAGACCAAGTACATAGTATACCCCTGGCACAATCATCTGTTCTCCATTTCTTGCTCGGATACTGACTCTGCCCTTACCCTTGACAGATATCTTACTATCAGTTTCTGTTGTTACCTCAGATTTCACATTTTCATCCAGATTGGCAAACATTTCAATATTTCCAGTCATGTGATTACTACAACCTGAGTCTAAAAACTAAAAATATTCTTGTTTGTCTTGTGCAATGTTACATGCTAACAACACAATTTTTGGATTCTTATCTTCTTCATTTGCAAAATTAGCATTCTGCCTATTATTCATGTCATTTTGTTTTTTCCTACATTCATTGGCGTAGTGCCCATATTTCTTACAATAATGACATTGGACTTGGGATTTGTAATACCTTTGTCTATGAGCTTGCTGTTCGCTTGAACCTTCATCTTGGTTCTGATTGTAGCTCCTTCCTCTTGTGATTGCAGGATTATTTCTGCCTTTGTTTTGGCTTCTTCCACGACCTCTGTTATTTGCTCTCACTCGACCTTTTCCTTGGCCAAAAGACATCTGAGTCTTGAATGCTTGCTCAAAAGAGGAATCTGTTCCTTTACTCAGTGTGTGTTCATGAGACATAAGAGAAGCACTTAGTTCATCTACTGTGAACTGTGAGAGATTCTTTGTTTCTTCTATTGCTACCATAATAGATTCAAACCTTGAGGGTAAAATTCTCAAGATCTTCTCTACAATCCTTCTTTCTTCAAGAATCTCACCATGAGATCTTATCTGGGTTATCAACCCAATAACCTAAGTGAAGAATGAATCTATTGTATCAAATTTCTTCATGCTGAGTGTTTCAAAGTCTCTCCTCAACATCTGCAACTTCGCAGTCTTCACCTTCTCCATGCCTTGAGAGGCAGTTTTGAGAATATCCCATGCCTCCTTGGATTTTGTTGTTGATACAATCCATGGAAAAACACTTTCATGTACTGATTGGAAGAGAAAAAAGAGGGCTTTTGCATCCTTCTTCCTGTCGCTCTTCAACTGGGCTCTTTCTGCTACTGTTAAAGCAGCCAACGTTGTTGCATCTACACGTTCAACATAGCCAGTTTCAACCAGCTCCCATATTCCTTGAGAAGCAAACAATGCTTTCATTGTTATGGACCAATAACTGTGATTTTTCTCATTAAACTATAGCAGTTGGGAATTTGTCAAACCTGTTCCAGCATCTGCCATCTTAACCTGTATGAATAAAGAAGAGATACTGGTTGTATAAATAAAAACATGCAAAAACTTTCTCTGCTGGAGAAAATCTGCTCAATAAGCTTCTTACAGCTCCTACAGTGAAAAAACAAACTCTTTTTTTGACTCACTGAGTGCCTAGACCAGCTCCAATACCATGTTGGAATTTCTGATAATTCTAAACAAAACTGAAAAACAGAACAATACTCTGTTTTAACACAGCATAAATAAAAATCGTTTGCGGAATATGGTGTATCAGCAACGCAGTTTCGTTAGTTGTTGTTTGCAGTCTATCAGCAACGGTGTTTCAGCAATGGTGTTTCAGCAACGCTGAAACTCGTGTATCAGCAACACTCTGTTTTGACGTCAAGATTATTTTCTGGTTACGGTATAACAACAACGCGCAAATAAAACTTCTATTTATAAACATTAAATCAACTCATACAAATTCGTTTTCCTCACATAGAGGGATTTTCACAAGAGATTATGCTGAAGAGCATCTTCTTCTTGATAGAGGTATTACAGCAGGAACGTTTCAGTTCCACAAACCGATTTTTCACTATCTGAAAATTACAGTTTCAGCACTGCTGTGCGTTACAAAAATGACTCTCTATCATTCTTCTAACATAAAACAGAACTGTTGTTCATTACATTTATATGTTAAAACATATTTGACTTTAAACAATAAGATAATAAAAATATCTTCTAAAGCTTATCTGCGTATTGAATGCAGCAATCGGTGATGCCTTTTGAAGAAATGAAGTTGGCTGTTGCAGGGGAATTTAATGCTGAAAATTTAATGCACATTAATGTGGAAAATATCAAGCATGACTTTAAGGCATCCAACAGTCTGGAATATCTACATCAAATCAGATTTCTGTCCAGCTGTTTATGTTGCAGTTGGAATTAAATTCCAACATGGAATCCTGAAGCAACCTTGGCTTCTGATATAGGAGACATGCATTCGGAAGGAATTTTGACGTATTACGACAATGTTCGTGCAGAGCTTAGTTTCTTTGTGGACCATACTGCTGTGGAACTTGGAATCATCATGAACCTTTTGGATGGAGATTCAATGGCCAACATGTATTCAGATGATGCCGTGTATGGTTATCCTGTCACTCCGGCTGTTTTTTATGAGTCTCTGTGGGAGGATGATATCTCGGAGGATGATTCAAAATGATTTTTTATCACAAGAGCAAGCAAAATTTGAAATTACTGGAACGGAATTTCATGGGTGAATGCCACCGCCGAGGATGCTCAGTGACGTATATATGTGAAGAAATTTTGCCTTATTCTGTAGGCAAAGAAAACATAGTCTCAAGTGAGAATGCTTTTTTTTCAGAGTTATTTTCCCAAACAATCGTAGCTGTGAATACGAAATCATACATGTCACACAAAATTTTATCTTATAAGACGATTGCCGAAGCGTGGTCTTCATTTTTCTTCAGCGGAGTTTCTAATTTTGCAGTTGAATCTTGTGTATAGCTTCAGAAAAAGTCTCATGGCCGGGAGTCTTGATTTTGCTTCAGCTGAAGTTCTACTTTTGCAGCGTTATGTTTCGCAGAACTTTCAGAACTTTATTTTGTATGTAGTTTTGGAACTTTTATTTTGTCTGTACTTCTGTTAAGATGTGATAATGTGATAGACGAATAATATTTCAGTTATTACTAAATGTTTCTGAGAATTCAGTTTTCTCTAATGAGAAATAATTTCAATTTCCTATTCGGCATTTATCACATTAAAATTTTTGATGTGCCAAGTTTCTAACGAACCAGTACAAGTATGGTTCATCGTTAACACAAAAATATATATTTACTTAATTTCATTATTTAAGATGTACTTCGTTTCATTGTTTAAGATTGTATATAAATTTCTCATTAATTTGAATTTCCTATTCGGCATTCGTCACATTAGAATTTTTGATGCGCCAAGCTTCTAACGAACAAGTACAAGTATCGTTTATCATTAGCACAAATAATATATTTACTTAATTTCATTGCTTAAGATGGTACTGCGTTTCACTATTTAAGATTTTTTATAGATTTAGCAGAGGGGAAATTGGATACAAAACATTCATTACTTACATAATTTTATATATCAAAAGCTTTGAACTACCCTAAAACCAATTGTTTAATTATTTATCAATTTTATTCCAATAGGTGAATTGCACTTCAAAATTTAAAAACATCATTTATTTTGTCATGAAAATATTTGACTATATATGTTATTTGAAGGGAGTTTCTATCGTATATTTCATTTTTATCCTATTCATCTCTTTCATATAAATTAGATTCAATTTCTACTAGATCTAGTTTCCATGAAACAATATTGGTTTTATCAACTTTTTATAAGGCTCACAAGTTTTTCCTCTCTTGTTCACATCTCAGATATTGTTGCCGAGTTTTAGTACATAAGTAACATATCATAGTGAAATCCAGGTAGCTAACTGTTAGAGATACTACAAATTTACGGTATCATTTCTCCGTGTTACATACGAAGAGTCAAAATAAAATTACCAAAATCCACGAGTACTGTCCATATTCTGTTCAATGTTACATGGAAAACTTTAATTTGAATACACTACAAGAATCTCTACTTTAATCTGACTACATTAGTCAAATGAGGTATAAAAACATTAAATTTTAATTTGATGCTCTGTAATTTGATTACAAATTCCAAAATATTTCGCAAATTTTATCAACATGAGTGAAACAATTTATTTCTCTTACATTTTTAAAATATTCTGAAATTTACAGGAGCCAAACTCACACTGCATAGAGTGGGGTTGCCTAGTCCACGAATTTGACCTTTGCAAGAAATTTACTGACCAAAATCCATATAAAACAAACAAGCTAAGAGCCAAATTTGAAAAGATGTCAATTTTTTTTTTTTTAAATTATTGAAAGGGACGTTCCCTGGTGCCACACATTGTATCGGATATCTCAAACACCTCGTATGAAATTCTATTGAATCAATTTCATCATTCAAACCATAGAAAAACAAAAATGAATATTTTGGAGATTTTATCAACGTGAATCAAACCATTTATTTCTCTTGGATTTTTAAAATATTCGGAAATTTACAGGAACCAAACTCTCGAGAGGTAGGGTGGGACTTCCTAGTCTACGAATTTGACTTTTGTAAAGAATTTAGTGTCCGAAATCCATTATAAAACAAACAAGCTAAGAGCCAAATTTGAAAAGATGTCCAAAATTTTTATTGAAAGGGACGTTACGCCGATGCCACACATTGCATCAGATAACTCAAAAACCTAAGAACACTTACTATGCAATTCTATTGAATCGATTTCATCATTCAAACCATACAAAATTGATCAAATTCTAATTAAATAATCAGAATGACAAGAATGTAAGAAGGGAGGACTATAACGTAGGAAATAACAGGGTCAAATTTTGTTGGAAAATCTATGATTTTTGGATTAAAACTAATCGAATCCCGTTATCCTTTATTATATTTATTGTATAGTTTTTTGGTCGGACACCCAAATGGTATTATGTAATATTGCGGTGCACTAAACTGTTATCTTCGAATTCAAGTTTGTACTTATCCTGTATATCAAATATTTATTATAATAATAAAGAGTGCTTCACACTTTTCTCAAATCAACTTTACTGTAGCCACGAGTTTCTTTCCAAATAAAGTTGTTGCTCATTTTATTCTCATAATCGCTATCCAAAGAGTTTAGACGTTAGACGAAACAAAACTAGTCTCTTCTTGGAGTTATAATTTTTTTAAATATGTAGCCATCCTTCCAAATAACATATCTCCAACTGCTTGCCGCTTATGATTACTTATAACATTTTTATGTATTTTCCTTATTTAGTCACATTTAGTTATATTTGAGTCACATTAGTGGATGTTGTAGAGATAGAGGAGAAAAGCACAAATTTCACACATAAATGTGATTCACACACAAAAACGTAAGTTGAAACTTAGTTACTTTACTAAACAAAAAATTTGATCTACATACACATACAGTCAAGTTATTGCTATTGGCTTTCACACATTAGAATGACCCAAACATCGGTATATAAACACCAAATATTTCAAATAGGGAATCAGGGAAATTCTAACTAGAGTTGACTTCTCTCCACCTATCTGCTTCATGCAAAATCGCCTACACTCGACTTAACTCAAACCTATCACTCGATTTGATTTTCTTAACTTAACTTAACTCTCAATTACCAGAGTAATTACTATTTCTAACACCCCCCTTAATTACGACTAATCATGACTAATCATAACTTAAACATTGTCTAAGTCTCAGTTATCTTACAATCAAAGATTGACTCAATTTTTTTTTACAATGCTAGATTTTTATTATAAACTCCACTCTGCTTCTTGTGCTTCCTATTTATGATTTTGTTTCTTCCACATTTCTTTATAGAAGAATCTGATCTCTTCTTGAATCCATTGTTGAAAGGTTATTTTAATGCTTTCTTCTTCATCTTTAGAAATTTCCATGTCCTTTCCTGTATCTTTTTCTTCATATTCTTTTTCTGCTAGATTGTTATCTAGTTTACCTGCACATTGAAAATCAATGTTAAAAGACTATTCATTATGCTCTCCATTGAGAGATTTCTCCTCTTCCTCTTCCTTCTTCTTTGCCTCTTCCTTCTCTTCATTTTCCACTTCTTTGCCAACTTTTGCTGCTGCAAAGATGTTGTCTTCAAGTTAGCTTTCATATGCAAGTGGGCTTCTCTCACCAAATAACAACATATTAGTGAATTGCTTTTGTTACATTATGTACAACCAGTTATCACCAATTAATTGTTCTTAATTATAGTTAACATCAACAATTTCAATTGTTGGATCCACCAAACCACTTGCTTCTTCATTGGTAGCAATTTCTATGCCAAACTTGATTCTAGTTCATGCACTGCTTCATGAGTAGCTCCAACTTTTTCTTCATAACTTGCTGCTACAATGGCAACTTCAGCATGGCGGTTTCCATATTGCCAAAATGAATCCATGTTTCAAAAAAAAGACCACAAATGTCATTAACATAATTTTCATTCAATCTATTGTGGGATATTTGAACATACATGTGCTCATTAACAATTTTAACTTCACCAAATTCATCAACTATTGTTGAATTCACTAATTCACGTCTCACTTTGAAGTCATCATCCACAGGTGTCTTGTCATAGTGAGATTAACCATCATATTCACCATCCATGTTAGAGTGGAGTTTTTGAGCATGTATATGCTCTTACTCTGCTTCACACACAAAAGCTTCACCTTCTCCCTCTACATTCTTTTCTGCGTCTTCTTCATCCATATGCACGTTTGCATAATGGGTTTCACTTTTTTAGTCTTCATGACATCATCCACATTTGAGTGGGATTCTCCAAGTTTTGTTGTCCTCCTAGAGTCTTGATCATTTACTCCCAGCCATGCCACTAACTTCTTTATTGTTTGTTCAATAGATTGCGATACAACTTGCTCATGCATGTCACTTTCCTTTGTATCAAATTTTGCGTCTAGGATCTACTATGCTTAGTGGGAATATGTATTTTTTGCTACCTTTCACAAAAATTACTCATCCAATATTTGTTTTATCATATCCAATACTAAAGTATCGTAGACTTCATCATATGGGTTATCAGACCAATTCTAAACTCTTTACACTGAATAAAGGTTTGCATTTTGACAACCCAAAAATCAAAATTTTTACGTGTAAAATTTGACAGTGTTACTAGATCCATCCTGATCCATGCATCCTTTACTTGTTCTACTTCATCTGCTTGTCTTTGATATTCCTCGGCTGCAATGAGAACCTCTACCTCTATTAGTTCTTCAAAATACTTTGGCTCTTCCTTTTTGATTCATTTCCTTAATCTACTTCAGTCTCCCTTGACCCATGATTGTTGTCTTTATTTTTTCTTCTCGCTTCTCTTCTTATTGCATCAGTCATGTTCCATATTACCCTCGGAAAACAAATATAATTTTTAATATACATAAGGAAAAATCTCCACCAAATCAAATTCATGTATCCATATGATAGAAAGAGATTTTTATGAACCCGAAATAATTTCATACATGACAAAATAGAAATCTTTATAAACCGACACACGAATGTATTCTCAATATCACCGTGGCATTCCAGGCTACTCACAACCCCCGCGACTATTTCCAGCAATGGCGCTGCTGTTACAGATCACAACACCCTAAATGTAATTTTTTTTTAATAAAAATGTAAGATAAAGCCTTTGAAGCAAAATCCATTTTATTGGCTCAAATAAACCTTTTTCAAACTCCTTTATCTCCAAACCTTTTAAATAAATCCACTGAGCTCTAAAACCTTTTATAAACCTCTGTAATCTCCAACCTTTAAAAAAAACGTTTAATAGTCCTTTAATAAACTTTTATATACTTTTATAACCCTTTCCTTTTTAAATAAGCCCTCTGAAACCATCACACTTCGCATTTAAAAATGACCGACGGCAAAAATTACACAAACATGACAAAGATCGGACTTTTGCTGACTTCTACCCGTAAGTAACTTTTAGATTACATTTTTCAAACAATTTTAGCCCTCTATTTTTTATTTACGCTGAACGCAGCTCTTACCATTGTTTCATAAGTTTTGCGATATAGTCACATTCTCTTTGCTTCGGGGTGCGTCTTTTTGCGAAGTCGTCGCACTGTTTGTGTTGGAGGGCTGTGTCGATCCCTTTTGACGATATATATATATATATATATATATATATATATATATATCTGCCTTGATCACTTGATACTTTGGCAGCTCTGGCAGTTGCTCATCTCTTTTAGCTTCTTGGATCTTGTAATTTTGTCTTGGTTCTGATATCAACCTGTTGGAAAGGTGTTAGATAGGTAGAGGAGGAAATCAATCAGTTGGAAAGGCAAAGGAGGGAAGCACAAATTTCACACACACAAATCTGAGTCACTGTTTAATTATTTTATTAAACAAAAAACTTGATCCACATATACATCCACCCAAGATGTTCCTCTTGGCTTTCACACATTACAATGATCCAAACACTGGTATAAAAACACCAAACTTTTTTAAATATGGAATCGTGCAAACTCTAACTAGTCTTGACTTTTCGCTGGTTAAATCATGCACACTTGATTACACTCAGCTTAATTCAAACCTATTGCTCTAATTGATTTTCTTAACTCAACTCAACTCTCAATTAAAGGAGTAATCACTATTGCTAATAAGGAGAGAGTCATGCATGAATGAGTTTTACTTCTCTTGAGTGGAGTCATGCATGAGCCATGAAATAGTTAACTGATAATTTCATGTTAGTTCTCTAATTAGCTAGGACAAGGTGACATATAACTTCAATATAGTTCCACTTATTCATGTTGATTCTCTAGTTACCTTTGAGATTCTACTTACTGTAGTTAACTAGTTTAAGTAACTAGTTAATTAGGCCTATACTTGAGATGTCATCCATGCACTATGACACCTCATGGAGGGTATATATCATTGTATAGAGGATATATATCATTGTATTATACTTTATTTTATGATATAGAGATATAATAGAAATTGAATTCTAATGTCTTTTGGAATCTTTACTTAATTGTTATGTTTGTTTAGACTTATATTCAGAGTGGTTTAATGAGGCCATATTTTTGCTCAGAAAATAATGGAAATTCAGACAAATTTTTGATAAAATCCCACAATTGTTTTTGAAAATGGTGTTACAACTACTGAGTTTCATGATTTTGAGTGAACTAGGAATTTTTAATAGTGCTGACTCCATTTCCACCATCAAATTGATTGAAACACTCCTTTAGTGAGATTAAAAAAAATATACCAATTCTAACCAAAAATAACAAGTGAATTTGTGACCTCGGTATACTAACGCCTTTATATTCTCTTTGAGTGAAACACAATCAGAGCAACCAAACAAAATGGCCTATTCTTGGAAATTTGGATTTGAAGCTTTTGTGGTTTGATTTACACTCGAAAGATGAAGCAACGAACACAAAGACCACTATTCGTAAAAATTGATGGTCCGGAAAACCGCTAGAAATCAAAGATCATGGGGGCAAACGTGGGAGCCTTGACGAAACACAGTATTTCTTGAATTAGAAATAATATTTGTATTGCTGAAAAACAACTCTATGGATAAGCTCTGATGGATGCTTGTGGGTACTGATTGTGTTGACAAGCCACGATGATGAGGACGATGACGGACACAAAGTGACGGGCATAATGGGAACCTGAGAGTTTCTGCTCCTCAAGAATCTATTGTCGCACAGTGCACTAACCCTCGTCACCCTCCATCATCTAAGCCTTTCTGGGATTTTTACAAACCCCCTGGGATAGTAAAAGTTACAATGTTCATATTTGCCCGTTATCATAGTTAGACAATAGTTGTGGGCGGTAAAGTCTTTGCGCTTATTTTTTGCGTTGGGAGAACTACGTGTTCTTTTGATTGTGCTTATTAGTCCCTGCCTACGGCCCAGGGACTATTAGCGTTCGATCGGCAGTTGACTGGCTATTAATTGATGTGTTGATCCTAAATTTGTATCGGTTATTCATTCTTTAACCAAAGTTTACGCTGGGCAATTTTTCTGCAAATTTTTTTTTATCTAAAGTTTTCTATTTACCCTCTTATTGGCCGCATCACTTGCCCCGATGTTAGTTTAGTGTGGGCAACTTAGTTTATCCTAAGTTTAAAAATTGGTGTGTGGACCTTTCATAAATGCAACACCCTTATACTTGTCATCGTTCACTGACACGATTTTTTACAGTTGTCGACATGTCTTCATTCCATCGCCCTCTATCTTCATTCAGGTTAGCAAACACATTGTTCATCCACCCGCGCATGTTAGCAAATGTTTCAGGTGTTTCAGGGAGTTAAGTTTCAGGAGGAATGTGTAGCACAAGCAGCAGAAACAGGAGTTCCGGCTCATGGGAGGGCATGAGCGGCTCGTGGGAAGGAGGATATACCCCGTATTTCTCAGAGGTAACACTGAACCTAGGCACCAACAGAGAGCTCGGCTTCTCGTTTTCATATTTGCCTACATTTTTCCCTACGTTTTCAGTAGTTGGGTACACTCACGGGTTCCTAGATCTCCCCACCTTCATTTCTTCTTCTAACTTAGGGTCGCAAAACAGCTAGAATTGTGTTTCCGCTGATGGAGAGATGGAATTGCAGACAGGCCATGGTTAAAGCCTGACAAATCACTGTACTGGCTATAGTGTAACCCTAAATGTTGCACAAGTCGCTGAGCTCCCCGCAAGACAAATACGCCATCTTCATTAAAGTAAATCCGCTAAATATGCTAAATCTGAGCTGAGGTAATCCGAGCTTACCCAGAAAGAGGGCTTTCTTTCATACCAGAAAAAAAAAAGAGAATTCCCTATGTTTTTAGTAGTTGGGTACACTCACGGGTTCCCGGATCTCCCCACCTTCATTTCTTCTTCTAACTTAGGGTCGCAAAACAGCTAGAATTGTGTTTCCACTGATGGAGAGATGGAATTGCAAACAGGCCATGGTTAAAGCCTGACAAATCACTGTACTGGCTATAGTGCAACCCTAAATTTCGCGCAAGTCGCTGAGCTCCCCCCAAGACAAATACATCGTCTTCACGACAGTAAATTCGCTAAGTCCGCTAAATCTGAGCTGAGGTAATCCGAGCTTACCCGGGCAGAGGGCTTTCTTGCATACCAGAAAAACGAAAGAGAAATCTTCGTAGTGTAGCCGAAGCACATGTATGTCTCTAGATCTATTTGAGATAGGGTCGACACCTTAGCTCTAATTAGGAGGGAATTAGGTCTAACAGAGTGTTGCCTAGCCGAGGTCATGCTTTTCTCAATGTTCCTAGAGTTCAGGGGCTAAAGTACAAAGAAATTAGAGGTAAAGTACAAAGGATCAAATCGAATGATGTTATGGCCATACCCCTGTAGTTGTTGATGCTTCAGGTGAAAGGACTCTGCAACACATAGAGAAATGAGAGCCCTCAAAGCATTGGTTGTTAGGATATTCCGACACATAGGATATAGTTAAGTTCAACTTGGTCTAGTGTAGAGTTAGGTATAGAGTTAGGTAAAGTGTGTTTCTTTACCGTTGTACATTTTGTAACTTACAATCCGACGGTCACGATATGTAGTGATCCGACGGTTCACTCTCTCCTCGGTATTACCGACACTTGATCCATGGCTTGACACCCGATTGGTCCATGAGTTACTCTATTTAAAGTGCATGGAGGGTCATTGTTCGGGTAATCCGTGCATGAGAAAAGCTTATGTAAATTTTCATTCTTTGATTAATAAATTGCCTGTAGTAGCCACGTTGGCACAGGCCGTGGACTGTTTCCCTCTTTGAGGGTTTTAACCACGTCAAAAATACTGGTGTATTGATCTGTGATCTGGTTGTGAGCGGTGTCCTTTTGGTGTTCTTTCTGAGGAACTTACCCTGTAAATTCCTACATGGTATCAGAGCTATTTGAGGGCCCCGTCCGTTGGTGATCCAAATCTGAAGCCGGTAGAACTGCATCCGACTGCCGTTTCCTAGATCTGTTGTTTCTGACTACTTTCAGGCTGAGAGGACTGCTCTGTTGTGTTCGGAGCATCTGTTCCAGTGAGGAACCCCTTTCGTTTCACGCGAAAAGGTTTCCGGTAGCCCTAGCTGCGTCATTTTTAAGATCTAGAGGTATACAATCTTTATTTGCAGTTTACTGTTATTTTCTCTCTGCTTATTTCGGTTTCGGTTTATTTAGTTTTTTTTTTAACCGGATCTATACCTTTCATTTCTGCGTATGCTCTTTGCCCTGCGACTCTGTGCGATCTGGGCAAATCAGAAACAGAAAGGAAGGATTTTTTCTCATGCATATGCTCTTTTCCCTGCACCTTAGTGTGATCTCGGAAAATCAGAAACATTGAGAAAAATATTTAGTTTTTCGGCTAAAGCTAACTTTGAGCCGCAAGGTTCATTTTTTGAAAATATCTAGTTTTTTGGCTAAAGCTAACTTCGAGCCATAAGGTTCGTTTTCTTTGCATGTCCGTGTTGGGTTTTGTGTTTTGTGTTTTGTAGGGAAAAAGAGCTTTCTCAAGGCAAGCACGCAAACCAAGGCCCCCCCCCCCTCTCTCTCTCTCTCTCTCTCTCTCTCTCTCTCAAATTTTTTGTATATATCAATTGGTTCAAAGCTATTTTAAGAGAGTAGAGGTCTTGGGTTCAAGTCTCCATTTTGTGGGGGCGAATTTTTTCATTCCCGCACATTCGCGCACTTTGCCGGCAACTTCAACAATTTTTTTTCAAAAAGCCATAACTTCTTCATCCGGAAGCCCTTTTCAGAGCCGTTTTTTTTAAAACAACCTAACTTTTCGAGATCTATCCATTGGAACACTTACTTTCAGCATCTTCAGCTTCAGTTTAAAAAAAAAATGGAAAGTCCATGCCAAGTCATTCTTGACAGCACTAACTACTTCCAATGGATAGCCTACATGGAAGATTTACTTAGAAGTAAAGGTCTCTACAGAATAGCCACAGACCAAGAGAAGAAACCAAAAGATGAAGACAAGGCTGCAAAATGGGAAAATAGACAAGATCAAGCACGTGGTTTGATAGGGATGTCTATTTCTCCTGATCTTAGATTCCATATTGCAGAACTTGAAACTCCTCATGAAGCATTGGAACAACTCACTAAAGTTTTTGGGATTAAAAATGAAATTAGAGCCCATCAACTTGAAAATGAGTTGCTTACATTGGATCCTAATAATTTTTCTTGCATTGAAGATTTCTTGTCCAAATTCAAGACCCTTAGATATCTCTTGGAAGGTGTTAAGGTTAAGAAAGAAGATAGTAACCTTATTTATTCCATCCTTACTAAGTTGGGACCAGCCTACTCTGTATTTGTTTCCACCTTCCATTCTACAAGGGAAGCTTTCATTTGTCAAGGAAAAGACCACAAGGCCCCTTCCTTTGACTCTTTTTGTGATTCTTTAATAAGAGAACAAGAAAAACTCTTACACCTTGGTCTTCTTAATCTTGGAAACTCTTCCAAGAAAGCGTTAGCCGCCCAGCAGCAACCAAATTCAAAGAATCCTAAGAAGTCATATCCTAAAAAGAATGGTCCTAAACCAAACAAGGGTCCTAAGCAAACTCAGCCTCAAAATGAAAGATCATTTCAGCAAAATGATAGGACCAATAAAAACAAATGGAAGAAGACTGATAAACACTGTAACTTTTGTAATCGAGATGGCCACTTAGAATCTAAATGCTTTAAGAAGATGGAAGCCTTGGAAGCCGCAATGAAGAAAAATAGCATCCATGTGGAGCATTCTTCAACTTCAACTTCAACTTCATCTTCAGGAATGGCACTTTCTGCATGTCGTTGTCAATCATCTCAGTCTGGTTATGCATTAAATGTATCTTCTTCTTCTCATTCTCATGAGTGGCTCATTGATTCTGGAGCCTCTTATCACATGGCCAAAAACCAAGCCATGTTTTCTTCTTTAAATGATTGTAACACCAAAAATATATATGTTGGTGATGATAGATCTCTTAATGTTGTAGGGACTGGAACTGTTCATCTAGACAATGGTCAGTTTAATGATGTATTATGTGTTCCAACCTTATCCTGCAACCTTCTATCTGTATATCAGATAACTCATTCAGGTGAAGGTAAAATTGTTGAATTTTCACCTCATGATGTTGTAATCAAGGATCTGAGAGATCCTAAACAGATTCTAGCTACTGGTATTGCTGATGATTCCACAAGGTTGTATAAGTTTCACAACTTTGGGTCATCAAATATTCCCTCAGTATTTGTTGCTCATAATGATGAAGTGGGCAAACTTTGGCATGAGCGATTTGGTCACTTAAACTATCGCTCCCTTCAGCATCTATGTAAAGAAAATATGGTGACAGGTCTTCCTATGGTATCTTGCAGAGATGGTGTTTGTTCCGGATGTGTACTCGGAAAACATCATCGGGACAGTTTTGAAAAACGTGCCTCTTGGCACGCCTCAGCCCCTTTACAGCTTGTGCACAGTGATTTATGTGGTCCACTTCCTGTTGCTTCATTCTCTGGCTGCAAATATTTCTTAACTTTCATTGATGATTTCTCCAGACGCACTTGGGTATACTTCTTAAAACTCAAGAGCGAAGTATTTAACACATTTTTGGCCTTCAAAGCCTTTGTTGAAAAACAATCTGGACATCAAATTCTTAAGCTAAGAACTGATAATGGTGGAGAATATGTTAAAAACACATTCATCAACTTTTGCACCGAAAATGGAATTCAAATGCAACATACTGTTCCATACACTCCACAACAAAATGGTGTAGCTGAAAGGAAAAATCGCACCTTAAAGGAAATGGCTAATTGTATGCTGCAATCTAAAGGACTCAGTCTTAGTTTTTGGGCCGAAGCAATTAATTGTGCAAATTATATAATCAATCGCACTCCTACTAAGGTTCTAAAGAATATCACTCCAGAAGAAGCTTGGAGTTCCATTAAACCAGATGTAAGTCACTTTCGTGTTTTTGGAAGTGAACCATGGGCCCATATTCCAGATGAAAAGCATAAAGCTTTAGAACCTAAGAATGAGAAATGTACTTTTGTTGGATATTCTGAAGATGTAAAAGGTTATAGACTTATTCCATTTAAGTCCAAAAATGTTATCATTAGAAGAGATGTAAAATTTGATGAAAATAAATCGGCCTGCGAGCCTAGTCCGGTGGATGTGCCACCTCTTCCTATCTCTTCTACTTTTGAAAACATTTCTTCTTCAGATGATGAAAGTGAGGATGACAATCCTCCCCCACCTTCTCAGGATCCTCAACTTCCAAGAAGGGTCCGTGCTACTCGGGATGCAGCAGGTGATCTTGCCGGTGATCCTACAGATCAGTGACGTACACGTTCTCAGTTTGAAAGAGCCTCTTCTTTACTGGCTCAAGCTCCAGTAAATCATGATCCTGACACTTTTGCAGAAGCTTCAGGCCATCCACATTGGGAAGCAGCTATGAATGAAGAATATCATTCATTGTTGACAAATGATACATGGGATCTTGTTCCTCTACCAAAGGGACGCAAACTTGTTAGATGTAAATGGGTTTACAGAACCAAGTATGGACCAGATGGGAAAGTTGATAAACATAAAGCTCGTCTTGTTTCTAAGGGCTTTTCACAGCTTGAAGGCATTGACTACACTGAAACCTTCTCCCCTGTTGCCAAAATGAACTCTATCCGCCTTGTTCTTTCCCTTGATGCCTCTTTAAAATGGGAAGTCCATCAGATGGATGTTAAATCTGCCTTCTTGCATGGGGACTTGCATGAAGAAATCTATATGGAACAACCCATTGGCTTCATCCAAACAGACTCCAGCCTTGTATGTCGACTTAAGAAATCCCTTTATGGTCTCAAGCAAGCTCCTCGGGCTTGGTATGCCAAAATGGATAGCTTTCTTTTAGAATCTGGCTTTTCTAGGTGCTATTCTGACAATACTGTCTACACCAAGAAAGTGGGCAACTCTCTTATCATCCTTGTTCTTTATGTTGATGATCTTATTCTTACTGGTAGTGATCCCAACCTTATAAACCATGTGAAGTCCAGCCTTAAAAAGAAATTTGAAATGACAGACTTAGGACACTTACACTATTTTCTCGGTCTTCAAGTCTTGCAATCCAAGGAGGGTATTTCCCTTTCCCAGTCCAAGTATGCTTGTGATATTCTTCGTCATTTTCACATGGAAGACTGTAAGCCAGCCCCTTCTCCCTTTCAGTCTGGAGTCAAACTTTCAGTCTCTTGTACTTCTCCTGAAGTTGATGCTATCTTATACCGTCAACTTGTAGGAAAACTCTTGTATTTAACCCATACTCGTCCTGACCTTTCCTTTGTTGTTGGCCTTGTTTCTCGTTTTATGCAAAACCCCCGTGAAAGTCATTGGAAAGCAGCTAAAAGAATACTTCGTTATGTTCGAGGTATAGTACAGTTTGGGATTCATTACAGTGCCAAAGCAACTCCTCTATTAGTTGGTTTCACTGATTCTGATTGGGCTGGTGACCCTGATGATCGGAAGTCTATTGCCGGTTATGTCTTCACTCTTGGTTCAGGACCTATTACATGGGCTTGTAAGAAACAGGCTGCCATTTCTCTTTCGTCAGCAGAAGCAGAGTATCGTGGTGCCGTGGAAGCCAGTAAGGAAGCCTTGTGGCTTCGTCAGATCCTATCAGAGTTTGGCTTTGAGCAGTAGCATCCAACCACACTTTGGTGTGATAATCAAAGTGCCATTCAGCTATGCAAAGATCCAGTCCAGCATCAGCGCAGCAAACACATTGAACTACACATGCACTTCATCAGAAAGCTCATTCATGACCATGTTCTTGAAGTGCAATATTGTTCAACAGATGATCAGGTTGCAGACATCTTCACAAAGGCTCTCACAGAGGCGAAGTTCACTAAATTTCGATATATGCTTGGAGTTCAGGAAGTTGTCACTAAGGGGGGATAGGCTCTAGTGCCTCCTTCCTTCTCCTATTGTGTCATATTTGTAAATCCTTCAATCCTATCCCAAGTTGTTCTTAAGGGGGGATGTTAGGATATTCCGACACATAGGATATAGTTAAGTTCAACTTGGTCTAGTGTAGAGTTAGGTAAAGTGTGTTTCTTTACCGTTGTATATTTTGTAACTTACAATCCGACGGTCACGATATGTAGTGATCCGACGGTTCACTCTCCTCGGTATTACTGACACTTGATCCGTGGCTTGACACCCGATTGGTCCATGAGTTCTATTTAAAGCGCATGGAGGGTCATTGTTCGGGTAATCCGTGCATGAGAGAAGCTTATGTAAATTTTCATTATTTGATTAATAAATTGCCTGTAGTAGCCACGTTGGCGCAGGCCGTGGACTGTTTCCCTCTTTGAGGGTTTTAACCACGTCAAAAATACTGGTGTATTGATCTGTGATCTGGTTGTGAGCGGTGTCCTTTTGGTGTTCTTTCTGAGGAACTTACCCTGTAAATTCCTACATTGGTCACCAGACTCAATGTAGCCCTTGTGGTTCCTAAGAAGTCTTAAAACCAACTTTAAGGTTATAAGGTTATGTTAATGACAAAAGAATTACCAAACCATTTTAAGTTTCACACAGTAGAACACACCAGTCGTTTTCCAGGGGAATACACAATAAATTATGAAGTGCAGTGCCTCATTCTGAAAGTTTAATTCACCAGTTTCTTAATACCAGTAGAACGCCATCTTACTTCAGGGTAAATCACCACTCCATTGTTGAACCCTTGCAGTACAATTTACAAATATAATGCCAGGTTAGTCGAAATTACTAGTTTCATAGTTAACGCTAGATTCAAAAATAGAGAATACCTTGTCTAATTCCGGGATCATGCTGGTAAGTTCATTTTTAATGCTAGATTCATAAATATAATTGCCTAGTCTAATGCCAGGATCATGTTGGATATTTTACCGGATGCCTAATGCCAGGATCATGTTGGATATCTTACCGGATGCATGAGTTGGGATAACGATGTTCAATTTATCGGTAAAACACTGTAGTAATTACCCCTCTTGCCGAGAAGCTTCGCAAAAAGAATCGATGCTACACTTGAAACTCTCGAAGAGAGGTAACGATACGGGGCGATCTGGCAACTTGAAATTGTTGAAGAGAAGTAACAACATGGGGCACCCAGTTCCTTGCATTGCATATTCATCACCAGATACTGATGTTTTTGACTGAGTCCCATAACCACCCCACCAGGATCAAAACCCATAAGAAAATGCATAGGAGGCAGAGCGCTCATAGAATAAGCACCGGGGGTTGGTTATTCAAGGACATCTGCATTTACCTGGAGCGTTTCCTAATAGATAGGCAAGTGTACTGCATGCAATAGCTTTCCGAGAGGGTGGCATGATTCATGTAGAAAGAGTTGGGGCTCACAATAGAATACATCTGCGGAATTTACTGACTCTCAATCTCGATTGCCCACGGATGAAACCGGTCCCATAGCTCGTTGAATCGCTAAAATTTAAAAGGTTATTTTTCAAATTAAAAATGTAACATTGATGAGCCTCCGGTCATAAAATGAAAAAACAAGGTAATTCCACCGTGGTTAAGAGCCTCGCGCTCTACTAACTGAGCTAGACGGGCTGGTACCAGTGTCAGCAATTCTTTTTAGAACTCCAAGGAAACGTACACTATTACATTTAACGTTTCTATTAAAACAACGTCATATCTTTATTTAAAAATAATAATAAATAGAATTGATTTACAAACTTAAAATTTACTTGTTTTTCGAATATGTAAGTGTTGTAGCACATTACTTTGAAATATATTAATGATCGCTTGTGGGCAGATGTATTAAAGTCCAGTGACACATGAAACAACGTTGAAACGCTAATATTGCAGGTAACAGCTCAGCTAGGAGAATGAACCTCACAATGAGTAGTATCTTTTGGATTATGACTTTATAAAAAAGGTTGGCAATTTTTAATTGTTTAGCTTTCTACGAGCTAGACTTGGGGAAGAAAAGCTAAAGAGTAAGAATATGTCTCAGACTTGGGGGATGAAATCCAGCAATTAGCTGAACTGGTAACTTTATACAAAAAGCTCTCAGTCCTTTCTTTCTCCACTTTCATTGTGTAGTATATATTCTGTGGCCATTTTTCAAGTTTCAGAATGCTCCAGGATTGTAATATGTTTTCCATTTTTACATTTCACAACACTTTGGAATATGTTTTCCCTTTTCACATTTTACAACATTTTGTAATTTGTATATTGATCACAGGCAGTTTTTATGGTATTGCAGGTCTGTTCATTAGCTCTTATCTGTGGTGCACAATTTTGCTTTGGTGGGCTTTCCCCAAGGTGACACCGAAGGTCTACCTCCTTTCGTGCGTCCTTCACCTCCTCCATGGGGATGATCCACCGGATCTCAATGTTCAAATTGTTGAAAATTCATCTCCAATATCCTCCATGTATTGCATTCATTGCAGGCTGCAGAGTTGTCCTCTGCATTAAGATATAATAATGAAGTTGTTAAATGTTTCTTGTTAATTTTAAAAGGTAATGTACATCCAAGACTGAATCTGTTTCTAATCATCCCTTGAACCTGCCCACTCTGCATCTTCATATCCAATTAACCTAAAGACTTCACTTTTCTCGAGTGATACGTTGTAATTCAATGTACCTTTTACGTATCTGCAACTTCTCAACCTCAACAGGGACTACCACTACGATAGTGGCTCCCTTGTTTACTATCGAACTCATAACAACACTGTAGGACTCGCATCTAGAGCTAGTAGTTTGATTAGGGTTTGTATCTTATGCCAATTGTTTATCCATGGGAAATGGCATTGGAATCATGTTTAACCAATATAATATTAATGTGAATCATTTTTGAACCAATTTATGCATCTTTATGATATGAAATAGAACTTTCATTCAACTTCTGTAATGTAAGGGAGTAGTAAGCATGCCGCATATGAATGAGGGAACATAAACATCGTAATATTGCAATTTTTATATTTAATTTGAAGGGTTTTTACACGCAAATTAAAAAAAATTACTTAACAAATATTTTATATATTCATTATCCTTTATACATAGAATTATTCTATTTCTCTGTATATTATTGGGGTTTTTTCTGACTTTAATATGACATTTCTCTGTGTTTTATGATTTTTATAATGTAGAAAGCAGTAATTTATTTACGTGGAGTATATATATATATATATATATATATATATATATATATATATATATATTTTTATATTAACTCAAATCTATTAAATACTTTTATAAATAAATTTATATATATGTATATGTATACTTTTTTACATCTAAGTTAAATATATTGAATATTTTTATAAATCAAGTTATTAATAATTATAAATATAAATGTGAAATAATTATTTTTCAAACAATATTAAATTCAAATTATAATAACAAATTAAATTTATTGACTAAAGTATTATGAAAGATTTAGACAAATTACAACTTTTATGTGTTTGTTAATGCATTTTCTATATTTCTATTTATTATTAAATCGAACATTTTTTAAAATATTTGATAATAAATTATAAGTTCATCTAATTTAGTATTCATAAATCTTTTTTTTTTCTGAAATTGATATATTGTCATTTGAGAACATATATGGAAAGGAAATATGCTATCAATTTATTTCAATATAAATTGAAATATAATAAAAATATTGAAACAAAATGGATTTGCCTTAACTAAGAAATGTAAATGTCAAAGTTTCAAATCAATATATAGATGTTATGCTTTCAATTCCATAGAAGGCATAAAATGGATTGCAAGTACCCTCATTCTAAGTTAATGGTGGACTAATTATGAGTAAGACCTTTTCAATCTTGACATTGAGATACATTTTAATAAACTAATGTGATGGACCAAATTTACCAAAATTTTTAGTGTGTATTTAAAACAATAATATAATTAGATAGGAGAAATGAAACTCCATAATTAAATAAATATGATTAAACAATCTAAATATAGTCACATAATAAGACAAATACCTAAGGCAAATACCTTGAATGTTTCAAAAACTAATAGCTAAAACATTCCTTCTTTTCATAATTTCATGTACATGTAATGTTTATTTGTAGGTATTTGGTATATTATATATAATATAGGTAGAGCATAATTTCCTAATATGTAATTATGGAAAATGGATGTCTCTTATGAATTCAATACCTCATTATTGGAAATGTCACGTTGTACTAGTATCAAAGTAGATAGGAATTTTCTGTTGGGTGTGGAGTGTGATTATCTTCCTAATTCAGAGGTATTGCCTTGTAAAATATTTTAATTTCGTAGTAAATATGAGTTGTTCATTAGACGGATGATTTGATGGTAGAAGTTATGTTTAATTTATGGTTTTTTTCCCTAGAAAGAAGCCCCTCACTACATATGAGCGAAATGTATCATGGTTGGATATATATGTGTGTGTATTTTGAGCGAGAAAGAGAGAGGAGATTGTTTGAGAGCAAAGAGAGAATTATAGCGGATCTGTTGTAGGTTGTATCTCTTCATTTTTAATATAAAGGAAGGACTAGCCGTTTCTCCGTAGAAGTAGCCCAAATTAGGTGAACCACATATATTTGTGTTTCTCTTGTTTTATGTGTTTATATTTTTGTAATATTTTATGTGTTTCATTGCTCTGTAATATATAATTTTCTAACAACTGGTATTAGAGATGAAGGTCTATTTGGCTGATAAACTCATAGGAGAGAAGGGTTCCTAGTTCGAGTGGGAGAAATGGCAGAAGATGGCAGGTTTAGGGTGTAAAAATTTAACGGCCAAAACTACTAGCTGTGGAAGATGCAGATGGAAGATTATTTGTATCAAAAAGATTTGTACCTACCATTGAACGGAAAAGAAAAAAAGTCGGTGAGTATGACAAACATTGAATGGGATATTCTCGATAGAAAGGCACTTGGAACAATATGGTTGTGCCTAGCAGCATCGGTGCCCTTTAGTATTTGAAAGGAAATGACAATAGAGGGTTTAATGTCAACATTGGCTAAACTATATGAAAAATCCTTGGCCTCAAATAAGCTATTTCTTATAAATGTTTATTTAATATGAAGATATCAAAAGTTGGATCTATTGCTAACCATTTAAATGAATTTAATACGATTACTAGTCAGTTAAGTTCTGTAGGGGTAAATTTTGGTGATGAAGTTAGGGCTCTGTTATTTTTGTGCTCATTGCCGAAAGTTGGAATGGTTTATTTATGGCCATTAGTAACTATGTCTCTAGATCTAGTACTTTAAAGTTTGATGATGTTGTTGGTGCAATCCTTAGTGAGGAAATGCGACGGAAAAGCTCTGGTGAGACATTAGGTAATGATTTGACTCTAGAGACTAGGGGAAGAAAAATGGAAAAAGCCTAGGATTTCGCAGTAAGTCAAGGAAAGGAAAATCCAAGTCTAGATAAAGGATAGTGTGCTGGAAATGTGGGAAGAAATGACACCTTAATAAAAATTGTAAGTCATAAAAGGGAAAAGAAGGAGACGTGCAACAAGAAAATAATAATGACACAAATGTGATAGGTTATTTGTTGCAAGATTATTTTATTCTTTCATTAGAAAATATTATTGATGTCTCAGTGGTAGATTTAGGCGCATCATTCCATGCCACACCAAATATTAAACATTTTCATGATTATGTTTAAGGAGATTTTGGACAGGTCCATTTGGGTGATGATAAACCCTGTAAAATCATTGGGATGGGTGAAGTTTTCATAAACCAACATAATGGAAACCAATGACTATTGAAGGAGGTAAGGCATGTTCCAGATCTGAGTAAAAATCTAATTTCAATAGGGAAGTTGGGAGGTGAAGGCTGTGTAACTACTTTTACACATAAAACTTGGAAGGTCACTTAAAGAGCCCTAGTAATAGAAAAAGGAGAAAAGGTCGGTACATTATATTTATGAAATGGAATTTTTAATTATGTTAATTCTTTAACCTCTACAGGAGCAGATATAACATTGTGGCATCATAGGCTTGGGCACATGAGTGAGAAGCAGATGCAGATTCTTCACTCAAGAATTTTACTGTTAGGTTTGAAGCATGTTAATTTAGAATTATATGAGAATTGTGTTTATGGAAAAGAGAAGAGAGTCAGATTCCTTAGAGTTGGGAAAGAAAAGAAGAGTGAAAAATTAGAGCTTCTGCATACAAATATATGGGGACCTGCCCAAGTATCATCTCTTGGTGGCTCTCACTATTATATTACGTTTATTGATGATGCAACCAGAAAAATATGGATTTATTGTATTTGAAATAAATATGATGTATTTGATACCTCCAAGAAATGGAAAGATTTTGTTGAGAATGAGATAGGAAAAAGGTTGAAGTGTCTGAGATTAGATAATGGAATAGAATATTGCAGCAAAGAGTTTGGTAATTATTGTTGTGAGCATGAAATTCACAGAGAGAAGATAGTTCTTAGAACACCATAAGTAAAGGGTGTGTCAAAAGGGATGAACATTACAATCATGCAGCGTGCAAGGTGCATGAGATTGCAGGAGGATTTCTTTTACCATTTTGGACAAATGTTGTAGATACTTCTATTTATCTAATAAACAGAGGGCCTTGAAGTTCCTTGGATGGTGGTATTATAGAGGAGCCATGGATAGGAAAAAGTTAAACTACTCATTTTTAAAAACTTTCAATTGTGAAGTCTTTGTCCACATTAATAAAGAAAATAAAATGAAGCTTGAGGAAAAATCAAATAAATGTACCTTTATTGGATATGGTGTTAATGGTTTTGGTTATTGCTTTTATGATTATGAAAAATAAAAAATCATTAGGAGGAGAGATATTATATTCAATGAAAAGGTTTTGTATAAGGATCAGATGCAGGAAAATAAACAGGAAAAAGAAAACAAAGAATACACAGTGCTTGATCAGATCACAGAAAAAGTAAAGGTTGCTGAAAATCATAATGATCAACAACCGAAACAACAACAACAACCACAACAGCAAGGGGCACCTCAAAGGCATGAAAGTGGTGTTAGAATATCTACTAGGATAAGCAGACCCCCTGAACGATACTCTCCTTCATTATATTATTTATTGTTGATTGATTCTAGCGAACCAGAATGTTATGAAGAAGCAGTGAAGGTAGAAACTAGGAAGAAGTGGGAGCTAGCCATGAAAGAAGAGATGGACTCCTTGGTACATAACCAGACTTGGGACTTAGTGAGGTTGCCTGCATGTAAGACAACATTGCATAATAAATGGGTTTACAGGTTGAAGGAAAAATATGGAAGTAGAAAAATGCATAAATATAGGCTTGTGGTGAAGGGGTTTGCACAAAAAAAAGGTATAGACTTTGATGAAATATTTTTTCTTGTTGTTAAAATGACTTCAATCCGAACTATTTTAAGTCTAATAGTAGCTAAAGATTTTCATCTTGAGGAGTTAGATGTAAGGATATCCTTTCTCCATGGGGATTTGGAGGAAGATATCTATATGCAGCAACCACAAGGATATGAGGTCAAAGGGAAGGAGAAAGTAGTGTGAAAGTTGAAGAAGATCTTGTATGGCTTAAAACAAGCTATAAGGTAGTGGTATCTAAAATCTGATAGGTTTATGTTCGGACAAGGTTATACTAGATGTCACTTTGATAATTGTGTTTATCTCCAAAGGAAAAATGATAACATCTATATTATATCATTATTGTATGTAGATGACATGCTTGTTGCAAGGTCTAACATGTAGGAAATAAATGTGCTCAAAGGAAAATTGGAAAATTAATTTGCAATGAAGGATTTGGGTGCTGCGAAACAAATACTTGGTATGAGAATAACTAGAGACAGGAAAAATCACAGATTATCATTGTTTCAAAGTGATTACATACAACAGGTGTTGAAAGGATTTAATATGTAGAATGCAAAACTAGTTACTACACCTTTGGATAGCCATTTCAAACTAAGTAAGGAGATATGTCCCAAGACTCAAGAAGAGATGGATTATATGTCTAAAGTTCCATATGCATCAACAGTTGGAAGCTTAATGTATGCAATGTTCTACATAAGGCCTGATATTTCACATGCAGTGGAAGTTATAAGTAGGTAAATGAACAATCTAGGAAAAAACATTGGATTATAGTGAAGTGGATACTCAGGTATTTAAGTGGTACCAAAAATCAAGAATTATGCTTTGGTGGTTCAAACATTTCTCTACAGGGATATGTTGACACAGATATGGCAGGTGATAGAGATAACAGGAGGAGCACCATAGGATACATGTTTATTGTAGGTGGAACAACTATTAGTTAGGTTTCAAAATTGTAGAGTATTGTTGCACTCTCAATTACAGAAGCAGAGTATGTTGCTACTACATAGGCTAGTAAAGAAATGATTTGGTTAGAAAGGTTTCTGGATGAATTGGGTAAGAAGCAAGAGTTGGTTAGGTAAGAACTCATTATTTCATTCTAAGACTAAACATATACAACTCAAGTACCATTTCATATGGTCAGTATTGGAAGCTCGACAGTTGAAGCTAGAAATGATACACAGTAGACAAAATCTTATAGATGTGTTAACAAAAGTTTTAATGAACGAGAAATTAAGATTCTGCTTAGTTTAAATTGGTCTTCAAGTATGATGATGAAGATGATAAACAACTAGGTCCAAAGTGGAGTTATTGTCCACCAAATGAAGCAGTGGTGGAGTTGCTATCAACAGTATCCAAGTGGGAGATTGTTGGGTGTGGAGCCTGATTATCTTCTTTATTCAGAGGCATTACCATGTAAAATATTGTAATTTCCTAGTCAATTTGAACCATTCATTAGGTGGATGATCTGACACTAGAAGTTATGTTTTTTTCTCCCTAAAAGGAAACCCCTCGCTATATATGAGGGAATTTTACTCCAACTGGATATATATGTGTGTATTTTGAGCGAGAAAGTGATAGAAGACTGTGTGAGAGTGAAGAGGGAATTACAGTAGATTTGTTGTAGGTTGTATCTCTTCATTTTGCTGGATAATATAAAGGAAGGATTGGTTGCTTCTCTCTGGACGTAGCCCAAATTGGGTGAACCACGCATATTTATGTCTCTCTTGTTTCATGTTTTTTTTTATCTTTATATTTCTACAATATTTTATGTGTTCCATTTCTCTGTAATATATAATTTTTTAACATTTTATGTACTTTGGAAAAAAATTTGGCACTCATGGTAGACGTTAACAAATTTATGCTCATTAGAAAATAGGGTGGCCCAAAAACATCCAAACCATAATATTTTATGAACTATGACTTTAGCCACAAATTCGCCTCCATAGAACACTTGATGTATTCCCTTGATAAGTATTTATCTCTTCCAACATACATCTCAACATCCTATTCGGGTTTCTTTAATGCAATTGGGATTTAATTATACAATTCCTAGTCACTCGAAGTCACAAATATCTCCTCTAGGATTTTTCCACTCCATGGTACAATGATAGTGTTAGTAGACATGATATGCCTTGATAAGATAGGAACTAACATGAAAACATGAATTTGAGAAACAATTTTAGCTTGTTTTTTACATAAAAATTGTGAATCTTTATGCTTTTCTAATTTCAACAGTTGTAAACTCAAATTTTCTGTGATAATTTTGCTTTGCAGTAAAAACAAGCTTTATAGAGAAATGTCTTGCCTCCGTACTCATATTTTTTCTTTTAAATTTTAGGGACATATAGCTGGAGAAATTTGGTGTTTACTAATTGCATATACTTCAAAATTTCAAGCATGTATAATGAAGGACTTAATGAACTACCATGGTTTTTATAGATGGTGATTCATTTTTGGGAAAAAAAATATATCATCTCAATCTACACACATTACACTAGAGCACGGTCTATTTTTGGGAATTTTTTAGGTTCAGACACTATATTTTATCATTTAAGGAATTTTATTGTTTTTCTATGGAAAATGAATATTATTATTTTTTGCTATGGAAATAAATATTAAATTATTTTCTATAGAAAAGGATATTTAAGTATTTTTTCCTAAAGCAGAAGATAGTTTGAAATTTATCTTAGATTAAATTATAAATCAATTTTTTTTTTTAATGAGGGATATGAGGAAAAAACAAATTTTTCAATTTGTGGAATTTGATTGTGGTATATATTAAAATTTGACTTTAGGTTATTTGAATTTGTTTTAAGTCATTTTTAGTATTAAAAGCTTGAAGTCACTTGTGTTATTTTTGAACTAAGTTTGATATTTCTAAGTTTTTGACATGGGAAACCAAAGGAAAGTAAATGAAAGTATGATTGCACAACAATTGATTTAAAAGAAAAAATGAGAAACAAGCAAATATGAGAGAATTAAGGGAAAAAAGAGAGCCTAAAAGAAATGTAGAGGTACAAAATAGAGAGCCTGAAGGAGATGTGGAGGTACAAATAGAGAGCTTGAAAGAGATGTGGATGTACATGGAAATGATAAGGAAATGAAATATGTCAAGGAACTTGTCAATGAGAAATTGACCACACAAATGAAAAAGACAATATTGGTATCACTAGTACTAGTGAGCCAATAATTCTTTAAATTTTGAATTTTGTAGACTTTAGATTAAATTATTTCAAAGTCACCATTTTAAGTTTTTAAAAATGTTCAATGTACATGTCAAGTGCAAATTACAAATTTATAATTTTTTATTCAAGGAACACATCTAACCTACAACAAGATCCACCACATCGAGAAAAACATATAGATTAATTAGTAGTTAAAAGAACATCGTCCTTGATGATAATTTTCTAGAGAATAAGGATTCAACTAAAATCAAATAGATGGGGCCACCAATGAATGAAAGGAAAAATTGAGATAGAGTAAATGTGTCATTCAAAATGAAATTTGAAGGTAAATTTGTCATAGGACAAGCTCAAATTCTATATACATTTTTAAAGAACAAAGGTCTAAGAAATGCAATTCAACTAATAGGCATTAGAAATTATAAAGAGGTGAAGGTAAATGAGTTGGTATCAAAAATATGACATTGGCACTTGGCACACTTGCAAAAAACAAATCTCAAGATAGAAGTGTTTGTAGAGCATTTTTAACAGGTGTTGTTGGAAAAGGAATTGCACTAAATAGATTGATGTCAATGGCAAAATAAATATACAAATCATCAAGAAAAATTATATGGAGGTATAATAATTTATGATTAAATTAAATGAGAATGATGAAATTGTATGTTGGGATAATATATGTGGAAAATCCTATCAAGATAGAGTTCTGAATAAGGTGAGAGATAGGGTGAAAGAGTTGTGGCATGTTAATTCCTATGTGTCATCAAATTAAAAGGAAGTTGTGTGACATCATATATATGGAGGGGTTTATGAAACTCATGTCAAACATATAACATGGGTTAGTCAAGGTGAATTATTCCATAATTTTATGGAGATTAACCTTATGTGAAGATTTCCCTTAGCACATTCTTGAAGCTTAAGACATGGTATGTGAGGCCTATCACTCCTTATGACACATGTTTCTTTGAATACCATGCATAATTCCAATTATTTTATGAGACATTTCTAAAATTTGGCATACAATATTGTTCCAATGATCTCTCTGCTTTAAGTGTTCATGATTTTTTATCTAAGATATTATGTGCACGAGGAAATAACCAATTATTTTATAAGAAAGAATGCATTGGTGGAAGAAAATCCAATGAATTTTATCATTTGGAACACTTTGATGTTAAGTATCCCATTGATCCTAATGATTTGTTATTGTCAAATCTCACTGTGATGTGGAAAATATATGAATGTGTTTTGTACACTCTTGTTATATATTCCACGACAACATCAAGAAGATTGATTTAGTTGAAGGAAACATTTCCATGACATATTTTATGGAGAAGTTCATGGAACAATATTATCAGTGGTTTATTTTGGTGAGAATTACACATTTGCTCCACAGAAGGAAATACCAAATGATTATTATCATTCAGACCAGGTGTCTATAGTTGTGCATATTTTTTATAGCCATGCAAATCTTGGTATCGATGGTTATGGTAGTCATGAAAAGATTAAATAGTACAATTTCTACATTAGTTATGATTGTACACTTGATACATGATTTGTTCAACATTGTGTTACTATTATTGATAATGAATTATCATGATGAGATATCACTTTTAATAACATTGGTTATGGTCAGTTAGTTGCATTGGTCAGTTTAAATCAACAAGATTGTTCATGGTTGTCTCATCTTCATAAGAAAACTAATATTCATCATACATGGAATTTATTTGAGAGATGGCATGGAAAAGGAGAAAATGATGGTGATGGGGCATGTGTAAAACATGCAAATAGGAGCCATTAATGAATTACTCTGCTTACTGACTTATAGATTCATATGATGTTGTTAACTGGAGTAATACAAATTTAATCCATATATCGAATCCAAGGATGGTTCCTGTACCTAGGTAAGAATATAGATGTATATAAATAAATGTGTTTGTGTGTGTGGCGAGAGGGTGGTGGTGTTCTTTTATATAGAAAAAATTATATTTATTTCACGAAATTTGTCTTACATGATTTTTTTCTCAAGTACTTTTGGAATATTGTGATGGGTGAGGTTGATAGATCATTGCCACATAGTTGTGAAGCAATCCATGGAACAAGAGTTTTTCACTCCATTAGAAGTCAAAATATGACTAATATACACTCAATTCAGAAATGAAAGTACTCTTCCTTTTGTCCAACATCTTAGGGAAATAATCATCTATCCAACTTGTTAGGGAAAGAATCATTTCAATTTCCTATAATTATTGTATTCTATTTATAGATAAACATATGAATATGATATTATAAGGCCTTTTCGAGACTTCATGATATGGAACTACTTTCATATTTTTAGAATTGGAAGTTTGTTAATCACTTTTGGAGAAATCAATTTTGTTTGTGTGCTTGAATGTTTAGGATTTTCTTCCTTTCGTGCATATGGGAATTAAGTTATGAGATTCAATTAATATATTGTAGGTTTCTTTTTAAAATAAATGTCAACAAAAATGGATATGAAGATTTTTATTCTACTATTTCAATGCCAAGCTAAGCTACATTCATGTTTTAAGTTACTTGGAATTTATAATTTTAGTTTTATGAAGCGATTTTATGGTTACTACAATGTATATTTTGATCAATTTTATATGTATTTCTTTGTTCTTCAATATGGCTAGGATCATGGATTATGATTGTATTTGTTTTAACACAATTACCAATCAAATGAAAACTTGACCAAGCTCTCACATTTTAGAGGTAGCAAAAAACCATCTGATTTTGAAAAGTGTTGATTTAGAATACACCCTTTTTTTGGAACATATTTTTGATACTTTAATTATTGAATATGCACATTTTTTTTAAATGTTAGTGATTTTCATGCCAATTTTGAAAAGTGTTGATGCAGCATAACCCCTTATTTTGGGTTTATTTTCAACACTTTATTTCTTTTATATCTTAAGTATGTCTTTTCTTTTTAATGTTAGTTATTTAACCATTTAAATTAAAAAAAAATCAAATATAAAAATTTTCTAAAAAAAAACATATATATATATATATATATATATATATATATATATATATATATATATAGATATGTATTTTCTAATATTTTTTGTTATTATTTTAATTTTTTAATTTATATATATATATATATATATATATATATATATATATATATATAGATATATATATATATATTAATTAGTTTTTTTTTTCCATTTTTTCAATATATTAATTTTATTTTTTACTTATTATTTTTTTTTATTTTAATTCTTTGGGTTATGATATAATTTTTTCCTTAATTTTTATTTTTTTTTGTTTATTTATTTATTCCTGTAGCCATTGTGTCGATGTTCAACTAATAACTTGAGCCCAATATGTGTCAATTTGACAATGGATTTTTTTAGTTTTCATTACAGTCAGTCAAGTTCGCCTCCACTATGTGTCAATTTCATAGTGGATTTTTAAATTTTCATTGCAATGGATGAAGGTCTCCTCTATTGCATGTCAATTTGATGGTTGATTTAAAATTTTCGTTGCAATGTGTCAAGTTGTCTTAAGCTAAGATTTTAAAATAGCTATACCTTTAGCATTTAAAAAATAAATTGTTGTTGATATAATGATTCTTTCAATCAAATCTTCATTTAAAAAAAAAAAATTAGTCATATAATTATTCCACAATGCCATGGTTGAAATATGTGGAAAAGTTAAGGTTTTTTATAGACATGTTATTTGGCTTTGATTCGATGGTGGAAATTTCTTCAAAATTTTAAGGTTTTTTCTGAGTCGTGATATTTTATCTTTAATGCTTTGGTTGAAAACAATTATATGTATTTTATCTTTAACACCATGGTTATAAATTGTTGGAATTTTAATTCTTTTCAGAGATGTGATATTTTATGTTTAATGCCATGCTTGGAAATTGTTGGAATTTTAAGGTTTTTGAGAGTCGTGATATTTTATATTTAATGTCATTGTTATAAAATGTTGAAAATTTCCCAAAAAAATGCCATTCTAACGTCATCGCTTTTCATTTCTAGGGTGTTTTCTATGCCAAAAAAATTGGTTTTCATTGTCATTTAAAAAAAAATGTTTAAAATTTACCATGGAAAACAAAAATAAAAGAAAGAAAAAGTCATTCCAACATACACACTTTTTGTTTTTTGATTTTTTTTTTCATGTTTTTTTGGCTAGAGTTCTCGTTTTGAGGTCATAGTTCCTGTTTGATTGGAAACTTTGTTCTTTATTAAAGTTGTTTATTTCATCAAATCAATAAAGGTAACATTGTCATATTCTAATAATTTGCATTTTCCAAATGAATTGAAATGCAATTGGGAATTATCTTGGGATGAGGAGAGAGATAATGTTTATTGTGTTTATCTTTTGTAAATTAATCCTCACCCACTATACAACCACAACATGTCCCACTAATTTAATTGTGATTCTTGCAAGGAAATATTATTAGGATGAGGGATATATATTTTTCTCTACACCTTTCAAAATCCTACTTTAGATGTTAAATATGGTCATCAACTCTTTTTAGAAAATAGTTGTCATGAAAATTTTATAAAATAGTTATCATGAAAATAAATCACAACAAACATATACTTGATATCAAAAAGTATGTAACCCATGGCATTTTAAAAATTAACCCCAAAAATACCAACATAAAAGGAATCCTTACATAGTGAAATATTCCTCACCTAGTGGTAGAAGTAGTCTTTAGTACTTCTTCTAGGTCCATTTAGAGTTTATTATACCTAAAAATTCACCCAACATGTTAGGCCCCTATACTACTTGTGTAAACCCTTATTGTAATTAGTACAACCCCCTTATCATATTGTTGTACCCATGTAGTCCCCATATTATTACTATTGTGCCCCATAGAAGCCCACTATTGTTATTATTGTGCCCTTAAATTATTATTGTTATGTCGGCTCTGATTATATTATGACCCCTTAGATTCTTATATATAGAAAGGAGGTCTTATCATTTGTATCATCGAAGAATTGTTCATTTGTGTACTGTAAAGGCGGTTGCCCCCTCGATGAGGCTTATTTATAAGGCGTTCATCTATCTTTTCTATCTTTTTGTGAGCTGGTTTCATAACATTTGGTTTCAAAGATTTGGATTCTATGGTTTTGCTGCTCCAAATAGGTCATCGTGGCATTTTCGCTATAACTTTTTCTCTGTAACATTTCAGAAGTGAAAAAAAACCCATTTGAGACGAAATCGCACTGAATCTCAGATCCAAATTTCGGAGCTTTTCGCGCTATATTTATGGAGATATGATCTGAGGAAGTCTGTCTTGTTGCAGACTCCTGAATTACATTCCAAACATGTGACCTGGGGAAAATCGTCATAACTTTCTCTCTGAGCATTGGATTGAAATTTTCTAAGAAGTTATATAAAGAGAATGGTCTGTATTTTCTTGTATATATTTTTTAGATCCAAAGGTCAAAACAAGGACACGTGACACCTCGCACAAGTTCACTCTAGTGAACTAGTGGTCACTATGGGAGATTTGGCATAACTCTTCCTTGGAGAATCCAATTGGGATTAGATTGGTGGAATTGGAAAGAGGACACAGAGGGCTACTTTAGGTCACAATTTAGGAATTGGATGATCCAAAATTACAGTGATACATCAGAGTCAATATCGAGCTCCCACAAAGTTAAAAAAGGTGTGAAGATTTTTTTTAAATTTTTGCTTAAGCTTGGTTTGAATTTTTTTTTTTAAGGAATTCAAAGGGCATAGTATAGAATTATTATCGGTAACTGATTCCCTGAGAAAAGAAAATGCAAACACCTAGTAAGCAATCTGAAAGCTCTAGCATGACTCATGAAGAAGAGCAAGAAATGCTGCATGATATATCAAAATTACAAGACCAAGTGCAACAAATTTCACTGTCACAAAAGCTAACAGAAGCTAAGATAGATGGCACGGAATCTAAGATAAAGGGCGTGAAAGCTAAGATGAATGGCGTGGAAGCTAAGATTGATGATTTGAAGATAGATTTGAACACAGATTTGACAAATTTTCTACAAAAAATACTTACTAATGGTGAAAGGGTAGTAAAGGAAACTCATGATGGGAACAAAAGAAATGTTAATCATGATTTCATAGAATCTAATGTTGGATCAAAGACCCACCATATTCCAAAAATTGATATGAGGAAGTTTGATGGCAAGGATCCGGTAAATTGGATACTACAGATAGAGCAATATTTTGATCTACATGAGGTGCAACTGTTACAAAAGGTACGTAGTGCATCTCTATATTTAGAACCGGATCAATTTTTATGGTATAAAGGGATTTTTTCTCGTAAACCACTTGTTACGTGGTCAATTTTCACGGAGGAAATGATGGCACATTATGAGTATACAAAGAGAAACACCTTCTTTAGCCAATTGATAAATCTCAAACAAAAGTGTTCAATGGCAAAGCAAAATGAGGACTTTCAAAAATTGAATATAATGGTAAATGATATTCCAGAGAAGCAGAGGATTGATGTATCCATAGGGACTTTAAAGGATAACATTTAACATGAGGTTCGTCTTTGGGAACCTGATTCATTAGAGAAGGCATTCAGGTCGGTAAGAAAAGTGGAAAGCAAAATTATGGAAACAAGGAATTCTACTCCTCACAACTATAAACATGGAAGCATTGTTTCTCCTAGCATTCCACAACCTACAAGGGTGACAACACAACAATTGGAAGAAAAAAGAGAAAAAGGGCTTTGTTACAATTGTGATTGAAAATGCACTAAAGGCCATAAGTGTACTAACAAGAAATTATTTTACATAGATTATGAAGAGGAGGAAGAAAAGGATCAAGAAACATCAAAAGAAGAGGATATACACCAAGAAACAACCTCAGAGAAAGAAGAAATGAATCCAACCATATCTTGTAAAGCATTGGCAAGAATTACCAATCCTCAAACTCTCAAGATAGAAGGACACATCAAGAAGAAAAAGGTTCAAGAAGTGAAATATCACATCGAGAAAGAAGAAATGAATCCAACCATATCTTGTATGCATTAGTCAGAATTACCACTCCTCAAGCTGTCAAGATAGAAGGACATATCAAGAAGAAAAATGTTCAAGAAGTGAAAGATCACATCGAGCATCAACAAATGAATCCGACCATATCTTGTAAAGCATTGGAAGAAATTACCACTCCTCAAACTCTAAGATAGAAGGACAGAAGAAAAAGGTTCAAGAAGTGAAAGGTCACATCGAGCATCAACAACAAGTTCTCCAACTTTTAAGGGATAACGCCACTTTGGTGCAGAATCGAATGAAATAATAGGTAGATCAACATCGCAGTGAAAAATGTTTTGATGTAGGTGATTGGGTATTTTTACAGCTACATCTCAAGTGAGCTATTTATGTGAAGGAAATGTTGACAATACTACATGCACTTAAGAAATGGCGACGTTATCTAATGGGAAGACACTTCAAGGTAAAAATGGATCATGATAGTCTTAAATACCTTTTAGAACAAATATTATCTTTAGAAGAATAGAAAAAATGGGTCACAAATATGTTGGGTTATGACTCTGACATCAACTATAGAAAAGGGAAGAAAATTTTTGTTGTAGATGCACTCTCAAGAAAGGATGAGGATGTTGAAGCATTGTTTTGTGCTATTTCTATTATCCAACTAGATTGGATAAACAAAGCAAGGGATGAATGGAAGAAGGACGAATAAGTGTGGCCACTCATTCAAAAGTTGCATAAGATCCCAATTCAAACAATATTGCCATAACTTGAAGAGGAAGGAAAAATCATATTGGAACCTGGAGTAGTCACAGAAACAAGAACTTGACAGCTACAAAATCGATCAATTTCAGAGTATCTCATCAAGTGGAAGAACTTACCCGCTGAATATTCCACACGGGAGGACAAGAATTTTATGCGCAAGCATCAAGAACTACTTAAGCATTGAGGACAACACTTTTTGAAGGAGAGGGGCATGTTAGGCCCCTACACTACTTGTGTAGACACTTATTGTAATTAGTGCAACCCCCTTATTATATTGTTGTACCAATTTAGTCCCCATATTGTTACTATTGTGCCCCATAGAAGCCCACTATTGTTATTATTGTGCCCTTAAATTATTATTGTTATGTTGGCTCTAATTATATTACGACCCCTCAGAATCTTATATATAGAAAGGAGGTCTTGTCATTTGTATCATCAAAGAATTGTTCATCTGTGTACTGTAAAGGAGGTTGCCCCCTCGAAGAGGCTTATTTCTAAGGCGTTCATCTATCTTTTCTAACTTTTTGTGAGCTAGTTTCATAACACAACATGGACATCATTTCCAACCTAACCACTCCTTATTGCATTTTGTCCAGCTTTATTATTTGGCTGGGGGTAGTTTTCCTTTATGGAATCTCTAGTCAAATGCTTGAAGTTTATAGAGAGCCTTGTCTCACAATTTTTCTTTCAGATAGAAACCATGTTTTATACCCCCTTTAAATATTTGATTAAAATAATGTTTTTGGTATCTTAACGTTTTCCATCTCTATTTGTACTAAAGGGTACAACATGGGGCTAGGCTAGATATGTTTCTACATGAACATTTGGACATCTTCCTTCAAGAGAAATAAATATTAGAAAATGGTCGGGTCATAATTTTTAATATCTTCATACCTCCATGCAAATGCATGCTTGAGTTCTTTAGACATCTACTACAGTAATATTTTTTTTTTAAGATAGGGTATTCGATAATTTGTTGAGTTTGAGATCAATTTATATGCCTAGGTTGGAGTCCTTGACTTCTAATATTTATGGTTTCATGGAGGATTCCATAGGTATTTAATTTGAGTTTAAAAGCTTATCTAATCGAATTATCCCTCTTGCAATGAATTTTGTTTTCATTTGTATATCCTCTATTCTCCAAAAAATATAGGTTATGGTTTATTTGTAGAATGACGAATTTCTAGATTTGCCATATATTCATCACCATCTAAATATTAAAATTCAGATATTCATATATTACAGTAATAAATCTCCTAATATATTCTTCACTTTCAAAAACATATCATTAATATATGCTATTACGTTGGTAGTTATGTGCATGACATGAATGGAATAAGAGGTATGACACAAACTATGTGGTGTTCTTTAGTAGTAAGTTGGAAATGCATAGTAAAGAAAACAAAATTTACCTATATGTATTGCAAGAAAGTTATATTACAATCCACAATAGCCATAAAATAATTGGAATAACACAAAATGCTATACTTTTCTAGTGAGAGCACTACTCACTTGCTTCATTAAGGGGAAAATATCCAAAATGAGAAAAGACATGATTGCAATATAATTCACAAGGAATTCCATTACAATGCTTTTACTTATTGATACAGTTATAGATACCTCATATGAGAATTTTAGATAATGAATTTTATAGTAGGTAGAACCTTCTAATAATCCTTCTTACAATTGTTACTTGCACACTATTACATGAGATTTATTTACTATACATTACCTAATAGATAACAACCTATCTATCCGCTTTAAGGGTTAGTATAGAATGTTAGAAGATGTGTCCCTTAAAAATAAACATCATCCTCAATGTTGGAGGGAATCATTGAAGCATCTTGATTGGTTTCCATGTGGTATGCTAAAAAAATGTATTCTTCAATGATATAAGAACCTCCTAAATAGTGCATTGGCATGGATGACACTCTCTTTTATGAATAACATACTATAGCTACAACCAAATGTGACATTTTCCATCCATTTTTTGAATCATAGTTTGAAAACAACAATTAGATCCAATAAATTTCTCTAAGAAACACATGAAATATTAGAGATTATTTATAGTGGCAAAAATATTTCAATTTTCAAGCTAATGAAACAATATAGATGACGAACTTATAGGCCCATAAACCTCGAGGGCAAGCTTATGGTGGAAATTATGTTTGAGGAAGGTATATTTATAAGGTTGTAAATCAAGTAACACTTAATTCCCTTCTTTAAAGTGGATTTTAGTTGAATTTATAATGATGCTGATAAAACTACTACTTTGTCCTATTCTAAGGCATGACTAAATTATGCTTAAGGGTGTAGAAAATGTTAGCCTAATGTGTAATGGTATTTTATACTTCCTGCACCTTAGAGAATCTAGGAAAGTGGGATAGTAATGATGGAGGCTATTGGCCATGAATAAACTCAAAGGGATACATTTAAGTGACACCATGATAAGTTGTATTATACCATCATTATGCTATAAGTAAATAATGATCCAATTGTGATTGTCATTCTAAAGTGAAGCTCTTAAAATATGCTTCCAATAATTCATTCATATATTTAGTATGACCATTGGCGCATGGGTGACATGAGATTTTAAGATCCAATTGAGTGCCTTGGAATTGAAACAACTCTTGCTATAAATTTCTATTGAAAGTGGGGTCATCGTCTATCATTCATGAAGTTTAAAGATATTATCCATAAATACTTGACTGACCATGGAAGATATAAAGGGGTGTTGAATAGCATAAAACTGAGCTTAATTATAAATGAAATCAACCACAACCATGATGTTATTTTATTTTCAAATTTGGGTAGCCTCCTTATCAAGTCCATATAAATGTCAATACTTATAGTTGGTAAAACATGTAAAGGTTGTGTCAAGTCCCACTAGCACAACCGGTGAAGGATGGGCCTCATCGGCAAGGCGACCTAGGATAAAACCTCAAGGGTGGTGATTGTGTCTTATGCTAGGGGGAGGTGACATGGAAAAAAATATAGTCAGTTTAGGATGGTATGGCAAAGGGTAGGTGTGATCCACAAGTGACTTTGAAGGTTTATATGACACTTGGTCGCGTCTCCTCAAGCCACAGGTTAAGCCTGAAGGATCACATAAAACTTAATAAACAAAAAATAAAATATGTAAAGGTAGGATTTCACTTGTATTTTTCACTATTTCTCCATTGTTTTATTCTACCACAAAGGTGTGGATTTCCTTCTTTATTCCTTCCCCACAAAATTAGCATTTTTACCCTTTCATATGTTTTATGAAATGTTGAATGACTTTCCATTGGAGAGGAATAGAGTTTAGATAACATTGTTGATTTCAATACCAAGCACTTAGTCAAATACATATTCTCTTCATAATCAATATCTTCATTTTTCCAAGTATAGTCCTTATATGCATGGAGTTTAATTTGAAGTTGTTTTTTGGGTCATTTGTCTTAGGTTCTGTTAACTATTCTTTATGGATGTCATTCAACTAGTTTATTATTATGAAGAAGAGTGAAAAGAGGGACAATCCTCTTCATACATTTAAGAGATATAATATGCTACCACATTCTCTTTTCCTTTCTTATAAATATTCTCATCATAATGTCCTAACATTTTTGTAACCAATTTTCACATTTCTAGGAATGAAACCCTTTGCTCCATGAAGTATTTTAGGTTCCAATGTTATATCGTAATCTATAAATGTCAAGCCAGTAGGTACGAACATGTTGTGGTCACCAACAACCCCCCTCTTTGCTTGATGATTATCCATAACATCAAGCAAAGGGGGGACCCTGAACAAAAAATCCAAAAAATACTTTGTTAAAATTTTTGTATTTTTCTCTCTAAGGCTTAAATCGCATTGCAAGGAAAGACTGAAGCATCCCCCAAGCGCGAAAAGCAAAACTGCGAAAGAGCGACGCGAAGTTCATCGCGTCGCATGCATTCCAAGGGCTCTTAAAGAGAAGATCTTCAAGAAACGCCGATCGCCGATATGCGACATCGCACATCGCAAACGTCGCACTAAGAAGCATAAACCATTGAATGAAATCAGCGATCTGCGATCTGCGATGTCAGCGATCTGCGATCTGCGATATGAAAAGACTCATCGCAAGAATTCTCCGACATACACGATAGACCCAAGATTAAGCGCGCACCTTAAATGAAATTAATGACCGCATGCTTGAGTATCCAGAAATGATTGCATCGCATTTTCCGAAGAGTCAAGTCATGATGAATGTCAGGATTATGCATTCATTAGAATTTAATGCTTTCATGTCAATCTTTTCATTTTCCCTTCTTCTTTGCTTAGACTGCAAGACACGCAACTGATATAAACCTATATGCAGGAAACATCTAAGGAAAAGGGGAAAGCGCCAATCAGATAACAGAGAGAAGATGCCTCCACAAATGGATGCCGCATACAACAGGACCGCGGATTCCAGACTATCATCCAACCGGCACTGATGAAATTAGACTGTCCAAGACGAAGAGTCAAAGGCGCACAAAAGCAGCGTGTTTGCAAAAGATCCTGAAGCTCAAACTTGGTAAAGCAGAGAAAGAAGCGCAAGAGAAGGAGGACACTCCAGAAAAGCCTGGAACAAAGAACGGAAGAAATTCTCGACACAGGGAATTGTCCATACAGCACGACTCCTAACTCGCTCAGTCATTCGCACGACCAGAAACCAAAGTAGCAACAACAAAATCAGTTCGAGAAGAACCTGGGTTGTGCTAAGTATATACGCAGCGAATACACCCAGCTAGAGAAAGGTTTTCGAAAATATCTTCTGGTCTCTCAGAAGGAGGTGCCAGCTCTTGTTATTTCCACTTTTTTCTCCCGAGCGAAAGAAGAAGGCAACCAACCGACTCTTCCCAGGGAAACGTTGCACTGTTTACAGCACTAAGGAGAATATACAGAAACGGTTAGAAATTAGATTTAAGTTTTAGAAATAAATTTGCTTTTAGGAAAGGGCGGTGATTTGAAGCCGTTTCCCTAAATTCCTGTAATTAAAATTAGCCGGTCAGTAGTATTTAACCCTTCTCGTTGCATTGGAGAAGGGTCCGGAAATCTCTCAAAAAACTTGTCCTCAGAACACGCACTTCTGCACCCTCGGAGGAGGTTTTTGATGAATGGATGGATCGAGATTTATTTATGTTTGCATTTTAATGTCTGTTACTGATGTTGCACTTCTGTACTCTTAGCAGATATTAGAACAAGTAGAAATAAATCATTATTGCTTGAAGTTTATTAGTGAAGTCAGTCATAAATGGTACTTTTATCTCTTGACTAAATTTTGCTAGTATTCCTAGAGTGATATGCAGCTGAGTTCTTTATATGTTACTGTATGAATGTGTGTATTACCATTTGGCACTTCTGTACGGTGGAGTCATTTATTTATGCTTGACATATGAATAACTAATTATGCGATATGCTGTTCACAACTGTTCTGCCTAACTTCTTATGCAGAGTGGTTTATCTTTATTGATTTATATTCTGATAATAGCTTAATGATCTTTATTACCAACTGTTGTTTGAAATCTTTCTAGATCGCATAACAAAAGAAAACACCCCGGGTTAGCGTAGATTAGATGTATTGTTTTTCTTCATTAGATTACATTAGTATAGAGTTAGTTTAGCAGTTAGAATTAAGACTAGTTTAGAAAAACCTTTAAATCAATACCATCAAACTCTACACACACACGCACACCCTTCACATTGGGAAACTGGTCCCATTACCCCCAGTCGGAGCCGCTACTCCAAACGGGCAAGGAGCCGCCAACCAGGTTCCGGACCGGGTGGGTATCCCCCTTGTTGTCGACCCGATTTCAGGGCCCTCAACATTTCTGGCGCTAGGAGGAGGGCCTGAGCTATGAATGGCACATAATTCAAAATCCAAATACCATTCTGAGAGCAAATCACCCTCACCAACTTCCCTGACTTCTCTGGTACGATTAAACTCAGAACTAGAGGTCGCTCGGGCATCCACCGCTGCTACACACCCTAATACATCAGACCAACTTATCGTTGATCCCCCTGAAATTCAAACTTTGATCCATAAACTCCAGGGATTCTCTATTTTTACTCAGAGGTCTGATAAATCTAAAGGCAGCGTGACTTCGCAGTACATTCATGCTCATCCCCTGACCAGATTGAAGAGTGAAAGGTTTGGCATCCAGCCAAGTTAAATTCCTCTCCCCACTAGGAAAAGAGCAAGGAAAGCACTTCCAGAGTCTGACAGAGAGACTCTTTCGTCCACTTCTTCCATTCTAACTCCCTCTCCGTGAAGTCAACCACCCACATCTTCACCTCAAATCACCCATCCATCTTCCACAACCCTTCCTCTGCAATCATCGAAGATCATAATATCTCCATCTTCTCAACATCAGAGATCACCTTCTGCACTTTTGTTAACTAGCAACTCAGCGATGGCTCAGTCTCCATGGAACAATCCTGGGGCGGTTTTAATGCCTCCACCCCTAAGTCCAATACCCGCCCATCCTGAGAAATGGCTACCGAAGTTCAATCCAGAAACAGGAATGCTAGCTGAAGAACATATCAATAATTTCATGCTTTCTGTTAATCTCAACGGAGTTACCAACGAAGATGCCGTGGTCCGACTTTTTCCCTATACAATGCAAGGGACAGCCAGGTCATGGTATTTTTCGCTGCCCTCCGGATCTATCACGAGCTGGGACACTTTTCAAAATCAATTTCTTACCAAATTCGGTGATGATAGATCGACAGCGACATTGATCAACGATTTATCCAATCTCAAAGCTGAGGCTAGGGAACCCATTAAAGATTTTAACTTACGGTTCAACAAGATCCTCAACAAAATCCCCGCTGCTTCCCAACCCAGCGAGGAAGTGAGATGTTAATGGTACATCACGACCTTACCTTCAAACTTGGCCATCTTCGTAGATAGGGCAAGCAAGACAACCTTAGTTGAAAATTTGACTGAGGCGTTAGCAGTTGAAAAATGCGTAGTAGCCCTAGAAAAGAGATCTGCAATCGAAGAACGTAAATCTAAGAAAATCTCTTTCAAAGAAGACACCAAGAAGAAGCAAACGAAAGATCCTTTCGATATGGAAGGATTACAAAAGGTGTTAAAGGCCATGTCTAATGAGATGATTGACATAAGAAAGCAAGTAGCAGAATCGTCCCCAAGAAAGCCTTTTAGGAATTTTAAAAGAAATCCTCCCATGGAGACGAAGCCACCCAATGTGGTCTCAAACGTTGAATCTGAAGAAGAAGAAGAAGAGAGCACCATCGAAACACAGACCGACGATGAAGAAGTGGTGGAACTGCAAGGAATGTGGGATTTCATCCTCCCACAAGAAGAAGATCAAGAAGCATTTCCGGTTAGCACACGAAGCAAAAATCAACTTGATCCTCCCCAAACTACCCCCAAACAGAAGGGCGCAAGCCCTACAGCAAAAGAAAAGGTCGCAACAAAGAAAACAACTGCTAAAGCGACCCAATCTAGCCCAGTCCAATCAGATCAAACGCCTCCATCAAGAACACTGATAGTGTCGGATGAAATGGAGTATAACATCATCGATGACATGAAAAAGACTAGGGCTAATATCACTCTGTACGAGTTGAGCAAATTGAAACACCAACAGAAAATCATGATGAAAGAGTTACATGCCGTGCCTACTACACCTTTACCTACAGCTGTAGCTTCCCACCAGATAGGAAGACCTCGGTCAACATGATCAATAAAATCGATCTGAATGACATCGCTTTGATTGGAGGAAGATCTAGATCTCATACTCCTCCTTTCCTCCTCACTTATGAAATCTTTAATAGAAACGTGCACAACTGCTTGGTTGATTCTGGTGCCTCAACCAATATTTTACCCAGGTCAATATGTGCCAAACTGAATGTTCAACCGCAAAAATCCGCAGTGCGCATAGTTCAACTTGATCGATCGCAAGTCGAAGTGATAGGTGAACTTAACCAAGTGACCATAAGACTGTCGTCTAACCCCAAGGTATGCCAGGTTATCGACATTCTAGTGGCTGATATCCCTGAATTTTATGGTTTGATTCTTAGCAGGGACTGGTCCGAGAAACTCCACGGATACTTTTCAACCGACTGGTCGCACATGTGGTTACCCTCCAACGGGAAACCAAATCAAATAAAGGTTGAACGAGAGTTGCACCAAAAATACATAGTGATGGATTTGGAAGGAGAGAATGAAGCCATAGCATACAACAGCAGCATCATAGGCAACTACTCGGTAGATTCTTTCCTCGGAAATTTCAATGCTCACATATCACCTTATTTGGAAAATTCAGTTTTGTCCCAAGTAGAAAACTTTTCCCAGACTGATGATTCAAAATCTGTTAGTTTTTTAGATAACCCTGTAAATACATCTTTATTTTGGAAATTATATTTTGATGGCTCTAAGTCCAACGAAGGAGCAGGAGCAGGATGCGTTCTAATTAGCCCAGACGGAAATAAGACTATGCTTACATGCAGACTCGAGTTCGATTGCACGAACAACACAGCGGAATACGAGGCCTTGGTGCAAGGCCTATACAAAGCAATCGGATTGAACGTCAAGTATCTTCAAGTCTTTGGAGATTCCGAGATCATCGTCAAACAGGTACGTAACACCATACACTGCCTGACAAGTCATTTGAAGCACTATCAATCGTTAGTTCAAGATCTCACTGCACATTTCATAGCATTCAATATTTCGTCAGTCCCGAGACTCCAAAATGCAAGCGCAGACCTGTTAGCTAACATAGCCTCCAGACTCATTCCCTCCGAAGACTTTAGTCCAGATAGGTTCTCGATAGAGTTAATTTTTAAATCGTCAATCCCTGACAACATCACCAACTGGAGGGTATTCAACGACGACCTAGACATCGTAAGTTTCCTCACCTCTGAAGGATCCTACTCAAACCAGATAATTGACGAAGACTGTCATGATCACCAAATACAACAAAATAGAACTGATAATGCTATACCCAAATCGGTGGTCAAACTAGAAGACTTATATGACTTAAAAAGTCGGTTCAAAAGGTCAGCTAATGCCAAGCTTTACAGTTCAACTCTGAACTACGAGTCAGTGAACCTAGGAACCGATGAGAAGGCACAAAACGTTAATCTAGGCCAAGGCCTAGCCCCCAAAGAAAAATCAGCATATATTCGTCTTCTACGACAGTACAAAAACGTCTTCGCCTGGAATTATGACGAGCTGAAAACTTACAACACTTCTATCATTCAGCACACTATCCCTATGATTGACATCGAGAAACCTGTCCAACAAAAGCTCAGAAAAATCCACCCCAACTTGGAAAATCAGATAAAAACTGAGCTGAATAAGTTGTTGAGAGCCAGAATAATCTTCCCGGTTAGACATTCCAAATGGGTATCCAATATGGTACCTGTTAGGAAGAAAAACGAAGATATTAGAATCTGCATCGACTTCCGGAATCTCAACAAAGCCTGTTAGAAAGACAATTTTCCCCTCCCACCGATGGAGCAAATATTACAGGCAGTAGCAGGCTCAGAGTTAATGTCTTTCCTGGACGGATTTTCAGGATATAATCAAGTGCTAGTACACCCGGATGATCAGTTAAAAACCACCTTCCGAACCAAATGGGGTACCTACGCGTATCGGAAGATGCCATTCCGTTTGATCAATGCCGGTGCTACTTTTCAGAGAGCCATGGACATTGCATTTAAAGGTTTAGTCAATAAATCGGTAGTGATTTACCTGGATGATATAACTGTGTACTCCAAGAACAGAAGCGACCATCTCAAAGATTTGAAGCAAATCTTTCAAAGATGTTTAAGGTATGGGATCTCGCTTAACCCGAAGAAATCTTTTTTCGCGTTGAGTGAAGGGAAATTGCTAAGATTCATAGTGTCCAAATCTGGCATTCACATTGAACCTGACAGAATCAAGGAAATTTCCGAGATACCCATGCCCCATAACAAAAAGACCATGCAATCTTTCATAGGACAGATCAATTATGTGAAAAGGTTTGTCCCAGATTTTTTTCACGTATTATTTCTCCTTTACAAAAAATGATAAAAAAGAATTCAAACTTTAAATGGGGTCTAGACGAGCACGAAGCGTTTAACTTAATCAAACAAGCCATCATTAACGCTCCATCTTTAGCAACCCCAAATTTTTCAGAACCTTTTGTCTTATACACGTTTGCCTCAGAGAATTCTTATGCTGCAATTTTGACTCAAGCGAATCAAGAAAAGGTGGAAGCTCCAATCGCATTTTTTAGCTCAAACTTGCAAGGTGCTGAACTCAATTATTCGGACGTAGAGAAACAGGCATACGCCGTTTTCAAAGCGATCAAATATTTCAGACCTTTCTTGCTAAAGGCCCATACCAAGGTCATAGTACCGTTTCCAGCGGTAAGAAACCTCCTGATACAGAAGGATGTGGGCGAAAAGAGAGCGAATTGGATCACCGCCTTACAAGAATACGACCTGGAGATCAAGCCGGCACACATCGTAAGAGGTCAAGGCTTCTGCAAGATGTTAGCTGGAGCATCGCAAATCCCTGAAAACTCGTCTGAAGAGGTACACGCGTATGAGGTAAGCCTAAACGACGCAGAATCATTATATGCTGACACCATTTATTTCCTTAAGAACGGGTATGCTCCATTTCACCTGGATCACATTATGAAGAGAGCCCTGAGATTGAAAGCTAAAAAATACCAGCTCGTAAATGATGTCCTGTTTAAAAGAAATTATGATTCTGTGCTTCTTAGATGTCTTGAGAAAACTGAAGCCGAGAAGGTTTTGCAGGAACTCCATGATGGACCAACAGGTGGACAGTATGCTGGAGAAGCCACCGCACATAAAGTCTTACGTGCAGGAAATTACTGGCCCACACTGTTCAAAGACTCGTACAATCACGTAAGGAAATGCTAGGTCTGCCAGACTACTGCAGGAAAACAAAAGAAATCATCCATGCCACTGCAGCCGGTTAACATCGAACAGCCATTCAGTCAATGGGGCCTGGACATAATAGGTGAGATCGTTCCTCACTCCTCTAAACAGCATAGGTATATCCTCACAGCAACTGACTATTTTACTAAATGGGTAGAGGCGGTTCCTCTCAAGACAGCTAATTCTGAAAACATTATTGAATTCATAGATCAGTTTATCATCACTAGGTTTGGATTGCCAACGGCCTTACTATTTGATAATGCTTCATATTTTTCTGGAAATACCATGACTGATTTCGCGCCCAAAAGAGGGTTCAAACTGAAGTATTCTGCCAACTACTATCCGCAAGGTAATGAGTTGGCTGAATCGACAAACAAGAACCTAATCAGGATTATTAAAAAGACAGTCGACCAAAACCAAAAGAATTGGCACAAAGCGCTGGTAAACGCCTTATGGGCAGACAAAATTACAAAGAAAGCCTCTATCGGCACTTCTCCCTTTAATTTAGTTTACGGGAGAGAAGCAGTTCTTCCTACTCACTTAGTCATTCCCTCCTTGTCCTTAGTACAATACATTGATGAAGTATCTACTTCCTCCTTACAACTAAGACAAATGGAAATAATCAAGCTAGAAGAACAACGAGAACAGGCTAAGAAAACCCATGCTCACCACCAAGCGCTAATAAAATCCTCTTTTGACTCGAACATAATAACCAGAAAAAACTTTCAGATGGGAGATTTAGTTTTGAAGTGGGATAAGGCTCATGAAGAAAAGGGCAAACATACGAAATTCCAGAAGCTATGGCTTGGTCCTTTTCAGATTGTAGAGGTCATAGGCCCATCGACTTTTGTGTTGCAGGACTTAACAGGCAGGAAAGATTCTCTGCCTGTGAATGGACAAATTCTCAAAATATATTTCCCATAGAAGGTCACTCTTCTATTTTTGTAGGATAATTTTAGTTTTATTTTAGTTTTTCATTTCTTATAAATAAAGGTTGGTTGTGAATGATCATAAATAGTATTCATGAAGGAACATACCATTTCTCTATCAGATTTTGATTTCACTTGTATAAATAGCAAAACTTTTCAAAAAATCTGGCTTTTATTATTGACAGATAGAGTTAACTTTAGCCTGAATATGATGTTAGTTTCAACCTCAAAAAAATCTGGGATGAAAGTAACTTTTGGCAAAAAATTGTTTTACGCCAACGCAATGAAAGGTATCATCAATAATAAAATAAGTATTCTCTGCAAAACTGTTGTTTTTAAACTCTATTATTGTCGTCCAGAGCTTTCTTAAGGAAAAACAATGACTTCCTCCCTGCTAAGGAAAATCGCAGCATCCAGAGAAACAATCCAAGAAAACACCATATCTCAAAGAATAAGAGGTCTCATCACGAGCCGGCTTATCATGATCACAGATATTATAACTTGCTGACTTTGCCAATACTGTCTACCAAAACAGGGCAACGACTCAAGATTGTTGCAATCAAAAGACAAGGGGTCTCATCACGAGCCAGCTTGTTCAGCAAAAGTGTAAATCAAGTGAATGACTGTGTCATAATTTGGCCACCAAACCAAGACATTGTTCTTTAGAGAATAAAAAAAATTAAGAAAGAAAGAATAAGGTCGAAAGGATTTTTCTCTGGAATGTTGTAAATGACCTCAAGCAAGAAAAAGGATCATTGTTGGATAACATGGTAACCCTGTCGAGGCTATGGACGCTTGCGGGCAGCAGAGGCTCTACCTACGACAAATGAGCATATTTTACAAAGCCAGTACGCAGAGAAGACCTTATTTTATCTTTGAAAAGACCGAGTAATGTCTGGTGTAAATACAAGAAATAACCCAGAGGAAGCAAACAATCGGAATGAAATAAAAAGTTGTGACGAAACATCATTGACAGGATAAGGGGTAATACTCTATCCGTCCATAACAAAATTTAGATATACGAATTTTTTTTTGTTTTGGAAGTGAAAGTGCAATAGAACAAGCAGAGATAACTGGTTCTTCACAGTGAATCACCATTGTTGTGGTCACCAACAACCCCCCTCTTTTCTTGATGATTATCCATAACATCAAGCAAAGGGGGGACCCTGAACAAAAAATCCAAAAAATACTTTGTTAAATTTTTTTTATTTTTCTCCCTAAGGCTTAAATCGCATCGCAAGGAAAGACTGAAGCATCCCCCAAGCGCGAAAAGAAAAACTGTGAAAGAGCGACGCGACGTTCATCGCGTCGCATGCATTCCAAGCGCTCTCAAAGAGAAGATCTTCAAGAAACGCCGATCGCCGATATGCGACATCGCACATCGCAAACGTCGCACTAAGAAGAATAAGCCATTAAATGAAATCAGCGATCTGCGATCTGTGATGTCAGCGATCTCCGATCTGCGATATGAAAAGACTCATCGCAAGAATTCTCCGACATACACGATAGACCCGAGATTAAGCGCGCACCTTAAATGAAATTAATGACCGCATGCTTGAGTATCCAGAAATGATTGCATCGCATTTTCCGAAGAGTCAAGTCATGATGAATGTCAGGATTATGCATTCATTAGAATTTAATGATTTCATGTCAATGTTTTCATTTTCCCTTCTTCTTTGCGTAGACTGCAAGACACGCAACTGATATAAACCTATATGCAGGAAACATCTAAGGAAAAGGGGAAAGCGCCAATCAGATAACAGAGAGAAGATGCCTCCGCAAATGGATGCCGCATACAGCAAGACCGCGGATTCCAGACTATCAGCCAACCGGCACTGATGAAATTAGACTGTCCAAGACGAAGAGTCAAAGGCACACAAAAGCAGCGTGTTTGCAAAAGATCCTGAAGCTCAAACTTGGTAAAGCAGAGAAAGAAGTGCAAGAGAAGGAGGACGCTCCAGAAAAGCCTGGAACAAAGAACGGAAGAAATTCTCTACACAAGGAATTGTCCATACAGCACGACTCCTAATTCGCTCAGTCATTCGCACGACCAGAAACCAAAGTAGCAACAGCAAAATCAGTTCGAGAAGAACCTGGGTTGTGCTAAGTATATACGCAGCGAATACACCCAGCTAGAGAAAGGTTTTCGAAAATATCTTCTGGTCTGTCAGAAGGAGGTGCCAGCTCTTGTTATTTCCACTTTTATCTCCCGAGCGAAAGAAGAAGGCAACCAGCCGACTCTTCCCAGGGAAACGTTGCACTGTTTACAGCACTAAGGAGAATATATAGAAACGGTCAGAAATTAGATTTAAGTTTTAAAAATAAATTTTCTTTTAGTAAAGGGCAGTGATTTGAAGCCGTTTCCCTAAATTCGTGTAATTAAAATTATCCGGTCAGTAGTATTTAACCCTTCTCGTTGCATTGGAGAAGGGTCCGGAAATCTCTCAAAAAACTTGTCCTCAGAACATGCACTTCTACACCCTCGGAGGAGGTTTTTGATGAATGGATGGATCGAGATTTATTTATGTTTGCATTTTAATGTCTGTCACTGATGTTTCACTTCTGTACTCTTAGCAGATATTAGAACAAGTAGAAATAAATCATTATTGCTTGAAGTTTATTAGTGAAGTCAGTCATAAATGGTACTTTTATCTCTTGACTAAATTCTGCTAGTATTCCTAGAGTGATATGCAGCTGAGTTCTTTATATGTTACTGTATGAATGTGTCTATTACCATTTGGCACTTCTGTACGGTGGAGTCATTTATTTATGCTTGACATATGAATAACTAATTATGCGATATGTTGTTCACAACTGTTCTGCCTAACTTCTTATTGAGAGTGGTTTATCTTTATTGATTTATATTTTGATAATAGCTGAATGATCTTTATTACCAGCTGTTGTTTGAAATCTTTCTAGATCGCATAACAAAAGAAAACACCCCGGGTTAGCGTAGATTAGATGTATTGTTTTTCTTCATTAGATTACATTAGTATAGAGTTAGTTTAGCAGTTAGAATTAAGACTAGTTTAGAAAAACCTTTAAATCAATACCATCAAACTCTACACACACACGCACACCCTTCACATTGGGAAACTGGTCCCATTACCCCCAGTCGGACCCGCTACTCCAAACGGGCAAGGAGCCGCCAACCAGGTTCCGGACCGGGTGGGTATCCCCCTTGTTGTCGACCCGATTTCGGGGCCCTCAACAGAACACCAAATATCTGTGACATCTAGTGTATCCATAATTTATTTTCATTAGCCGGTTTCTCCAAGTTCCTCTCATAGCATTTTTGGTACTAAGACCTAATGGGTGTCGCTCTTTCATAAATATTGGATTTGTCACATTTAAAGATAATGGTCATTTGTGCCTCTCAAATATTGAAGCACCCATTTCACTGCTCACCAATGTTCTTCACCTAGATTTGCCATGAACCTACTAACAACTCCAACTGCATGTGAAATGTCAGGTCTTATAGATACCATTGCATACATTAAGTTGCCTCCAAAATTTACAAATGGTACACAAGACATATAATTTTTTTCTTCGTCACTTCTAGGACTCAAAATTGAAGAATGTTTAAAATGGGAAGCTAATGGATCACTAACATGTTTCGCATTTTTGATACCTAACTTTTCAAGTATTCTTACTACATACATCTGTTGTGATAACTAAAGATTTCCATTTTTCCCGTCTCTGTGTATCTCCATGACCAAGATATGTTCTTCCACTCCAAGATCCTTCATATCAAACATCCTAGAGATTTGAGCCTTTGACCTATTGACCTCTTCCATTCTTTTTCTTGCAATAAGAATATTGTCAACATACAAAACCAAGATAATGATTATGCCACTAAAACTCTTGAGTATACACAATGATAATACTCACTTCTAATAAAGTTCTGGCTCACCATGAAGAAGTAAAACTTCTTGTACCCTTGCTTGGGCGACTGCCTCGGGCCATACAATGATTTAATGAGCTTGAAAAAAATATATTTTGTTGTGATCTTCTACAAAACATTCTAGTTGTTCCATATCAATCTCTTCATCCAAATCACCATGTAAAAAAAGTGCTTTAAAATATAACTGTTCTAACTCAAGGTCAATTAATATAGTTAGTGCCAACATAATATGAATAGAAACAAGTATTTTTATTGGTGAAAAAATCTCAAGAAATTCAATACCTTCAACCTGAGAATACCCTTTTGCAACTAGCCTCGCCTTATACATATCGATATTTCCATCATCATTTCGCTTCAACTTGAAGATCCATTTGTATCCAACAACACTTCTCCCTTCAGGAAGTTCTACAATATCCCAGGCTTTGTTCTTAGCTAAGGAATCCATTTCTTCATCCATATCCTTTTTCGAATTTTTGCTATCTGCATCATCCACTTCTTCCTCATAACAAGAAGGTTCCCCATATTCAGTAATCAATAAAAAATATGAAGAAGAATCTTCATACATTTTGGGTTTTCTTCCTTCCCTTGTAGACCTTCTTAGAGTGACTGGTTTTTGAACTGGTTCTATAACATCAATAGTTTCCTTTGCATATTCTTCACTTTTTTCTTCAGAAGTGTCTCATTCCTTTCGTCTTTCTGACAAAGGCCTAGCCTCCAAATAAATTTGTTGATTTGGCGATACTTGTTCATGTTCAAGTTTTTCAACATCCTACTTTAGAAGAGAAGATTCATCAAATGTTACATCTCTACTAAAGACTATCTTTCATGAAGAAGGATCCTGCAACCTGTATCCTTTCACCGCATAGTCATACCCAACAATGAAATAACATTTCGATTTTGGGTCTAATTTTGAGCGCTGATTTTTAGGAATAAGAGCATAGGCATCACAACCAAAAATCCTTAAATGTGAATAATCACAAGACTTACCTGACCAAACTTTCTCGGGAATTTTACAATTAATTGAAACTGAAGGTGATCTATTAACTAAATAAAAAGAAATGATTCTGTCTCTTTTCGTATGAGTCTAATTCATATGTTCAGCGACACCATTTTGTTGAGGAGTATAAACAACAATGTTATGTCTAACAATCCTTTCATCCTTACAATATTTTTCAAATTCTAGAGAAGTAAATTCATTTCCATTGTCAGCTCTCAAACATTTAATTGATTTTCCTATTTTCTTTTCCACCATTACTTTAAATTATTTAAAAACGTTAAATACATCGGCTTTTCTTTTTAACATATAAACCCAAACATTCTAGGGGAAATCATCAATAAACGTTAAGTAATGTAATGTACCTCCATACGATACAGTAGGAGATGATCCCTGCATATCAGAATGAATATAGTCCAAAATTTCTTTACTATTACGAATTCGAGTTTTAAATCTCTGTTTACCTTGTTTTCCATACACACAATGTTTACAAAAATCCAACTTCAAGGATTTCAAATCAGGAAAAAAATTGCAGTTCATCAGTACCTAAAGACCTTTACTGCTCATGTGGCCCAATCGGTGATGCCATGGGCGAGTAACTCCTTCTTCTTTCTTTGACATAGTCACTTCCTCACTGACCTGAGTACTTCCTTTGATTCTTTAAAGATTTCCGACCTTTTCTGCCTTCAAAACAACTAGAGTGTCTTTTGACACTTTCAACATGCCATTATGACATGTAAACTTGTAACCATCCGAGTCCAATGCTCCCAAAGAAATCAAAGTTTTCCTTATTTCAGGTACATGTCTAACAAAAGTTAATGTTCTAACTGTATTATCAAACATTTTAATTTTGATATTTTCCATCCCAACTGTCTGACAAGATAAATTATTACCCATAAACATAGAACTACAATTTGCAGCTTCATATGAAGTAAACCAATTTCTGTGCGGACTCATGTGATGAGAAGTACCAGAATCTAATATCCAATTTTCAACATTTTGATAGAAATTACAAACATGTAAAGCTTCATTTACTATTCCTACTTCAGCAGATAAAACTTCATCAACCATACCTGAATGAACTTGATTTTCTTCCTTCTTTTGGTTTTTAGACCATTTCCGTTTCCAACAATTTTTCTTGAGGAGTCCAATTTTGTTGTAGTACTATCATTTAGATTTACACTTCTTTCCCTTTTGTTCTTATTTGGAAGAACCTCTTTCTTTCTCCCCACTTTCCTTCGACTGACCTCTCGCTATCATGGCTTTTGCTGCAAATGTTTCAATACTAGATTTCCTCAGTACTTCTTCAGATAATAGAGCTCCAACAATTGATTCAAATTTAAAAGAATCAATAGCGCTCAAACTGATTGAAGTTATGAAGTGGTTCCATGACTCCGGCAGAGAACACAACAAGGTTATAGCTTTGTCTTCTTCATGAATTTTAACTTCCATATCTGATAATTAGAAAATAAGTGTCTTAAAAACATTTAAATGTTCTACAAATTTTGTATGCTCCTTCGTCCGAAGACTATACAATTGTCTTTTCAAATAATTTGTTTTGGTTAACAATTTTTTCATATACAATTTTTCAAGTTTTTCTCCCAAACCTGCTGCTGAGGTTTCTTCAACAATATTGAAGAGAACTTCATTCACCAAGCATAACCTGATGGTATTGAGAGCTCGAGCGATTGAAGTCCTTCTAGTCCGAATATGTCATGCTAGCAGGTTTCTTATTCACCCTGTCGAATGCTTTGTGCAACCCTTGTTGCACAAGAAAATCGCTAACTTTCAGTTTCCATAAAAAAGTTATTCTTGCCGTGAATTTTTCCACCTTGAACTTTGCATTCATCATTTTGCCCATTTCTTCCTACAAACCTTTCTACTATGGTTTCCTAGTTTCCCTTCTTTCTTCAATTTCCAGCTATGCTTTTAAAAAAAATTATGATTTCCTTTTTTCAGCTATGGTTTCCTTTTAAAAAAAAAGTTCTTCTGCTTCCAATTTCACGAACTTGCCTTTAAACCCTATTCAATTTCCACCTGACAATTTTCACACAGAAAAAACCCTCTTCAATGAATTTGTCTCTAAACCCTATTCAGATTTCATAAGAATAACTCTGTTTCAATTTTTATTTGTAAATTTCTTATTTTTGTTTAAAAGTAATTGTACCTGAATTTCTTCATCGGACTCCTTAAGGAATGTTTCTCTTCCACAACACCCTCGTTCCTTTTTTTGATTGGGCTTCTTGTTACAGGACTTCATGACCTTACAGTTCTTTTGCAACCAGTATACCAGTGAGGACCTTGGCATTAAAAAATTGGTGGCTGACCATCCTTCCTTTCTCGATGGCTACAATATCTCTTTTCGACTCTGACAGATTCGGTTCAACTACTTTCTCCAGCGACGACGTCAGATTTTGAAACTCCTCCAATGGGTTTGTGCATTAGCATAATCCCTCTACAAATTTGTGGAATCAAGCACGATAGTACCTTGCTCCTCTATGGCACTCTGTATTTTTCCAGGCTGGCCGTAGTCCCCTTTCTCCTTTGTGATACTCTGTCGTTTTCCAGACCCACTAAAAAAATAAATTTCTATTTTTCAGCGATGCTCGTTCCTTGACATCAATAACATCTCTCTCTGGTGGCTCTGATGTAGGGCTCTTTACTTGACAACGAAAACTCTTCAACAATCGACATAAAGTAACGATTCTTACACTGCGTTTGACTGGACTCAAACTCGAGAGTGCAGTTCTGAATAACAAATTTACTATGCTACCTTCACGACTCTGATCGCGATTTCTCTCATAGCTCCGATGGCAGATTTCTCTAACCAATTATCTCTGATACCACTTTTTGGGGACTTCCATAAATCAACAAGGTTGTAGGGTTTACAAAGCTATTCAATCATTCAATAACTGAACAAGAAAGGCATAAATAGAAACATAAACAGACATATTAACACAATAAATCTACATGGTAAAACCTTGACAATGTGTCAAGGAAACCTCCACGGGTCAAGTAATTAGAAATTTTATTAATCAAAGATGATTCACCATGATAAAGCCTCTAGGGAATTCACCAATTTAATATGGGATTCTCCTTCGTTACATAGCTCCTATTCGTTACAAAACTAACTGGGAGTAAAAATAAGATTTTACCCATAATTACGTCATTTGTTGTCACATTTCAATAAATGTAAATAAAATGGAATGGACGATACTGTAAAAGGAAGCAAAAGGTTTGAATTATGAAATGGTACATTCCATAACAAACCCAACACAAAAATTTGTCAGTGTATGGAAAATGTGAGTTTAGGTCGCACTTTCCTTCAACTAATTGTAAGTTGTTAACACATGAGTTGATTATCTAGCTACGCATTGATTGCAAAGGTTGTTAAGAGAATCCAGAAGGACATGCATAAATACAATACCTTTACCTTTCAATGAAAAAGAAAAAGGAGCACGAACAATGGTAGGAGTAGAGTGGCTATACATAACAAGTGTAAAGTTATTCATAACTCTTAACTTTCCACCACTCTGGTCTACCTGCTTTCTCTTCATTTATTATTATTTTTATATCCATATAATTTTTCTATCTATCCAAATCCATATTCCAATGGCACACCAAACAACCGATGACAATGACAATGCTTATGTTGCTTCCTCCTCCTCCTCCTCCATTGCCTCGTGTTCTTCCCTGATTTCTTATAAAAGCTACGTTGTTTTTATCAATCATCGTGGCCTTGACGTAAAGACCACCTTCGCCATCGATCTATATTGTAGTATTAATTCCTGTGGGCTACGAGCTTTTCTAGACAAACTGGAACTGGAAGTTGGCAAAAATATTACTCCTCAAATACGACACGCCATCAAAACCTCCTTCATCCATATCGCCATTTTCTCAAATGGTTTCTAGATGAACTATTGCACATGTTGAAGGAATTTTAGTAGAGGTCAGATGAGGTTACTATTATTCCTGTCTTGTATGGTGTCAAGCCTTTGGAGCACTGATGGAACAGTAAAGGACCGTATGTTGAAGCTCTAAGCAAGAAAAGAAGCAGCGATTTGACTTCAATACGATTTAGAATTTGAGATGTGCTCTTTTTGAGGCTGAAAAAATAAGTGCTATCGATTTGGAGGCATTTAATGGGTGGGGACTTGCATTTGACCTTTCCCTCTCTCTCCCTTTCCCATTTACCTTTTTAATTTATTTGACTCTTAGATTTATGTAGGCACTTCTCACTTTTTTCCTTTATAACCTGATATTCAGCAACCTGGAGCAACTTTTGGATGATGTGTTGCGAATGCGTGTCCAAAGTATGCGACAAACCCCCCATTGAAGTATGTTGTCGAACACCTAGTTGGGTTGAAAGAAAAATTAGAATAATTTGAAAGCATCGTGTTATGGCCAGAGAAAACCAAGGTTGTCAAGATTGTAGGTGCAGGTTGTGGTCGTAGGACAACGCATGCCACAAAATTCTTCAGCAAGAGGAGGTCAAATAAGAATACATCAAAGTTTTTGTACGATGTCTGAATAAACACAACTAAGGGTTCTCTACCCTCTACCTTCTTTGTAGAGAACATGATATAGTTACCAAATTTGAATTTAATTTCACATTTGACTTCTACTATAAATATTTGGATGAAAAATTTTCAATCAGACAAACAAAATCGATATATATATATATATATATATATATCATTTTCCTACTTAAACAATATAAAAAATTTAAAATATAATTGGAAAAAAAGGCCCGCCACCAAAACCTCTTTTCGTTTCAAAACTTAATGCCCTTCTTAGTTTACATAAAATATTTTCCTAATAAATACATATTTAAAGAATCTATGTTGTAAACTTATTTATCTAGATTCCTCTAAACTAGAAATATATTTAATTTTTTCAAAATAATTACATATTTAAAAAAATTATTTCCAAAACTTATTTATCTTGATATCTCTTTAAAAGAAAATCAATTCCTCTTATCAAATTTTCTCACTTTCAATGTTGATGTTCAAATCCCAAATCCTTTGTTCTTTTCATGAATTTATAAAGCATTCAAAGCATGATAGAAATTTAAAAAAGAATTACCAAATTAATAATTACCTTGCATTCTCTCGAGAAAAAATTTCCAAATTAATAACTACCTTCCATTCTTTCAAGAAAAAAATTCCAAATTAATAATTACCTTTCATTCCTCGATCCGTGCTATGTGGCTATCCCGCTATCTATTTTGTGTTCAGACACTCAGCAATTTATTCAAGTCCATGAACCCATCGATTGACTTATTATTATTGTGAATCGAATCGAATTTCAGCGAAGTATTCGGTATACAAATCAAACTGTCGAATTTTCGTATTTTTCGCCTCAATTCAAAATATCATAGCCCCCCCCCCATAAGTTCTTGATTTCTCAATTAGCTCCTCCCTTGATAATCAAATAAAACCCTTCCCAAACACCCAACCCTTCCCTTCTCTATCTACAATGCCAATCCAAAGGGAGGATTGGAGCTTTTCCTCTCCTCTTTGCACTAAATATGACTATCCCTGAGGTTTCATAATTCGCACCATTCACACATATATTTATACATGAACGAAATCAAAGTGGATATCATCCTCCAATCCATGGTGTTGAGCTAACTAGCTTAATTGCAATTGCAATATTTGTGCCAATTCAAGTTACTTAGGTTTGATTTAAATGGAAATTTTGCATACCTACAAGGCATAAGGACTGCGCGACTCACCACCCCTGCCAGGGGAATGTTTGTGCCTGTAATTATTACTAGGGATACGTTGACAGTTTCGATAAGGCGAGCTTTGGTTGCGATATGTTGCAGGATTATGCTGGCCAATGTAGCTTTCGAGAGATGGGGGACTTCTGCTAAACCTCCTTCTATAAATAATAATTCAACTTCTTCTTCTTATTATACTCTCTCATGGTGATCGAGCGACTGATAAGGATTCGACTTGCACACATATGCAAGTAACTACCAACACTGGTGAGGACAATGTGAATGGGAAGAACTGCAAGAGTATTTGAATCGAAGACACGCTGGCGTGGGGAGATGGGAGAACACATAACTAAATAAATAAAAATTATTAAACAGAACTATAATGCACAACATGTTCATATACAATAAATCACATCCCTCCATGTCGATATTAGATGAAGAATGGCTAAACATTGAATCTGAACCATTTCTTTATTTAAAAAAATAAATTTATAAATGTGACTTAATTATTATTTCAACAATATTAAATTTAAATTATATTAATAAACTAAATTTTTTAATTAAAATATTATTAAAAATTTGGAGAAATTATAATCAGATAATACATTTTTTCAATTTATACTTATTATTATTAAAATATTTGATGATAAGTTATAAACTCTTCTAATTTAATTTAATAACATTTTGTATTCATAAATATATTTTTAGCTCGCATTGATATATACTGTTAATTCAATTTAATAACATTTTGTTTTCATAAAGGTTTTTAATTTCACATTGATATATTGTTAGTTCATGTGAATATAAATTGAATAACAATAATAAAAATATTGAAACATTGTTAGTTCATGTGAATATAAATTGAATAACAATAATAAAAATATTGAAACATCGTGAATCGAAGGTAAAGGTCAAATTTCAAATCAATAGTTATATGTTACGAGTTCAATTTCATAGAAGAAATTACACCCATTTTAATGTGGGTTACTAGTCTTCAATAATGCAATGGCACACTAAACCAGCATGAGCCCTCTTAACTCCTACACTGAGATATTTAAATGATTTATAGGCATGATCCACTATGCAACCCCAAGATGTCCTAATAATATACTTTCTATTATCGTAGGGAAATATTTCTTGAGATGAGGGATCTACTAATTTATATACTAGTTTTTCTACATCCTTAAAAAAACCTCACTTTAGATGTTCGATATGATCATCAACTCTTTTCAGAAAATATCTAAGTCATGAAAATACATTACGATGAACATGTTTTTCATATCAAAAAATATATAATCGGTATCTTTTTAAGAAGTAATGGTTGGAATTAATGCTTCTATGTGTTTTAGGTTGTTATAAGTTGTCATTGTGAGTCTTTAAGTGTCAATCTAGAAGTAGGGAGTTTCCTATATGTGAGTTGTAATAGTGATTTAGATCCATTATTCTAGGATTTAGAAGAGTTATATATATATATATATATATATATATATAAACATTGTGTTCAATAAAATATTGTTTGATTTGTGTTGTGTAATTGCTCTCTCTACTTCTAATATGGTATCAGAGTTGATCTGAGCTTGACTCCCTCACAAAAAGTTCAGGGAAATAGAATATATCCGAGATTTGTTCATCTGTACATAGATTAGTATAAGAGTGTGTGGATTTCAATATGGTAGAAAATATTGTCATGTTTTTTGTGTGTTTTTCGTGCCATGTAAATCTAGATTAGAGCTAATTTGAGCTTGACTCCCTCATAAAAAGTTTAGGGAAATAGAATATATCTGAGATGTGTTCATCTATACATAGATTAGTATAAGAGTGTGTGGATTTTGATATGGTAGAAAATATTGTTGTGTTTTTTTTTGTGTTTTTTGTGCCATGTAAATCTGGATGTGGTTGTGTATTGTTCTGTTCACTCCCTTGTTGATGGATTCAATTGTAAATGTAGGTGTGGCTGTGGGGTGTTCCATTCACTCCCTCAATATTGGTGTTATCGTTCCTGAGGGATCGATTATCTTGTTTGATGGTCATAAATTAGTTGAAGGAGATGGTGTTGTCTATGCTTCAGGGGACAACCACAACTGCAACAATGAGAGTTCTATGTTGGTTCGATTCTCATTATCATCAATCGCATAGCCATTTAACCCTTTAATATGTCGGTATCATCTAGATAGGTTTGAGTTGGTGAACGTTATTTAGTGATATTACAAAGAATGAGACTCGATCTCTTTGACTATGAGGTATTCTTGCAACTGCTTAGATATGGAATGAGCATTGACTTGGCTTCACGGCCATTTACAACATCAATCAGTATTTCTACACATAGTTTTTAGGCGAAAGCGTGTATGCCAATGGAAAAGAACTTGTAGACTACATCATTGTTGTAAGGGCAGAGGAGACAAAGCATCAATTCACACAAAAAATGAGTTGTTGCTCTTTTATTGAGCACACAAAACATGATTCTCACAATGAACCCGTGAAGGGTATTTATCCTTTTACAACTAGCTACTTGCCTAAAATATCTTTACATGCAACCACACACTAAAATTTGTCTATCAAACTTGACTTGACTTAACACTCAACCACTCAATCAGTCAATCACTTAGTTAACTGACTCTCTATGTGTAGCCAACTCCACATGCAGGAGTAATTACAATCTATAACACTCCCCCTTAATTACGACCGTATGATCCAACATGACTCAACATGAATTAAATATCACAAACATGCTTGTTGCTCTATGTCTCAGCTAGGCTTACAATGACTCACGAATTTTACAGTTTTTCTTTTTCCTTTTCTATGCTTCCAGATTCTATATCCTCGAAATTGCTTCATTCTCTATTGAACTTTCTTGTTGGAGGCTTTATTCACTTGGTGCTGCTACAATTTTTCTTTGACTTGTCTTGAATTTGTGCTAAAACACAATTTGATCTTTTCTACTACATATACCTCTTGAAATATTCGTTCAACCATGGACTGCTACCATAACATTGCATCTTCAAATTGTCTTCTTTGCTTTGCTTCTTGCACTTCATATTCTTGACTTTCTATCTGTCATATTTCTTGAGAGTAGAATCTTATCTCTTCTTGATTTCATTCATCTTTGTCTTTCATATCATTTTTTTCACTTTCATCATCAGGTACTGCTTCTTTTATTCTAGATGTTGCTTTAAGACTCGCATCAATTTGTTCTATTGGTTTCTAAATCCGTTCTTTAATGAACATCAAATCTGCATCAAATGTATGAACAACCTTGTTTTCAAATTCTGCTCCCATGCTATTTTGAACACCTGCATATTCAAAAACAATGTTAAAAAAATCTTTAATATGACTCTCTTTAGTGAGATCTTCTTACTCGACATCTGCCTTCTTTTCAACTGCATGGAGATTGTCTTCCATTGTTATGATGTTAGTCGTTATTCTCATAAAAAACTCTTCAGTTACTTTATCATGTTCTTGATCATCAACTGTTGCTAGATCACATACTAATTCATGAGTAGTTCCAATTGCTTCATATCTTGCTGCTATGGTGGAAGCTTCAACCTTCAATGTTTCATCAAACATTGCGCTTACCATATTGGCACAATCAATACCTGTTTCAAAAAAGAAACCACACATATCATCAATATAATGTCCATCCACACTATGTTGGGATATTTGAGCATGCATGTGCTCATTGTCAATTTCATTGAAAATTTCAACTTCACCAAATCCATCAGCTGTGGTTGGATTCACTAATTCAAATATAACTTTGCAGTCATCATCCACATGTGTCTCATCATAGTGGGATTCACCATCATCTGTATCATCCATGTTACAATGGATTCGTTGAGCATTTATTTGCTCTTTCTTTATTTCACACACAAAGGCTTCAGCTTCTCTCTCTCCAATCTTTGTTGCACATTTTTCCTCCATATGCATGCTTGCATAATGGGTTTCAATTTTATGGTCTTAACAACCATCATCCACTTTTGAGTGGGGTTCTCCAAGCTCTGTTTTCCTCTCAGATTCTTGCTCGTCTACCCTCAGATTTGTGGCTGACGTCTTTGCTTGTGTCATAACATGTTGTTTCATGTCACTCTCCTTTGTTCCAAACTCTGCTTCCAAGATCTTCGATGCTTCTAAGGAAGTTGTATCTTTTGCTACCTTACACAAACAGTTCTCATCCAATGCATATTTTATAAAATTCAATGTTGAAACATCACATACTACATCATATGGGTTATTGGATTCATACTCAATTAACTCTTTAGCTCTAAGAAAAGTTAACATCTTGATAACCTAATGATCAAAATATTCACCTGTAAACATACGAGGTGGTAGCAGATCAAAGCTACACCAATCACCCTCAATTTCTTCTTTGTCTTCTGCTAGACTTTTGAGTTCCTCGTCTATGATCCGAACGTCTCTAACAATGGCAACAATCTCTGCCTCTTATTTTTTATTCATTTTCTTAGTCTTCTTTAGTCACGCTTTGTGACACATGACTACTGTCATTCCTTCTTTTATAACTCCTTTGTTGATTGCATGAGGCTGTCTTTCATATCACCTTTGAAAAAAAGTATTATTTTCAATATGTGCCCCCGTAAGGCACAATCTTCACCAAAAAAATTATCATGCTTGAAAAAACACCAAAAAAATTTGCAAATAAATAGAATTTTGCAAAATCCTAAATTCACTTTCCAATTTTTATTTTATTTTTAATCCTCAAATAAAAAAAATCACTCCGTTACACTCTTGACCTGCGAGAAGATGCCAAAATACCAAATATATGAAGAAATACAACCCAGAACACAGAACAGAATGAGAAAAACAACATGTATTTTATTATTCAGAGATGAAAGCAATGTTCACTTGCCTCTTCGAGGGGGAAACGTCTAGCAGAGCAGAGCTCAATTACAAAACAAGACACAATGCTACTCAATGGGGAGTCTCTATCCTTTATATAGGATTCATACATGTAATACCATGGGTTAGTACCATGGTTCTCTCAATACCCTCTATCTAATACCATGGCTCATTTGCAACTAACTGTGGTCCCTTATTAAGTGTGGGTCAACCACTTACAATTATTAATACAGGCTTTATTGATTCTTTAATTAACTATAACTATGACTTGACCCTATTACATAAATAAAGGGGTTAGGGTTGGACCCTAACATGCCCTCCCCCATAAGAAACAACCTTGTCGTCAAGGCCTGATCCAGGTGGATGTTGGTGGCCACCCACCTATCCCATTTGGACCCCAACAATTGTCTCTTTCAGCTTTTTCAGTTTCCTAAATTGTAGCAAAATTTACTATTTTTAGCAGTTTTTCGGGTCCTGAACTTCCGAAGCCGTTTTGAGGCCCTAAACGACGTTTTTTGGGAATCTGGGGCAACATGGGTCCATGGATCGATGTTGCCTCCCAAAGTGGTAGTACTCGGATAGATATTTCTAACGAGCTATCGCACGCGTCAAACGGAGATTGTATGCCAAAGTTACGACCCCGGGAAATTGATGTACCAATTTACCCAAACAGGGCCCACAATTTGGCGTTTCATCTTCTAGGGTTAGGTTTTGGGATGTGAAGGGTTTTCCATTGTTTATCAACAATAAATAGGCCTTCGTGCCTCATGGTAACACAGTTCAGAACAGTTCAGAGGCATGTAGCCGCCACATCTCTTCTCAGAGATAAGCTACCATCGCCTTAGCTGATTTATTTCCATTTCTGTTTGTAAGCATATTTCAGTATTTTACAGTAATGAAATGAAGTATTATTTCCGCTGCATCTCAATATTTATGGTTATCTCATCTCTGTATTTATGGTTATCTCTGTAATTTGTTGCGTTCCTGTTTAAATCCGGATCGGTGGTATCAGAGCGGTCTGCTTTTTCTCTGTTTTTCTTTGCATGTCCCCAACGAGGTCGGGATATAAGGAGTTAGGGGTTGAACTGGTCGAACCTTTGCAAGACCAGCCTCGCAAATCCTGACGGCCTCCCATGGCGGATGAGAAGAAAGACGAGGGGGCAGGAGATCCTATCAAAATCTTGCTCGAAGAAGCACTCGAGCGGCAAAGGAGCGCGATGATGGATAGCTTTGCGCAGATCCTTCAGCGGCTACCCAGAGGCGACGCATCGGCTTCCAACAGATACTCTGGAAACGCCACACCGTTTAAGGTTTAAGTTAATTTTGAAATCCCCATCTTCGAGGGTCAAATAGACGCAGATGCCGTAGATAAATGGTTAAATCTACTAGATGGGTATTTTTTTGTTCATGAATTTTCAAGTCGGGAAAAGATTGTTTTCGCTCTTCTCAAAGCAACCCCCCACGTCAAGGACTGGTGGGAAACCTACTGCGAGCAGAAGGATGAAAGTACAGGCTCACTATTTTCAGCCGCACCCACTTGGAATGACTTCCGGGATGCCATCAAGGAGCAGTACTACCCTGTCGAAAGCTATGAGGACAAATACATCAAATGGACCACACTGCGGCAGGGACGAGACCAAGATGTGCCGGAGTTCACAAACATTTTTCATACCCTTCGCACACAGTTGGGTATCAAAGATTCTGAGCTGCATCTGGTACTCAAATACTGCGGCTGCCTACACAAATACATCCAGGAAGAGATGGGGTTCTTGAACATCGCCTCCCTCGGCACAGCATACAGATATGCTGTAAAAATCGAGCAAAAGTTCAAACAGAAGAAGCGAGACTTTGGATCTGCAAATCCGAAGCCCAAAGGACAAAGCCAAGGCGGGGTGACCCAAGACAACCCGTCGAAGCCGCAAGAAAAGAACAACACCATGAAGCCGAAGAAGGACACAGGGAAGTGGTGTGAGTTCCACAAGAGTCCCACTCATAACACAAGTGAGTGTCGGACCAAGGAGTCACTGGTGGCTGAGTTGAAGGCTTCCGAATCAGATGCATGTTCCGACCCTAAGCTAGAACTCGACAAGGGGAATGGAAAAGGGAAGCAGATCATCGATGCGGATCCCAGTGCCACTGTTGCCACCGCCAAGATCAAGAAAAATGAGCCCGAAGATCCAGAGGAGGGGGAGCGTCTTTTCCACTCACAGATGTGGGTGAAGGGTTCACAACTGCGATTCATTGTCGACAGTGGTAGCCAAAAGAATCTGGTTTCAGCAGAGGTCGTGAAGCGGTTGGGCCTACCGACTACACCACACCCACAGCCATACAGTATGGGGTGGCTTCATGAAGGACGAGATCTCAAAGTTCGCCAGCAGTGCCGCCTTCCCTATAGCATCAAGCCCTTCACAGATGAGGTATTGTGTGATGTTACACCTTTGGATGTTTGTGATGTATTATTATGCCAACCATACTTGTGGAGGCGACATGCTGTGTATGAGTCAAGGCCCCGTGCTGTCATTGTTTCTTTGAGTAATTCATTATACAGGATACCAGAGGTAGCCCACCTACTGCCACATCCTTGATCACTGCTAAGAAAGGTAGCAAGCTCATCTCACAGACCAGGAAATTTATCTGTCTGGTTCACTCCCAAAGTAAGGGGAATTTCGTCGTTACCTCCATGACCCCTGCAAAGGGTTCCTCCATGCAGCAGCAACAGCAAAGGGATATGGTCATGACAGAACACAGGAACAACTTCTCCTCACCCACAGAGATACCACACAAGTTTCAGGTGGGAAACAAAGTCTGGTTGCATCTGCAGAGAGAATGCCTTACCAGAACCCATAAGAAGCTCAGACCACTCCGACATGGTCCTTACAACAGTACCAAGGCTATGGGAAACAATGCTTTGGAGCACATCATTCCTCTATTCCTTTGCCTGCACCAAGTGTTCAATATGGACCATCATCGACCATGCTTCCCACCATTACTGGACACATCAGAGATTGCAGGACAAGTTCAGCAGATGGAGGAACTCAACGCAATGGGGACCATTGCTTCCTAAGGGGGGAGGAATGATCCAGGTGGATGTTGGTGGCCACCCACCTATCCTATTTGGACCCCCACAACTGTCTCTTTCAGCTTTTTCAGTTTCCTAAATTGTAGCACAGTTTACTATTTTTAGCAGTTTTTCGGGTCCTGAACTTCCGAAGCTGTTTTGAGGCCCTAAACGACGTTTTTTGGGAATCTGGGGCAACATAGGTCCATGGACCGATGTTGCCTCCCAAAGTGGTAGTACTCGGATAGATCTTTCTAACGAGCTATCGCACGCATCAAACGGAGATCGTATGCCAAAGTTACGACCCCGGGAAATTGATGTACCAATTTACCCAAACGGGGCCCACAATTTGGTGTTTCATCTTCTAGGGTTAGGTTTTGGGATGTGAAGGGTTTTCCATTGTTTATCAACAATAAATAGGCCTTCGAGCCTCATGGTAACACAGTTCAGAACAGTTCAGAGGCATGTAGCCGCCACATCTCTTCTCAGAGATAAGCTACCATCGCCTTAGCTGATTTATTTCCATTTCTGTTTGTAAGCATATTTCAGTATTTTACAGTAATGAAATGAAGTATTATTTCTGCTGCATCTCAGTATTTATGGTTATCTCATCTCTGTATTTATGGTTATCTCTGTAATTTGTTGCGTTCCTGTTTAAATCCGGATCAAGGCCGAAGCTGCGAAAACTGTTGTAGAATAGTGGCTGGTTCCTAGGTCGCATCTTTTGGAGAGGTGTCTTTCCACTTAACCAGGACTTCCTTCATCATGCGGCTGTGCAAATGTTGTTCTCGTGTTTCAAGGACTTGTTCAGGTTGGAGCTAGAGTGAACCTTCTTCATCGAATTCAAGTAGACTTGTTTGAATTCTACAATTGTTCCCCACCACTTTCTTGAGGCATGATACATGGAAGACAGGATGGATTTTTGAAGTTGGTGGCAAGACTAGATTGTAGGCTACTGCTCTAGTGCACTGAAGTATTTGATAAGGTCCGTAGAATTTTGGAGGTAATTTCTGACAACCCTCGTCTTTGAGTGATTTTTTCTTGTATGGTTGCAGCCTCAGGAATACCTGATCCCCTTCTTGAAATGTGCGCTCTGAACGATGTTGGTCTGCCTGCTACTTCATGCGATTCTGAGCTTGATGGAGATTATCTTTGAGACAGACTAGCATGGTTGCATGGTTCTGTAGGAGTTGATCCACTGCTTGCACCTTAGAACATCTAGGGATATAAGAAGTAGGTAAAGGTGGGAGTTGACCATACACTACTTCATATGGAGTCATCTTGGTGGCTGCATGATAGTTAGTATTATAACACCATTCAGCTAGAGGTAACCATTGTACCCATTAATGTTGCTTTTTTGAAGTGAAGCACCTTAGGTAGGTCTCCAAACATTTGTTGACTGCTTCATATTGATCAACAGTTTGGGGATGATAGGAAGTATTTAGTTGGAGTTGGGTGCCTTGTAGCTTGAAAAGTTCTTGCCAAAAGTTATTAGTGAAGATCGGGTCACGATCAGACACAATGGAAGTGGGCATGCCATGCAGTTTGAAGATATGGTCCATGAACGCTTAAGCCACCATAGTTGGGGTAAATGGATGGGGTAGGGTGCAAAAACGAGCATATTTAGAAATTCTGTCCACAACCACCATGATGACTGACTTGTTTCCTGACTTCGAAAGACCAGTAATGAAATACATAGAAACATCCATCCAGATTGAGGGAGGGATGGGGAATGACTGTAAGGTGCCTGGAGACTTGACTGTTTCTCCTTTGTGTCTTTGACACACGTCACATTCGGCTAGAAAAGTATGAATGTCAGTTTTCATGCCTGTTAAAAAGAAAGAACGATGAGTGTGAGCATAAGTCTTCTGAAACCCTGCATGGCTTGTAGTGGGAGATGAGTGCAACTCTGCCAAAATCCGTGTTTTGAGGGTGGATGTTGGTGATATCACTACTCTATCCTTGTAGGGAAGAATCTCATCCTTCCAAGAGTATACCACTTCAGAATTAGGATCTTCTCTCCAGTTTTAATGAGTTGGGAGAGAGAGGGATGTGAAAACCATTCCTTGCAAGCTTCTTCAATCCAATCTGGTATGGGAAGAGAGATTGATAGAAGGGTGCTTTCATCCTCAAATTGGCGTGATAAAGCATCTGCTACTACATTTTCATGCCCTTTCGTGTAAATTATCTCATAATCATATCCCAACATTTTGGCTAGTTATTTATTTGCTAGAGTGAGGATAAACGTTGCTCCAAAAAATATTTGAGACTTTGATGGTCTATGCAGATTTTCAAATGCCACTCCAATAAGTATGGTCGCCAGGTATCTACTGCATGTAAGATGGCCATCATCTCCTTCTCATAGGTAGATTTTCCAAGATGTTTCCCACTAAGTTGCTGGCTGGTGAAAGCCAAGGGTTGACCTTCCTACATTAAGACAACACCAATACCAGTATCTGAAGCATCACATTCAATCACAAAAGATTTGGTGAAGTCGGGTAGTGCCAATATGGGAGTGGAACACATGGCCTGTTTGAGAGCCATAAATGCCTGTTGTGCTTTATTAGTCCAGAGGAATGAATTTTTCTTGAGAAGTTTAGTGCGAGGTCTAGCAATGCGACCATAATTGCAAACAAATTTGTGATAGTAGCCTGTGATACCTAAGAATCCCCTCAAAATCTTCAAGGTTTTTGGTTGGGGCCAATCCTGCATTGCCTGTATCTTTTTGGGATCCACCCAGACACCTTCATGACCCATAATGTGGCCCAAATACTCGACTTCTTCCATGCCAAAATAGCACTTGGAAAATTTGACAAATAATTTATGCTTCTTGAGCATTTACACGAACATGCCTACATGTTGAAGATGTTTTTCCCAGGTGAGGCTATAGATGAGAATGTCATCAAAGAAAACGAGGACAAATTTTCTGAGATATGGTTTGAGCAGGTGATTCATTAGGCTTTGAAAAGTGGGTGGGGCATTACAGAGACCAAATGGCATGACCAAAAATTCATATTGGCCTTCATGAATTCGGAAAGCAGTCTTGGGAATGTCTACTTCTTTCATGCATATTTGGTGATAGCTAGAGTAAAGATCTAGCTTAGTAAAGAATTGAGCACCATGTAGTTCATCTAGCAAATCATCAACAACCGGGATAGAGAATTTGTCTTTGACTATGAACTTTTTGAGGGCTTTGAAGTCTCGACACATGCATTATTCCCCATCTTTCTTGAGCACCATGACCACTGGTGATGAATAAATACTGATGCTAGGACGAATGACACCGACTTCGAGGATTTCCTTGATGTTTTTTTCAATTTCATTCTTTTGGGCGAAAGGATATCTATATGGGCGCACATTCGGCAGTTGTGCCCCTGGGACCAAAGTTATGTTATGATCATGTTCCCGTGTATAGGGTGGAAGCGCTTTAGGTTTGTCTAACACCTACTGGTGGTGATTTAAGGCCTCTTGAATCTTAGGATGAATATGAAGAGCAGTGGGCTGGATGGCATGGATGACATTAAATTGGGCGATAACTCCATGATGGCCCTTTTTCAACAACTTTTCCATTCGATGCAAGTTGATGATAGAAGGAGCACCTGCCTAGATTCCAAGGAGGGTATGCATGTGTTCATTTTGCTTACAACTCATATATATCTCCTCGAAATCCATTGTGACTAAGCCTAGTGTGCGAAGCCATTCAGCACCCAAGACAATGTCACAACCACCCATGTTGATTGCAAACATGTGCGTCTTTAGGAGGTAGTCTCTCATCTAAATTTTGATATTTTCGCAGTGGCCTTCAATTTCATTGTCCCCCCATCAGAAATCTAAACCTGGAAATTAGAGGATACCCTGACAAAACAAGAACAGCTTCGGAAACTCTCTCATGGATAAAGTTATGAGTGCTGCCACTATAAATCAATACTACTATAGGGCAATGTCTAATAAAACCTCTAATTTTGATATTTTGGGGCGCAGAAATGCCTACCAAAGCATGTAGTGAGATAACTGGTTCTTCTGGCATAGCTAGGAGCTCGTTCTCCTTCTAGGTGTCCTCAACTTCCTCCTCTGGTTCGTCAAAAGGTGGGGCTTCCTCAGATGAGCTGTGATTAGTAACATCAATTTGAAAGAATTTGGGTTCCTTGCATTTATATCCCAGGGAGTATTTGTCATCACAGTAGTAACACAATCCTTGTTTTCTTCTTTCAACCATTTCCCTTGGGGACACCTTTTGAACCTCAAGTGTTTGGGTGGTGCCCTGAGCCTGGGTGGGGCATCCCTTGGCTATGAAATTTGGGCGAGGTGACTGGGAACCTAAATCACGTTCCACTTCGAAAACCTTTGTGCAAGCATCCATCCATGTAGGTGGGTGGTGCATATGGACATGGGCTTGGATGGCTTCTTTGAGACTACTTATAAAACATTCCAAGTAGAATTCATCTCCCAGACCTTTTATGGGGCTGGCCAATGTATCAAAGGTTGCAATGTATTATTTTACTATGTGTGTTTGTCGACGCTTAGTAAGACGAACCAAAAAATTAGATTCGCGGTCAAAGCGGTCACAAATGGATTTTGAGAACACCTGCCAAGTAATTTTCCCGGGATAGCATTTTCGATGCCACTGCCACCATTGCTGTCTCTCTTGGTCCAAGTAAAGGGCTCCCACATTTAGTTTAGTTTCATCATCTAGGATATCATTCGAAATGAAATATTGGTCCATTTGTGCTACCCATATTTCTGGATTAGAGCAATCAAATTTATACATGTCCAGCTTGGGTGGTCGAGGGCGGGAATGTTGGTGATTTCCATGGAAGTGAGTATGATGGCTAGATTCTCCTTCAAGGTCTTCATTAATACCATTTTCCTTTGAATGCAACCTTGAAGTGATCCTTTTGAATGTGTCCATGAACTGCTGCATCTGGTCCGGTAGGTTCTTGAAAGAAGCCAACTATTTTTCAAGGCTCTCGATCTTCTCGTTCGCCATGGCTTGAGATCTGGTTTCTACCATACACACATCCTCGTCACTTTGAAAAATTTTGGGACTGCCTAAAAATTGAAGCTGACAAGTGAATGGTACCACGATGATCAACTCGTCATCTTGATTCTTATGGGCTAAGTCCCTTATAAGTGTCCTGGGAAGGCCTCATACTTTTTTTTTATACTCCGAATGGAGTTTTACTCCCCGCTTACCAACACTGCAGTGGCAAATTTCTAGAAAACTTAATCTTGCCCAATGTCCTGCGAGAATTGCCCTAGGGTATAGGAGCCACAAGCCTCATTGCACAAATGGTCAGAGCTGCCTGCGAAACCCCCAACTGTTGAATGTGAGTTGGACTGCGGTGGCGACAAAACCTCAACTGCTAGATATGATTTGGCAAAGAAGATAATGGGCAATCTTTAGAGAGTTGAGGGAACTATGTTCTCAAGGAGTGTCAGGTGCTACAAATCACAATATACATAAGGGTCCAACAATAGTACTCGGCCAAATCTTTCAGGGCACTAACTAAGCAGGATCAACTATACCCTTAGTCGTACTACCCAACTACCCTATCGTACGTGTGAGTAATCTTCCCAAGTGTTGTTCTCGGCGTACTGTGGCAGCAATATGGCCAACGATTTATCTAAGGCGAGGTTTCAAATGAGCCTAGGGGGCTTCTGATATACCTAGATCGTATGTGGAAGACAGTTCATGCACAATTCTCTCTAATGTGCACCTACTTGAAGGGGTACCCACAAGGATTACAAGGGAGTCCAACAAGCGTGACCACCTATTGTATTCCTACATGCATAACTCTCCAAATCCTCAGGTTTACGCGCTCAACGACAGATCCCATGGTTTAAAGACACCAGAACATGTCTGTAGCCTAAAAAAAGAAATCTACCAAAAATTGAAATACCATCAGCCCTGGAAAGCGCTCTGATACCACTTGTTATGCTATTGACCTGCAAGAAGATGCCAGAATACCAAATATACGAAGAAATACAACCTAGAACATAGAACAAAATGAGAAAAACATCAAGTATTTTATTATTCAGAGATGAAAGCAATTTTCACATGCCTTTTCAAGGGGGAAACCTCCAAAAGAGAAGAGCTCGATTAGAAGTAAGACACAACACTCCTCAATGGGGAGTCTCTATCCTTTATATAGGGTTCATACATGCAATACCATGGGTTAGTACTGTGGTTCTCTCGATACCCTCTATCTAATACCATGGCCCATTTGCAACTAACTGTGGTCCCCTTCTTAAATGCAGGTCAACCACTTACAATTATTAATATGGGCTTTATTAACTCTTTAACTAACTATAACTATGACTTGACCATATTACATAAATAAAGGGGTTAAACTTGGACCCTAACACACTCTTTTCAAAACCTTTAATATCTTTTCAAATCTCTTCCATGAAAATAACTTGCTTCATAATGCGACTCCACAAATATACATATATAACTTATGTTTTAACCCTCTGTTTTTGACTTGGCCTTTTGAAACGAAAAAACCACTTTGAAAATAAAACCCACTTTAAAAAAATATATGCTCTTTCAAAAGAAAATCGTATTTTCCCACGTGGTCCTCGACCCTTAAAAAAAACCTTTTCAAATAATTTTTTCTTTTCAAACTTTTAAACTCACCATGGGACTTTTAAAAAAAAATACACGTCGATGCACACTTTAAAAATTTGGCCAAGTGTTGAGTAACGCTTTTCACATTGTCTGTGCACTGCTCACAACAACGATGACAGTGTATACATACAACGGGGATTCACGGTGGTGGCAGCAACATAGGCTGTGGCTTATGTAGGAGGGCCCTCATGACTCTCTAGCACGCTCTTTTCTTTGATGATGATGCGATGGTTGTTGATGGCAGCTGGCGCTGCTCACGGCTCCTGCAACCAACAATAACAAATTTTCTCTTCAGTGGCCCTGCAATCTGGGGCTACAACACACTAAGATATTATGGCTTTAACCTAGATCTGGTACCAATTTGTTGGAATGGCAAAGGAGACAATGCATTAATTCACACAAAACACAAGTTGCTACTCTTCTATTGATCACACAAAACATGATTCTTATAATGAACCCAGTAAAGGGTATTTATCCTTTTCCAACTACTACTCGCATAAAATACCTTGACATGCAACCACACACTAAAAGTCATCTATCCCACTTGACTTGACTCAACACTCAACCACTCAATCACTCAATCCCTTTGTTAACCGACTCTTTATGTTTAGCCAACTCCACATGTGATAGTAATTACAATTTCTAACAATCGTGCTTAAAATGCAGTAATAGGGCTCACTAAAATCAACATGGTCGAGCTTGGCAAATATGGGTTCCGCAAATCATGTAAGAGAATCTGTTGCACCATTCTAATGGTTTGTTATTTTCCGTTCCATGATGTCAATCTAATGGATATATATAAAAAAATTGCAAAGGATAATTAAAGTGTCACCTTGGGTTTCCTTTGATTTTAAGATGCTACTGTCGAAACTTTTGGATTCCAATCTAAAGAAATGAATCAATATGTTGTGTCTTATGGAAATTCCATGGTTCAAAAATGGATTTCAAACCCATGAAATTTTATACAAAACAATAAATGTTGCAATGAAAATCAAGCAAGTTGAAAGAGGACCTGTGTAAAGAAAAGAGGCACTACTGAAACATACATCCTGCAGGGTATCTATGCTAGAGAAAATCTAGCTCTGTGCTTGACTTGATGTTAATGAGAAGATCCATTGTGGGCCTATAGTGGGTCAATGTTTTAGTGTTTATTTTGAATTTTTTTTCTTAAGGTTTGACATATAAAGTTATCATGATTCTACTGTAATTATATGAAAGACTAGTGAACGAACATAAAAACATCTTTCAAGTTAATGTTTCTCGACATTCTTCGGTGCTCAGAAAACACATTATTGACTTGTTTATGTGACTCTATTATACGCTGATGGGTCTTGTTGTGCTTCGTGCTTCAAGTATAAGCTATTTTGTGACTATGTAAGTGTGTATGTGAAAAGGTCAGTGGTATGATGGACTGTTGGATAAACTCAATACATAGATAACTTAGCTATATAACTAGAAGTATGTATTTCGATGCATACCACTAGGATGGGAGCATGTTGATAGAGATATTGAGTTTCTAGGATATTCTGCGGGGTAGTCAAGAAGCATCAATTGTACACAGTTCGTTAATGATTGTAAGAAGTAATTATGTTTTAAATGGAGGTCAAGTAACAACTGGAAGATGTGGTGGTGAAGAAAGAGCATTGTTTGTGAGATTCCAGAGTGGATGTGAGTGATGATGAATACTATGAGAGAAAAATCAGTCTTATTATTGTAATGTGCGTTTTCTATATTTGATACATATAAGCATTAACAGAGGGTGTTGGAAGTAATGCTTCCATGTGTTTTAAGTAGTTGTGAGTTGTCATTGTGAGTGCCTAGGTGTCAATCTAGAAGTGTCAATTTCTTATGTGTGAGTTGTATTAGTTATCTAGATCCACTATTCTAAGATCTAGAAAAGTTATGTATTCCTATATATATATATATGTGTAAATATTGTGATCAATAAAATATAGTGTGTGATTTGTGTTGTATAATTACTCTCTCTGATCTCAATCTCAATTGCTCTCAATCTCAATTTCTAATGTTGTCTCACGTGGTGGACAACTCATGCAGCTTGAGGAAGTAAAATATGTCTCACTTTATGGATGACTCATGCACTTTGAGTAAGTAAAATATGTCTCACTTGGTGTACAACTCATGCACTTTGAGGAAATAAAATGTTTCACGCAAAAGTTTCAGAATATTGATAACCATGTCATTACATAGTCGTATGTCTCACTTGGTGGACAACTCATGCAGTTTGAGGAAGTAAAATATGTCTCATTTGGTGTACAACTCACGCACTTTGAGGAATTCAAATGTTTCACTCAAAAGTTTCAGAATATTGATAACCATGTCACGGTGTCTCAATGGCACAATTATATTTTAATAAATTAAAATGACTTTAAAATGACTTGCAAACTTAAGAAATTCAAAAAATTCACAATTTTTCCTTACTTTCCATTTAATTAAATCGTATATAAGATAAAAAATACTAAACAAAGTCTTTCAATAGAAATCACATGAGAGAAACTTTTGGCCAATGCGTTTCGAACCAACGAGTGTGGTTCATCATCAGGACCAAATGAAGAGGTAGACATTTTAAGCCTTTGCCATGGTCTGCACTTCATCTGATCCTCATGATGAGCCACACTTGTTGGTTCGAAACGCGTCGTCGGCCAAAAAACTCTATCATGTGATTTCTACCGAAACACTTTGTTTATTTCATTATAGATCACAGAAGCTTGAATACAAAAATAAAAAATATTATCAAATTATCGAATCTTCAACATTATTTGAAATTCGTCAGATCAATCCTAATATAAACCAAACATGTTTACGTAATCAACCATTTCATTTATAAAAATGCAATGTTTACGAAATATTATAAATTACAAATTCCACTACTAATATAAACCAAACATGTGTACGTAATCAACCATTTCATTTATAAAAATGCAATGTTTACGAAATATTATAAATTACAAATTCCACTTTTTCAAATTAGAGTATTCGTAATGCCCAATCCCATCAAATCCATGAAAGGTGAACCGCTTGTCTCCCTGAAAGAGTCAATTGCCAAGTCAAATTAAATCAATGACGCCAGTAGCGAGTAATTTCATCGTAATGCCTAATTCCATCAAATTCATGAAAGGTCAGAACCGCATGTCCCCCAAGAAAGAGTCCATTGCCCAATCAAATTAAATCAATGACGCGAGTAGCGGATCATTGAAATTATTTTTTTTCATATTTTCTGTTTGCCCAAAAAGATTGAGTCAATATAAAGTAACTGGACAAAATAGATTTAAAAATTCGATGAGCGTTGAATACAGTTGAGATAATTGCAATTCGCGAAAACTTCAGTCTACATACATCATGATAATCCCGGAGAGATGTTGAAGGTTGAACTAAACCTCAGACTAGCACAGAAGACTGGCAGTTGTAGTAGCGTTACGTGTGGAGATCTGAATCATGAATGTGGCCAATTTGGACATTAAATGACCTACGTTTTTTTTTCAACTTTGAAAGGTCGTATGTACCTAGGCAACATGATTTCGACTTCGCCGGCTGCAAGGAATCTTTCACCTCATGCGACACTTTAGTCAAAATCTACAATCTATTATCATTCAACATACAGCTAACTCTCTATATTGTGTTGTTGACAGCTTTCGAGTTGATAGGGCTGTGCATAGTTGAAAAGTCAGTAGTCAATGCTTTGTAACTATCAAAGTTCCAAGGAGTTTTATGGATGTGGCCTAGTGGTTAGGTGGAAAATTTTAGTCTTAGTAAATTTTGTTGTCTAATTATGAGACGACTATATATACCTGAAAATAGCTTCAGCGTAATTTATACTCATGTATAACTATCAAAGCTCGAAGGAAAACGGATATCTTATATAAACCAGACTCTCTTTTGCTTTATTTGTTCTTGTCTTTTAATTACGGCATTACTTTGCAGAGATGGCCGCCTCTTCCCAAGTTTCTCAGAATAAGCGAGGCAGAGATGAGTATCAGAATGGGGAATTGACTTTGCCCGATGCAAAGAGAAGCAATAGCATAAAGTTGATGCAAGATAGTTATCTCATGGGTTTGCTCGAGATGATCGATAATATGGATGCTATTAACAGTAATCCAGAAGAAATCCATACTACGATTCATCTTGAGGACGAGAGGCTGAACGGGCTTATGAAATCTCTGGAAGATGAAGTCGGATTGAAAGGGCAAGCAGGTGATGTTGATGCGAAGGGTAGTATAGTTAAACAGCTGATGGACTGGAATCCTGAAGCGACCTCGGCTTCTGATACAGTAGACATGCATTCAGAAGGAAATTTGACGTATTACGACGATGTTCGTGCAGAGCTTAGTTTCTTTGTGGACCATAATGCTGTTGAACTTGGAATCATCATGAACCTTTTGGATGGAGATTCAATGGCCAACATGTATTCAGATGATGCCGTGTATGGTTATCCTGTGACTCCGGCGGTTTTTTATGAGTCCCTTTGGGAGGATGATATTTCGGAGGATGATTCAAAATGATTTTCTATCACAACAGCAAGCAAAAATTGAAATTACTGGAACGGAATTTTATGGTTGAATGCCACCGTCGAGGATGGTCAGTGATGTATATATGTGAAGAAAATTTCCCTCATTCTGTAGGCAAAGAAACCATAGCCTCACCTAGGAATGTTTTTTTTTCAGTTATTTTCCCAAACAATCATAGCTGTGAAGACGAAATCATAACATGTCACACAAAATTTTATCTTATAAGACGATGGCCGAAGCGTGGTCTTCATTTTTCTTCAGCCGAGTTTCTAATTTTGCATAGCTGAATCTTGTGTATAGCTTCAGAAAAAGTCTCATCGCCGGGAGTCTTGATTTTGCTTCAGCTGAAGTTCCACTTTTGCAGCGTTATGTTTCGCAAAACTTTCAGAACTTTATTTTGTATGTAGTTTTGGAACTTTTATTTTGTCTGTACTTTTGTTAAGATGTGATAGAAATAATATTTCAGTTATTACTAAATATTTCTGAGAATTCAGTTTTCTCCAATGAGAAATAATTTGAATTTCTTATTCGGCATTTATCAGATCAAAAATTTTGATGTCTCAAGTTTCTAACGAATAATATATTTAATGCTAATATATTTACACAAATAATATATTTAGTGCTAATATATTTACTTAATTTAAGATGGTACTTCGTAAATAATATATTGTGCTAATATATTTACTTAATTTAAGATGGTACTTCGTTTCATTGTTTAATAGTGCATATAGATTTCTCATTAATTTGAATTTCCTATTCGGCATTTATCACATCACAATTTTTGATGTGCCAAGCTTCTAACGAACAAGTACAAGTATGGTTTATCATTAGCACAAATAATATATTTACTTAATTTCATTGCTTAAGATGGTACTTCGTTTCACTTTTTAAGATTTTATAGAGATTTAGCAGAGGACAAATTGGATACAAAACATTGATTACTTACATAATTTTATGTAACAAAAGCTTTGAACTACCCTAAAACCAATTGTTTAATTATTTATCATTTTTATTCCAATAGGTGAATTGCACTTCAAAATTTAAAAACATAATTTATTTTGTCATAAAAATATTTGACTATATATGTTATTTGAAGGGAGTTTCTATTGTATATTTCATTTTATTCCTATTCATCTGTTTCATATAAATTAGATTCAATTTCTACTAGATCCAGTTTCCATGAAACAAGATTGGTTTTATCAACTTTTAATAAGGCTCACAAGTTTTTCCTCTCTTGTTCACATCTCAGATATTATTGCCGAGTTTTAGTACATAAGTGACATATCATAGTGGAATCCAGGTAGCTAAATGTTAGAGATAGTACAAATTTTCGGTATCATTTCTCCGTGTTACATAAGAACAGTCAAAATAAAATTACCAAAATCCACGAGTACTGTCCATATTCTGTTCAATGTTACATGCAAAACTTTAATTTGAATACACTACAAGAATCTCTACTTTAATCTGACTACGTTAGTCAAATGAGATATAAACACATTAAATTTTAATTTGATGGTCTGTAATTTGATTACAAATTCCAAAATATTTTGCAAATTTTATTAATATGAGTGAAACAATTTATTTCTCTTACATTTTTAAAATATTCAGAAATTTACGGGAGCCAAACTCACACTACATAGAGTGGGGTTGCCTAGTCCACGAATTTGACCTTTGCAAGGAATTTACTGACCGAAATCCATTATGAAACAAACAAGCTAAGAGCCAAATTTGAAAAGATGTCAATTTTTTTTATTGAAAGGGACGTCCCCCTCGTGCCACACATTGTATCGGATATCTCAAACACCTCGTATGCAATTCTATTGAATCAAATTCATAATTCAAGCCATAGAAAAACAAAAATGAATATTTTGGAGATTTTATCAACGTGAATCAAACCATTTATTTCTCTTAGATTTTTAAAATATTCGGAAATTTACAGGAACCAAACTCTCAAGACATAGGGTGGGACTTCCTAGTCTACGAATTTGACTTTCGTAAAGAATTTAGTGTCCGAAATCCATTACAAAACAAACAAGCTAAGAGCCAAATTTGAAAAGATGTCCAAAATTTTTATTGAAAGGACGTTACGCCGATGCCACATATTCCATCAGATAACTCAAAAACCTAAGAACACTTACTATGCAATTCTATTGAATCGATTTCATCATTCAAACCATACAAAATTGATCAAATTCTAATTAAATAATGAGAATGACAAGAATGTGAGAAGGGAGGACTAGAAGGTAGGAAATAACAGGGTCAAATTTTGTTGGAAAATCTATGATTTTCGGGTTAAAACTAATCGAATCCCGTTATCCTTCATTATATTTATTGTATAATTTTTTGGTTTGACACCCAAATGGTATTATGTAATATTGCCGTGCACTAAACTGTTATCTTCGAATTCAAGTTTGTACTTATCCTGTATATCAAATCTTTATTATAATAAAGAGTGTTTCACACTTTTCTCAAATCAACTTTACTGTAGCCACGAGTTTCTTTCCCAATAATCGCTATCCAAAGAGTTTATCATAATCGCTATCCAAAGAGTTTAGACGTTAGACGAAACAAAACTAGTCTCTTCTTGGAGTTATAATTTTTTTAAACATGTAGCCATCCTTCCAAATAACATATGTCCAACTGCTGGCCGCTTATGATTACTTATGTGGTGTATAACATTTTTATGTATTTTCTTTATTTAGTCACATTTAGTTATATTTGAGTCACATTAGTGGATGTTGAAAAAAGATAGAGGAGAAAAGCACAAATTTCATACACATTAATTCAAACACAAAAAAGTGAATCGCAACTTTGTTACTTTATTAAACAAAAAAATTGATCTACATACACATCCAGTCGAGTTATTGCTCTCGGCTTTCACACATTAGAATGACCCAAACACAGGTATATAAACACCAAATATTCTAAATAGGGAATCGTGCAAACTCTAATTAGACTTGACTTCTCTCCAACTATTTGCTTCATGCAAAATCTACTACACTCGGCTTAACTCACACCTATTACTCAACTTGATTTTCTTAACTTAACTTAACTCTCAATTACTAGCGTAATTACTATTTCTAACACCCCCCTTAATTACGACTAATCACGACTAATCATAACTTAAACATGGTCTAAGTCTCAGTTATCTTACAATCAAAGATTGACTCAATTTTTTTTACAATGCTAGATTTTTATTATAAACTTCAGTCTGCTTCTTGTGCTTCATATTTATGATCTACTTTCTTCCACATTTCTTTATAGAAAAATCTGATCTCTTCTTGAATCCATTGTTGAAAGGTTATTTCAATGCTTTCTTCTTCGTCTTTAGAAATTTCCATGTCCTTTCCTATACCTTTTTCTTCATATTCTCTTTCCGCTAGATTGTTATCTAGTTTACCTGCACATTGAAAATCAATTTAAAAGCCTCTTCATTATGATCTCC